>CM077805.1:15798122-16514903 GCA_039737535.1 Lagodon rhomboides | reverse complement strand
CCCTCTGGTGTCTGGAGGAAGTCAAAGCTTACAGCACCTGGTATTCCCACGGCGGTCTCCTCCAAGTACTAACCAGGCCCGACCCTGCTTGGCTTGGAATCTGACAGAGTCGGGCGTGTTGAGTGGTGTGGCCGTAAGCCACTCTCGCTCCCCTCAAACAGGCCTTTTACAGGTGCCCTTGGATTGCGTGTGGCTGTTTCGTCCAGGTCAGGGCGTGAACAATGGTAGGATGCGATCCAGGAACAGAAGCGAATCCTCTCAAGGGGATGAAAAGATGAGCCTCCATAACAAGCTCTGCCGTCACCTGTTTTTACATGTCTAAGGCTTCCGCTGGATGAAAAAACAGCCATCAGTGGATTGGGGAGCGCTGACACATTATTGTCTCGGCAGCGTTTTCATTGATGCATTCAATTCGGCCAAAGAATTACATGTTCAAAAGAGACAATCTGTATGTGTAAAGTAGCCCAGCCATGACAATCGCAACCGGAGTGGAGGGAAATGTAGCATATTCCCCTCTGAAATGGAACGAAGTGGTAGTATAAAATGGCATGGAATGGGAGTAGGAGGTGAAGGACTAGTCATTTACATTCCTCCACCGTAACAGACAGCCTGTGTAATGGGAAAACCAGAAACGGGCTGCTGGTGTCTTCAAGCCTCTGCCTCCACTGAAGAAGCTGCAGCACCCTCTGGTGTCTGTCGAGAGAAGTCAAAAAGCTTACAGCACCTGGTATTCCCAGGCGGTCTCCCATCCAAGTACTAACCAGGCCCGACCCTGCTTGGCTTCCGAGATCGGACGAGATCGGGCGTGTTCAGAGTGGTATGGCCGTAAGCCACTCTCGCTCCCCAAAACAGGCCTTTTACAGGTGCCCTTGGATTGCGTGTCACTGTTTCGTCCAGGTAGGGCGAAACAATGGTAGGATACGTCCAGGAACAAAGCGAATCCTCTCAACGGGATGAAAAATGAGCCTCCATAACAAGCTCTGCCGTCACCTGTTTTTACATGTCTAAGGCTTCCGCTGGATGAAAAAACAGCCATCAGTGGATTGGGGAGCGCTGACACATTATTGTCTCGGCAGCGTTTTCATTGATGCATTCAATTCGGCCAAAGAATTACATGTTCAAAAGAGACAATCTGTATGTGTAAAGTAGCCCAGCCATGACAATCGCAACCGGAGTGGAGGGAAATGTAGCATATTCCCCTCTGAAATGGAACGAAGTGGTAGTATAAAATGGCATGGAATGGGAGTAGGAGGTGAAGGACTAGTCATTTACATTCCTCCACCGTAACAGACAGCCTGTGTAATGGGAAAACCAGAAACGGGCTGCTGGTGTCTTCAAGCCTCTGCCTCCACTGAAGAAGCTGCAGCACCCTCTGGTGTCTGTCGAGAGAAGTCAAAAAGCTTACAGCACCTGGTATTCCCAGGCGGTCTCCCATCCAAGTACTAACCAGGCCCGACCCTGCTTGGCTTCCGAGATCGGACGAGATCGGGCGTGTTCAGAGTGGTATGGCCGTAAGCCACTCTCGCTCCCCAAAACAGGCCTTTTACAGGTGCCCTTGGATTGCGTGTCACTGTTTCGTCCAGGTAGGGCGAAACAATGGTAGGATACGTCCAGGAACAAAGCGAATCCTCTCAACGGGATGAAAAATGAGCCTCCATAACAAGCTCTGCCGTCACCTGTTTTTACATGTCTAAGGCTTCCGCTGGATGAAAAAACAGCCATCAGTGGATTGGGGAGCGCTGACACATTATTGTCTCGGCAGCGTTTTCATTGATGCATTCAATTCGGCCAAAGAATTACATGTTCAAAAGAGACAATCTGTATGTGTAAAGTAGCCCAGCCATGACAATCGCAACCGGAGTGGAGGGAAATGTAGCATATTCCCCTCTGAAATGGAACGAAGTGGTAGTATAAAATGGCATGGAATGGGAGTAGGAGGTGAAGGACTAGTCATTTACATTCCTCCACCGTAACAGACAGCCTGTGTAATGGGAAAACCAGAAACGGGCTGCTGGTGTCTTCAAGCCTCTGCCTCCACTGAAGAAGCTGCAGCACCCTCTGGTGTCTGTCGAGAGAAGTCAAAAAGCTTACAGCACCTGGTATTCCCAGGCGGTCTCCCATCCAAGTACTAACCAGGCCCGACCCTGCTTGGCTTCCGAGATCGGACGAGATCGGGCGTGTTCAGAGTGGTATGGCCGTAAGCCACTCTCGCTCCCCAAAACAGGCCTTTTACAGGTGCCCTTGGATTGCGTGTCACTGTTTCGTCCAGGTAGGGCGAAACAATGGTAGGATACGTCCAGGAACAAAGCGAATCCTCTCAACGGGATGAAAAATGAGCCTCCATAACAAGCTCTGCCGTCACCTGTTTTTACATGTCTAAGGCTTCCGCTGGATGAAAAAACAGCCATCAGTGGATTGGGGAGCGCTGACACATTATTGTCTCGGCAGCGTTTTCATTGATGCATTCAATTCGGCCAAAGAATTACATGTTCAAAAGAGACAATCTGTATGTGTAAAGTAGCCCAGCCATGACAATCGCAACCGGAGTGGAGGGAAATGTAGCATATTCCCCTCTGAAATGGAACGAAGTGGTAGTATAAAATGGCATGGAATGGGAGTAGGAGGTGAAGGACTAGTCATTTACATTCCTCCACCGTAACAGACAGCCTGTGTAATGGGAAAACCAGAAACGGGCTGCTGGTGTCTTCAAGCCTCTGCCTCCACTGAAGAAGCTGCAGCACCCTCTGGTGTCTGTCGAGAGAAGTCAAAAAGCTTACAGCACCTGGTATTCCCAGGCGGTCTCCCATCCAAGTACTAACCAGGCCCGACCCTGCTTGGCTTCCGAGATCGGACGAGATCGGGCGTGTTCAGAGTGGTATGGCCGTAAGCCACTCTCGCTCCCCAAAACAGGCCTTTTACAGGTGCCCTTGGATTGCGTGTCACTGTTTCGTCCAGGTAGGGCGAAACAATGGTAGGATACGTCCAGGAACAAAGCGAATCCTCTCAACGGGATGAAAAATGAGCCTCCATAACAAGCTCTGCCGTCACCTGTTTTTACATGTCTAAGGCTTCCGCTGGATGAAAAAACAGCCATCAGTGGATTGGGGAGCGCTGACACATTATTGTCTCGGCAGCGTTTTCATTGATGCATTCAATTCGGCCAAAGAATTACATGTTCAAAAGAGACAATCTGTATGTGTAAAGTAGCCCAGCCATGACAATCGCAACCGGAGTGGAGGGAAATGTAGCATATTCCCCTCTGAAATGGAACGAAGTGGTAGTATAAAATGGCATGGAATGGGAGTAGGAGGTGAAGGACTAGTCATTTACATTCCTCCACCGTAACAGACAGCCTGTGTAATGGGAAAACCAGAAACGGGCTGCTGGTGTCTTCAAGCCTCTGCCTCCACTGAAGAAGCTGCAGCACCCTCTGGTGTCTGTCGAGAGAAGTCAAAAAGCTTACAGCACCTGGTATTCCCAGGCGGTCTCCCATCCAAGTACTAACCAGGCCCGACCCTGCTTGGCTTCCGAGATCGGACGAGATCGGGCGTGTTCAGAGTGGTATGGCCGTAAGCCACTCTCGCTCCCCAAAACAGGCCTTTTACAGGTGCCCTTGGATTGCGTGTCACTGTTTCGTCCAGGTAGGGCGAAACAATGGTAGGATACGTCCAGGAACAAAGCGAATCCTCTCAACGGGATGAAAAATGAGCCTCCATAACAAGCTCTGCCGTCACCTGTTTTTACATGTCTAAGGCTTCCGCTGGATGAAAAAACAGCCATCAGTGGATTGGGGAGCGCTGACACATTATTGTCTCGGCAGCGTTTTCATTGATGCATTCAATTCGGCCAAAGAATTACATGTTCAAAAGAGACAATCTGTATGTGTAAAGTAGCCCAGCCATGACAATCGCAACCGGAGTGGAGGGAAATGTAGCATATTCCCCTCTGAAATGGAACGAAGTGGTAGTATAAAATGGCATGGAATGGGAGTAGGAGGTGAAGGACTAGTCATTTACATTCCTCCACCGTAACAGACAGCCTGTGTAATGGGAAAACCAGAAACGGGCTGCTGGTGTCTTCAAGCCTCTGCCTCCACTGAAGAAGCTGCAGCACCCTCTGGTGTCTGTCGAGAGAAGTCAAAAAGCTTACAGCACCTGGTATTCCCCAGGCGGTCTCCCATCCAAGTACTAACCAGGCCCGACCCTGCTTGGCTTCCGGAGTCGGACGGAGTCGGGCGTGTTCAGAGTGGTATGGCCGTTAGCCACTCTCGCTCCCCAAAACAGGCCTTTTACAGGTGCCCTTGGATTGCGTGTCACTGTTTCGTCCAGGTAGGGCGAAACAATGGTAGGATACGTCCAGGAACAAAGCGAATCCTCTCAACGGGATGAAAAATGAGCCTCCATAACAAGCTCTGCCGTCACCTGTTTTTACATGTCTAAGGCTTCCGCTGGATGAAAAAACAGCCATCAGTGGATTGGGGAGCGCTGAGCACATTATTGTTCTCGGCAGCCGCTTTCATTGATGCATTCAAATTCAGCAATTGGTAACTTTGCAGCCTTCAAAGTTCAGTTACGTGCCTTGCTACGCCATTCAGAGCTTTAAACAAAAAGTGGGTGTGATCAGTGTTTTTATATTGTATTATAAAAGGGGTAGTTGATTGTGGTGATCGACTGACTCTGCAGTTCTACTCAGCTGAACAAAACGTTTAGCTTCTTTTAGCCCATTGTTTTGGTTTTTGTAGCCAAACCTTTTGCTGTTTTGGTTCAGTCTCATCGCACTAATCAGCATCATTTACAGCCTCAGCAGGCAGCTGTTTTCAGCAGAAACACTATAAAACCTGACTGCACACTGTCTGCCCAGCACCAAAGCGAAGACAAAGTTAGCGACTCACTGGTGAACACAGAGGAACGTTTAAAGCTGGATTTTTACCCTCAGGAGTCGGCGGAGACTAAAACTAAAGGAGCTAAAGGAGAGCAAACGCTGGAGTTGGATCAGGTGGACAGAAACGTGGCTCTGAATAAATGCTAACATTAGCATTAGCGTGCTCCATATCTACTGGACATTTGAATACACAACTGCGAACAAATTCACAATATCAATCAATGTCAATATCTTTTCCATAAGTGAATAAGCAAGCTGTTCTCAGAGGAAGATAAGTCCCCCAGAACACTGTATGAACCTAGAAAGGTGGCAGGGTCCGCCAAATATAAACAACATATAAAGAGTGTGAAACTGTGTTGTCCTTTAAGGTCAGTTTGTTTGTTTAGTATCAGTCAGTGAAGATCTTTCTCTTCTGATTAAAAATTCTTCCCCAAAGCTTCATAGTGCACCTTCAACCCACAGCCAATTTTTCAGCTGTCTTGATTCCTTTATCTATTTTCCTCCTGCTTCCTCCTCTCTCCTCGACACCCAACATCGCATCAACTGTCACTGCTGATCTACAAACCCTCAACCCGTCCTCTGCTTCTTATTCCCCAGGCCTCTGAGTTTCTGCATCCTCATTGGTCCATTGCGTCAGCTGACCGAGTGCACGCCACCAGTGCTCTCTCTAGCCTTCTCGGGGAATAATCAGCTGATCTGTGTTTTGGACTCGACTCGACTTTTTTGCAAAATAGCTTTCTTATCTCAACGTTCTTGGAAGTAGCATTAGTAATGGAAATGGCCTCAGCGCACAGCGGAGCGTTAAATCAAGCAGGGATAATCGCAGCAACAAGGCTGATGCCACAATGCAACCTGTTGTCGGAGCGGACACGGGGGTTATTGTGTGGGTTGAATATGTTTAGGTGATATTGTTGTAATGACAGAGCAGCGAAATTGGCAGCAGATGGTCTGGCTGCTGCTGCGTTCGCACAACACCGACATTCACTGCCAAACTGCTGCGGTTTGGCTCGTCGTTTATGACTCTGAACTAGACTACAAATAGTATAATGGTTGTTTCTGGCTGGCGGTCTGATGAGTTGACGACTAATAAAGCACGGCGGTTTTGAAACGCTTGTCCTGTAACTGCAAAGTTCAAACCCGCAGAGGTCGATATCTTTCACTGAGGAGGACGCTGAAAGTTTCTGTGGATCAAAGATTCGCCAAAAACCCCAGAGTGTTCGCTGATTAAAATCTGTCTTCATCATAGATTACGAAAGCTACATATTTCTTTGATCGCAGTGTGTTTCATTCTCAGCCAGAGGAATGAATGTTGAGATGCATCCACAGATGCGCAGGACAGATGAAACAAGTTTCCCCAAACACAGGAAAAAAATGCACTCTGATGTCAGAGCAGCCAGCGAGTGATCTGTCACTGTTGTTCAAGGCGCGAGCTGTAGTTAGCCATGGCAAGTCCAGAGCAGACCCAACTCAAAAAAGAAAATGGTACGAGTGCTGTATAGCCACATTTGGCCAACGACGAAGAAGCAGGAAAAAATTAAAGGAACACTAAAAAAGAAACATCTGAAAGACTAGTACCCTGATCGCTTCAAAGTCTTAAAGATACAATATGTAGGAATTCTGTATTAAAATATTGAACGACTAGGTCTTTGTTATGTATTTTGTTGAGTTGTCACAAGTTTACTCAAGCTAACGGTGCTTTTCACAAGGACGCTACTTTTGGGATAGGGAAGTCGGCGCACAAGACTAAACTCAAGGTGAATTAAAATGTTAAAACATAACATATAAGATCTTTGAATATTTGTGCTCGAGTCGCGTCAGATCAGCAGTGGCGGTCGTTTAATAGTGTGCTCGCCACCAGCAAAACGATTTAGAACACAGGATCATTTGTGATTATTCGCCTTACTCATTCGGTGTTTATCCACCGCAAACGGACAGATTACTGCACTACACAAGCCATCACGTTAAAGTCAAGTCAAATGTTGTATACATCACTTAGCAGAGACTTCGGTTCAGAATCCGATGTTACTATTTAATCCACAGGTCTGGCTTGGCCCCCAACACTCCAGCCGGTTCCTCTCCACAAAACACTCTGCAAATGTCTTGTGTTTTGTTTGGATAGAGAGCCCCCTAGTGGAAATTACATATTGCACATTTAAGGGCGGTAATATTGACTTAATATGCTCTAATAAGTGTACGGTTATTGTCATTAATGAAAAACCAAGTGGCTGCAATTTGATGTTGCTGAGTGAGCTACTGTAACGTTAGCAGCTAACATTAACGTCAAGCTAGCAGGCTTTTTACATCAGAGCACGGCTAACGTTGGCTAGCTAGCTTGCACATTGGTTAGCCAACGTTACAATAGTAAAGTTAATCAGGTTGACGGCAGAGACGGCTGTAATTAAGCATTATGAAGTGAAGTGTATCCAAAATGAGTTTTATTTCGTCCTCATCATCTCCGTAACAACCACAAACTGTTTGCGTAAAGCATTATTGTCCCACACAAAAGAAAGCTTGAGGCAGTGTCCACAGAGGTATTGTAGGTATTCTAGTATTGTATCCAAGTTTAAAATTCTGGATACTGCCATGTGTTGTTGTGCTCACAGCGCTCTGACCTTTGACCTCTGCCCTCCAGCCACAGACGCGCTCTGCTGTCCTCACCTCTGCTCTGCTGGCTCCCTGCAGCAGCACACTTTCTCACAGCTCTGCGGTTTCAGGGTTGTTTACGCAGTGACGTTTCTCTCACTTGTGTCATGTTTGCAGTGCAGAAATATCCATCTAGCGTACGGTTGAGTGTGTTCGATGGACCGGAGACCATCAGCGTTACATGATGAGCTCGCTTAAGTAAGGAAACGGTTCATATGAATCGTGTGTGAATCAGGTTCTTGTTTCACTTTGTTTTGCACACTGTTGCCACTGACGAATGTAGAGAAATACTGATGAGGTCATGAAAAAGTTAGATTTCACACATTTTGTGCGCTGGTTTTAGCGGTAGGTGTGACTTTAATGACACCGGGGCCGGATGTCTCAGTGACGCACAACAAACACGCATGTGCTATTTCCTAAAGAAAAACTGCTATTCAGAAAGTCGGAATGTGCGTCAACACCGTCTGAAGAGACTGAACGAATGAGTATGCAGGTCTGCACCTCAACAGCATTTTATTTCACTGTTACTTAGCATGAAAGCTAGCAGTTTCAAGTGTATTGGTAATGTGTGAGCGCCCTCTAATGGACAGAACGTAGACGTTAGTTATGCATAAGCCTATGCAGTTTATAGGTGCACAGTAAATATTGATAATAGGTTAAATTTGAGCATTAAAATGGTTCTGTGAGCTTCCGTGTCGGACTGGAAGCCACTCGTCTTTTTTTTTTTTACGTTGGCGACTTCATTTCAAAGCTAACGTTAGCTACCGTTGCTCTCTGTCGGAGGAGTGCAGAGAGGCACAGGGACGAGGAATAAAGCCACATCATTTTGACTGTTGTGGACAATCCTTCACAAAGAAATTCCACAATCCAGCAACATAATCGTCCAAAGGCTTGTATAGACACCCGAGAGAGACGGAGAAGGTCTCATTTTTCAGGTCACGTTACAACCCGCTCACATGTGGTCGATAAAGAAGTGATTTATACACGTAAATCGCTACAAATTGTCACATAGAGCCCCTTTAAAACTGACAGAGGAAGACACGGTTTCACAACGAGAACACTGAGTATGCACTATGCGTATGGGATCGGTCTTAGGGATCGTCATTTTTGCCTCATCGTTTGATGGATGAGTATTTTGGCTCCATGCTACCGTCATACTTTTTTGCTCCCGTGACAAATGTGTCTCGACGAGCAACAAATGGCCTGAATGCCGGTTTCTGCTTCCAGGCCATAAAAAAGTCGAGCTTACATGCAATCCCGCTCCCACGATGTGCGACGTGCAACGTGGCACGCACTGCGCGGCCTACAGTACAGCGCAGTGACACGCCACAAGGTACAGTAGTTATGGCGTGTCGTTCCCTGCTCGCACTGCTGTAGTCAGCCCTTTGGCTTCCCCGCTGTCCGCTGCCAAAACCTCCGGCGAGCTGCTCGGCTCCAAGTGGGAACGCTGGTCTGGCTGAAAGACGGATCGCGGCAGCCAAAGAATGATAAGCCACAGAGGGACGTTTTCTCTCCTCCACCGTCCTCGCAGGGCTAATAAAACCCCTTGATTAATTAGTGGTAATTAACGTCGGGGAGTGTGTGCGTGTTAACTGTCGGTGATTGAGGAGTTTATTGCGCTTGTTTTTGCCGTTGCACTCGCCGGAAGCAGTTTCGGGTCGCAGCGTCAGCTAGATGGCTCGAAATGTGGATGTAAAAGTAAATGTGAGGTTTTAAACCGTTGGGAGTTCAGTACAATAAACTTCAGAACACAATGAAAACACGTTTATTGCTCTTTGAGGGTCTAATTAACACTAGCAGCTCACATTATGTCACCCACGAGGACGCTAATGCGTCTACTTCTGCTGAATTTCAAAGAAACAAACTTCATTCAAGCCGAGGAAGTTTTTTTTTTGTTTCTTAATGCACATCAGAGTTTGCATTATTATGCTATAACACACTCAATAGCCCTCTGGTATATACATCATTTTCCAAGGATGTAGATTTAAAAACAAAGAGAAAACTATGGATACAGATAAAAGGCGATCTTTCATCACCTCATTTGCTAGCAGTGTTGCGCGTGCCGTTGTGATGCCACCAAGGCAGGGACGATTAGCCGGCTCATTCTGAAAATAATGACTGGAGATATGCTCCAATAGAAGAAAATTCATAATTTTCTTATCACCTCCATGCCCAAGGAGAGACTGGTGAAGTTTCGTAGTCCGCAAAAACATTCCTGGAGCTTCACGGCTAAAACAGCAGCATTCTCCTGAACAACTGAAGCAGATGGGGACTCGTTATAAAACATAAAAACAAAAAATACACAAAGCCCAGAGATTAAATTAAATTTTAAAGACATTATTTACACCTTCGACATTCAGTCAATCTTGAGACTTTAGAAGATTGTAGTTCAAAAGGGTGTGAATGAAGTGTTTTCAAATTGAGTTAGCTGTCACTTTCTCCAAAAATCAAGGTCCAACAAATTTGAACTGACACACAATTAACATTAACGCTTAATTTAGGGCTGTAGGTCAAGCTGACACTAAAGTTTCCGAGCACCATCTGCCCACTGATGATGATGATCACAAGGCAAACTACAACAAACGGGCCTAATGCTCTTATAGACTATACATTTCAAACAGCTCGAGGATGATCTCTTCACCCCACGTCCTAACGAATGTTCGGATGCCTAACGAAAAAGTGACAGCAGTCAGTTTGGCTTATGTTCACTGAAAGCCAGCGCAGCAGGACGTCCTTTATTAATCAGCCCCAAGAGTCAAATTTGGCAAAGACGAGCAGAGGTAACAGAATCGCATTCATCGCTTATTAGTGTTATTTCTGTGAAATATCTGACAAATATTTGACATCGGCTGAATGGATCTGAGAAAGTTCTCCGGGTCTGTTTCAATAAAACGCAGAATTGCTTGCTCAGATGGGCGTTTTCTCTGCCGTGTGTGGCTCCCGACCTTCCCATGGCCCAACAGCCTTGTCACATTCCTCGCCATTGTCGGCCCCACAGATGGAGGGAGGGAGGCAGCGGGATTACATTAGCAGATCCTTGTCTGATTTCTTTTTCCCCCCCTCCCCTTCTATTAAATTTTCTGTCCTGAAAGCTACCGGGTCTCAACCAGACAGGGCCACCCCCGCCTTCAAAATCCCCTCCTCTCCTCCTTCGGTTACGTCGGGCGACGATTTACTGCCGAGACCACACAGAGACGACTCACGCACGCACATAAGAACAACTCTTAAGCCCCTCTTCGCTTGACCCCTGCGAAAACCCATTTTAATCAGCGAGCGGGACCGTCTGCTCGGAGCGGCCTCAACACCTAATACCTCAGACAGGTTCATCTTGTTACCGAGCAAATAAATCCCGCTCACAGACACGCTGGGTTCAGACATGGCTTTAAGAGGCCTGAGGGCGGTTTCCTTTAGGAGCGCGCTTGACTGTAATGAAAGCATACAGCGGCCGTGAGGCCCACTCCACCGTCGCTGCTTTTGTAATATAGCCATGAATACAAATGGCCCCGCTAATTCACTCAAACTCCTAACAACACTCATTTCCCCTCCTGCCAGAGGTCATTTGGTGCTCTATCGCTCTCGCAGCTCCTTTCCTCATTACATCTGCCTCCCGTGGGACTCTTCCCCAAATCCTCAACACAATCACTATTAAACAACTAAACACGCTCTAATTTGTTTTGCTAGCACACGTGCTGGAGTTACACCCTCTCCGGTTTGGACTTCAGAGGTGCAATTCAAATGAATCTAATCTGGCCTTTGTTGTTTGAGTTGCTGGCGTGCGACTTTTGTTTTCTACGTGACCTTCGCTGCGTTCACTTTGGTGTGGAGATGAGTCCCGGAGAGCGATAGAACTTGGGGAGCGATCCAGAGCTTTGGCAGCCCTGACCGGGCCACCGCCCCGGGGTCTGAGCCACTGCCAGGTCGCTCTGGTGCCACCGGGCCCGGAGCCACAGCCGCAACCACAGGGAGTCCTCCAGTCAGGCCCGGGGACCACAGCTCGGTGCTGCAGGGAGTCAGCGTACACAGGGAGAACGGAGGGTTCTCCAGGGTTCTCTGGGCACTGTCTGTGCAGTTCTAGATAAAGAGCTTAATCTAAAAATGGCCTGATTTGTTTGAGTAAAACTTCATAAATGTCACATCTGGACTCCAACATTTCAATTTGTTTCCTACAGTCAGCCAGCTGACTCTCTATCCACCAATTCAAATAAACAAAAATGTTGGTTTTTCGCACGATTTGACGCAATGGACAGAGGGCGGGTGTGGAAAACCCCTCTCCGGTTGTTTCTGATGGATGATGTTTATCATTTGATAAAAGCGTACAAAGTTTTCACAAGCAGAGCGCCAGTGTAAGTATCACAGTGAACCCCGGAGCTAATATCTTTGTTTAAAGTATGACGGAGCTGCGCAACATTTTGATACATAAAATAGGAGCTCTCCGCTACACTGCTGCCAGCGGGCAATGCTTCTCAGCTGTAAACGATCAAGTCAATTGCTCTGGATTAGCAACAGCTATTATACTCTTTAAGTTGCACAGGTCAGATTCATTAATACAGCAGGTTTGTTGGCCGAAAAGACAAAGTGAGGTTGCGACAGAGAAGAAAGTGAGAGCTTGAGCCAAAACCAGGCTCACCGAGGTTCAGTCCCCGAGGTAGTTTACTGATGTCATGCTATAGACCATTGAAGTTCAAGTACGTGAAACTCGTTTTTGGTAATATTACCTACTTTAGAGAGTTAGATGATAAGTTTGATACGCCGCTCATGCGCTTGTATTGATCTAGAGCCAGAAGTTGATTAGGACTAGGATTGCACTTAAAGAACGGGGAAACGGCTCCAAGGTTTTTGTCCAATATCACAAAAATGTCCAACTAGCAAACGTGACATAGACATAGACATTTTGTGGGTTTGGAGGGAGTTATGTGGTGTATCTGTATCTGAAACCACATCGTATCTATCAGCAAAGATGGTTCCCCCAATGAGCCTGCCTTGTAGTCGCATCACTTGAATTGCTTAAATTAGCTATTTTTGTGGCACCAATACTTTCAACCCAGAATCACCAGCTGGAGCCTGTCATGTATATTTTTCCACTCGGTTGCTCATAACTATTTTTCAAAGGAGACCTCATCACCATGTCACACATTTGAATAATTTATGCCTAAATTCACGGTATAAGTGAAGCTAACTGGGAGCTGAAAATGCAACAGAGCCGAAACGGGAAAGACGATGTTGCCTCAGGCATGTGTGGGATGACCAATCAGAGCAGACTGGGTATTCGGGAGGCCTTAAAGAGACAGGAGCTAAAATAAAGTGTTTCAGAAAGAGCGGTTACTGCACCTGGCTTCTGTTTGCCATAAAAAATGTTGGGAAAGGTGGGAACTCCCCCTGAAACCATAAATTTCCTTTTTTTACATGACTATACGTTAAAATGTTAATTTGTGAGCATTAGAGGTGTTACAGGGCAATTATTTTGAAGTTCTGACAGAGCTAGGCTACCTGTTTCCCCTTGCTTCCAGTCTGTATGCTAAGCTAGCAATTCACCTCCCAGCTCTACAGCTCCATGCTTGACTCTCAGGAATGAGATTGGCAGCAAGCTTCTCATACCCCAAAGAGAGACAGAAGAAATAAGCGTATTTGACATAATCTGGAACTTTTCTTTTTTTTATACCCTCTGTCTTGGTAAGTCTACCCAACAATTATGTAGCACTATGGAGAGTGTTCTTTTCTATGGTGTCTCTTTCGCAACAGGAAAGCAGATTTTTCTCTCCAAGGTGCATTTCCCTCCGATGACGGAGAGCCTGTTCAGCACAATGCACCATTGTGAACAAGTACTGCGCCGATCCTCGGTATGTACTGTTTGACATTTGTGGCATTCCCGCCGAGTTCTACCCCGATTATCCTTATCACGGAGAGACAGGCTGATGGGAGGAAGATAAGGCCCTCACCAGCCTTTGAGCCAGGCACAGGGCCGTTATGAAGACAAACGTTCCCCGCAATTCAGACATCCCTGTGGAGCCTATTAGAAGGTCAGAGATTCTGTATGATAAATAGATCTGGGGAACAAAACGGCAGCATATTGTCTTGGGTTTGAATAGTTTTCTGCTCTCGAAATGGTGATGAAAACATCCTGTTGGCACTGTCGGACAATATATTATATCATTGTCAGGCTACCCAACAGATATAAAGATTGGTGATGTTTGTCATGTTTATTATTGGTGCTTTGAGCATTACCTGCTTTTCACTATCGCTCTTCATTACTGGCAACACATTTTTTGACTAGAGGTTGACATCTGATCTTGTGTTTTTGGTCACCTGTTCACCAGCTAGTCGCTAACTTTATCTATTAGTGCTGGGCTGGTACCATAAATTGGGTTTATCAGAGCTTTTTCACTGCAAACAAGTGGCTAATGCGCCCAGAAATGATGCTGGCAAGAGCTGTGAGATTTTAAAAGTGCAGTCCTTGAAAACGAAACAAACTGAACTGAAAGATGCTAAAACACGCTGTTGAGCTGAGGGAAACTGAAGAGTCTCCGTGGGCTCATCACTACGAGTGACCACTTTTACATATCAACCAGTATCAAAAATGTTAGAATGGTAGGCTTGTATTAAGTATTTTAATGTTTCCAAGGCTACAGATCCTTCTACACATCCATGATTCACAAATTGTTTTAACAAACAAATCAAAAAGTCATCAAATGACATCACATTTTAGGATAAAGTGTGTCAGTTGAAGCATATTTCATGTCTAGAAAAAAGCGTAAAAATCTGTGTGCTCTGAGGCAGTTTGATTCATATGATGTTACCCTTTCCACGGGTTTATTTGACTCAACTTCAATGATGGCATTTCACATTTTCTCCAGCACTTCTGTACCTATCGTGCTCAATTTTCCATTCAAGTGTTGAGTGGGCTCATGATTCCACGTGGATCCATTCCCTCCTCATGTCCTAATCTATAACCCTGCCATCCCCCTATCAGTGCCTGTTATGAGCCTTTATTGCACCGCTGATAACCCATTCAAAGGGCGCATTAGCATATCGTCCGTGAAGTGATGACTGTAGGGCCCGGGCGATTTGGATCGTAAAGCCTAGATGTGCCGCTTTAGTGTAATCCACGGCCCGCAGGGAGCCCTGCTTCTGCACAACGAGTCCGAGTGAAGAGACGGAAAAACAAAGTTAATGGGTGACAAACCTCGGCAAAGCGCCGCTGCTATAGGGCACTGGCTCCATTAACCGTAGCCCGGTGAAAGCCATCCCGCTGAGCTGAATGTCTTCAGCATCTGGCCTTTGTGTGGTAATGAGGTAGCACAAAGGTAAAGTCTATCTGGTATTATGCAGGCATGCTGTCCGACAGTGGTAAGTAGTAAACAGATCATAACAGATAAAAACATGGGATGAAAGGTTGTCCGTACTAATGCACATCTGCATTGTGTGTATATCATGTAAGTGTTAGAGTGTCGAGTGTTGTGAGGCTGTGGATGCATTTAAGATTGGTCATCAGTCCCTAAAAATGAATAAATCCATGTAACTTTGCATTCATTGGGAGTGAAGCTAATTTCTAAACATGCTGTTTGACCTACAGTAATCTGGTGAGCATGATGCCACAAGTGAGGGTTAGAGCCCTCATAGAACTTGCGTCTGGACTGAGTTGTCAATGAATCCATCAACTGCGAGAAAAATGAATCTGCAAAAATGCATTGTGTAGATTTTAAGGTCATTTGACCGCAGGGCAGCTGAGAGGTGACAGGACAACCCAGTGTCAAGACAGTGCGTGAAATAGTGATAATCTATCCGAGGATTTCCTGGGGACGTTACTGGAGAGGTTACTTCCCGGTGCTCCGTAGAGCTGGTGTAAGTAACAAAGTATCATAATAACTGACGCTCCGGCTAACTTTCAAGGCTAAAGAAGCGTTAGCTAAGCGGGCTAAGCCATTGTAGCGTTAGTAGTATTCCCTTGACAAAGTCGCTGATCTAAATCATCATGAATTAATAATACGTCATACCAATCACTCTAAGAGCGAGGATTAGCATCCTATTACCATGGAAGATACAGATACCGGTTATGTGACTGGTGGCGCCATCATTTGCACCCAAAAATTTTTGCGCGAGGTATTAGGGTGCTAGGAATAGGGTGGATTGGAATCTTGTACATGGGCGTGAATGGTCAGCACGAGTTAAAGATGGAATATGTTTGTCCTTGTTCGTGAATCCTAGAGAACAAATTTCGTAACAAATTAGGGGGAAACAATGTTGGGCAGGAAATGGTGGTAAAGAGAGAAGAAATGAAGAAAGGAAGGCTGCGCACCATGTAGAGACTTT
Source organism: Lagodon rhomboides (assembly GCA_039737535.1). Classification (NCBI taxonomy): domain Eukaryota; kingdom Metazoa; phylum Chordata; class Actinopteri; order Spariformes; family Sparidae; genus Lagodon; species Lagodon rhomboides. The sequence continues at coordinate 16,499,072 of CM077805.1, read as the reverse complement.
CAGGAAATTGTGTTACTGAAAAGAGGGTAATGTAACATTGTCTTCCTGTGGCGTGGAGGAAGTGTACAGGTGTTACCCTTTTTTCATTCACAAAAAGAGGAGGGATTACATGCAATAAACGCACCTGGCCCGACTTGAACCAGGGATGTTGTGATGATGTGGTTAGCGTCTTTAAACTCCAATCCGCCGGAATGCCCAGGCAACATTCTTTATAATTGGTTGATAGTTTAAGTCATCTTAAAGGCAAAATGCTCCAATTCCATCACCCCCAGATTCTCAAATGTGAATACCTGCAGGTTTTCTTCATCTTCTATAATAGTAAATTGAATAGACAAAGAATAGATGTCACCGTGGGCTCTGGGAAGTTCAGAATCACTTCACTGAGAAAATAGTAGTAGATTAACTGATAATTAAGATAATTCTACGTTGCACTCCTACTTGAGTCCATGCCTGTATTCAACCCAGCTGTTCTGGATTGGAAGATGGATTGCCCCTCTCGGATGCAGCGCTTCATTTCGTTTAAGGCTCATCAGACAGGTGCACTTTAAATCAACGCCTCGGCTCACGCAGCGTTTAACTTCCCATTTACGCTTCTAAGCGGCCTGTTGTCCTTCCTCAGCTCTGTGAGTGTTTGCTGGGATCAGCACGTCACACCAATCGGCTCGCGTTCACCACCAACTTGCGTTTCACATGAACTGTTGAATCTGGTTTCGGTTCTGGAGCCTCAATAAACAGCTTCGTCCAGTATAAATAGCAAGAGCCTTTGGTCTGCTGCCACTGCGGCTGAGCGCAGCGGCGGGGAGGAACAGCTGTAGTCGCTCTGTCGCCGAAGACCGGATCACTCCTCAGTCGTCCTGCCAGTCCCGTCTTACATAAGCAGCACTTGAAGACCCAGAGCCTTTCTGAGGGCCTGTCTTTAATTTCACCCTCTGACCTGCAGCCATTTACCTTCTGTGTGTGTGTGTGTGCAAGTATGCGTATGTATCTTCATTGTGTGAGTACATGCATCTGCGAGAAGACAGAGGTAATCTCTGTTGTCTCTCTGGTCACATGAATGGCAACTAGAGTGGCACTCAGTATAGAGTGCACACCTCTGCCAAGGCCCAACAGTCCTCCCTTTTGTACCCTAAATATGCCTTTTTTCATTAATTCCCTGAGAGAAGGAAAATATATTAAAAAAAAACGCTCTATCCCTTAAAGGTGCACTACGTAGTTATGCGGAAGAAATTGTCACGGAAGAGAAAGGCAGCCGTTGACTCTTCTCTTCGTTTTCGTGACTCATCACGTATGTCAAAATGTTAAATGTATGATTTCTATCATTTCTAAATTAAGCTACAACATGTAATTGATTATGACCACTTTTGTATGGACTTATTGATGGGTAATACTTTAGTTTCTGCGTGTCAAGTATGCTACTGATGTACAAGTCTGCACGTAAACAAAGTGCCTAGCACTAAACTGGCATACACAATACAGATGATGTAGTCCTAAAATGTACAAAGTTAGTGTGTTTTGCTTTTACTGTAGGTGTACATTTATTAGCTAGACCGTGCTATTTAGATTTTACAATTTAAGAAAAGAGCAACGTAGGAATCCAGAGTATAAAAGATGCAAGTAAAGGCAGCGTGATATATTTGAACAGCTCTCCACATCACAGAAACATAGCTGAAACATTTCCACTGCATGAGCTTTCCCCAGGGAACCTTTGGAGGAACTTCGGAGTAATTGGGTCTCAGGGATGTTATTTTCCCCCTCAGAAAGTCCATGCTCAGGGGGGCAGTTCTTTCCAAAAGTACAGGGACTTTGGGGGGGTGGGGCTTGCAGTGATCACCATTTCTGATTGGTAGAGTACTCGCAGCGTTTTATCTATGCACCAGTTTTAAAACTCTGCAACCACGAGCCAGGTTGTTGTTATGCTTCAACACGTCAGCATGGAGTTACGGAAGAAAGCCTACAACAGATGGACCGATGACCTTTTCAGTCCTTGAAGAGTACATCCAAACTAAAAGTGCTGGTTACTGTTAGTAGGAATGTGGCTCATCAAAGCGTCGGAAATCAAAGTAAGACCATGTTACTAATCGACAACACTGACTAACATGAAAGATTTTTTCAAAAAGTGCAGTTAATAACAGGAATCTGAGGCATGCTGCACAAAGCCTGAATCAAAGCTGGAAGCATTAATAGATAAAACATGGCTGCAGTCAAAGTGAATTTCCTTTGTTACTGTGAAATGTGGGCTGCTTGAAATGAGACCTCCAGGTGCTTGATGGGTCGCTTGGCCCCGCTCCCAGAACAGTTTGTAAAGGAAGGATTAGGCTGTGTTAATTGGATAGATGGTCCAAAAAGATTAGGTGCGCCGAGGAGCATTTCTTCACCCCTTCAGCCCGACGCAGCCGCTGAATAATGGAGCCCTCGACTATAAACACAAGGCCCAGATACAGTGTGTTAACGTGCTGACAGGGCCGAGGGCCCCGGAGGAGCCGACGGGTGGAGAGCACAGTCAGGTCAGAGGTCATAAATGAAAGGGGGATTCTTTTAGAAACGTTTTTTCTGACATTTATAGAGTCCAAATGTTCCCGTCGGCCTGAAAATAGCTTTGTAAACGATGTTCAGAACATTTGGATACATGTAAAGTACCTCATCATCCGTCATAAACCCTAACCTCACAGGAATGTCAGCTCTTCATGATGTTCGGATGGTTGACAGACCGTTTGAGTGGGGGCAGAGGGCGGGACTATGGGTACTTTAATTTCACAGAAGATCTTGTGATTTTAAAAGGTTTACAGATTTCAAGAAATTCGACAAAAGCCTGAGAAAATGAGTGGCTACTCTCGGATGTTGAATCCTTAACTGAATAAAGCAACATAAATAAATATTCCTCACCTTTTTTTTCCTCCTCGCTATAACTTGATTGGCCTTGAAATGACTCCCACATTCCCCCACAAGGTCTACAGCTTCAAGATTAGCAACATTAGCATGCTAACATGCCCACAAGGGTATCATGCTGATGCCTGTAGGTATTTATTAGCATGTTAGCATGCTAACAATTGCTGATTAGCCCTAAAAACCTTTTAGCCGATGGGAATGTTGTTAGTTTTGCAGGTATTCGGTCGTTAATTAACGCAAAATTCTGACCTGGCAACAGGGCTAGATGAAAAGTCAGGGGATCATCAAAGTTTTTACAAGTCATCCTGAGGGCGGCAAGAATGTCGGTGCCAAATTTCCCACCAATCTGTCCAATACTTCAGTCTGGACCAAACCGATCCAGCCTGCCATCATTCCCAGATCCACGCTGCTGGCGAGGCTAAAACTAAATATTTAGTGCTATTGAATTCTTCCCTGTTTTTATTGTGCTCTTAAAAGACCTTGATTTTTTCCCCCTTGCAGATTAGCAGCCACAAACCATGCCAAACTCCACTATCTGTTGGTTTTCATTTCCAATGTTCCGTCCTTCTCCAGGTCCTTCAAGCCAGACTTCGTCCTGATCCGCCAGCACGCCTACAGCATGGTCCCCGGCGAGGACTTCCGGAACCTTGTGATCGGCCTTCACTTCGGCGCCGTCGCGAGCATCAACTCTCTCTTCTCCATCTACAACTTCTGCAGCAAGCCTTGGGTGGTAAGCACACTTTAACTGCTCTGTTTGCTCCACTTTAACCCACACAAAGGCGTCGTGAGTCCCTCCCTCGGCGGCTGATTTATTTGGGCTATTAAAGGGAGCTGTAACACCTGTCTCTGGAGTCGGCGGAGCGAGTGGCCTCCACCACCACAACCACCACACATTATTACTCACTCTGTACTCAGAGAAAACACGATACAAGACTGCAGCGGAAAGGGTGTGAACGCTTGGCTCTGCAGAGCTTCATAACTTTACTCTTGTCAGCTACAGTAAGTTTAAAGGAGACACGTATACTTCCGTGATGTACTTCTTCGTGTTGCATCTCGTCCATCACACATTCACAGCTCTGTAATCTGTCACCCCTCAGAGTTGCTGTAAGGCACAAGTTGTTGGCGTTTATGACAACCTGAGAGAGTTTGTTACCTCTCCGTGTCCCGTTTATCTTTTTCTAATCACAGCCGCTCAGTTAGGCGAACCCAAGACGGTCGGATACATTGGTGGCAGCGGCGTTTCCTTGTGAACATCGTCATATGCCAATTCGGAAGAAATCAACCCTGCTGAAGAGTACAAACCCAATAAGAACACCCAGGCTATGTCTAGATAATGGTTGGAAACGGTACATTTCTTAGTCAAATTGATGAGGCTTAAGCATTTCAATGGTCTGCGGTGATGTATTCTGCATTGGTGGTTTATACTTGTATGACTCTGAACAGTAAATGTCAGAGAGAGCGTTTCCCTTGTCGAGCCTCCATTCTACAACCACACGGGGAAATAACTCCCATTATAAAAGAGGCAGAGAAGCATTTCTGCGCCCGCTGTAGCAGAAAATTGCCCAGAATACTGTGCAGCTACACTGTCAAGCTAAGCTCGCTGTTATGTTAACCCACAGCTGGATGCAACAAGTTCAACACGATTAGCTTAACTAGGTGAGGCGTGCGAGAGGAAGCGGGTCCACCAGAAAAAGGAACATTACAACACCTCCGCATTAAGTAACTCCTGAAATGCAAAGCTCCTGCGGCTCTGAAAATAACTTTTTTCCTTCGAGGGCAAAAGGTGTTCAGACTCCCACAGTCAAGAGTTGGGTCTGACTGTACCGGGCCACATTTTATAAGCGTCCGAAAGGGCCATGCCAACTCAATCCCATATTGAATTCTAGATTATGTGTCATGCAACTCGCCCTCTGGTTTTGAACAAACTTCTCTCTAACCTCTCCCGTCCTCTGCTGCTTCGGTAACGATGTCTGACCGTCACGCTTGTTTCTGCTTGCAGTTTTCTCAGATGATTAAACTCTACCACTCCCTCGGCCCTGAGAAGTTCCCCCTGAACGAGCAAACTTTCTATGCCAACCACACGCAGATGGTGAGTGTTCCGCCTTCGTTTACACAACACTGAAAACACACACACACACACAAAAATCACAGACTTCTTGTGGCCAGTTTTTCATTAAATCTTTATTATAAAAATATAAAACACAGAAATTAAGTCAAACATTTCTATCACCCCTACAAGGAAACATCCCCCCCACACACACACACTTCAGGAATCAGTGTTTTTACACACAGACTGTACACAGCTTCCTTGATTGGATTTTTTTTTCTTCTTAAGGATCAGATTTGACCAAGTGTTTCTGTGTTAAGCTGAATATTTACACAAACATGAAACCACAGAAATAGTGACACAGAGCCGCCACGGCTGGATAAAGAGCCTCGTCATCACATATAAAGACAGAAAGGAAGATGTTTTATACACCGACGTGGATTTGTTTGCTTTACACAAAGTGTTGTCCCTCAAAGGTCATTAGTTAGTAACCTTTCTTGTAACGTCCTACAGGAATAGGACACCTAGTCGTGACTCTCTGTATGTTGCATACTGAAGCCAAACAATCGTTATCAAGAGGAGGCTGACGACTATTCAGAAGTTCACTTTAAAAAAAGCAAAACTTTAGTTGGTAAAGATGGATTAGGAGATGTTTTGTTGGAATTGCTTGTGTTGCAAAATTAAAGGGTAGATGAACATCACTTGAATCAGATAATTTAAATCGTAATTTAGATCAACTTATCGGGCCAAAAATGCCTTTTTACCGAGTATCAGATTCAAGCCATCGCTCTCTTCCTCCTCTGATATGATCGGACCGCAGCGGAAAGTTTGAGTGTCTGAGTGCCGTTTTCACGTGAAGGAAACTCGCGGAAAACAGCACTTTGGAATGGAGATGAATGGATTTAAAGATATTGTTTGACATCTTGCGCGATGAGCCGATTTGCTTTCTCGCTCATATTTAGACAAGAAGTTTTTCTCCGCCGCTCTCGCGTCTGTCCGTTTAATATGAAGCTGCAGTCACAAGATGGTTACATTTAACTTGACGCGCCAGATGGTTTGTTGCGCCGAACCATCTGGAAAGCAGCCGCGAGAAACTGTTTGGAAAAGGGCACTCACTTTCAAAAAAGGATTACTTGGCAGGTGATTGGACGAACAATCTGTCCATCAACCTTTATCACGGGCCAAAACTGTCGACCCTTACTGATGTCAGTCTCAAGAAGAGCGAAAACATAATTTCTACAGAGAAGAGCCTTCAGTGGCGTTCTTTGCTCTCTCCTTTCAATGAAATATACTCTCCATTGTTGTTTTAAAACAAACCGCCAGGAGTTCGTCCAAGGACGCCAATTGGAAGAGCGGAGAGCAAGAAAGCAAATGAGGATATTTTCTAAAAATGTCAAACAACTCTCAAGTGCTGCCTGCGTGTAATGTTAGTGATGAAGGGGCCGTTACTCCCTATGAGGCAAATCTGTGTCTGTTACTGGAATGAACTGAAGGTACAGCACTGGGAAGAAAATAAGAAAAAAAACAGGTGAAGGGAACAGGTGGAGAAGAACGAATTTAGTGACAACATGTTACTTTATATATATAATGTCCATTTGAAATAGTTAAATACAAAAAGATTGAATATACACTTACAAAATATCTCATTGTCTGAAACCTCTGCTTATACTTGACTTTCATTGGATTGGTGAAGAGTACCAGTCGGGGAGGGGGGACTAAGATCACGCTAACAACAAAGTACCATTCCACTGGAGATGCTGGTCCTTCATTCTGGACGGTTGCACAGGCTGTGATTGGTTGTCACAATGTAGTTCTGACCTGTTCTTGTATTTTTTTCTTCTTCTTCTTTTTTGTTTTTTTGCAGATATACCACGTGGTTACAGAGTAATCCAATAAACATATAAATAAATGTATTACAGAGGTTTCAGCTGAGTTGATAGTTCATTTCTGTAGCTTATGTTATATACAGCAAAAAATAAAATATCACCATCTCTGCAAGAAGTGAGCTCTTCCCTGCGTTGGCACTGTAACAGACTTCTTTTTTTTTTCTTTTTTTTTTTCTTTAGCATTTCTGATACTCGGTCGGTGCTCAACAGAAAAGGGCGTTTGTTTGTGATATAACTGCAAAATGAGTTACATTGCAAACATTCCGGTAAGCAGAGATACTACCATCCATAAAAGACACATGTTACAGTAAGAACTGAACATAATCGATGTATACTTCACTGTAAAACAATACCATTTTCTAAACGTTTTCCGGAGCCGAAATGACAGGTACGACTTTCAGAGGGCGTACCTCACGTTGGCTCTCGATCGGCATCGCTGGCAAGATTCTTAGCTGTGCTCTGTATCGCTGATGTGCAGAACTGAGTCTAATGCTAGCAAGCGCAGTTCAATAGCAACACCCTCTCAGATTTACATAGTGATCATTGGCTGGACTTTTTTTCTTTGATTCATGACCTTTAGTTTTGAGAGTCCTCAAAAGCACAAAATGACCATAATGGTAGGTTGGCAGAAGTCTAACTGGATGTCACTAATTAACGCCAATGACAATTATTGATACTTCTTGGGGATAAGTTCTTCAATTTTGAGGATCACAGAAGAATTTGATCGAGGTCTTACATTTCTTGTTGGTCAGTCTTTGTCACGTTTGTAACCGGACTGAACCCTGGGGAGACAGCTGGTTGCAAGGACTGTTTGATTTGCGGTTTGGGGAAATGATAATACAGTTCAACAGGGCGATCTGCAAAACAAAAAAAAAGGTATTGTTTTCTATCAGAAGTGCTACGAAACAGGCACTGTAATGGATTTGATATTTTCTCTTTTTTTTCTGCCCATTTAAAAGAGGCGGCTGTCACCCAGGCCGGTGAGCTTTAAGAGTCCTGTAATACTCTAGCAGTGATCGGGATGGGACGGAGTCGAGGAGGCGGCAGTGGATTTCAGGCAGGGTTGCTTTGGGGGAGGGGTTCAGGGGTCGGTGGTGTTGATGGTGGTTTTGTCGCGTGCGGTCATGCCCCGGTACCAGCTGCAGTAGCCCTCCTTCTGCTGGATGCAGGCGTAGTGCCGGGACTGGTAGCCGGGATAGCCGAAGTGGGACAGCATGTCCGTCCATAGGCACTCATTCTTTGAGGTCACGAAGCAGGGCAGGTAGTGGCAGGGCTTAATCTACAGAGACAGAAGCGAAACTAAAGATGTAGCCATGAAGCAGGAAACAAAACTGCATACTAGCAACAACTAGTGTAGACTCACTGTGTTTTTTTCAGGTAAATAGTAGTTGTGTTAAGTCAATAGCAAGGTATAGTAAATGTTGACGTTTTCTTCGCATGAGTTAAATAAGACTGACACCACTCTCATGTCTGCAGGCTAATTATGAAGCTAGAGCCAGGGGGCACTTAGCTTAGCTAGCATAATATTGGAAACGAGGGGAAACAGGGTTTTTACAGTTTACAGGGTTGCAAAAAGAAATCACCTTTAGTGTCTTTAAACGTAACAAGTTGTCTTTTGTTGGTCTAGCATGTTACGTGTTCTGCTAGGTCACTTTTTTAAAAACTTTGAATAGAGCCAAGCTAGCCATTTGCCTAGCTTACAATGTTGACGCTAAAGTAAGCTAATGTCCTCTGCCTCTAGCTTCAACCATAGCATGAGAGTTGTATCAATATCTTCACCTAAACTATGACAAGAAAGCAAATAAGTATATTTTTCCCAAAATTAAAGACATTCTTTTAATTTTTCTTAACAATGTATCCGCTTATTTTTGTCTTAAGGAAGCTAACCGTGATCTAGTAGTAGCATGAAACTTCAACAACAGTGAGTCTACAGTCTAGAAGTCTGTGCAAAGGCCAAAGTAGTGTCAGCTTAATGAGCCATTAACATCTGAAAAATGTCACAATTCTACAAGAGAAACAAGCTTGAATAATCAAAGAAAAAGGAAGTCAGTGTACGATTTAGTTGAAATACAAAAAGGGTGAACATGCGCTTGGTGAAACATCCAGAACATCTTGTCTTTGCTCTACAGCTTTCTCAGCTTTTGCTTGCAGTCACTTACTGCAGCAGATACATAGATGAGGTGTGTAAGGGCAGCTTTTGAAAATAACCAAAGTGCAAAACCAAGGAGCGTACCCTGGCATTCGTACGCTTTGTGCTGTGGGATGCTAAATTAACGTCAGCCATCCTCCTGAAGCGGTGATGTTTTTGTAGTTCCCTAATGATTCGGTTGGATTTCATTGAGCCTCTTTCGTGCGTCACACCTCCAGGTGCTCGCACAAAAAAAAAAGCGGCTTCACGGATGAATATGCAGCGTGAATTGACAGGAAGATACACACAACGGCTCCGAGGTGATGAACGGAAAAGCGGTGTTAAGTGACAGCCAAACTCAGTCATCAGCCGCACTTATCTGTGTCTGAATGAGCCGGCAAATTCAATCAGCGAGCTGGAGGGCGTGTTCCCCATTTTGGGTGTTTTTGTTAGTCAAGCCTGGAGAGTTTGTCCTCCACGGTTCAGAGATGTTCGACATAACTTCCTGGTTTGAGTGGTTTTAATGATGTGTGGGGAATAATTTTCTACCCCGGTACGACACGCTGCCTGCTTTCCAGCGCAGTAAATCATCATTTGGGGAGAAATGTGGAGGACGGCGGAGTAAGTTTAAAAAGTGTGATGATGTTTACGCCCGCCTGTGCTCACGGACTCTTAGCCAGGAGTCTCAGCTGATCGATGGCCTCCTCCGGATGCCTCTGGGCCGCTGCCATGTACGCACTGAGCACAGTTTACAACGCTGGCCCGCACTGGGAACAAACAGGTCTCTCTGCTAATCCACTTATACTGATAGGGGCCGATGGTGTAAGCAGATGTCCGGGACACTGCTGTACAGTAGGACGTTTACGAGGCGGGTCAACAGCTGCACAGCAGCAGGCTACATGTTTGAGTCACATAAAACTGGGAATGAGGAGATGAACCGATTCCAAATCTGTTATTAAATAACTCCCAATAGTGGTCGTAAAACTTGTTTTCTCTCTATTTCTGTCCGTGCTGCACATCCATGCTGTGTAATAGCGGAACTGAAGCTTATAATTCAGCCTCTATATCAACAGTACTGTACAAGAGCTATGTAACCATGAAGGTCACTTGAAGTAATTGATTTTTGTTCTGTTGAACAGTAGCATTCATGAGCCTGAATTGGTCTGACCTTTCACATAGCCTACAAAGGCACTTCCTTCCTCCTATAATCATTAATAAGCACTCTAGACTTTACAAAAGCGGTCAACTGGTTCTCTTTATACTTTAGTAAGTGAAATGAAGGAGCTGTAAGCTCTAGCTCCTTCTTCTCTTGATCCTCCTCCTCCTCCTCCCTCCTCCTCCTCCTCCTCTCCCCTCATCTTCCTTGTTCTTGCCGGGCAGAGGTTGCTGGTTTCCACTCACCCTGCAGTTGCAGCCCAGCTGGTAGCGATGGTTGATGCCTTTCTTCTGGGCCAATGAGAGGCGCTCCCACCGCTCGTTGAAGTTGCACAGCCCCGTGTAGACCTTGTCATCATACACTCGACCTGAGGAGGGAATGAAGGGAGGGGATTGGTTAACGCTTTGAGACACGAGTTGAATCTTTAATCTCAATTTTCTTTTCCAAGCGCCACTTGGAATCTTTCTGTTGTGATTTAATTGTTAGATCTTTATTCAGGGTCAACACCTGAGTCAAGCTTCTCAGGTAGCGTGGATGTGACTTCTCTCCTTTGTAGACGCAATTGTAGAAAGATCCTGAAAGACTGATTGACGGGTGCTGTTTTGAAAGGTGCAGCCATGCCATCGTTTCTGCACTTTGCTAAATGCTAATGATGATGCCACTCAGAACCATAAATCTCAGCCTGCTCTTGGCGCCAGAGGGAACGTCAGGTGATCACCAACATTATTTGTATTCATCATTCGGGAACGCGTAAACATATGTGCAAAATTTCGTGGCAATCTGTCCAAAAGTTGTCGAGATATTTCAGTCTGGACCAAAGTGGGGAACACACTGACAGCAGCCAACCAGATTTCTAGTGTTTTCTGAAGCTTTAACGAAGCTAGTACATTTTAATCTGATGGCGGTCACTTAATCAAAGTTGGCATCACGCAGTAGTTCATTTTGGAGAAATTGTTTTGTTCTTGAGCCGTGAGGCCGCGAATGCTCTCCGTCTAATGTCATAATCGTCCCCGTGTAACATAGGATAACGCAAACAAACCGCTCAAGCAATCCAACTTGTTTATGTATGGTAAGACAATCTCACGCAGTAATCGCATATTAAACCAGCACCCCTATTTCTGAATATCCAAAAGGTCAGCAGACGTCTATTTTTAGCGCCGAACCGTTTGCGGCTTAAGGACTCCTGAGACAGGTGCGCCGCGGCGGCCTGCGAGCGCTCAGGAACATCATGATTTGTCGCCATCTGTCTCCTTCGCCGTGTTGTCACCACGCTGGAACTTGACAGCTCACAAATATGTGCTTCTTCAACCCCCCTGAACCTCCCGCTCGGCCCGCATCCCCGCTCTGGGATTACTGGAGTCGCTCTCGGGCTTATTACATAGTGTTGAGTGTGTGACATGCTCCTAAAATACTAATAAGGGCCGGAGCACTGGAGGCTTGATCAAAGCAGAGCCGAGCGGCTCGTCTCGCATGCCCCGGTGCGTTTAAATTGCGCGTAATAAAGTCCTCATCGTATGCAAGACCTATTATAGACGCCTGGAGAGAAGCGAAAGACGTCGGTGATGTCACTCGCGCCCAGGCTTGGTAAACATAGCCGTCGCTGCCTGGCAACGGCGGCTCGTTCGCTTGCACTGTAGGATGTAGTTACAGTATTTACAGGTCGGGACTCAGCTATTTACGCCAAGCGCAGCGGGGTCCAAAGTAAACTGCACCTCTGTTGGAAATAGCAAGTCATAAAGAGCTTCTGCTGGAAAACGCCAGGCGCTTCCTGCGAGCTGTTAATTACAAGTGGTGAGAAGAAAAACGGCCTTCTGCCGTTTCTGGCCTGAGAAGACGAGGGAAACGAGTGCAAAAATGTAAAAAAAGGAAAAAAAAGTGACCCCGCTTTGCCTGCTCGCACAGTGGCAAATGACAGGTTATAAATAGGGGGAAAGTTTGTGTCACAGGACAAATGAAGAAGTCCTTGGAGAGGAGCGGGCCGAGGGAGTTCGCTGGGCCAAACAAACTCGCACTGCTGCGAGCAAAACTCTGAAAGGCCTGAGAGAAGGAGCGAAGTGTTTATTGGCAGCAGTAACACGACTGAAATGTTTTCAGCATCTCTCCGGCCGAGACGGATTCGGTTTGGAGGTTTGCGCGGTGTCACAAACTTGGCAAATAAGTTCAATGTGAACTGACGGAAAGATCTGAAATACTGGATAAAATCAACATTTTTTGTAATCTTTTTCCCAAAATATTGAAGCCCAAAAGCAAGTCTCTTGCAAACAGAATATCTTAGCATCTGCTGCTTTGATTTTGAGCATGCTGTTTTTTTAATCTGACTTTACTCCCTCATATGGTTCAAGCACGAAAAACATTGGATTCCACCCAATCGTAATGCAACAAACATTTTTAGTAACACCCTCCAAATCTAATTTTCATAATTATTAGCCTTTTATATCTACAGAGGGAGCGAGTCCACCGTGTTGCACTGCCATAATTATCACCGTATGTGAGGGTGAGGCGAGGGGTGTTCAGTTGGTCGTTGGTTTTTCAGCTAAGTAATACTTCCTGTCACTAGTAAATAGACCTAAACAGGAACAAAAGTATAGGACTGTCCCCTTTAATAAAGATCCAGCTGCATACTAACCAAAGTCAGACGGTGAGCTTACCTGTGATCAGGTACTGGTACTTGTTGATGTCGAACTTAACGCCGCACAAACTCTCTGAAGCATCTGTGTAGATGTGCTGCACGTGCTGGACTTTCTCGAATCCTTTGTACATCTGCAAGACACAGGGACATTGAATTTGTTCGGTTGTTGAGTTAAGAACCTGAATTTAAAAAGGGCAATATGGTGAACCCCTCACACTGGCACTGCACCCCTGACTCCACCTCCACCCAGAAATAAATCTGGAATGAAAACCCGGGCCAGCTTTATCAGATGACATTCCTTAAAGAATGCCTCACGGGAGAGGGAGTATTAGGCTGTGCCCTTAACTCAATCATAGATAACATAATTACGTTGTGTAATGTGCCTCGACTTTGATGCCGTTTTGGCAAGGTCACTGCTAAACCCTGGAACCCAGCTCCCTCTATTCAGCTCAGGTATGCGGAGCGAACAGTCAGTGTGTGCCCTGAGAACTGTTGGGATTTTTTTCAGTGCAATTTATTTGTCTGGGAACAACAGGAAATCCCTGTTTATACGTGTCGCTCCCAGAAAAGCAGAACAAACTGTTACTTCAGCCCCCAAACTGGGGAGGTTTGGAAAAAGCCAAAGGCATTTGTCTCATAGGATTTGTTGAAACTTGGAGAGAATTGTACACTATTATAGCCCACAAGGAAAACCACTGTTTGCGGTATAAACCGGCAGACTGTAATACAAATAAATAACCCAAGAGGTGCAAAGGTCACATCTAATTCCTGAGGATAATCCTTACAGTGATGATTGGTGTGCTTCAGTAACAAGAGGCCACTTAATGCTTTTGTACAAACTGGGATTGTACTGATGCGGCGCATGACTCTGTTGAAATGTTTACACTCTGAGTGAGGAGTTTGGTTGAGCCGTAATGCCTGTAAGCTCGCTAATCCTCCGGCCTGGCTCCTGTCTGAGCAGCAGGCCGATGTCAGCATCTGTCAGAAATATGCAGCGTTATGTAAGAATACAGAGGAAGTGAAGAACGGGCTTTCAGGCTAAGTATCCCAAACTGCTTTTCAGCTATCACACAGCAGCTGAGGGGGCGGAGAGACAGTCTTGCGACTGAAGGGGCTCCTGCCACATCCAGCGGATGACATTTTATGTGCCTGCGCTTTTAAATACGAGATCAAAGAGCATTCTTAAATGGTAGAATAATAGGTTTGTTCTTATTTCATGGTGATAACACTCCTACTGCAGTGGCCCTGTGGTTACAATAAGAATGGGTTATATAAAGAGAAGAAGAATTCCTCACGTGGTTTCATTGAGCACTGAGCAGGGGCAAAAACATAATCTATTACATACATGTGAAGGGCAAAATTGAAAATAGAATAATAATATTGTTAAAATCAGCTAAGGACATTGAGACCTAAGCCAGTTATTTAAAAAAAGCCCTTGTTAGCCCAAGTATTACACCTTTTTAGTTAGCATCCAATAGACAACCATATTTAGTCCTACAATAATTATAATAATAGTGTGTTTCTTGAACAGGTTTGATTAATGAAAAACAGACAACATCCCATTTATCTGTCTTGATCCCTAACAGAGCCCAGCATAAAAGAACATGGCATCCCAAAATGGAAAGCTGGCTGTGAATATGATGTATGTGCTTTGTCGTTCCTAACCCACATTACAGTGAAAGGAATAGTTCAACACTTTGTGAAATGCACTACATTACCTCCTTGTCCTGACCTACAGCCATGGGACAATTAGCTTAGCTTAGCTAAAGAAGCAGGGGGAAATGGCTAGCCTGGCTCTGTCCAAAGATACAGGCTAGCTGTTTCCCAGCATTTCCAGTCTGCTGCTTAGCTAAGCTGTGTAAGCTGAATATGAAGCTAGAGCCGGTAGTGTTAGCTTAGCCTACCATAAAAACTGAAAGCAGGGGCAAACAGCTAGCCTTGCCAGGTTGTATAAAAACACAACTTATTATCAGTACATTTCTATGTATCGATTAAACAGCGTGTTAATTACTAATTTCTAACTGATAAGATAGCCGTTTCCCAGAGCTTCCAGTGAAGCTAAATATGAAGCTGGAGCCCTTTCTGTTAGCTTAGCCTGTCATCAAGACTTAAAAGCAGGGGCAAACAGCTAGCTGTGTTGTGTCCAAAGTAAAAAAACACAATTAAGCTGCATCCTGTTTGTTGTATGTTAAGCTAGGCTAACTGTACTCGCTCTCGTGCTTCATACTTAGCTCAGTTTGCCAGTGTATCTACCATCCCTTTAAAGTTGAAAGAGATTCAGTGTCTTGCTCAGCAGCCCTTCAGCAGAGGATCAATGCTCTCACCTTCATTTGCTTGACAGTGTAGCGCATCGTTCCAAACGGGCCATCTCTCAGGAGCTTCTTGCCGACCACTTTAGCTCGAATCACTGTGAAGAGAGGAGACAGACCGGTGAATGATCAGAGCGGACTGTCACATTCCTCTAACATATAACTTTGAGCCTTCCACTCCAATCCATTAAAATAACACACTGCCCCGGCCAGTAGGAGGCATTAGCAAACCCATTAGAAATACCATTTCGGGACGAGGTTGGCACCACAGTTAATCCGTTTATCCGATTTTCTGCATTGCTGCTGCGTGCCAAGGGAGGCCAATGGGAAAAAACACTACTGGGACTTCTGAGTTTGATACAGGAATTAGAGGACGAGAGGCCTCGTCCGTATACCAAGGCTTCATTCTCACTGCTGGTGTTATATCTGAAATGGAACTTTGCAGCAAAACCTGACTCTAATTATCTTTTTGCTGGTTTAAAAACACCAGAAGAGAGTCCTGCGAGGGGAAACGGTGCAGTGCCTCTCCTCTGTTGAAACAGGTTTCCTTCTATATTGGGACCAGGGCTTGAAAAAGATCTAATCTGTGTGCAAGACCCTCATGTAAACGTCTGAGAGGTGAAAACGCTCAGCGGCGACCTTGATTTGTTTGCCTTCACTCGTGTTGGAGTAAGGGGGCTTATTGTGGAAGGCCAAAGAGGCGGGGGTGTAGAATTGAGAGATAATATAAGCCAGTGAATAGAGTCTAACCAGAGCTGCGGGCCCTGCATAAGCAGTCAGCCCTCTGTGAAGTTCACCTGCTGCCCACAGCCGACCGGCCGCAGACACAACTAACACTGCCTATGTTTGTTATCTTCTCCCGGTGGAATTTCCTTAACACATTCTTTGGGGGCGCACATTCCCCAGAAAAGGAAAAAAAAAAAAATTAGAAGCCTTTCATTCTTTTTCGGCTGGAGAAGGAAATTAGGCATGTGGCATCTTCCGTTTGGTCTGTATTGCTTTAGCTGCGCTACTTCCAGGCGAATGGAAATGGACATAAAAATAAAACTCAAACAGGAAGCAGTTACAGCACGGCCACCCAAAAGCGGTGACCACACATTTATTTTGGACATGTGGACCCCAACTTGAACCGAGAGTTTATTTGAATAACCCTAAAAAAATCTTATTTTGAGCCAGTGAGACCAAATTAAAGGAACATGGCCAGTTCTTTTATATTTACTCCTTCAGGCTGTGCTTAGGTGCTTTGCGGTAATGCTAACCTGAGCATGCCAACATGCATTTTGCTGAAAACAACAAATGTCAACCTCATGGTGGCACTAGGCATCAACAAAGTCAGTAGGGTTCATCCTCAGGGCACCATGAGTATCAGTTCAAAATGTTATTACAATAAATCCAATAGTTGTTGAGAGACAAACATGGCCAGTAATCCTATTGTTGCACTTTACTACATCACAAATGTTCAATGGGTTAAAAAAACATCTGATCTGGAGCAATCTTACCAAACTCAAGACTTTGCAATTGCAACCTGAGCTTGGGCTCAAACATGGGTTTGGTTTGAATACATGAACTGCTGCGTTAGATTTCTTCTTCAAAGAACGCTGAGGGTAAACGATGCTTTAAAGTCTCAACCATACATTAAAGGATAAGTTCGCCTCATTATCTACTCAACCCCATGCGGATGGAAAGTCGGCTGAAGCTATGTAGTCCACAAAACATTTCTGGAGCGTCACAGTTAAACAATGTTGTCAGTATTCTCCGGAACAGCTGAAGTAGAGGAGAACTTTAAAATGTTAAAATAAAGGGATCATGCTGGACAAGCTGTATGGAGCCATGCTATGTGAGAACGAGCCCCCCTATCTACTTGAGTCGTTTAGGAGAACGCCGCGGTGCCGTTTTGCTGTGAAGCCCCAGAAACGTTTTATCGACTACAAAGTTTTATCCAACTTTCCGTCAGCAGGAGGGTGATTATATAATGACTGAATTTTCATATTCCCGAAAACATGCAGCACTGCAGAGCTGCAAAATGGAAAAAATCTTTGAAAGTGCATGTGAGGACACACTCTGCCTGAATTCACCTGCCATCATTGTGTCACAATAAATCACACAACCGCGTCAAATTAACGCAACTTCAGACCTTTTGGTATTAATGTACAAACCCCCCGCCTGCCTTCCGCTGTTTGACCTTTCACGATAACTTGCCGCAGAGCATTTGATCCATTAATCTGTCAACTCTCTCTGATACGAACTAAAGAGCGCCGTTGCCTGATGGGCCTCTGCGAAATGGACCCAAACGCTGTTTGACAGACGTACGCCGCTGCGATTACAGAGGAACCGGGGCACAATTACAGAGGAATGTGCGGATGCATGAGGATACTTTTGCCTCTGTTAAATACGCTGCCGCTGTTATTTTAAGTGTCACCCCAAAACCTAGTTTCCTACTCCGGCCTGACCTCAAAACCAACCCTCGGGAGAGACAAATGTTCGCTTTTGGAGGGGCCACAGGTCAGCTGATTTCACTGAAGTACATCCAGATAGGACCCCTCTTGTTGGACGGCAGCCACTAATTGGCCGGTGATGGTGCCATCGCCCAGAGGAATGTGTGAAGGGCCTCAGCTGCTGCGGAGACAGAGGATTTGTGTCACTCCCCTGCAGTGACCCCTTGACCTCCTCTGCATTTTGGCAGTTATATTTATGTGCAAACGCAGGGCCGCCTTCTCACGTCAAAAAGCCTCTGTTACGAGTGTTGATTTAACCCAGTTTCATAAAGGTGATCTCGCAGAAACTATGGAGGAACTGTGTGGATAAAAGTCTCGTTTCTTCAGTTTACTCCACCTTGTGAAGGCCTGTTTTTAATGGACATACTGTACGTCTACATACTTAATCCGACGATCATTTTCTAGATTCATTGATTAATTGTTTTTTGCCTTTAAAATGTCAGTCAGAAATGCTTGTTCAAACTTGCTGTTTTTTTTGTCCAACAAACAGTCCCAAACCCTAAGATTCTTAATTTACCATCATTGATGACAAAGGAAAATATCTAATCCTTGCATTTAAGAAGCTGGAACCACCACATGACTGAACTTTTCGCTTGATAAACGACTGAAATGATGAATGACGAGGTTAATATGGTGATTACAGCAGGACATCAGGCGGCTCAAGTGCTTATATTTGTAACCGCATTTGTCTTCATGACTCCTAAAGATCCTAAAATTGAAATTTGAATGCCATTTGCGTTGGTAAACACGATGCAACTGCAGCCATTGTGCGCCGTTTTCAGTTCTGACACGCTGTCAACTTCCATAGTGCGCGCCTCATACTGTACAACCCACACCAGTTGCCGCGAGGCTTTATTTTAGAAGTTAATAACCCTGTAGTTAATGTAGTTTGGTTGAATAACCGCTGTTTCTCTCCTCCTTACTTTGCTAAACATGAGGAATTACAGGCCGAGCGCTGTGACGCACAAGTGTTCATCTTCTGCAGAGGATCTGACACACATTTTCAAGAGTGGGAGGCTTTTTCGTGATAAAGAGAAGTAACCGGGGTCTGACGGAGAAAGAGGAAGTAGAATCCATTTTTTCACTCGGCATCTCTCGCCTAAAGCAGGGGATTACACAAGCGCGCATGCAAATGCTCAATCCGAAGGTGAGCGTGTAATTCAGTTAAACATTTATTTCAGCCTACGTACAATGTGGCAAACTGCAAGCATGACAAGAATAAGGTTACTCATTTATGTGCGCGAGTGTGTGAGGGAGAGAAAAGAAAGCAAGGCGCAGGGCGAGTGACGCTGGTTTTAGTATGCAGAAAGTGGTCCAAGTTTATGGAGGCGAGTGGGAGGAAGAGGAATTCTCAGGACGACACACTACCACGCTCGAAAATAAACACTGAAACTGACACGCTGGAGCAGAAAGCCTGGAACGTCCACTCGCTGGATGGCAAAATGCTCAGAGAGCCAGAGCAGGGACGGAGTTTTAAATCACTGCCTACGGTGGTCTGCTCATGTCACAACGGGGAGAGTTTTAAGTCCAGCAATGACAAATTCACCGATTCTTCAAATTTACCTAATTTTTGGTGGGATTCATGTTACCTGCAATGAAGACATTGTCAGCATATGTAATAATAATGTCACGCTACTTGAAAAGAGAGTCACAGCCAACACTTGTCAGTTGGCCTGGTGTTATCTGGGCTCCCTCGGTGCTCACTTTTCATATCTCCTTTTTATCTTTGTCATTGACTCGCTCGCCCTGTGCCTCTCTCATAGGCTGCCTCTCACGTTTTCTTTTCAGACCTTTTGGTCTGATGATTACACAGCTGTTGGTCAAATGTCAATATTAAATTACATTTCTGTTTGTAGTTCAATCCCCTCTTGGATTTAAAAAGTGCGACTTCACTATTTTCTGCAGTTACCTGCCACCATAGGTAAAGGGAAGTTGTATCACAGGGTCCATAGGGGTGGAATAACTCAACGCTGCCTTTAAAGTATAACTGATTTATAGCTGAAGCTGACTGAACCATTGATTTGTGGTGCAATAGCCCATGTATCATCACGTGTAGTGTGTGCTGGGCTGCTGCCCATCGCACCCTGTGCTGGCCTCCTGTTTAAAACACCAGCCCCTTGATGGACTGTGTGGTCATCAGAGAAGGGAGGGACGCACTGGAGATTTGATACGCCCGGCTCGGTGGATGAACATCCCAGGCTTGTACGGAATCCAGGACCTCTGACATCTCATCGTATTTTAACTCACTTTTGGGAAAACTGCGGATATCTGATCCAAGCTTATATAATGCCCCTCATAGCAGGGCTCCTGGCTTCGCTCAGGTTATCATCCGTCACCTGTTGACCTGCAGGATGGGGGCGGTTGGGATGGCTGACAGGGGGAGTAGTGATTTCACTAAATGCTACATAATTCATGAGCAGAAGGAGGAGGATGTAGTGGTACCAGGAGAGAGCTGTCACAAAGCCCAAGGCCGTGCATCGCTTTAAGCCCGCTACGCTGCACTTGTTTGACAGAGCTCCTCTGTGCGCAACAAAATACCCGCAGCAGGATGGGATCCGTTCCTCTCAATGGCCTGGTCCTAAACGGAGCACACACACGATGCTAATCCTCAGCAACTGACCTGGTTCATGGCGCAAGCATGTAAAGGTTTTCCCCTGTCACCGAGAGCGCTTGGGAACCCGTCGCTACGAAGCGATATTAAATCTCAGGGTCAAAGTTTACTGCCGGGCCTCTAATCTTGCTTTCGGAGGGCTTTGGAAAAACAAGCGCTGCTCATTTCCCCCTGTGAATAGGCCGCTTTAACCCAGCCGCCTAATAGCAGCCAACTAGGTCTCTGCACAAGAAAGCAGCCAGGTCATCGCCTGGTGCCCAGGTATGTTAGCCGGGGAACCTGACAGGCTGTCTCATCCAAAGGCACTTCCCACTTGTAGCTCTCTGAATGCAAACCCCAAACCTGACACTTTGTCAGCGAGTACTCAAAAGGCTGCCAAGAAAGTGATACCACCATCAAAATGAGGGGGGAAAGCCAGACACTTATAAAGTTGGGCCGAAACTACTACTTCGAGCAACTCCATGCTCTCCAATATTTCAATTTAAAACTTGTCAAATAAAGTAAGACAGCCTCCAATAACCCAATTTCCAAACCTAACCTAATTGTGATTCATCCAGTGGAGTGCCTGTGGGTGATTATGGGTCAGGGCCAAGAAAACAAGAGCAAAACGCTTTGAACTCAAGTACGGGTCTTAAATCGGGAAGATTCAGGCTTGTCGCCTTTGATGTCGACGGTGAGAATTACAGGGTTTCTCCCTCGCCACATTAGCATTTCAACCCCATGCTTCTTTTTTTGTTTTGTTTTCCACGTCTCAGCGTTTCAACTCGGCTTTGGTGACACAAGCAGAACTTGAACAGAAAAGGTTTTAGTTCGAGGTGATAGGAATTGGCAATAAATGAAAGACCGCACCAGAACGGGGGGATCGCACTGTTGATGATGTGTTCTGCTCACATTCGCGCTGTACCTATTAAACTGATGCAATGTAGTGTTTGCTCTGACATTAGCCTGGGGATGAAACCCATATTTTTAGCCAAAACTGGAAGAATGACTAAATATTCTGAGGCTGGATCACTTCAAACCATCCAGGCTTCCTACACACACTGTGAAAGACTTCCAGTAGAAGAAGTCCAGGAAAAAGTACAAGTTTGACTGAACATGTAGGTAAATTTGACCCAGATTAATGAACGTTACTAGCCCTGACCTTTGTGATCTACATCCAAACGATGATTCCGGAGGGGTTCCCTCAGAGGACCGAAGTTTAAGAGGAACTGTGGGCATTCAGAGCACACCTCGAGCTAAGCCGGGACCTTGGAAACAGGATTTGTGGGGCTCACGACTGATCAGTACGCCCATTGAAGTCAGTCCCACATTCTACACCGGCAAATCTCAGCGGGTGCCAACACCACGAGCTATCTGAAGGACTGCGAAAGGCATCGCATGAGTGTTTGTTGAAGCTGCGTGTTCACTCGCTCCAACCGGGTCACTTGGCTGAAGACGCTCCCACAGACCTTGTGATCGGGGGTTACCCGAGAGCAAGAGACAGAGTGACCATTTTGGACCCAGTGTGTTAAAATATCAGGCTAGTAGGCCAAACCCGCACCTCCTCCCCTACAAGACTCTGCAGAGGATTCACCAAAGCATCATTGTGAGTTCCCGCCCACGTCAGAACTAAAAGAAGAGACCCTCGCCTACAAAAAAAAACAAAACGCTGGTTGTGTGCTGAAAATCCAGGCGAAGAAGCCTCATGTTGTTGGCTGGGATTTGCAGGAGTCTTTTTGTAAAAGGAAAGCCATGCAGTGCAGTGATGCATTGAGTTAATAGGGCACCGCTAATGAAACGGCATTTTAACAGTCCTGTGTAATGTGAAGTGTTTCTTGTTGCAGTGGGATTATCAGAAGTGCAAAACAACAGGAGATCAGTTCAGGAGAGAAAGGCAGTTTTCTCTGATGGGAGGATTGATAGGGGCAAGAAATATTATAATTGGCTATAAAGGATTTTTATATTTTCACATTTTCAGACGGAACAAGGTTATAATTGAAAGAAGTAGTTGAATAGTTTGGAGAAAAATGCCTTTTTTGTTTCTGGCTGAGAGTTAGCTGAGACGACTGATACCACCCTCATTGTATGTTGACTTAAAAAGCAACAGCTAGCAGCTGGTTAGCTTAGCTTAGCATACAGACTGGAAACGGGGAAAACCGCTAGCCTTGCTAGTTAGCAGTATAATCTCACCGTCACTCGAAAGGTCAAGAGTTAACATGTTATATCATTTTAATTCATTTCTACAAATACCAAAGTGTAAAAGCTAAATTCATATTAGCTTAGCTTACATCTTGCTAAACTAAGCAATACCATATGGACATGAGTGTTGCATACATTTACCACTCGCAATAAAAGCAGTTATGCATATTTCCTAAAATGTCAAACTACCCCTTTATTGACAAATAAAATAAAGACAATACATTAAAATGTAATTTTAAATGAAAAAAAGTTTGTTTTGGTTCATTGTGATGCTATAGCATCATTAAGAGATTTGTAATCTGTCATTATCAGCCTCTACTGGTGACCGGTTGTAAGTGCAACATCATAAAAAGTGACATCTATGTGTGTGTGTGTGTGTGTGTGTGTGTGTGTGTGTAGGGGCGTCTCCTGCAGAAACTAGGACTTCCCTCGCAACGTGTTAGCAGACACTAGGCGATAGGGTAAACACATGGTCTATACACATGGCTGCAATTTGTGTGTGTGTGTGTGTGTGTGTGTGTGTGCGTGCTCAGTTTAAACTGAGAGATTATTGTTTGATTGTGTGTCACGGTTTCAGAGAGCCTCATGACGGTTTTCGGGTCAACTGATATTGAAGCAAAAATACCAACTGCCCTCAAAAAACACCCTCAGCATCTGCCTTTGCGAATGCGAGCGTACACGTGTGGCAGGTTATCAGTCAAAAAAAAAAAATCATCCTCACGAGAAATCAGCTGCCCTCCTGTCCCGCCTCAAACATTTCACCCCCCCCATCTCGACCCAACAACACGCTCTCCTCTCTCCCCGCAGGGCCAGATCAGATAATCCCAGAGTCTTTAACCAGTGTTATCCAAAAACAGAGGCCAGGTTGGACCGGCGTTCCAGGCTAAGTCAGATCCTAAATTCATATTATCCTGGGGAGTCAGAGAAAGCACAACCAGGCGGTAAAACGAGCTATGCAAACCCCTCTCGTCCAGTTGTTTGTGGAGCAGAGGCCGGGCATGTTCTTACTTACAACCAGGTGGATGTCTGACAGGGAAATACCAGCGTGTGCAGATAAATAAACTGGATTTGAAACATCTGAAGTGACTGTGGGTCAGGTCATTAAGCAGACACACAGAGACATTACTTTCTTGGGAAGATGGAGAAAATATATAATAAAATCAGAATCAATCTGGGGATGAAAATCAAGGAAATGTTAGTGGATCTTTGACCGTGTTTGGCATCGACCTCCACTCATGTCTATCACCAACCAAACCCAGAAGTTGGTATATTTCAGTTAAGCAGTGGAATCAGAACCTGATTCTTGGCAGTTATATGGTGGAGAGAGCCATAATATAAATGTTCTGACTGAAAGTATAACAATTTGATGAAAACTGACCCCATGCATCTCAGCTCCAACTTGTGTTTTCTAGAAATGCAGCTGACAACAAGCCCTGCTAAAAGAATGCACGCTGTGAACTGACTGCAGATCAGTTCTCTCTCGCGTGTTGACTCTTATCCCAACGTGCTCTCAGAGAAATAATAATAATAAAATAAAAAATTAAATAAAAAACACTCGTTTATAGCAGTAAATCGGTCGATGCGAGCCGTTCACGTACCTATGTCGGAGTTGCAGAAGGCGTCCTGCGGGTGCGTCAGAGCGCACGAACAGCCCTCCGTCAGCTGGTGAAGGTGCAGGCTGCTGAAGACAAACAGCAGGCTGATCAGGTGCTGGTACACTGACTGCATTTCTCCAAACTTTTCCCGCTCCTCGCCGATGCTGGTGCTGCCGATGGAATAAAGTGTAGTGTGGAGTCCGTGCGGATCCGCTGCGCGCTGTAGTGCTGGAGTGAACGGCTGCGGGTAATGTCCAAGTCTCTGCTGTCTCTCTGTCTCTCTGTCTCTCTCTCTGTGTGTGTGTTGCTCGTCGTCGCTGGTGCCTCTCGCCTCGCTGGAGCGTTTCTCCCTGATCACGGAGAGGCGCACAGCCGTACATATAGCGCGCCGGAGAGACGTGCACGCCCCCCTCCACCTCTGCAGCTCGCGGGAGGGGCGGCCAATCAGCGGCCGGTGATGCCATTAGGAATCACAGACGCGATGACATACTGGAACTTGAGTCTTATTTTCCCAGACTGACAAAAAAAGACAGGAAAAAAAAAAAAAAGAGTTCGAGGTACATAATGTTTTCAAAGATGTACAGACATATAAAAGTATGATGTTCATGCATGCTTGGACTGAGAGGTGTTACGAGAATAGTTTGAAAGATGTTTGAGGTTGGCAGGAAAAATAAAAAAGCTGTAATGTTTCCCATGCTGCAGTATAACTAACATACACATATTGAATGATCTAATACAAAGAACATAAACTTTACAGTATAAATAGCATAGACGTATATTAAAATGGAACGTTAAACTATTATAACTATATTAGTTATGGGTGGTTCAAAATTTAGAGTGATGCAAGGCTGTCAAATCTGATATTGGATTAGGTTGGATCGAATTAAAGGTGACTGCTGCTGGAGGTATGCACTCGACTGAATGTCTTAAAGCTTTGAATAGAACAATCAGTCGAGTAAATACAAAATTGTGACGGATGCCCATCACAATAAAATCTGAGATAACATCTTCAGATGATACTAACAAATCCTCACAATTGCTGGAACTTGACTCGAATAATAAATCCATCATCAAAATATTTGCCCTAATCAACTAATTAGTTCACTGACTCCTCCTGTAATCACCTGGAACACGTTTTGAAACCTGGTAAAACACTCTTTCCTAAATATCAACAAGATAATACAGAAGAAATGCATTCTTTGTTTCTGTTAAAGCACTTTCCTTGTGCTCACATCTCCTGAGTCTCACTTAGTCATCCTGCCCACCCACTGACGCCCACTTAATTAGTAAGACTAACAAAGTAGTGAATACAGGATGCAGCCAGTTTCCTTCAGTCTGCAGCAGCCACAGAGGGAACCAGGTGACAGTTCATCTCCAAACAGTAGCCGCGAAGGCAAACGAAGGCTCCGGCTTTCACTGGCTTCTCTTGTCAGTGCTACCTGTGGCTGCTCGCAGGCGGGAACCCACAGCCCTCATTTAGTCCGATTTTATTCCGACTTGGACTCGCTCAGGTTACTCGCAGGGCACGATGAGTCAAATTAGACAATTAAACCCCCCTCTCTCTCTCTCTCCGCGTTCATGGACCTGAGTGGAGCTGCGTTATCGCTGCAGAGGCTTATCGGCGGAGACTGGGGGAGCTATGTTAAGGGTTTGACGCTACGCACAGTTATATAACCAAGCCAGAAATAATCAGGTCGGGGAACTCTGACCCTTAATGTGCCTTCATTAACAGTTATCTCAGTTTAAAGAACCTGCGTGGCCAGAAAGAGACTTTATTTTGTACTCAGCGTGGCCTTGATAAGCTTGTTCTTCAAATATCTGTCTTAAAAGTAACTTTCATTTCAAAATAAAAGCTGGAAAAGGTGACTGACGTCATGTATCGATGACCTAATGGGACTATTTTGTCCTTGCTCAGCAGATAGAACAATTAAAGACAAAACGGGATGTGTTGCTTCAGACGAGAGCAAAACACAGGAACTGTCGTGAATGGGTTCAGAGTTTCCACTCACCCTTCACCCATGACTCAGAACTGCATCAAGACTTTATTATTCACTACGTGTTTGTGCTTTCACTATTACCCGGGAAGTGTTTGTTCAGTGGTTCGTTCAGGTACGGTACATCAACACATTTCTGGTTTCAGCCCATCAGAAAGGAAAAAAAACAGGACATTTACCATCTGTGGAAATTTAACATCATGTTTAATCTCAGTCCGATCAGCGGGTCCAGAGCAGGTTGGATGGCTCCAACAGCTCCAGCACACATTAGAGGAAACGTGTCAGCTGCGTCGCTGTTGTTAACTATTGATAATGAGCCAGTCAGGTATTATTTCAGCCTCCAACCTGATGTCTGAACCAACAGATTTGGGACATTCCTGAGTTAGACACCGTGTTGGCATGTGTGACAGGTGGACGCACATTTTGTACGCCCAAATAAGGTGATGGCAACAGAAAAGTTCCGATTCACAAGAAGTCGGGAAACTGGGAAAAGGAGGGATCCTCTTGTGCAATATTACATACTGCATGACTTAACTCGTAGATATAGAGATAGAACAGCTCTGCATTCCAAACATTTATCCCAGAGATAACGGCTTGAATCAGGCCAAGACCTTATAACGGATAATGTAGATGAATCAGAAGCCTCGAATTAAAGCCAACTCTTGAACTCTCATTGTTTTTGAAATTGAAGAAAATACATTTTTTGTATTTCTCGCCCAGAATTATGACCATGCATTAACTACGAAGCTAAAGCCAGTAGCTAGTAAGCTTAGCTTAGCATAAAGACTGAAACTGAGGAAACAACTCACAACTTTAAATCTCGAATAGTAGTGTGATTACTTTTCTCATTAACGAGTACTGTAAAGCACTAACATACAATGTGAATTTCAGTAGTTACGTCACAATTATCCACTCCAGTATTTCTTTGTAACGCTGACCATCAGCTTGTTCGCTGTCTGACCAGGAGTGTAATGGAGGTTTTATTTCAGTTTTGTTTCCGCGTGTTCAGAGGAGAGATCCGTCTTTTGTCAGCCCACCAAACGAGGAGAATTACAACTCAAACGTTGTCTTATTGACACGTAGTGTGTTCTTAGCTGGCGTGTCAACATTAGCGGCAAGTTAGTTCACATTTGGGAATCACCTGTTTTTGGTTTCAGAGGGGTGGGGGCTGTGTGAACAGGACTTCTGGAGCATTGTTTACAGTCACCAGGGGCTAATGTGATGCTAGCGCTTGATTAGTCAATGCCATTCCAAAACCTTTTAGACAATACCTCTTTGTAAAACTATGCTTTTACCGCAGAAGATGTGACACGAGTGTGCTGGATCTGAAATTGTCTTGAGGTGCCTTTGACAGAGCTGATGACCGAGTAACGGAAGCAACGCGGCATCCAAAACAAAACCATACTGACACAAGAGGGATATCTCATGTTACTCTCAGCTGCAACGTGAATTAAGTGTTTTTCCCAAAGTTTCACACAATTCATCGAACAGATTTTGCTTACTGTAAGGCTCCGCTGACAGGTTCCTTTCAATTTATCATATCTAGTATCAATGATACATTATAAAACTCAACACCTTAAGCTGCAAATCTCAGTACCAGTTCCATAATATTGAAGAGAAATAGCTTTTGTCTTGAGCTGCTTGTTTTCACAGATAATTCATCATATTATGGACCAATCTGTGCATTCACAGGAGGAGAGAATAGGCCAAAAGCCAGTGTAGCTACATGTATTTCATTGCGAGTTATGTTTTTGGATGCTGTATCACTTCATTTCGCTCCATGGTCGATTGATGATGTTTAGTCCTTGGAGTCTACTTCGGACACGCCGGTGATAAAAAAATGATGAAGAGCTATGAATGAACTTGAACTCGCACCACCTCCTTCTAGCTAGTCTGTTAATACTCTCTCTAATCTGGACAGAAAGCAACAAGTTCAACCTCGTCCTCTGGTTTCCGTCTACAGCCTTTCCTGAAAACGTAGGAAGACGCTAAACCGAGGTGGAAGTTTTACGAGGCAGGCTGATGGAAAGTGGCTTCAAAATGAAGGCAAACTCAAGTGCAACACTTCATCACAAAATAGTTCTTGGAATGCAGCAAAGTATCAAAAGTGATGTATCGTGTGTAAGAGTATACGAGTGTGAATTTTCCTTTAAGAGTGAACAGTTGGGTTGGGACCGCTGCTCACCATATGTGTGTGGGATCAATGTGTCTTCTTGGCTCGCAGCTGTCCTCAAAGACCACAATAAGATAGATGAAGCCTTCTCTTATGTCCCAGCCAAACAAAAAGGTTGTTGTGTTTGAGTACTGTAGCAATATCAATAAAATCGTTGGCAACTTAAATGCAAATCCGCTTGCTCTACTTTAACTTTACTGTCAGAAATGGGACAAGATGAAACGGAGGAGAGTGTCCAGAGTGTTCCGGTTATGTGTCTGTCTCACAGCTTGGAACTTTGATTTGATCCACACAACTAGAAAAAAAATAAAGAAAACTACTCAGGACCCCCTGGAAATGATGTCGCCAAACTAGGCCAACATACTGTAAGCATAACGCAGAGCAAAGTGCATTTCATCTGAAAAAGTCCAATTATAGTAAAAGGCCGGTTTTGAGGCTGGCTGGCCGCCGGGGGATCTGACAACAGCATTGTGTACCGGAGGTCTTAAAGGCCTGCGTGGTTCTGGCTTGACAAAAGAGGACAGAGCGGTGACTCAGAGGAAATACCTTTTATCCGACTGACAAGCCGCTAAAGAGACACAGGAAGAGGCGAAACTTTTACAAGATAGCACCGCCGGGAGCAACGGTCACCGAGGGACAGCGTCCAGCCCTGACTCAGTGGGCCCTGTTGCACAGCCCACATGCCATTTCAGTTAAGTGGGACAGACAGGACGACCCCTGCTCTGCGGCTCTGGGCTGGGAGGACGACGGGTAGTGGAAGTCGTGTCACAGGAGAAAAAAAAAACAGTAATTGGATGTTTCCTAGTTTGTGAAGTGTTGGCCTCAGTCCTCGGGTCATGAGGAGGATTTGGGATCTTGTGGTTTGAGGATGGATCTCTCTCCAACTTCTTGGGTGGCTGATTTGACAGAGAGGAAACACGTGTAGTCCACTAAAGTAGAGTACTGACTACAGCGATTAATGTCTGACAGTGTGCTTTTCTATGTGGTCAGGGGTAGGATAGTGATGTCACATAATATGATGATTACCGGCTCTTCTCAGAGCATTCAATGAGGTTGAATCTTACTTTATTAAAGTGTTTCATCACCGTTATCAGTGTATAAAGCTTCCATTCTGATATGTGTATAAAAGTATTGTTTGGCCTGAGATTCTTATTGAAAAAGTCCAATTTAAAGCAACATCAATTACCTTTTTGTTCAGTTGTTTGCTTTTGTTGGCCTCTTGGGGGCAGCGCAGCTAGCTTTAAACACATTGACATATTATCTTACAAAGTTGTTTTGGTGAACATGTGAGCAAACAGCTGCCTGTAACACATACCTCAGATATGTAGCAACATTAGCATTGATTTAGCATTGTAAGTCAAAATAGTTATTCTCGCTGTAGCTCGTTGTTTGGCCTCTACCAGCTCCTGAGTGAAATACCTGGCTTTTTAGCTCCACTATGTTCGCCAGCTAGTTGCTAACTTGGCTGTCTATTGTTAAGTGCTGTGCTAATTGTGTACACGAGCTGTCGCACGCTGTAATTAAAGCTGCAAGGGTGAAATATAATCATGCATTTGTCTTTTAAGGTTCACTGAGACAGATTAATAAGAAATGAAAGACATTTTTCAGGTTCCTTTAGTGAGCATAATTGTGTTATCATGTATTTATATAGCCAACAACAGATAAGGCTGATTAGCTTCTAAATTCCTGGCCTCAGTGCTGTTATTTCAGAAAATGTAACATTCAACTCAGTTTGACCCACCAATTTAAATTTTAAAACAAAAGCATTGGCGGTGCAAGACTGGGACCTTGCTTCCCAATTCATCAGCGTCTAGTAGAAGTAAATACGAGTATGTCAACTTCAGAAGTCTTCTTTCTTAACATCTGTAGTAAAGTAGATGAACCACAAAACACCCAATTAAGACAGAAAGGATCTAAGAGCTGTCAGAATTAATCTGATAGCC
This sequence comes from Lagodon rhomboides, assembly GCA_039737535.1. Lineage (NCBI taxonomy): Eukaryota > Metazoa > Chordata > Actinopteri > Spariformes > Sparidae > Lagodon > Lagodon rhomboides. Next base: position 16,469,042 of record CM077805.1, on the reverse strand, counting down.
GTAGTTATCACCGTTGCTTTCATCTGAACAATGGAGGCTGAATTGTTGGAAATGAGCTCAGAGCTCAGTATCTGAGAGCTGGCACTACAGTGAGATATCGGTCGTTTGAGTGGCGTTCTCATCTCCACCATCCCAGTTGAATGGGAAGCTATATCGCTGCCCGATGGCGCTTTCGTTAGTGGCTCAGTCCGTCCATTCCTCTTGAGCATTTCAACAGATGCTCACCAGTTTCCAGCTCCAGCACGTCTGTCATCTGATGTGGAGTTAAGACATCAGAGAGGGAAACACAAACATGGCCCTGACCCGTGATCCAGCTCACAATGGGCCTCCCCCCCCTGCAATAAAATATGATGAACGGTCAGTAACTTCCTACTCAGGCGGGCCAGATGCAACCACAGCGCTCGCTGCTCAGACGCAGGGTCCCCCCGTTGTACTCCACTGTACATATTTGGTGTGTGTGCGGTCAGGAAACCCCACAAAATGACTATGTTGTATTACGGCAAGAGACACCAGGCCTGACCATAAACACGGACATATGACAGCATGGAAATAGCTTTGAGGAATTCCTTAAGGTTGAGGGAATGCCTAAACTAGGTCTGATGCTGAGTGCAGTAGAAACAAAATGGCTGTGAAATTTTCGTCTTATAATGCTTTTATCCGCAATTTTATCATCTTTCAGCTCATAGTTTTTCTTTGGTTTTACTGTTTTGGTTCACTATCAGACGTCCCATCAACCCCTTTCTCTGGCAGCTGATTTGTTCTGTCTGTTTGGACCTATATTTGTCAAGTGGACAAAAATATGACACACCGAATGAATGCTAACATTGTCCTGTGTTGTGTTAGCATGTTACATTGCCTCCAGTTAGGGGTTAGCCGCTACTGACAAAATGTGACTTTTCTGCTTTTAGACATGTTCAAACTGTCACTTAACTGCGAATACTGTGTTGTGACACCGCAGTGCTAGCCAGCCACACCCAAGTGTAAACCCACTGTGATGTCACCTGTTGGTTTGTAGACCAACGTTACAGCATTACGGCTGTTCCCATCTTTATTTTGGCTGAGCAAGAAGTGACCATATTTGGACAAGAGGACGTAGCAGGGGAGGATATGCAGATTGTATCCGTCATGGTAGCAAGCAACAGGCCACACCCAAAAGCCAGCTTTAACCTCTGTTTTACTCTCTATGGGACCATAATTTAGAAAATGAACATCATTCTGTGTTGAAGAAAATCTGAAGCTAGCAATTGACTACATAACTCATTAGAAAAATGTTTACCGAGTTGAAAAAATCAAGTGAAAAGTAGGGTGTTTTTCCCATAAGCTTACATACAATTGGCCCTCTGTTTTGCCCCCTGCTGGCTGTGAGAAAGAATGAAGCTTTAAGGCACTTCCGCATTGGAGTAACTTTTCAGACCCAGTCAGTAGCCGTGTCCTTACAGCTAGCACAAGAAACCTGCATGGTTAATTGAAACCTGGGCTTGAGAAAGTACCTCATGAGCAGAGACACCAAAGGAAGTCAGCATTTACATTACTGCCGCCAATGTTTGATTGACAGCTGATCACGGGGAATGTGAGCATCAGTCTCTTAGAAAAACTTGGACTGAAAGTAAAACCTGTGTCTCGGATAACCACTTAGACTGTTTTGAGAAAGGAGTACAAACCGAGAAGAGTGTTTACACATTCTGCTCCTCTATAAACCAGTCTGTTATTCCTTCCTGGTTTCGTACCGTGCCCTATTAATTTGCCTCGAGTGGAGTTCATCTGGAAAGCGCCCTAAATCTTACCAGTGTTTCCTCTGCTCAGATCTCTGTAAAAAGCCAGTGTTTCCCAGAAACAATTAAGCAGCAGAGGGCAGGTGTGTGTGTGGGAGGAGGAGAGGGAGCGTTAATTTTTAGGGAAGACGGGTCGAGGGAGAACCAGTGAGTCACCGGCAGGTCAGGGTCAAGGGTGTCAACGGGGTCAGGGACAGGGTCCACAGGGTGCTGACGTCACACAGTGGGAGTGAGGAGGGACTCGGGCAGGGTTAAATTTAGAAATTACATCACGTTGTCAGAGCGGCCCCTGTCAGGCTTTTCCACTTGACGAAGCATATGTACACTTTCACTTCAAAACCATTAAAGATGTTATCTACCCACGATGCTCAACAGGAAGGCGGGGGGATTAATGAGCTACAGTTTTGGGAATGAGTCATCTGACCTTTGCTTAAGGAAGAGCTATTATTTTAAGAATGGTATTATTTCAGTGTCTCTGTGGGAAGGGGGAAAATGCCAAAAGAATGAGTGTTTATCGCGAAATGTTTCAACAAAAGCCAAAAGTGTCCAGGGAGACGTGCGGATTGTCACATGATTCAAGCAATATTTGTGAGCCATATTCTATTCAAGCCCCTTAAAGTACATTCATTCAGCAGTAGGTTACGATTGCAGACAAGACACTAAGCTCAACCGGTCATCTTGTGCTGCATTATTGTCTTCTACTTTGGGTGTATGGGTGTCATTTCCTCTAAAGCTGCACTTACTACATGTTTCACATCAACAATTTGTCCAAAAATGACAATGTTTAATGCTAAAGGTGTCACTAGTCGAAGATGTTGTAGTTTCTCCTCAGTTCTAAGGAGTGTTTTAGCGTCTTTCGGTTTTACAGGCTGCAATCTTACTGTTTCGGTTCAGTTATTCTACAGGACACCTCTCTGTTAAAACAGACAAAGTTAGCAATTAGTTGGTGAACATAATGGAGCATTTAGCAGGTACAAAGTGAGATGTTTTTCTTCAGGAGTTAGAGAGCAAAGCAGAGCTAAAAGGAGTGTATTCAGACGTACGTTCATCATGGCGGTCAGAAAGACAACTCCAAACGTACCCGGATGTTGCTCTGTGTTTACTGGATGTAAAATGGGCAGCAGCATGTTAGCCGTAACAACTTTATGATGTGATTATTGGATGAAAAGCAGAGTTAGGTGTTTACTGCTTGTAACGCTGCCCCCCAGGAGGCCCAAACAAATGAGTTAATTCAGGTTCAAGATCAGTGGTTGGCAACCTTGACAGTTTGTGAAATGGAAAAATGTCCACTTCTTTGTTTGAATCATTTGAAGGCCTGCGAGGATTCATGTTCTTTTTGCTTTTAGAGTTTTACAAGAAAAACAAAGGCAAACTCAAGAAAAAACACAAAAAAGTATTCTTTATGTTTTCCTTTCCTATCCTTTTGATTATTTTGTGACCCATTAGATTTATCTTGGGACCCTTTGGGAGGGGGGGTCTCGACCCCTCAGGTTAGAAAATGACTGTTTCAGATCACCAACACATTTCAGATAGATGGATATCTAAACATGACATCATCACAGATCTGCATTTGTTCACACGAAGAATAAAAATAGAAAACACCCATCTCAGCGGAGAGATCCCACTCCCCGACTTAACTAATATTTGTTTGTGGCTATGATAAACTGTTGTTGGGAGTTTTCTCCCTTTAAAAGCTCTTCTTTAAGATGGCTCATTGTTTCCGTGGGTTAGTAATGAACCCTCCCCTAACTGAGACCAGAGTGCGTGGGCTTTGTTGACCATAGGTTTTGCTGGACAAACCACAGCGGGAGGTAAGTCACCCCACATTTATGTTTTACGGCTGGAATCCCCCATTAAGCAGACAGGAGACTCTACACAAACATTTAAGCACAGCACGGAGACCCGGTCACATGACGCAATTATTTGTCCAACTGTAAAGAAGTTCATAATGGTGTTCGTGTAGCTTACAACAACAGTGCCTCTGTTAAACTGGGGAGGGACCTCTCCACTTTATCTGAGTCACATCGCACTCTTGTCCGTTGTCATCTGTTGTGTTTGCTCATTTGTTTCACCCGAAAGTTCACTCATTTGGAAATAGAAATGTGGAACTAATGCAAAAGGCCACAAAAATGACGTTTATCTCAAAATCTCTCAATCTCACAATCGGTTGTCTGTGTGGTGTGATGTCGTGGTTACATGATGTCAGCACTCTTGCAGAGCAGTGGTTCCCAACATGAGGGGTGTGGACCCGCAGAGGGAGTCACACAATGAATCTAAGAAATTGCGCATAACAAACTTACTTACTCACTCATCGCTGAATAGCTTTAATTGTGTATAGTTCAGGCCTCAGTGTGCAAAAAAAAAAAGGAAAAATCAATTCACAGTCATCAAACCTATCATAAGAACAGCTGCTCTTGGGTTTAATAACATCTCTAGGACCTGGCTGTTTTAGCCACAGTCATTATAGCTATTTTTATTTAGCCACAAGGCTTTTTTTTTGTTTTTCACTGCCAGAATATTTAACACGGTGTTGCTAACTTGGCAACTTTCACGCTTCACATGTCAAGACATGTGAGTGAGTTACTATGGTTATAGGGATGCTCCATGTTTCTGCTGCTGGAAACCTTCTCATGATTCCCAATACCAGGTGTTGAGGTTAAAACGTCTGTGCAAAATCATAAATGTAATTGTACTCAAATAACATCATTTTACATTTTTGTTATTATGCTGCCCAAGCAAATCCTGCTGCAAATAAGCCTGAAAATCACACCTTAATGAAAAAAGTTACATATGTTAAAGGGATATTCCGGTGTAAGTTTAATCCATGGTCTAACACACCGAGTAAGACTCCCCCTCGAGAGGTCAAGTTTGCTGACCGCTAGCTTAGCTAGTTTTAGCAACCTCAGGAAAGACCGCACAAAAACAATACACTGCAGCTTATGTCTCCAATTAGAAACCGCCATCAAAAAGCCACTCATAGCCACAATTAATGGTCAGAACAGCACCAAACTTCAGCAACAGTACATGTACAGTCCCAGCACACAGTACGAAGCGTCAAACATCTGCTAGCTTTGCCGGATTTGTATTGAAAACACAGCACAGCTCACCCTCTCCTCCAGCAGCCTGCCTGTGTCGGGAAGCCCTGACGAGTCGATTACCGAGTGCAGTAGATTTCCGCAGCTCAAGGATGAAAATGTATGATTATTACTCCATTACTTCCGTTATTTTCCCTGTCAGCTCTCGATAATAACAACTGAGCATTCCATGGAGTAATAATCATCTGCTAGCTATATACATATCTTTAAAAAGCGACCCTGCAAACATTGATGGCATTTCTTCAAATTATTGCACCACAGCAACTTGACACATTTAAACAAAACTCTGTGATTGTGTGTGTCTTTCGTCACCCTGGTATTAGTTATCCAAAAATGGCTGCCATCAGCCAAATGTTGATTTTCACCATGTGTATGTAAATCCAGATGGGGATTAAAAATTGCTGAAATGTTTCTCTTCTTCAAATACATTCAGAGGATTGTAAAGCCTGATTTCCTGCTGGTTTTGTGAACAAAGTGTGCGACAGTCGTTGCCTTCATATTGCTGCTGTGTATTACAGAGTACCACCTATCCCTGCTGCTTGCACAGCTGCTATAAATACAGTGTAGGTCTGCCACATCCAGCTGTTCCAAAACATCTTCCTCCTTGATGTCTCTGCTCTCTCCTCTCTTTGTGCCGTGGCTTAATTGAAAACAGTGGCAGCGCTGACATTTGGGCTGAGCCCTGGTATGCACTCTGCCGATACCCGCCTTTCCTTCCTCGGCTGTCAAAAAAGTTGCTGACGCTCATGTGTCCTTTCATTCACTGCGTCTTATCAGCGACGGAGAGCAGGAAGCGGTTCTTAATATGTCCTAAATTTGTGTTATGACATTTGGGCGAATGTGTCACTTTTATCTGTGTGAGCCATGCCTTTTTGAGGCATGAAATCCAGAGTGCAGCTTCTGTGTTTGACCTGTCGCACTTTCTGGTTTAATGTGCGGTGTCTTCTAAACCCAGGAGGTTTCAGTCCCCCTACTCCCCAAACTACTTTTTGTCCAAAAAATGATTGACCATAATGCTTTGGAAGATGTCAGGAAGTTTAATGTTCCTCTGGAGTCAGTTAGATTTTGGCTACATGTTAAAGCCCATTTCACCGGCCTACACTGTTTTCATTTAAACTAATTGGCACCATTAAAAGTGAGCTTTTTAGTGAAGCTATTAGCAGTTCCTGTTTGCAGTGTACCCATGGATGTACAGACAACTACAGATAACTGCATTACCTAAAATGGATGATTCTAGGGCGATTGATTTCCAAGACATTACCTCACACCTAAATGGCTGAATAGGTCGATTGGCAGTAACTCCCAAAAGAGAACCAGCGACAGGCAGCATACAAGAACCTTGTCGTCACGTGGCTAAGGTTGTGAACCGATCCTTGTTTGTGTAGGTTAAAGCAACAAAGCTACTTGGTTAGATTAAGGGGGAAAAACGGATCATGGTTGGGTTTGAATAAGTACATTAATTACATAAAAGTTACTTGGCATACGTAACGCCCCACAGCCACCGCTGCGTTGGTCGACACCTGTAATTTCAGAAAACATGCAGAAAAACAAATTAAATGAACACAGAGTGCTTCGTCCGATGGCGATAATGATGTCCTCAGAGAGTTCAGGTCGCACTGAATCTGACAACCTGTGCACATGTCTGTGTGTTCAGATTTGACTGAGCTATGACTCAAAGAATGAGAATTTTTGCCCATAAGTGTGACAATCAGCGGGGTCTGAATCACCATCCATGCTTACAACTGACAGTGTCTTTGCCTCACATGACTTTTCTCCCTCCACGACCTCCCTTAAACGCCTCACAGTTAAAGACCTGCTGTTTTAAACATACAAACCAGCATTTAGATATCCGTGGCTGTGGTTTTAGAGTTCAAAATGTATAAGCTCTGAAGAGAAAGGATGATTTGTACCAGTGGGTCTAGATCACATGGTCCACAGGTGTGGGAGTTTACGAGTTCACTGTTGAAACATTCGAAACCTTTGACTTCCCACCCTGCCTGTCGCTGCTTTTGAGAATAACCTGACGCTAACTTCGCGGGTTTTTTTAATTCATGCTTTGGCGAGCTGTAATTTTCTCGACAGCGTTGCATGAAACTGTGGCAAACCACCGAGTAAAGCCCAATGTAACGGTAGTTAAAGCACTCCGTCCGCGCCATCAACTCCAGACGCCAACATCTGCTCTGCATCCTGAGTGTTACAATGAAGCTGCATATTTAGACATCCAGCTTCCTTCGTTTAATGTATTTTTCTATGGAAACAGGATATCGGGGTGGGACATGGTGCTGGAAGGGAATTATTCAAGGAAAGACTGGATGGACGTTTTCTCGGTAAACAGGTGGCGACAGAGGAGCGACCGAGTTGTTGTACGGCAGCTGAGCAGCTTTCATGCCGTGAAAGCACCACCAGTGTCGTGTGACCCCGACCTCTGACCTCTGACCTCTGTGTATGTGAGTATGTGTGTGGAGAAATAGGTTGGAGAAATGAAAAACTATTACAAAAAATAAACTTGACCTCTTAAGTTAACATTCTGCTTGTTTTGGGGACACTTTTACGCACCGACTCAGGTTCGGACCCGTGATTGTTTTCGCCAGCATCACTGAGCTGAAAGCATTGAGTGAATGATTCCATTCAGTCCTTGGATCATGGGACAGGGGAGCCAAACTGCGCACAGTCACCTCATTTCTGCTCAGCCTTTTCCGAGACCTAATACTTCAGGAGCTCCTGGAAAATGGGAAAGAAACATCACTTTTCCTCTTAGACTGAGAGGAATGTGGCACGGCGTTGATGGTTTTTGCAGGATTGGCTCGGCCCGCGGCCCGTCTGTCCTTTTTCTTCTGAAGCAGGAATGTAGGTTAGTGAATTGATTAGTGCTAATAAGGCCTGTCCAGGTCCCTATTACAGCACGACCGCAGAGAAGCCGGACTGAAATAGCTCTGCTTTGGTAACAGTCTGGACATGTACTTAACACTGACTTTCAAACAAATCTGTGTTTATTTTAAAATGAATGGACTGGACTCAAGTAGTGTTCTGTTATTAAATGCTATTGGTTAACCATCTGTAATATTAACCACCTGGGAGATCACTGAGATATTACGACTAGCTCTCAGAGGGCAATATTTATGAAGACAGCATAAAGGGGAACTCTATTTGTACATTTACAGGAAAAGTGACGGTGTAGATTTCGGAAATAACACACGTGGCCACGTAGCTACACCACAGGCTAAAGCATAGCTGATGTGTGCTTCCTCGAAAATGTTACCACACAGTGGGCACACGACGGCTATGGAGATACCACACGGAGACCACAAGAACTCTGATTGGTCAGCTTGTGCTTCCTGTGTTTTCTCCTGTTCATGGTGAAGAAAATGTAAAGGAATTTGTAGAAGTAATTAGACAACATAAACATATTGACTACACGGCAGTGGACTGCTTTTTTACACTTAGCCATTGCCTGGGTCCAGACCTTTAAATCCATCCAAGCCACCGAGTTGACTGATTCGTCTGGCATCGTGACATGAAACTGTGGTTTTCTCGTCTTCAAAAAGTAGAGAATCCGGTAAGCGCCGCAGGCAGAGAAAGAAAAAGATGAACGCTGTTGTCGAGCATTATTAAACTGTGCGCCGGAACCAATGAGGGGCAAAGACGACCGCTATAGACAAGATAGATGCTGCTATCAGCGCCGTCTATGTCATTCAATATCACCGGACATCAGAGGTTGTTCCTACTTCACTTCGCATCAGTGTCGAATTAAAATGACGTTGGATCTCTGATGATCTGTTAGGGAAAGTCAAAACCTCATTTCCCAAAGAAATTGGCCAGAGTGGAGGCGTTTTCAGTCTGAGGATGGACACAGAGTTGAAAGAGTTGACATTCCAATCTGATATCGGGCACAGTACAATGCCACAATGTTCACCCTCTTAGCTTAGTGTGTAATCTGTTGGTATTGGGTTGGTGGCGCTAAATTAAAAGTCCGAAGATCTCCAAAGTGATTAAGATGTATGACTGTCCAGCAGTCGGCCCAATAGTTGTTGAGATAATGTCACCGAAAACGACAAATATCAGCCTTGGCGCCGTATTCCAGGCAAAGCGGGAGGATCGTTGAAGTCAGTGAATTTTTTCCTCAGGGTAACATGAATGTTTGCACAGTGTTTCATTGCAATCCATGTAAAAGCTGTTTACATATTTCACTTTGATCCAGAGTGACCAGACTACTGACCAACACTGCCATCCACTCTACTACCCTGGCCGAAAAATAATAACGACTTAATTATCGCACAGGAAAAACAAGAGCCAAGCAACCCTGTCTGGGCACAGCATCAAACACCATCCTCATATCTGATATTTATGCAGTATATTAAAGTTGTTGGTAGTGTGCTCTGCTATTTGTTGATTTTGATTTAATGAGTAGACACTGCCAGCATTTTTTAACACTCTAGACATGAATGAAACCTCCAGGGTGAGGCAGGAAGTCGTGGGAACAAGAAATCTACAGTATTCTCATTCTTGACTTTGGTGGCACCTGTAGTGATATTACAGGTGTTGATTTGGTGATTCAGCACTTATTCAGCTTGAAAACACACACTTCCCAGCATAGATGGATGTTTATTCCAGAAATTTCTGCTGTTTCATTTACCCTGAAAGCGAAGGCCCATTGAGTAAAGTTGAGTAAAGTTGTAGCTGTCTTTGGTAAAAATAGCTTCATTCTGTACTGTAGAGTTTTTCTTTCCAACATGCTGTAAAGATAAAGCAGGTGGCTTGACCACCAGAAGACGCCACCGACCATCCCCGTCACTTCTCCATCAGCACCTCAGGGTGTCTGCTCTGGAAACTTCCATCCCCAGAAATAAGTTGCGTTTTCCAGACAGCTGTCTCCCTCATGGAAGTACACCAGGACGGACCCTAATGGAAGCCAGATGAGCTTAAATTCCACAACAATTATTACCATGCCCCATTAGACGGTCTTTACTGTATGCGCGTTAACATTTGCATCTTTGGGCAGATGTTTGCCCAAGAGGGGGAGTTACCATGACAACTTGTAAATGCCTTTTATGGGAGCGTATCCAGGAACTACTGTATGTGTCACGCTTATGTCACTCTTTGTTTTGGAAACATGTGTAAGATTTGTTTTGAAGGGTAACAGTCCGAGAACTTTATCCCGCTACTGTTTCATTGACATAACCCCCCCCCCACACACACACACACACACAAACACAAATACAAGTCAATATGAATTATAACCCACAACAGATAAGGGCCTCATGTTCTTCAGAGTGGTACAAGATAGACATTAGATTGTTCACAATAAAGTATGAGCACTGTGGGAGAAAAAGTGATGGAATTAAACTTTATTTTGTTTTTTTGGTCAGAGTTAGATGAGAAGATTGAAAACCTACGACTAAAACGGGGGAAACAGCTAGCCTGGGTCTGTATAATGTTAAAATAAACCTCTAAACTAAACAGCACCTCTAAAGTCTAAAGTCTGAAGACCTTTCATCTGCACTTCATGCTGAGCTGTAGTCCCCGTCATCAAAATAAAGTAAGGATATTTGTTGTAATAAATCTTATATTCCAAAGACCACCTACCCACTTTGTGTCGGATCAAAGTGAGGGTTAAACTCCTGCCTTCATTTGAGACGACTCAAAACGTTCACATGCTACACTTTCAAAGAGAGCTGAACCCGCTCCCGTCAGGTGTTTGAATTCAGTCAGTAACTTAGCCGGGACTTGCATGATAAACGTTATTGCTCTCTTGAGGCTCACTTTTAATCCGCAGGCAGGGTTTGATGTGGGCAGGCTGTCTTTGGTCCCGCTGCGGTCGGACTCTTGAAAAGGATTCTGGGTCAGGGTCCCCTGCTCATGCGTCTGCCCAAACCATCGCGCCTCATGTCTTCTCCTTGATGTGGCACGTTTGAGTGGCCATAATAAAAATTAAGAGATCATAAATGCAGGATGGATGCACCATGTGTTTTGTTGGATAATGCATGTGCCCCCAAAGAACGGTTCAAGTCCTTCTGCCTCAGTAGCTGAAGCACTGCACTGCTCTCTACACACTTTTATCGGATAAGGTATATGTGTGAGACCCATTTTTGCTAGCGTTTACTTGAGAGGAGTGGAGTTTTACATTATTCTACTTTACTTTATCAAATGAATTGGAAATATATATCGTTAAAGGTCTTTAATCTGAAGGGAGTGATAGGGTTGCTAATGGAATGTCAAATATGCCCTAAATCTGTGACAGTCGGCTACATCCAAGTCACTAACAGGCTGTAGTACAGAGGAAGTTATGGTCAGCTACTATTCCTACCAGTTATAAATTAAAGGTCACCGTTTCTATTTTAATGTTCCCATGAAGTCAAAATAGCTGTTTTTCTTTCCCATACGTCTCGCTTCGTATCGCACCTGTACGCCAGTATCAAGCCCAACAATGTCAAAAGACGCCGCTTTGTAGGTATTATGAATGGTATTCTAGAGTTTGCAACTTCCTGGAAACTCATTAAAAATGCTAATGACTCAGCAGGTGTATATTAATTATTTGTCCAATAAACGCTTTCTTTATTCATTCTATTTGATGATGCTGCCATGGATGTACAAAAAGGAACTCTGTGCAGTTCCTCTCAGCTCTGCTTGGCGTTTTAGAGTCTTTCAGCTCTTCATTTTGGTTTTAAAGCCCACAACTTTCTTATTCATGGTTACTCTTGTTTCCAGAGCTAGCAGCACCAACCAGCAGGGTTGAGTTTGCAACTAGCTGTTAAACATACTGGAGCATTTAGCAGCTGATGATTCAGATATTTCCGTCAGTAGTTGGTAGAGACCAAATCCGAGCTAAAAGGAGGCTAAATATTGAGCTATCATTTACCAGGTGACCAGGAAAACGTGACTCTATGTGAACGATAAAGATTCTTCGTGTCTCCTGGACGTGTAAGTAGGCAACTGTTTGCTAACTTTTTTGCCATGATAACTCGATACGGTGATAACATCCAAAGCTGCGGTCATAATTTGTCCTGCTGGTCCCACACAGCCAGAAAAATCAATGAATGCTGCATTAGTCATCGTTATCTTAATCTTAATGTTATCTGATGTTGTTGCCATTACTGCTTTGAAGGCCACTTAAAAAAATTCCCAAAGCTAAATGTTCCCTTAATTCTTTGTTTTGGCAGATAAATAGCTTCATATCTTCGTTAGAGTATTAGCTTTATCTTAAATCTATTTACAAATCCATTATTAAAAGATGTCAAACATGTTCAACCAGTTTATAATATTACAGATCTGAGTTAGACTTAGCTGTGGTTTGACCTTGGAAACAGTTGACTTTTGAGCATATCACATGCTCTTTCATCAGATTTATAACAAATGTTCAAATTTGAAATGTTTCTGAATAATTTGAGGTTTTGTCTTATCTGCCAAGAAGAATGTAGGATATGATTAGAAGGTCCGAAAAAGGCTATAAAAGGAAACGTTAAGTCAGCTAGTAGCGAGGTTTTTCGTTGTGATTGATCCCAATACAAGAAGAGGCGAAAGAAATGCACCTATCTCGAGCCTACAGTTAAGTCAATAATGGATGCGGTCCCTCTATCACGGTCCCTGTATGTTTTACGTGTGAACAGTGGGATCTGGAAACTTCCAGTCCACCAGGGATGAAAGTTTTTTTGGATTGGAATGTCACATGGTGGTGTTTTTTAACTTAGGGAAGCATGAATCACCTCCGACACCGACCTGAGTGACTTACTCACAACAAGCTTTGCATATATAGCCAGAGGGGAGGGGATGTGTGTGGGAGTGGATGGGCTTCCCTCAAGTATTTCCATCACGCGCCAGGCCCGGACGTCTGGCACATTTACTGTAAATGAAGAGAGCGTGTGTGTTACAAAATGAAACTTCGACTGGTGAAATCACCCACCATATAATTAGCTTTTTTAGCATGTGACTTCTTAACATCTCTACCACGCCGGATGCCTTTTACAGATTTTCTGCTGGGAACAAAAGGCCGAGTGGCGCGCATGCAGCTCGGATGAATCAGAAAGCTGAAGTTTGAAACCAAAATTTCCACATCTTAGCGCTCACTCGCGCTAATGGCCACTTAAGGCTTTTTTAAGTACGGAAACTAGTTTTGTTGAACAATCTTGTAAAGAATATCAATCACTGTAAAATAAAAGACACGTCCCATAAAATGGCCTCCCTTATGTCTGGGGGGAAAGACTCCAGCCACAGCTCACACCACTGACACACAATGTTTTCTTACTCTGCTCCGTTTTATATATGGGAGCTCCAACAGAGAAATATACAGAGCAGAGGAGGGGAAAGTTATTCAATTCCAAATAAACATTACTCAGTGTTTCACAAAGAATACAAAAATCCTTAAAATAATAATAATAATACAAAAATTATAGATAAAACCAAGGCAAAACTCATGAAATGAGGGTCCAAATTGTGATTTAACAAAATTATATTCAACAAATTATGTTTAAAAAATAGATAAATACAGCATAAAAAATCTTAACATTCCAGACAGACTTTGCAGAGAGATCACCTGATGCGATTTGGCGCCCCCCACAGTCTCTGAGTGCAACACCCTTGTTGTAAATACAAATAACCCAGGTGTCTGACCATTTCTCAGATGTAATGTAGGTGCTAACTAGAAACAAAACTCACGACTATAACAATGTCATGTGTTGGAAACTTGTGTCTTTAAGTAAACATGTATGTTGTGCTGTGTACATACCTAAAATTAGAATGTAAATGAGTTGTAAATGGCACAGTACAGACTAAAAAGAGAGGATCTGTTGTGACTATCTTGGCTTGCTAAGGTGTTAGCGGTTACCTCGCTAGATGCACTTGATAGTTCACCAACTAACCATTTTCAGTAGTCCCTGTACATCACCAAGCCCTTCTTTCTGCTGTGCCCAGAAGGTAATTTGTTAACTTGACTGGGTGCTGGGGTAACATCAAATGAGATCATTTAAAATGCATGTAATTGGTCTGTGAGTTTCCTCGGTAGTGCCGTAAAGGCTAGAAATATTAACAGTTATCAATAATTTATTGGTCTTAGGTCAGGGATGGATAGGACCGGATAGGTCCAGACCCCAACCACATTACACCTACTGGTGACCTCGGTTGAGGGGTTGAAGAGGGATGCATTTTGCTAATTTTGGTAACGAGGGTGATGGCGTTGCCCCTTTACCTATTGTTTACATTGGCTATGCCGCTTTCTTGAGTGAATATTCAGACTGTGAAACTGCCGGAGTGAATCAAGACAATCTGGCTCATATGGCGTCCAAATGTCAGGGATTACTTTATGGCTACATACCAATGCATATGTTTTTAAACTGCGGCGGTCTTATGCATATGTTCTGTTTCCCCGACATTGTAATACCAGTGACCATGCATTTCTGTGGTCTGTAGACCATCAGAGAACAACAGTGAGCGCACGTCTCCGTCTGACACTCAAGTTTCATCAGGGGCAGAGGATGTGGTCGTCTCTCCCCAACATGTTCAGCGTCTGCCGTCATTGCCACACTGATGGGAATGACTGGAAGGAACATGTGCAGACAGAGTGGGTGGCTCCGGCCCCGTCCACCCAAAACACTCCTCTCCGGCAGACAGACATCTGTATTGTGCTGCTGGTGTTGCTGCTTCTCAGATACGTGCCAAATCTCAGGCATCTTGTCGTCATGTGACACACTCACTAAACAGTTGTACTGACTGGACTCATAAAGCCAAAAGCCAAAAACCCATATGTTAAGATCTCATTCTCATTCTATCTATCTATCTATCTATCTATCTATCTATCTATCTATCTATCTATCTATCTATCTATCTATCTGTCTATCTGTCTATCTGTCTGTCTGTCTGTCTTCTCTTATTTGTAGAAAGCTCTAATGGAAACAGCTACATTTTAAAACTCTGACTGGATTTCCCAAAACTTTTTTCACTTGCTTAAGAAGGCTTTCATTCTGCCAGGCCTGTTTCAGGGACTTTGTGACTAGATTCTCGTCTTCAGCAGTAAAAAAAACATGCTCACTTTGTTTGAGGCTGACGAACCGACTGCCTGTTGGTATACAATATTGCCCATCCATGGCATTCACGTCACAACAAGGATGTTGTTCGAATCATCTGCCCCCTCATGTGGCTGCAACTGGCTAATGTTAAGGTTGCTAATGCTAGCTAGCTAACATAAGGGAAGTACAGTATGCCAGGCTTTCCAACAACAACAAAGTTGGGGATGAGACTCAGTTTGGACCTGATAACATTTTTTAAATTATTAATTCAGGATCATAATATTGTTTTTGAGGAAAATAGATTCTGCACCTTTTTACAAGCTCTGTAGATTCATTATTTTTACAAAGGATACATGTTATCAATAAGACCTTTAAAGGGTAAGTCCACCCATTTTACACATTAAATTATGTTTTCAGGTCTTGGAGTGTACGACTGCACATGTGAAAAAATGAGTATAAAGTCTTTTTTGGCTCCAGAGGAAGCTGCTTGTAATCTGATATATTTCCTCCAGTAAATTGCATTGTGGGTAATGTAGGAGCTAAGTGAAAGGAACTATCCACAATGAGTCCGAGTGTTATCGGAGTGCAATGCTAGACCAGTGAACTGCTGAAACCACAAATATCTCAATAAAGATTTTGTTTGTTTTAGTTGTAAGACTTGAATCATAGTTAGAAGGTGCTGTATTCTTACAGTTGGTGTTTTCTACACTTTGGTAAATGCCTCATACGTACAGTTCATCACTTGAAATTTCATTACCAAGCGGACTCGCCCTACCTCCCTTCAGTAATCTGGCACATGTGAAGTGATAATGGAGACAATTAGAGTACACTTTATCTTGGCAGCGTGTTAGCCAGACCTGTACTGTCAGAGCCTGTCAACGGAAGTGGCGCTCACGCCCTCAAGCAGCTTGATGTCTGTTCAAGGCTCTGCACAAAACAAGCTGACAGCAACATTAGGATGTGCAGCTGTTTAGGCGTTCCCTTCCTCCTCGCAGGTCTGAGCTTATGTCTCCATGCACGATCTGGCCTCGTGCCTCCGGCCCGAACATCTTCTATTACTGTATTTATTTAATTGTGGGTTTGAACTGTAGCTGCCTGCAGAGATAATCGCTTAAACTTTGAGCAAACTTTTGGATTCCTACATCCACATGCCTTTTGTGAAAATGCAACATGCGTGAGAAGATCTTGAATTTTGGACGACACTGAGGGGTAACTGGCTTTTAGCAAGCATCACATCTGTCTTAAAGTGTAGCCACGTTTGGATGATTTTGTATTGGAGTGCGTGTGCAGTATTTGTCTTTAAACATCAATAAATGATAGCCAAAGTACAGTTTAGCCCCAGCTGAGCCCCTTACATAAACTGGCATTGCTGCCTCAGAGCTATTAGTCACAAGATTGGGGAAAGTGCATTCGAAGCTGGAAAAGTCCCTTCTAGATTACATCCCATTTACAATCATATCAGTGGATTTATCAAGGGGCGTTTAAACCACAGGGAGGTTTGAAGTAATCTGTTGATGTTTCGTCCACTTCAGTTCTACAAACTATGAGAAACAGCATGTTTGAGGCTCGCCTGGTTTGTCCAAACCCATCCCAGTGAGCTGTGGTCGTCCACCCAGCTTCCCAGAACTTCTCTCTTTTTGTGCAAGAAACCAACATTCTTCCGACTCCACATTACGCTTCCTAAACTGGGCAGCTTTATGTTCAGCGGGATGTCGTGAGAGCCAGTGTATTTCTTTACAAGGCCACGGTCCTGGACACTTCATGTACACATCCAAATCAGTTGCAAAAGGAAATAGTTTCCCGCTCTTGGTTGTCTCTCAGTGTGGCGTTTCCCACATGTCTGTCTTGCTGTATATTTAGAGCACCAAGTACAGTTCTGAATGTCCCTACTTAGTGGGACATCATTTTCCAAACAGTTGACACCAGCAATCCCTGAGCTTCAAACTTTTATTCTGCAGGTTATAATCTTGAGGTTAAGACAGGCTGAAAGCACATTTTAATCCATTTTTTATTATTTGTCCTCTGACTCACATCTGATATTAACATTTTATTAAAAGCTGCAATAATTAATGTTGGCATATTAAAAGTGTCAAAAAATGACGGTGATGTAAAAAGGTGTCACTTGTGCCAGCCCACAGAGATCACGCAACTCTGTAACCCCGCCCCCTTCCGCTTATTGTTTTGATTGTTTAGCTTGCAACTTTACCTTTTTTGGTCAGTCACAGCTCTATTTGGCGTTTAAAATATTATTTTTTTCACAAACATTAGATTGCTTTAAGAGCTGTCACACACACACACACACACACATTGTAGACCAAATGTACACTAACATAACAAATAGTAAGCATTCAGAAATTGGCCTCTGTAGAGCCTGATATTTACCGAAAAGAAACCAGAGGCTAAAAGAATATCAAGCATTGAAGAAAAAGTCCACATTTATGCACAAGTTTGCTCCATATCTGCTGGATGTGTAAATAATTAGCAGTTTGCTAACTTGTTCGCTAACACATTAACTCGAGCTGTAATGCAGTATGTCAGAGTTATGTTAACAGCTTACTTTCAACTACTCTCAAGTAGCCAAAAAAAGTAATAATCTGTAAAAGAGTGTTAAAAGAGCAACTCAACACCCTACTTATCTCCTACCTACAATGCAGTACTGAGTTCCCTCCCCAGACAGCTTAACAACCAATCACACCTGGGCTCACCTAGCCTTAGCAACCCAGATGAAGGCCGGTTAAGTCAACGACCCACAGGTGGCCCTAACGACTCTGAAAGTCAGAGCTCACAGGTGTCCTTAACGACTCTGTAAGGACACTCCCACACAGAGTTTAAATCCTGCAACTCCCCTCCAGTTAGAACTGAAGAAGCCTCTTGGATGAGAGGTGAAACGTCTTCAAGGAACTGATACAAGTCCAGTTGCCTATGATACAGCACTTAGAAATTACCACGACCTGGATTACTGAGAAACTTCATCAACAACACCCTAAATTGCCAAAAACTGACCTGCAACCCTGTTGGTGGCCAAGAAGGCAAATACAAACCTCACTACACCCGCCCAGCTTTTGAAAGGCCGAGGTAGTCGCACCAGCTAATAATCTGATGTTGTTCTTGTCCACAGGTTACGTCTCCTTCCTACCCTGTGGTGGTCAAGATGGGGCACGCCCACGCTGGTATGGGAAAGGTGAGTTTTTGAAATTTTAGTACATACAAAAACACACTCACACACTTTGATTTGCTCTTATATCTTTGTTGCAACCAAATGTTTGAACCCCGGACTTTAGAAATGAACCCTTAACTTCGAAGCCAACCCTAATCCCTTGCATAGAAAGAACTGAAAATTTGTCCTTTGCCAATGTTAGAAATTCAACTTTGAATCAGGAGGTTTCATCTTGAAGGACTTGTTGCATTTGAAAAAAAATGCTTATTAACTATCTTACTGAGATTTGGATGGGAAAATATACCTCTTTCATGTCTGTACACTAAATGTTGAGCTACAGCCGGGACACTGTTATCTTTTGATACAAACTGGAAACAAGTTGGGACAGCTTGTTCGGCTCAGTCCAAAGGTAACAAAAATAAATTCATTAATCAATAATTGGTAAGCTCTAGAACTTTTGGACAGATATAAATGTCTTACTATTTGATTTATTCTATTTAATCTTGGAAGATGTAAGACTTTAAAAGTCCAAACTTATCATCAAAAGTATGGTGCTGGAACAGAGACTTTTAAATTTTGGCATCAAAAACAAAACCTGGCATTGAAGACAAAACCTCAACTGGAAAGGGAAACATTGGCATTGAAAGACTTTGTATTACTTTGACATTTTCTTGTATTTTGATAATGACAATCTTTTGATATCTTATTCATGTCTGCACTTTTTCAACGCCAGTCTGAGTGGGGGTGAGGGAAAGGCAAAGCGAGCATGATTTACATATGATATGCACGTCACTGCTCTGGACCACAGGTCCAACCAAAAGCCTCTGACATGACCATGCACCTAGCTTACAGCAGCTGTTTCAGACCAGGTTATGTTTTCAATTTCAAAGTTTGTAGTGACTGGTAAAACCCTGATGAAAGAGTCTGCGTCACACTTGCAACAATTGCCTTTTGCAGACAAGCACGCAAGTTCAGATTTCCACATTGAGCAACTCACATTTCAGGCTCGCACTCAGAATTGTCTAGTTCCAGTCATGCAGCTCAAACATGTGATATTATCAGCTTTGACTGGTCTGAGGTTCAGACAGGAGGCAACAGATTGGAAACTTAGCCCCAAGTCTGTTCTAGTTTGTACACACCAGTGCTGTCTCTCCATGATCTTGGAAGTCAGCCATGAAAGCCAAATCACAGTTAAAATCGGAGCTGTAAAACTTATAGTGTGTTCCTGCTTTACTATCGCTAGATTGTTACAGTGACAGCAGGCACAGACAGACACACCACTGATAAGGTCTGAGTTCAAGTTTTACTTTTGATGCTGACTTTTGGACCTCTGCACGGATATAACTATAGACTGATGTCTGTCATCTCTGTTGATGACACAGCGTCAATAAAAAAGTGTGGATCATTTTTCTTTCAGAATCGATTTAGCTTTTGCAATTTGTTTTTTAGAAGACATGGAGTTTGAAAATGTATGTAATGAACTCTCTCTCTCCCGCCAGTAGCAGTATTTGGATTCACAGGGGGAGACACTTCCTATATGTCTTGTACCCTCGTCTGTCTGGATGGGCTTGGTTTCCTGTTCAGGAGCCAGACATGCTATAGAATTTCCCATAAGGCTGGAGGGGAACTTGGCAGGCCCTTGTAGAGCAGGACCTTGTTTAACCCCTCAGACCTCACAGAGCTCTGAGAGCGCACAGAAACATGTGGGATTTAGGTTTGTTTGCTTTTGACAGAAACCTGAAATGCTTATGGGAGGGGATCAAAGAAAGTGATTGCATTTCTAGCTTGCTAATACCACATTTACTTATTATTGATATGAACCACAACTTAAAAATTTGACATGAGCGCTGAAGTCTATGTCAATGGCACATTCATTTTGCATAATTACGGTTATTACTGTAAACATAATTGAGACAACTGTCAAACACTCCTTGGTATTTTCCACTGTAAACCACAGGATTGACTTGGAGGGAACGTTAATGTCACGAATGCTAACTTCGCTAATGTTAACTTCGCTAACTCTAGCTAGCTAACATTAGTGCAGTGCAGTATGCTGGGTGCATTCTGAAGAAATCAGCCATTTTTAAGTTTTTTCCACAAACCAGCAACTACCAAGATGCTTGGTGCTGACAAAACACGGATACCACCTGATACCATCAACGTTATACTATTGTTATATACCATCACGAAATCTTGCAATTTTAAAGGAAATATAAAAATAATCCTGGATCCATCCCTCTCCATTCAGTAGTTTTTGTGTAATCCTGCTGACAAACCAACTCGCAAACAAATGGACGTGGGCGAAACCGTAACCTTCTTTCTTTACGGAATCCTACACACTGGTCCTTAAAATATGGCTATTCATTTAGCATTTTGACAAATATCATTGGCATTTCAGTAGCACACTGAAGCTTTAATCCCAATTTTCCCATCCCATGCTTTTATACCAGTCAGGCTTTGTGTTTGAGCTAGTGTGTCATTTAGTCTGGACACGTAACCAGCATGACACTACTTGTTCCACCAGACGCCATTCTTCATCTCTATGCCACTTTTTCACCTTCTCTGGCTTACCCTTTTTACTGTCTGTTTGCATCATTACCGTTTGTTTAGTTTCTCAGAGGAATTGCGTAATTCTCTGGATGGATTTGTGTGCTTACAGCTCAGAGCTGGCCTGCCGCTAGCTATCAGGTTCTGCCTCTGGTGCCATGATGTGAACGGTGGGTCACTTCCCTTCATTCACTTCATTTTGTTGTTTCAACCTCTGCCCACTTGCCTCAATGCTTCAGTCACTCTGTTAGCAGCATTTAAATAACTTTGTAACATAGTACAAATGTAGTACATACACATACCTTGATGCCATTTCTAAAATAACATGTTGCAAACAAACTTTAGAATGACAAAAGGATAACAAAGGCCTTCAAGAGTTAAAAATAGCAATTCAACATTGAAGCAACACTGTGGATCTTTTAATAACAGAAATAACACTGTCTTCCTCTTACAAATAAAACACTGAATACTTAATCAATGAAACACACCTTTACTCACTTCAGTAAAGCACAGCTTTTGCTTTTATAGTCTTAACCAGGAATAACCAGCTAGCTAAAGCTGGTGAATATTAGCTAATTTGAGCAAACCTTAAGGTAGATTCTGCTGTGTAACTGATATTACTGAAGTAGTTTTGTGAATTGAAGAGGCAATATGTAAGAATTTTAGTTGAAAACATTCAAAAAGTTCAACTAAAGTTAGCATGCTAACCAGCTAGCCCTGGCTCCTTCTGGACCAAAGCTCCTGTGCTACAGGTGAAAAACACTAACATTCTCCTTGTCCCAGAGCTCCCAGTCTGAATTGCTAGCTGCATGGCTAACCGCGCTAACTGGCTAAGGCAAAAGTTAGCAGCAGTTAGCGGCTACTCTGGTGATATAGATAAGGAGTCTACTTTCCAGATTATTTTGCTTTGTCTATATTTGTGTGTCAGTAATCCATGGTTAAACTACACTGAGAGATGTACTGTAAAATGTGACAGTTGAACTGTCTTGTCTGAAGAAAGGCCTTCTTCGTTCAGTCTGAGCTGTTGCGTGAGAAGTCTCAGCTCAGTTAATATGTTAATATACAGTATTTGCATTAGACAGTAGGCTAATGTCTTTTATTGTGAACTCATACTATAGAGGTTGGCCTATACTAAAACTAGCTAGTAGCTTGTACTTCTGTAGCGTATACTACCGTAGCTAACTGTCTGGCCCAACATTCATGTTTCAATGGGAGATACATAAAATTATGAAGTTGAAAAGCTCTTAAAGCCATTTTATTGTGACATCTATGAGCAGCCATTAGCCAGTTGTACCCTCCAGTTTACAAGAGATAAAACCAGTTTACAAGTGATATCACATTGATTAACACTTTAACAAGCTAACTGTCTGATTGAACAGGAAATGCATAAAATTAGCTGACAAGCTGAGAATGCACTTCATTTGTGACATCTTTTTTAGGAGCTATTAACTGTCGCCATTCAGTTGCTTCCACTAAAATGAGTTGTCATTGGGGCTAACTAATAAGCCTACTTTATCTCAGCTCAGAAATAATCAGATAGTGAATAGTGAATGATATGGAGACGAGCAACTGGTACAAAGATTCAAAGACAAATCCATTGTGTCGGTCACTGCTCCCTAATATTTAAGGTTCCCAAATATGAACTCCAAAATTGTGCATTGTATTACTGCTGTACTCTTGGCTTCAATAAGAGAAATAGTTCCCTGACATAAACTTTATTGGCTTCAAGAATGATAAGATGTACTTGCTTATCTGCTTTCTGGCCTCATTTGAGAAACAAATGGATTTATTTGCAGTAGAACATCTTTTGATGTGGGTTCCAACAAGCATTTTAAATTTTATTGGCCATCAAAGTAACAACACTGTTTATTGGACCGCATTAACCATCAAAGTTGCCTGTTCTTCTTCTAAACATTTGAACCTACTTTTACTGTTTCGGTACCATTCTCGCTCTAACTCAGATTGACTTTATTTGTTTTCCCACTGCTGCCTCTGTTGTTAATTTTTTGGTGAGGGTTGCATCATTTTTAAAAGCTCCTTGGGATTTCTTTGTTCCACCCGGACAATTTGTGTTTCTTTTTCAGTGGTTTTTTGAACTTGTTTGTGTGTGAAAGTACAGTTAACCCATATCCTAACCCCTATGAACACAACATTAATCCTAAGACCTCACACAGTGTTCTTATGTCTTTTCCACGCAATACTCCATATTGATCACTATGACGTCAACATACTTTACTACAGTGGTATTTTAAAAATGTTCAACAAAATCAGACCTTGAGACATGGAACTTCCATGCAGCTTGGTACCCTATGATACTGACGTAATCTGAGGCAGAACTAGTGTACCCTACACGCTGAGAAAAGTTATGACACCTAGTTTAGAACATCAGTCTGCAATCACATATCCATACAATTTTATGGTGAGTTGATGACCTTCATACCCACTAAACTCACTTAATCCTACACTTAAACTCATCTTCAGAAGAACAAGACCGTGTGATGAGTTGAAACCCCCAAGGAACAACCAGGGCTTCCTGGATTCTCGATCTGGTTTGTGGTTTTTCGCCCACTGTGTAGAACTGTGATGATATCAGTGAGAGGGGCGGTGATGAGTGAGTGGAAGCTCTGGACTGAATCATTTTGCATCTCAGACACTGAGCTCTGTCAGTTTGCCATACATCTTAGCTGCTGATTAATGGGTTCAGTTACCAAGATGCCCCGTTTCCCATGACCCAAGAGAATACCCCTCATGTATATTACAAAAGTTAAATAAGACTAAGAAAAAGAGAACCACCTAATGGAACATCATCCACTGAAAATCCAAAGATGGAGACATCTGAGTAAGGCAGTTTAAATGCAAGGGAATTGTGGTGAAGAGGCCAATGTGGTGAAGAGGCCGATGATTTTGTAGACAAAATAGTGTAGACAGAAAGAAACGAGGGCCTTGCAGACAACCACTGAGGGGCAACTAGTTGTTTCCTTCCTATTTTACAATCTCACACCTCATCGTTACCTAATTATCGAAAAGTTATAGTGAAAAATGTAGTTTTATGTAAGAGCCATGTTCTGTGTTGACGGGTTCCCATTGCGTCATTTCCCTCCGTCTGTAGTCTAATCACTGTAGACTGAGGTGTGGTGACGCGGTTCAAAGCCGCCCCTGGCAATGTTTCCATCCAGGGACCCTTCATTATCCCGCCTCTGTACAAGTGTGAAATTCCTGTGGGACTCTAAGCGGCCACGGCCAGCTTTGACGCCGCGCTTTTTAATTAGCTGCTCACTAACGAGCGGCGTCTCTCCCACAGATCAAAGTTGAAAACCAACAGGACTTCCAGGACATCACCAGCGTGGTGGCTCTGGCTGGGACCTACGCCACCACCGAGCCCTTCGTCCAGTCCAAGTACGACATCCGCATCCAGAAGATCGGCAACAACTACAAGGCTTACATGTAAGATGTTTCGCACCACCAGCATCATACATTTGACAGCAGGGGGCCAACAAGTGCAAAGAGTGTAACGTGTAGAGTTTAGTCAATACATTTAACAGCTTATACCATTACAGATGGACTGAAGCTGCCTGTAAAGTTATTATATTGGACCAGTTCCTTCAGTTTTCTTTGTCTTCACTTTCACATCAGAAATTCAATTTTCTTTAGTTGAAGGTGGTTTGAAACAGCATTTTAAACTATCATTAGACAGTACATAGTAAGTAGTTCCCGGAACTAAGGAGCCACAGGAACTAAACATGAACTCTTCTGTACATTTATGTTTGCGTCTCCACATTAGAACCATCGAGACCACAGGGGGCCAGCGTTTCAGTTAAACCCACAGAGCAGGGACTTTTTTGGTACCAGAAATTTTGTCTGCTAAATAAAGTTGCTGGGTGAACTGATCAAAACACAAATGGCTATAAAGATTGTCTACAGGGCTGCAGACAAAATGAACAGAAACTCTCAGTCGTGCTGTGTGTTTAGCTCTGTTATCTTATTAGCTCGTATAGCTCCATAAGCCAAACATACTGCAGGACTCTGCTGCCCACTGACTGCTAACAGCTAACTCATTCTTCTGCTCACTTTTACATATTTTTGGTTCACAAGGTAGCGTTATCATGGAAAAAACAGGGCGCGTGCCCCTGTTGAGTGAGTTTACCGCGTCCTTTTGGATTTCAGAGGTGCAATATGTAATGCACAGCATATCAAATCGCTAACTGATGCTATAACTGTAGCTAGTTAGCTTAGTTAGCAGCTAGTGGTCCGGACTGTTGGTGTCTCCAGCAACACGATACAGTCAGTGATAGAAAATATAGTAAAAGCATGAGAAGACGTGCTTCATTGTCGTCAGTGCTCAGTTGGGTCATTTTAAATGGTAGCTATACATACATACAGAAATCCCAGAGGCATCCTGGAAAAGATGTCTGTTCATCCCAAACACATTTTCTCATTCTTTCATAACAGAAAATATGACACAATGTCTGTACTCTCACAAAGTCACAGTCCCATTCCTCCTTCAAACCCACACATCCTTCTGGAAGCAAGATACCGTATTCTGTAAATTCAGCCGAGCGTATAGCAACAAAGAGTGTGAGTCAACACTCTCTGACTGTATCTCAACACAGTAACCAATAACCTTATCTCATCTTGTTTTCCCGCCGGTCTCACCATGAAACCACGTCTTTAAATCGCTCTGACACCAGCATACACCAGTGATGGTGTGGATGGCAACCATTATCACTGACTAACTGATGATAGCTCCTCCCATGAGCTTTTCTATTAGGCAAGACTTGTGAGTGACTAAATATTGCTGGGGCGTCGAGAGCGCCGACTTCCTAGCTGGAGGCAGGTTGATTCATTTGTTGAGGTTTCTTCTGTGGTTTTCAGGAGAACGTCCATCTCCGGGAACTGGAAAGCTAACACAGGCTCGGCCATGTTGGAACAGATTGCGATGACTGACAGGTGAGCTGACTCAGAGATACAGTGGGATCATGTTGACCTGTTGAAATAATTCACTTTCTTTTGTGTGTTTCCGACCTTCAAATATATCTTCCATTTTGCTAAACCTCACATATCTTAATTCCTTTGCTGGGTCTTTAATTGTTGGTTTATCAGTTTTTGGTGTCACTGTGTTCCAGATATCGGATGTGGGTGGACTCCTGCTCTGAGATGTTTGGTGGCCTAGATATCTGTGCAGTGAAGGCCGTCCACGGAAAGGACGGCAACGACTATATCATCGAGGTCAGTTTGTTTTCAAAATAACCTCCGGCTTCAGTCTGAGATAAGGGGCTTGTGTAATTTGAAAGTTCATCAAACATTTTGATTTTTGGTGGTGCAACCTTTCCAAAAATCGCTACAGTCTTGGCAAGTTACCAGTGCTCGACCCACACTAGTCATCTGTTGACCAGTTTTTCGTAGGATCACATGGTAAAACACCAAATAACTTTCTGTTCAGTCGCCTTCCCTGCTGATAAAACTTTTCATATCACGGGGAGAAAGTCAACAGGGAGGGGTGCAGCCAGACGATGGTACGTGATCATCAGAGCCTTGAAAGAATGATTAGTCTGTAGACCAAACACAGGCAGGAGAATGAAAACAACTTCAGGAGTCAGCGGTTGACTCACTGGGTCTACCAACACAGCCTGTTTATTTAAAGTCCGCTTGTGAAGTATGGCATTCCACGTGCAGTTTACCGTTTTTAGAGAGATAAAATGGCTGTTGCATGGCCTGACACGACCGATTCAGTGGAGGATTTCTTCCAAAGCGAGTTCACGTTTCAAGTTCCATTCTCCAATGTGAGAGGGGCGGAAGTAACTAATTACATTTACTTACTTAGTACTGTAATAAAGCCATTTTTCAGGTTTTGAGAGGTGACCATGACCACTTTGCAGAACAGAGCAGGAGTTGGGAGTAATTTAGGATGAAGACTTGGAGAAAAACAGAAGCCCCTTTGATTGAACTCCTGTTATTGATAATGCATCAGACATCAACAGTTGGAAGATAATACTAATACTGTGAGTAGTGTTTTAGAAGAATGTTTTTAACTTAAAAGAAGAGTACTTTTACCTAAGTATTGTTTTAACAAGTAGTTTTATTTGTAGTTGAGTAATATTTCAGTAGCTATACCCCAGCAATTTAGTACAGGTTTCCAGTACTCTTTCCACCAGCCTAGCGTTCAGTTCCAACTGGGGTCACCAATGCTGACAATGTATGAACATTATATTAAAGCAGCTATAATCAATACCGATTAACTGTCTATGTGTAATGTCATATGGGTCACCAATAGTAATGAACCTAGAGAATTATCACCAGACTCTGCAGATCTCCTGTGCAGTGTTTTGGTGTCACTTAGCTAAGTGTTTTGGTTTTACTGCCCACAACTTCACTGTGTTAGTTCAGTCTCACTGCACCTCGTTTGCGTTGTTTCTGAACACAGCTGGCATTTTCCAGCAAAAATAGTTCCGATTAAGTCACTGTGCGCCAACTGCCCAGCACCAAAGGGTGTGCAAAGTTGGCAACTATAGCTACTAAACACAGCAGTAGCTAAATAGCCAGACTTTCTTCTCAAAAGATGGTGAAGACCAAAAACAGAGCTAAAAGTAAAAGGAACATTGAAATTTCATTCAACAGATTGTCAGAAATAGAGTGCAGCTCAGACCACATTACTCTGTCCAAAGAGGGTAAGTAAGTAACCGAGCCTGACACGAACTGGACAGGCGTTAATGTAAGCCGACGCACTGAGCGTGTGTTACCATGTCATGCAGCTATTACCATGGTTACGTACATGTACGGTGTAGATGATCGTGAAAAGGGCATTGCTCTACACACATGGACACAAACTTAAAAAATATATACGTATAAAATTTGTCAATCGATGTGACAAAACCCGGACATCATTTCAAAACTTTTGTTGAAACTCGGCCCGGCCCGTCGGATCCCGTCTGGTTCAGGTTGGGTATCCACGCTCTAGCCAGAAGCACGACTTCAAACGAAGGCTTACGTTGCTCTGTCTCTGCTTGATGTTTAAATAGCCTTTCACTAACAGGTTCACGAACAAGGTGTTAATGTCACTTTTGTGTTTACAGCTTGCGAGACATGATATGTCCAGATATATTTAACGTTAGCTTCTCCTCTCCGCCTCTCTCTCTCTCTCTGGTTCTGAAGGCATTGTTCCTCAGAGAGAAAAGCAACCATTTTTCTGCAGCTGTCATTTCCCTTTCTACCCCCATACGAGCTGAAAATAGACTAGAATGCAATCCAGCAACTAGACAGTCGAGATGTAAGTAAAGGTCACGACTCGCTTTCTCTCAAATGGAAGACATCTCAGTCTGCTATCAGTGTTGTTGTCACTTTCTCCTCCGGCGCACGAAAAAAAAAAGTGAAAATGCTCAGACAGGTTTAGTCATGTTGTTTGGGGGGGGTCAGAGCAAAAACAGGAAATCAGTAGCTGAAGTGGAAGCAGACGGGGCAGGTTGAGAGAATAGTAAAGGGGTGAATCGTAACACTGCCTTTGAAAGTCACCACGCAGGAATGACTGCTAATATGCTGTGTGAGAGGATGACATGCGGGGGAATTTTCCTCTGAGGATTTTGTGCCCAGGAGAGAAACAAGAGAGAAATAGTTGTACCATTTGTAATCAGTATTGTTTTCAGAACAGTCTCCTATGTCTTCAAATCTGCGGAAACAGGCCTGTCTGGGACGTCTGATGTGCCCATATTTATTTTGAGACCATGTCATCATGCCTCTCTCTATCTGTACGCTGGGTGAGGTCAGCAGTGAGAAAATAAGCTGTTTTTTAAACTCTTAACTATCTCAGGAAATATCTACCCGCTCCCCAGAGATATGTCGAGCCGGACTGTTTGGTGGTCAGAGAAGCTGGTGACACAGTCGAGTAGCAATGTTCTCTGATAAGGACCAGCGCTTCCTCCACCCCGTCTGCTCTGTGAAGCTGTCTCGCTCTCTCTCACCCTTCAGCGAGATGGGATTTAATTAACCACGACAGGGATGAGCCGTCGCTCCATCACAGTGGGAATCTGTTTTTTGTTCCAGACAAAGACATCAGCCCCGACACCTCTCCCTAATGGAAAGTAATGAGCTGCTCAAAGGCACTTCATTAACAGTTCGGCTGGCATTTAACTCCAGCGCTGTCGCTGAGCAAGTGTCCAGAGGAAGGGTGATGCTGCGACGGGAGGTGACGCGGCATCTCCCACAACATCACGGCACAGCTCAGCACAGATGTGTGTTGAATTACACGGCACGCTTGCGACAGGACCGCGGACACTCGGACGCCGAATGACATCTCCAGTGCTCGTATCCGGGATATTTTGGCTTCATTTGTGTACAGAGGGAGGAAGTGAAGACGTGTCGTCCATCTTCATATACCTGTGTGTGAATGGTGAACACCCGTACAAGACAGAGCACATAACAATATTGATCACATGATAGCACGTGACACAATAGCATTTTGACACTTTACAGAAAGAGAAATTGCAGGCTTTTGATTAGGTGTTACATGACATTGCATTTCTCGGCCTTCACTTGGCTCGTGATACGAACAGGAAGCGACAACATGGAAAAGGAATTGTGTTTTATCTCATGGGTGGTTTAAAAACGTGACTTCACACTCCAAACAAATAATGCAAATGAGACAACACACATGTGACAGGGCATGATTTGACTCAGTGCCATGACTGTCATGACACAGCGTAACATGACAGTCATGACTCAGTGACATGACCTAAGCTACAGTAATCGATAAGATAGAAAGAAACAGAATTGAGATAGAGTGAATAGAGTTCAAAGATCCAGCCCGATGACTCAGATAAACTATCCGTGGCCTTTTGTTATCTTCAACTTTTTGGAGTGGATAAAAAAAAATCACTAATTTCTGAAGAGGGAGGGATACAAACCCCGCTTTCTTGAAGCCAGAACTGTTTTCTCAGGAAAACCATCGCCCTGTGCCCATCCCTGTGCCGCGACTGCACCATAATTTTCAATGAGCACATTTCACATGTCGTGCTCCGTGAACTTTCCCATGCAGCCGGGTACATTGTCCAGACAGAACACTGTGCAGCTCAATAAAAGTGCAGAATAGCACCTCTATGTTCCAGCGCTGAGAAGGCCAGTGGCAGCTCCAGTCTTCTGCTAGATGACTCTGTATCCTAATAAATCAGCAGGGTGGATCCCGGCTCTGCTTGCCACCGCACGCCGTTTGAAGTGGGGCCTGGTGGTCGCTTGCCAGGCCTCTGCTCAGTCCCCTGTGGTAATGACTCAACTGGCCAAAAACACCGTGCCACGCCCCACCTCGCCGCCAAGTCCTGGCCAAGGAGCTGCGCACACAGAAAAAGGAAGGGCTTTAAAGGGTTCTCTGGTATGGATAGTGGTTCTGTGTATAACGGTATGAATCCAAATGGTTAGATCTGAAACGACTCTGAAAAACACATAAAAGACACAGTTTGTGTGTTTTTCTGGATTCATTTCATTCAAGAATGCACGGGACAATCGGGTCCCATTGAAAGATTTTACATTTTACGTTGTGGTTTGACGAGTTTCCACATGAAACATGATCTTGGGAGAGGATCTGACATCAGGAAGGGCTTAACTATAGAGACCTGATTGAGACCTGATCAAGGGGGGGCTTGGCTGGGTCTTACCGAAATCTATGTCGTGTTTTACTTGATGGGACGTTCATATATTTCAGCAGATTATATGAAAGACGTTCACACAGCCAGAAGAGAGGGATTTTCATACCGTGTGTGTAACTGTAGATAGAAGAATATCATGTGGAATTTCACCTGACGCCAGTCGAGCTTTCCGTTCTCCCACAGTTCACAATGATTTTGGCAGATTTTACCATAAAATTCAGCCATTTTCAAAACGATGGGTGTTTCAGACCCAGTCAGACAAAAGCAGCTTGCTATTAGCTATCTAGCCAACTGTCGACTGAGTTACTAGCTCATTGTTATTAGCTGTAGTCTGACAGAATACTTGATCCTATTTTCAAGCAGTACGTTTTCACGTTCAAGTAGACAAGAGAAAAGCCCTTGAAGATGAGGACCGGTTATAGTTAGCCAGATATGCTAACATTAGCATCTTACATCAGGGCAGATAAAGACAACTCTTGATGCAGACAGTCACTCTCGCCACAGCCCCATTCAGACCGCCTCTACAGGTGGAAAATTCAGTGTCGCCGCGTGTAGATATGGTTGCTAAGCTATGATTGGACAATTGCTGTTCGGAGGCGGAATTTGGCAAACTATAGTTTGTGCATTGTACTGTACATTGATGTTGTATTGGTTTTAGAGGTGAAACTATTAATGAAACAAAGCGTCTCTGCTGCTTTTCTGTGTCACGGTTTATTTGAAATTGAATGTTTTTGGGTTTTGTAATATTGCTCGGACAAAACATCTCTCTCACTTCACCTCTGAAGACAACACCTTTGGAAAGAATGCAAAATAAAATACTTGTTTGTTGTGGAACCCCCTGTGATCAACAGAAAAATCAGCGCTGCAGTTCTACAACATACTTGCCCCTTTCCTTTAAAACGTTCCAACAGGAATTCTCTCACTCAGGATGTCTGATATGTGCTCAAGTATTTCTTTTCTCCACTTCTAAGTCCGTCTTGCTCACTGAGGAGGACGAGGGCACAGTAGATCACAGCGCCAGAAACAGGTTGTGATCAACACAAGGGGAACGGGCGTGAAGATTTGTCATAAATCAGGAGAAACACGGGATCATTTTGTGGCAGGAAACCAGGAGAGGGCAATGAAAAATGGGAATCTCCTAGAAAAATCGTGAGGGTTGGCCAGTTTGCCTTCAGCTGGCAGTGATCAGCTGTTTAAACAGTCCATTTTTACATTTTTTAAGGGAAAAAAAAGACACATTAATCAATCAAACATATAACTGCCCTGGTAGTGTACGTTCTGCATGGTTCTGTGGATACCCTGTGATTTCATCCGAGGGAACACCGCACTACATGATTTGTATGTAGTTATGTTTCTTAACCAGCTCTTCCCCCCGAGGGGACGCGAGTATTTAGAATTTAATTGAACTGATGCCACTGATCTAATAAAAACACCTCCAGCCAGAGGACAGGGAGGCCCCGGCGGCGAAACGAGCCCATGCAGCCAGTGTTTGTTTGGACTGGAATCCCTGCCCGCTCTCTGCAGCGCACGGCTCGCCTCCGCCTGGCGCACGCTGTGTACGAGAGGATGAGCACATGCGCGCCCGCCGCTGTGTTTACAGCCCTGTGGCCGGGGCGCGGCGCGGCAGCCTCGTCCACGCCGCACCAGGCATCTGCATCCAAGCCAGCGAGTGCCAGCGGCCACACTCCTCCGCTCCTGTTTTTGTTTTGGCCCTTTTTCCGGGAGGAGGACGGCGGCGGGTCTTCCGAGCCCCATGTGCTCCACGGTTCTGCTGCGCACGTGTACGTGCATGTGAGCCCGAGCGGTGGGAAAGTTGTTTTTCTTTTTTTTTTTTTTTTTGTAATTATTTGTGTACAGCAGTGGATGTGGTCTGTGCCCTTCCAAGTCATACCCGGGGCAACATAATATTTATAAAACAGAAGCAGTCACGTTTTATCTGCTGCTGTTTTGTCATGTCAAATCATGTCTGGCCATCTGAGGGTGGCACAGGAAAATGGCAGTTAGCTCTGAAAGATGAGATTTTGTGTTTTTCGAATATACCCATTCAGTTTATCTACCGCGCAGAGTGGAGAAGAGGCCGGGAGCTCTCAGCGTTTTTGTCCCCCGAGCCCCTTAAAATGAAGCAATTCATCATCTCGGACTGCTCAAAAGTGTCTCTTGTTACTTTGGTTAGTGTGATTTACTGTCAGAAAGGGCTGAGGGGCCTATCATTTTAATTATGTAATGAGGATTTTTATTAAAAAGCAACATTGGAGGTCTGTTATACAGTGTTTTGTCCACTTGCGCCCTTCTGCAGGGTCTCAGTGCTCTTATTAAAACTACACAGAGGATGTGGAGAAGAGACCCGGGACAGGGGGCTTTTTCTGAGGAGTGTGAGTCCATGGGAACAAAAAGAAAAGTCAGTGTCATGCTCAGTGCATCCGGCGATAAATTATCTTTAAGGCCAGCAGAGTTGTTTATATATAGAGCTCGTATTGTCTGAGATCTCTGTAAAATGACTCATCATTGCTGGCAGAAACCCCACAGGGTCCATTATCCCTGACATCATGTGGGGGCCGACTGTGTCTGATCGCTCACGATACGAGGTGTGATGCTGCCATCTAGCGGAGGAGCTTTAAAGTTTCAGTTCAGTACCGAGGGAGCTGACTGGCTCGCTCTGTCCCGTCTCTGCAGGTGATGGACAGCTCCATGCCTCTGATCGGCGAGCACGTGGAGGAGGATAAACAGCTGATCACAGAGCTGGTCATCAACAAGATGGCCCAAGTGCTGCTGGGAGTCTCCACGCCTCAGCCTTCCTCCGTCAAGGTACGCCACCACATCACATCTGCTTTATTCCTGATGCTCCACCTAAACCTCGCACTGCTCTCTGCTTCTTCTCCTGTTTGTCTTTATACTTTCTACCTATTTATGGTTTGAATCAGTTGTATTCCTCATGCCAGTCTGCTTCATACATTACTGTGTATGTTCTGTAAGTTCTGTGTGTTTGTTGTAAAGCACTTTGTATGCTTGTTTTGCTAAATGCCTTACAAATCAACATCATCATTAGTAGCAGCAGTAGTGCTGTGGCCATTACTATTACTGTACTATCATTGTAACTATAATACTACTAATACTGATGCTAATACTTGTATCATAAGTAGCTATAGCTTATAATAAAAATACTATCATTCTTATACTACTGTAATAAACACCACTCTCTACCATTGTTAACATCAGTGATGTTACTACTGTTACTACCATTATTACTGGACCTGTGTAAAGTATCCCATAAAGCCGTCGACCACCTCAGCTAGACACTAGTGCTCATACTCCGTGGACCCAAAACACAGCAGCTTGAGGAGGCCCATGGAGGCGTCCAGACGTACATCCATACCAACGAATGGGCGCCATGAAGTGCGCTCGTCAGAAAAACACGGCCCTCCCCATACTTGTGAATGTTTTCTTTAAATCTTCTTTCTGACATTGAAAGAACAGTAATACCTTCCCCACAACCAGGGCCGGATTAAACAGATCCACACATTTCAATATTTGAGAAACAAAAGTGCTTAAAAACCACATGATTATTATTTTATTCATAATTTACTATAAGTTATTTTATTTGTCAGTATTTATACGCAGTTGGTCAGTCATTTACTAGAAAGAAAAGTATAGCCAAGGCTGTGTCTGTCTAAAAATGAATCAACATATATATTGTACATTAGAATACACTGTTATAAGTAAGGCCCTCGGCATGTGCCCAGAATGCTCTGTATTAACTTTGGTAGTACACTACTGCTGCTACTGCTGTCATTGTAATTAGACTACGACTGCCACTGTCATAACTGTGTATTACTACCACTAAACACCTTATATACATTTAGGGCCATAGCTACCATTCAACCCACTGAGGTTATGTCACCTGGGTGTGGTCTATAACTTAAAAAATTACACCAAGAGGTTGTTGTTTGTTTTTTTTAGGAAATTCTAGTAGAGTAGAGCAGTCGAGTATCTTAGAATGTAACTTCTCTTAGGTCAACATAATATTCTAGGTGTGCCTGGGCTTTGAATCAGCATTAAGACCTTCATACTGGGAAATGAAAAAGAAATGATGATTGAAAAATATAATTGAGCAGCTGAACTAATTAAATCACATCTGACCGGCCGCTTGTACTTTACCATGACCATCACTTCAGATGCTCTAAGTGAAGCGACGACAGTGGGGAGCCTCATGTGAGGCAGACTGACCACAGGAACAAGCAGGTTTATTCGTCTCCCTGAAGAGAAAAGACTTGGGTTGTTATGTGAAGTCCATATCATGTTTCATTGTTTGTTTTATGATGATTTCAGTAGGGCAGTTTTTAGTCTAATGTCCATGCATTTTTGATGGCTAGATGAATGAACCTGGAGCTGTGTTTTTGTTTGGTGCTTGAAGTCTTTGAGGGCTGAGCACTGTCACTCAATAACGACTCTGTGTCTCCTCATCCACAGACCACACAGCCCAGACGAGGTAGGAGACACTTTTTGTCCGTTCATTACTGCAGCAGAGAGCAGCAGTGTGGTGGTGCAGTGAAATGACTAACCTAAATGTGTTGGTGTGCACCTTCCGCAGGGGGACAGCGCTCTGCCTCCGCCTCTCCCTCCCAGTCGGCCCAGGGTTCCCCCCAGCGAGCCCGATCGGCCACCACCTCTCCCAGCCAGGCCTTCCAGCCTGGTCCCATCCCTGCCACCTCCGGGCCCGGATCTCAGAAACAGTCACCACAGCTGAAGTAAGTCGCTGGGGTCCGGCTAATAGCACACCAATATGATCAATGATACTGTGAGCATATAATTAATGAGCCAAATAGTCACTTTGAATGTGTTTACTCATGACCTTGGTGTGTTCGTGAGCTTTTAAGTCGTAATGTAGAAACAGCATAGACGCAGGCAAAGAAGAAGTGTTGTGTTTAATGGCTCAGAGCTTTTAAACAAAACGTTGGCAGCTGTTAGAAGTATATTACAAAGTGATTTTGTCCCAGGCTTTTTGCTTCACCAGTTCCCTAAACGCACGAAAAAATAGAGCTTCACCTGACGTGTTAAGAGGGTTAATGCTAACAAATAACTTTTGTGTAGAATAGTTGTAATATTAAGAATTTTATATGAGCAAGAAATGTATATGTAATACATGATTTAATAAAGGTTTGTCACCATCAACCATTGATTATATGCTGATGAAGTCAGCAGGTCATGTACCAAACTTTTTGCCAACTTTCTGAGTCTGTGTACCAACTTAAGGAGGCAATCGTGTCAATTTTCCTAGTTGGGAACTCATTTTTCCAATATTTCCAACACCACATGAACGCACCATACAGTTTGTAGTCTACTAGTGTCATCATGTACTCAATAAAGCGGTAGAACATGCTAGAATAATAACTTCTTCACTCCCAAACACTGTGCTGCCGTGTTTCTATTAGAAGACCGAGCATATCGAAGTTCGAAGTTAGACCGAAATTAACTTCCCTTTTAATTTTAAATGAAACAGAGCGAGAAACATTCACTTTTGGTTGCAAATTGACCCGCCTCCTTGGCTCCTGGTTGAATTTTGACACATGAATTCACAAAGCTGTCCAACGTCCAGCCAGTTTGAGAGAGCGGGGTGAGATTGGCCTCTCGATCAGGGAACACTGTTTGTTTATAACTGCAAAATAACACAAGCGGCGACACAAAGGGATGCTGTCTGGCAGCAGCGAGCGGAGGGACAGTGATGACATGCTGCTTAATTAACAGCTTTGCAGCGGTCGAAGGTTACGTTTGTAATGATGGGTTTTCCTCACACCGGACCGCTCTTCTTCTCTCTTTCAAAAACGTAGCTAATTAAATGACTGTTCTCTCTCCCGCACAGCAAATCCCAGTCGCTGACCAACACCTTCACAGAGACGTTACGAGGAAACGTGACCGACGACGAGGCCAAGGCCGAGACCATCCGCAGCCTCCGACAGTCCTTCGCCAGCCTCTTCTCCGACTAAAAGCCGCCCCCCCCAGAAGCCTCCTCTCCCTGTCAGTTGTCAGGTTCGAAAAAAGAAAAAAAAAACACAAAATCCTGACTGGTTAATCTGTTCTGGGGTCTCGTTCCTTCGTTGAGCCTCAGCTTCCTGTTCCTTCTCTTTCCTTCTCACTGTTTGTGAAGTTTGACACCTGGTGCAACCCGCTGTCGTCGGATCTGCCATTCATTTATCACTAAAAAAGGCCAAAAGTTACATGAAGGTGTCGGCCGGAGGCATCAGATTTTAGACATCATCACATAGTTTTCTTTACAAGAGATTTTAAGAGCTGAAGGGTGTCGGTGCAGGCGCAGCATCAAACCAGATCCCATTCAAATTTCCATCAATTTTACTCATCCTGATGATCTTGTCTGTTTCGTCCGTGCCAGATAAAGACATAGGTCAGTACACAGCAAATATCACTCTGGCCATTATTTTGTTAATCCCTACATGCGACTGCAACTGTCTCCTCATACCCATAATCCCTTGTGTTTTTATAGAAACAGCACTGCAGCGATCATGTCAGAGGACTGAGACATTTTCAGGTGTTTTGATGGTGTCATTTAGTGTCTTTAAAGTTGAAACAAAGTTTAGAAAGTATCAATAAAAGATGTGAATGCACCCTGGAGTTCAGATCAGCAGTCAGCTGACGGCAGTTTTGCCTTTTCTAGTGGTAAATGATGACAGCTCACACTGCTTGGTATATCGTTGTTACTCCGCATACTGTGTGTTCAACCAGTGAAACTGTGCATTATTGGGTCATGTCGGATTTGTTTATATATATTTATGTATGTATTTATTTAATTTAATTACTATTTCATTACTTTAATTGACTCGCAGCTTCCAAAATGGTTTGCAGACGTCTACGGCAATATTCTTTCACGAGATATATATACTGAATCCTCACGGTTCACCAGCGATTTTCGAGCATCTTGCCAGCAGCCGCATTTCTCAGACATCCTCGTGCTGTAGACACATATTGGCTTACGTAGTGACTCCTCTAACTAACATTACCAAAGTGCTTTTTAATAAAACGTCCCCCCTGCACTGGGTCAAGAAAAAAAAGAAAAGAATCACACAGCGAAACCGACCTTTGAGCTTGTGATTTCACAAGGTGCAAATGCTGTACTGGCTTACAGCCATCGTCTTCCATCACAGGCCAGATCTTCCCCTGCAGTTTCTTCTTTTCCTTAATGTTTAATGCTTTGTGAATAGCACTGTGGTGTGTTTTTTTCCTGTGGGGGATTTGTATCATAACTACAACTGCTGTGTGCTTAGTGGCGAACAGTGAGGATGTAACATTTTGAGACTTGTATTGTGCTTAAATATCCACCGAGACAGAAACGGTTTGGTCGCACGCCGCTGCGTCTCACATCTTTATTCTCCTTTATGCTCTGCAATCAGTGTCGGCTTGGATTGTAGATAAATCATCATCGCCCTTATTTTAGTTTTTTTGGTAAAATGGTGTATATGCAACATCTGCAGCGGTAGCAAAGCAGACGTCCTCTTCCAGTTCATCCTGCTTTGGAGCTGCATGTAAATGTTTAGTGATATCTTACGTGGAGTCGATTCAGTACTGTATTTTCTAACAGAAAAACCAACACAAGCTCATGATGATAAGCATTCTGTATCCCTGATGGGATGTGTCAGGTTACATGGCTAAAAACAATGACAAAGATCCATTTCAATCGATGTAAATATTCATGTGTTTGACGGAAACCCGACTGTGTGCTATCATTTTCATTCAAGCCACCAGTTTTGTTGGAATTACTTGATTATTAAGTGTGCAAACTGAATGCTGTCTCAATTTTCCTTATAATCAGCACCAACTACATCTTTTACGGGAAACATTCTAATATTCTTCTATGTAAATCAATTTATTAGGGACTTACAAAGACCTTACAAAGTCAATAATAAGCATGGTCATTTTTTCCCCAAAGTAATTACCGGGCGCGACCCCTCTGCGACAGTTCGCTGGATCAAGCTCGCAGAAGGGAATTGTATATTTGGCTTTCCGTGCAGAGAACAATCACAACTAATAACCTGTAAATTGCTCCTTTTTGCGGTAAATTACCAAGCTGTCTTGTAGTTGGCTCCATAATTATCCGTGCTACAAACTTCATTAGCTTAGATAGCTGTGTTTTGTTTTTGTTTTTTTCCCATTTCATTTAGGAGGACAACAAAGAAAATGATGATACATATTCCATCCAATTTTTTTTTGTCCAAGTACCACAAACAGAAATATAAATGTGACTGCAGTGTTTTTACAAATAAGACATTTGAATATCTGTGGGAAGTATGCAGTATTTTAAATGGACCTGTCATGATCCCAAAGTTTTTATTGTTCTTTTATTAATAATAATAATAATAATAATAATAATAATCATAATAATAATAATAATAATAATAATAATAATAATAATAATAATAATACCTATTTTAAGATAAAAATCTGATCAAATGCATGAAGCTGTATAACATTTATGGTGTGTGTGTGTGTGTGTGTGTGTGTGTGTGTGTGTAAAGCTGTAAATTTACCATTATGATAAAAAATTATACTACCACAAAAAAAATTATCTTTGCAATAATTCTTTTAACAATAAGTTTGACGCCGTTTTGGTTTTAAACTTGCTCTTATCATTAACAAAGTCTCAGCGTCAGACACACGAGGAGCTGACATCGTTTGTTCATGGCGCTAAAAAAAGGGTTCAGCGTGCGTTAGCTTGACAAAATATACGCTACAGTGCTCATAACCGACAACCATGCTAAGCAGTGATGGGGATTGTAGTTTTACTTTTACAAACAGTTGCTCTGGAGATAAAATTATCTCATTGGTTGCATTTATCGTCAGTGGGTGGAGCCACTTGCTTGATGGCTATATAGCTACATGATATCGTGCTAATGCTAGCAGATCCCAGGCACAGAAGCAGCAGTCTTACAAGTCCACAGTACGCTAGTTAGCCAGACATGCTAAAGTTAGCTGCTTATATAAACCCCCCTGTTGAATACATTTCTTTTTTCTTTTTTTTTTCCGATGGTATTTTTGATTAAAGCATTCAGGGGAGAGGTTTAGTGAATGGTCAACATCAGCAGATCTGTGCTAGCGATATCTTATCTTCCTTTGTTGCACTTTAAGTTTAACCCTGTGATTTTTCGCTCCATACAGTCATTGGTTGTAAAAGTTCTGCCCCTGAAGACTGTTTGTAGAAGTAAAACTGATCTGCAGTCAGCTTTATCCCTGAGTAAACGCCGTGTCTTGTCATTGAGCACTTTCGCGAGCCTCTCATCGCCTTTAGCACTGTGTCGAAATGGACCAAATTAGCATTCCAGCGCGAGACCCCTCGAAGGTTTGAAATCATATTGTTTTGTCTTTATTGTAAATATGCCTACCACTTAGTATGTAATACTGCGGTGTGATAAGCCATAACCAAACCATGAGGATTTACTATCCCTTATGTGCCACGCAATAACGGCTGTGACGTCACGGATAAACTGACATATTAACGTAAATCACTGTGTCTGTCAACTTAAAAAGACATAAAGACGCCTGTCCTGCCCGGCAGTAACTGATTTTAAGTTAAAGTTGAAGAGAAACCATATCACACAGTTTAATTATGTGTTAGGTATACTTCTATCAGGATGAAAGATAAACTTTGATGTCACTTTTCTCAGTTTTATTCCAGGTTAGGTGAAATGCAGCATAGGATCCAGTTGATGTCATACATATACCCATCTAAACAGTCAAATAATAATTCATCAACAGATGTCAGATGATTTTAGTTCGTCACCAGCGTAAATTAAGTTTTTGGGGGGAATTTCGGGCCAGATAAAGTCTCTCACTCAGCTGCTTCGGCTAAATACGGCCTCATATTTTTGATTTGACTCAATTCAAACTGAACTGCAAAGTTTACTACCTCAAGTTCAGCAGTGCTCTGCAGAAACTGACTATAGAATGGTAGTACTGGAGAGGATTTTGTGAAATGAGACAGCGTTTCAGGCCGCAATTAAGAGCATATTTATCCACAGAAGGGAGAGGAAATTGCCTCTCATTCGGAAGGGATTAGTGTGATACATGGATTGTAGCAAAACAACAATGTAGTGTCTGTGACATCAACCGGGGAGAGATTCGAGTCTAGATTTCTCGCATACACAGCGGGGTGAAGATGTGTGTGCTTTGTAGTAAAGTACTCCTCAAACTCCTTCTTTAAGCAGCTACTGATACATTAACATTTGCACATGTCACAGGCTACGTACCATGTCTAGAAAACGTGTCATATCACGTTCACATTACATGTTTATGACCTTGACAGTTGACCTATGACAGTTCAAAAGTCCGTTTCAACATTTGAACATTTGTGGCGTCCAAAACTGTTATTTTAAGCCTAAATATGGTCACAAGTATTCTTTGTGCCTAAACTTAACCAGACTATAAACACAGCACGGTCACAACATGAAATAGAAAATTGAACCTGACGAAATGTAAAGTTGTAACTGTTTGCAGAAACATACATTGCCAACATTTATTCCGGCGAGTTGGATTAACTCTTAATATCCCCTTAATGGAACTATAATGCATATTACTTAACATTTAGACTTTTTATTTCTGGAGAGAAGATGGTGTTTTGGTTTGTAAATGACTAATATGTACAGAACGTTTACATTGCAACCATTGCAGCCTGTGTCGTGGTTGCCAGGTGAGGTGATCTACAGGACCGAGTCCAAAATTTACATACTGAATTATTTAAACATAGGGCCCATTTAAAAATACCACAATTCCCCTTAAACTCAGTTTGATTTACAACTTAATTTAAAGATAAAAAATGTTTTACATTTTTTAGGGATATAGTGTTTTAATTTGAGTTGTACCAGCGAGATGAACACATAAACAGAGAGGGGGGCCAAGTGGGGCCCACAGCTCATTTTTTTGCCCTGCGGCCCTCGAGCAAGTTGATCTGGCCCTGGTCCTCATTTTTCTTTCTTTCTTTTTCTGGTGCCAGCGTGCAGATTTCATTAGAGGAACAAATCTGGAAGAAGTGTTCAGACCAGGACGATATTAAAGCTTAAAGAGAGATGTATGTGAAGGACTTATGCTCGATTGAAAGCGGAAAAACATCCCACCATACTTTCAAATGGCTGTGGTTGATGTCACGGATGCTGCCTCCATGTTCTTCAGCAGCGTGTGCAGGGTTTGTGCTCGTTTCACAAAATCTCGTCAGACGTAGTCGCATCACGTCCACCTTTTATTTTATCACGGTTTCGGTTAAACATGGCGTATAATTTGGAGATAAAAAGGCAATACTCTGCCATGTTCACCGTCTCTTCTTCTCTCAGTTACGGTTGAGTCACAGGTTTAACTTTAGGTGTGTGGAACTGATACATAGCCACATAACACTGAATTGAATATGCAGCCACAGAGACTTGCCATCGAGTCCAGCTAACACTTCAAGGAAAAATCAAGTTCACTCTCAATGTGCCGTTTGTAAAATGAGAGATTTAATGTCAGTGCACGGGTTTATTTGCCAACCTCTGAGTCCACTGTGTCCCCTCCTCTCTGCTGAATGGTGGATGGTATTGTATGGTATTTTAAGTGTAATTAACGTTCCGTATTTTGTGGAAAAAGTAAGTGTGGCATGAAAAAACCAACCCCTCTCGTGTGCCTCAGGTGTGTAAAACTTGGTCGTCATGTGATCTTAATGTCTGGCTGCTTATTTGTGAGAAGTGCGATGCATCTCATGTGTTTCTGTAATTAATTGGTATTAAGATTATTTTTTGCTCTCTGTACTTTCTGTTCTTTTGTCTGAAAAATCCAGATTTCTGTTATTAAAGGTAACAACTTTTATTATACCTGTGGTCGTGCATTCCAGTTTCTATCAGTCATCATCGAGGGCTCCACATGAAGGGGGTTTGAATGTTTTTTTCTCCATTTATGGTCACTGTAGCAGAAGTCCTGGCTCCGACTGTACTTTGAAAAAGTCCTCCTTGGAACACGCATCTCTCAGAATATGTGGTGATAATCCCGAAATCCCTTCATCTTGGATTACTACCGTCTTTTTTATTCCTCTTGGCACGACGATCGGGGTGTTAAAAGTTGACTGGCAACGCGAGGCCGCGGCGAAGGGAAGCCTGCCGGAGTCCAGCGCTGCCTTTC
This sequence comes from Lagodon rhomboides, assembly GCA_039737535.1. NCBI lineage: Eukaryota > Metazoa > Chordata > Actinopteri > Spariformes > Sparidae > Lagodon > Lagodon rhomboides. Next base: position 16,426,703 of record CM077805.1, on the reverse strand, counting down.
ATCTGCTGCCCGCTTCACGTCGAGCCCCTTCAGATTAATTGCGTGAGGCACTTATGTTACGGAGGTAATACGAAACACATTCGGTCATGAATATGTCACTGCACACGCGCTCGCACATCATTATTGCTTTTCAAACAATGGCATCATCACGCAGATATTTTGTGAGACGGCTTCATGTCTGAGTGCTCCTGTCAAACGGAGAATGCTCGCAGTTATTACCAAAATAAGTTAGCACCACTTTAAGGAAAAGTGTATCCGTGGAGATTTATACTGATTAATGTCTTTAACGAGTGTTATTGTTGAATCATTTTCTGAATTGACTGAATTTTTGTGCACTTGAGAGCAACCACAAAAGGTACATCCAGCAGATACTGAGCAACATCAGCTGTTATTTGGAGTTGTGTTTCCTGCTCCCCACTGGACTGTTAGTCCAATATTTCCTCTCCTCGTGTAAGTTTGGTCTCCACCAACTCTCCAACTTTCAAATGTCTATTAGTGTACAGTGGTTTTGTCCGATCTGTTTCTCTCTCAAAACAGCCGTCTGCTCACCGAAACAGTTGAGCTGCGAGTCATTAAGCCAAAACAATGAGCTGAAAGACGCTAAAACGCTTCAAAGAGCTGACAAGAACTGGTGATAATTCACTGTAAGTTTACCACTTTGAACAACACCCGTCACACAACACACAGTCATTCAATCCATTATTGTGAAAGTCTTGATGACTGTAGCTTTAAGTTTACATTTTTTAACCCAGAGATAGTTTGAATTATTAAAATATCTGACGCTCCAAGACCACCAATGTAAATTATTCAAATGGAATATTGATCAAACATTGGTATTGGTCAAAAATGTTTGAGTTCAACGATAGTATGCAATTTTTAACCAACTCGTTCTTTGTACCTATATAGTGCCAACGTCTGTGTGCACACAAAGACACCAGACTGTTGTCGTCTCTCAGGAACACTTTGAACCCACATTTACATTGTCGAGTCTTTCCTTATCTGTTGTATCGCCTGGTACGCAGAAAACATCGGCGCACGACTCAACCTCTACGGTGCGTGGGCTTGGAAATATCATCCAGAGTAGCTGGTTAGACAGATTGTGATCGCTGCGGGCTGTCGTTTAGAATAAACATAAATCTGACAGAACAGAATCTTTATTTTCCAAGTGCCATTTTATCTCGGCTGTGCGGTTGTGTGGCTCTGAAAAAGAAATAGTACAGAAAAGAAACAAAATGTCTCACACTGCAACACAATAAAAGACATTGTACTGTAAAGAAAAAATACACAGTGGATTTTTGGATTTCTATATTAATAAGAAAATCTAATGATTCTTAACACGTGTGTACAGTATCCCACCTCTGATAGATGAAGCATGTCACAGCAAAAGCTGCACTTGTATTCAATCAACTTGCACATTGGCAGACGTGCTGCTAATCTTAGACAAATCCAAACAAAACCTCCCGTAAAGGTGCAATATGTAAGATTTTTGGTTGAAAATATCAAAGACTTGACTTAAAGGTCAGCCAAATGGAGGTTTGGAAAATGCTGCAGTACCGTTTTCCAGAAATGGGGACGGCAAGACTTCCATCGTCGTGGGGAAGAGTAGATAATGACCGAATCTTTATTTTTGGAATGTGAAGGAATAGCAGTTTTGATCTTATGCGTGCTTACCAGCTAGCCAGCTAGCAGTGTACACACAAACACTAGCTTCAGGGCTAACTGAGAAAACTAGATAACGGCAGCTACAGTTAGCAGCTGTTAGCAGTTACTCTGGTGAAATGCTTGATTTTTGAGTATGAATTCAACAGGTGGCAAATTCCTACACATTGTCCCTTTAAATAATAAACAGTGTTGGGGTAACACATTACAAAAGTAACGCAGTGCAGTAATATATTTCTTTTAGCAGTAACGGAGGCGTTACTAATAATATTTCAGTAAAATATTACTACAGTGATGTTGTGTAACACTTTACAATCTGCATTACCGACTGAAGTGAAGCGCTTATTGTTGTTTTTTTAAGAATCCGAACATATCAATATAGGCTCTGTGCGTGTTTAATAAAGCTGAGCCTATAAGTTCTTTGTTCAGTCTCTGTGTGACTGAAATGAGTCGTGTTTCGTAGGCCTGATGATGAAGCCTGATCCACCCAGCGCACTTTAATTTACATTCTTGAATCACATATGTCCATGCAGTCCTTGTTCTGTGGAATAAAATAAAAAACGGCATAGAAAAAGAGATTTTATAATTATAAGCTACATTATAGAAGGTATATCTCAAAATATATCAGACTTTGATCCTTTGTCTGCCTGCTCATCTCTGTGTCCAAGGCCATTCATTTATTTAAAAAGATCCAGGCTGTTTCGTTGTTGTATCGAGGTTATTTGGGCATTTTGTTGAAAGTAACTCACTAGTAGTTTAATAAGTAATTTATTACTTATTAAAGTAACAGTAATATGTAATATATTTCATTTTGAAAGGAACTTGCCCAACACTGACGATGATCATATACGTCTTGACACTAATCTTCAGAGGATTATGTGCAGAGAGAAGTAAAGATCACATCCGGCGGACTTGTAAGCCGTCACAGTGAACCTCATGTTAAGTGGCTTCGACTCTAAACAAGTCGGTGGATTAAAGCCCGATATCATTTGTTGTCCTCACAGCTGGTCTCGATCTCTTTTAAGAATAATAAAGTGAGGACACGTTCACGATTGAAGACCGTTTTGTTAAGACTAGGAAAGACTGCAGACCACCCTCACACTGCCAGATGATTTAGAGCTGAAACATTAAAAGCATTTGACGGCATCACATTACGCTCCTCCTGGGAATGATCTTCGGCTATAATGCTCACTAAGAATGTTGATCTCAATCGTCTTTAAAGATATTACGGCTTGCTAATGTTCTTCTAAACCTCAGATTAGTCGACCTCTGATCTCCGGCGCCCTGCACCTTGAAACGTCCTCACGGTTTGTCCCGTGCTTCACATTTTTTCCCCAATCTGAGACACGTGTTGCATACCAGACCACTGGCAGCCTGATGGTAATCTGCTGCCAGCGGGATTTCGTGCATTGCTTAAGGTGGAACGTCGAATCTCTCATCTGCCGCAGGTCTCTGCCTGCCTGCAGCCCTAAACACACCTGCTCGCCTATAGCCCATCTCCACAACACTGTTTTTTACTGTAAGTATTTGGAAATAATCATGTGAATTCTGGGTCTTTTTACACAACCAAGCTCTGCTTTGGGCAGAAATCACAAGTGTAGAGCAGAAGGGGTGACGTGTAGAACCAGAAGGGGGCGTTGTCCTCCTAAACAAACCCGTCTTTCCTCATATCCATCCTCATTCTCTCTCTCTGGACTGTGGACATTTAATCAGTTGTATTCTTCAGGCAGAAATGTATCTGTGAGTGTCCGCACACTCTTAGATTAAATGGAAAGGACGCCTTTAGGCGTACTACGGCTGGTTTGTTGCATCGGGCAGTTTTCCCGTGAAGGTGATTTACCAGCACAAAGAAAACAGGTTCATAAGACTAAAGTGTCTTAAAGAAACAGAGTTCACATGAACTTAGGTTCCATTTTCCTTTGACTATTACAGTCACACTTTTGACCTTCACACTCCTTATATATGAGATAGTTTGTGTCACTCTTACAAGACACTTAAGAGAGCTGCATTTCCGTAAGACATCACACAGGCATGCGATGTGAATCCTACAGAAATACTAAAGCTGCACTTATCAATATTTTGACATACAGTTATATATATAATATACCTTCAAGCAACAAAGATCCATCATCAAGTCAATAATCAGCAGACAAGTTAAGTCTTCTAATGTTAATTCAAGTCATCTGTAGTGAGTACTCTTTATTGGTTTTAGGAGGAAATGTGTCCCAAACTGGCCCCTCTGATCTGATAGTTTTGTTCATTTCTACTTGATCACAGAAATACCGTGGTTTCTTTTCGTTTAAGACATTTCTGAAGAAGATCGGAAGACTGGCTTTCAATCTGTCCTTGAGAGATTTCTGTTCATCTTAGAAAACATTTGTGAGACAATGGAGAGCCAATCTGACAGATCCTCATTTCGTTAGACAGGAGGCGTACGTTTCCATCAAAAACTCCCAATAAACCCACTGTTTACTGTCAGCAGCTAGCTGGTGAAGAAAGTCAAACACCCAATCAAGTTAAAGGCCCGGATATGTTCTCAAGTGTCGGAGGAGAGCAATCCAGAGTCAATATTGGACAAAGACAGAGTGTTTTCTTATCGCATGAAAAGTCAGTAGATTTGTCACTGCCTGATCCGAGTAGTGCGTACGCTGTTTTGAACAGTGAACAGTTGGCCGCGTCAAACCACACAGAACTGCAGCAAAACTGGACATTTTGTCAATTTAGTTTATCATGATATTTATAGTGCTAATGATTATTTGGGACGGTGATGCGGTTGCCTGTCGTATCATAGCTTTTTTTCCTGTTCAATTTGATTCAAATGGGCTTTATTGACACGGAATTTATGAAAAAATGAATGGCCAAAGCGTGAAAGTAGCACACAATAACAGCAATATGAAAATCGAAAAGGTACGCGATGCTACGACAGACAGCCGTGCACCGCCGTCCGGAACGCCCATCAGCATAAACTGAATTGACACATTTCCGGTTTAACTGCGGTTCTGCGTGCGGTTTGTCCAAGCGGGGTTGCAAACCCAGCTGTCCGAGGTGGCGGACGTACTCATGCGTGCACTACTCAGATTGAGCAGCCAGTCATATTGGGTAGTGGCGTGAATGAACAGGTAAATGTGAACAGGAAGGATGCAACGTGAAGCTGATTATGCGTGAAACCGAAGATGTTGTATTGAATAAAAAAGGGGCGGTAACTCTGAAGGTTGTGCTTGAGACAGAGGGAGGTACAAAGCTGTCACTTGATGGTCTTAGGTCATCACACCAACAACTCCAACTGTTCGGATCGTGTGCAGTGTGGCACTGCAGGAGGTTCAGAGGAACAGCGTTGGAATCAGTCTTTTGTATTCTATAAAAGCTTTCACCGTTGTTTGAAAATGTTCCAGTATCCCTCTGACGGCCGTGAACCGCACTCTCTCCCGAGCGCCGACGTTTCAGCCGCGACGCTGCAGGTGGAAGTGTGTAACTATCCGGCCCACAGGAAAGAGAGCATTGATTTTAAAGGGTGGAGTGGCGCCTCTATATTTAACCTCCCCTCTGTTTTATTCAGCTCAATTTATATGTCAGGCCCTGAAGGTCTCAGCACGCATCACAGGCTTCATCACATCATTTAACCGCTGTGGGCGGGTTTGTGTGTCTCTACCTGTAAGTGCAATTTATGAGCGCGCTTGTGTGTGTGTGTGTGTGTGTGTGTAAGAACCCTTGTTCCCGCTCTCAGACCTTCCCACAGTACAACACCGCCTCGGTCACCATAGTGAGTGTCTTTAAAACAAGGAAAGGCCTTGGTCGTCATGGCAACTGCAATGCTTCATCGAGCACAGGATGAAGAGAGAGACGGAGAGATGGAAATCCTCTACTTCGGTTGCCACAGTTTATTTTATTTATACCCATGCGCACATAAGGAGAGTTTCAGAGGTCCAAGGATGAAGAGACATGTGGACAGGAGGCGCCGGGGAGAGACGCGCCAACGTTGCGATCGTTGGACGATCCCATCTTAAGTTAAATTCCCATCTGATGCCTTCATCGTGATGCGACAACAGGTCGGAAGGAAGTGGGATTTCTTTAAAAGGGTCATTTCACCCAGATCACACCCTCATACAGACACGTGCAAAAACAAATATTTTCTCACATGCCCCTTGTATTCAGACGGATGTAGTTTTGGTTTCGTGAACCAACTTTTGCGCACAATAGAGGGCAAATGAAAAGTGGATTTTAGGTGGCCGAAGAATCACAAAAACAACTTTTGAACAAAACAACAACGTGTCCGTGTGGGAAGCAGTTTCTCGGTCGTTGAGGATTATCTGATAAAAAACTCTCCATTCCATTCATTTCCATGCTACTGAGCTGACAGCGGATATCTCAAAGATAGATCAAATGTCGGCACGTAAATCCAAAACTATCTGCATGGCCCGATGCCATCGTGAGTAAATTACGCGGCACACGGAGAGCTCACTGAATGTAGATTTAAGGGGAGATTCTCTACATGGTATGTTTATCTTGAGAAATACCTTAGAACATATGGTAAAACCGCTGCTTCTCCCACTATAAATATGACTGGCATGTACAGTATGAGCTGCGTTTTATATTCCAAACCATAAATGGCTTGTATGCTGAACTTTATTACAGATACATCTCAGCCTGTCCTCATCAGGAAAATGACCATATATCGACCCTGAATGCAGCGTCTTATGACCCATATAGCAATTCTGGTTAGGTGGCGACCTCTAGTGGCCGTAGACATTATTACAGCAGCAAAGGAGGAAGTCAGGTGTAGAATATAGTCTGGTGAAACCAAAGATCAGTGGTGAGTTATTTTAATTTTCTAACGTAGTTAAATTACTACTCGCACACACAGTACCTTCAGTTATGTATATGATTCACCCATGTCCGCAACAGAACTACAGAAGTAGCTATGTTTTAACCTAAACCACAATGTTTTCCTGAACCTAACCAAGTGCTTTTATTGCCTGAGCAAAAAAAAAAGGTTGGAAATGGCGGTATATGTCGTTTAGGGAGTAACTTGTAATTGACATTCAGTCATTCAGGGATTAGGATGTGTTGGGCAAAGTCCATTGAAGACATTGTTCATATAACTTTTTACAAAACTACCATAACAAGAAATTGGGCTCCTAAAAGGAATAGTTCCATTTTTAAAATGCGCTTTATTGCTCTCGTGCAGAGTTAGATGAGAAGATTGATCCCACTCTTATGTCCGTCCAGTTGGATATGAAGCTATAGCCAGGAGATGCTTAGCTTAGCATAAATATTAGGAGCTGCAGGCTCTAGATTAATACATTGTTCCTACATGGTGATTATCTGCAAGAAAGCAAATGAGTGTGCCTTCCAAAAAGTCAAGGTATTTGTTTAAAATCCAAACACTTTCCCCATTTGGGAGCAGGAATGTGCTTTTCAAATTTCATTTTTTCTCTTCATGGGTCTCCTGTTTCCAATTTGTTTTCTTATAATATAAAGTGACTACTAAGTGTTTATGAAACAGTCTTGTGATGCCTCTGATGAATTCTAAATGATCTGTAACAGCAAACAAGACCATCAGCGAAAAAGACTGCTATTTTTATGTAGTTGTTTTTGATGCCTGCGCTCGGGTCTGATCGCACGTCACACGTAAAATCACATCTACATAACCTCATTGTGATGCATCATGCGGTCTCTCCGTCACCGGCTTCCTAACAGCAGGCGCTGGTGTCGTAGTGCGTAATGCTTTTTTTTATAGTAAGTAAATAATTGATTTACATTTACATGGGCTTAGATTATTTTATATACATTTCTATTTATCCTATCAATAGGGATAAATGTTATTCTAGGTGCTGTATTGTAGGCAACTGGACTTTGGACTTCACCTCTCATCCAAGAGGCTTCTTTGGTTCTGACTAACTGGAGAGGAATTGGCTGGCTTTTAGACTCTGTATGGGTGTGTGTACAGAGTCGCTAGGGATAAATGTTATTGTATTTTTTTCCAGATAATCAAAGTGCTACAGGGCATAAATACTTAAGTCATGACCAAATACCACATCTTAATATTAAGGTACTTTATAAATCGATGGAACTTTCATGATTTATTAAGTTGTGTAAAAGCTTTGCAACAAAAAGTCATTTTTTGTTGTTAAATATGACAGTTATTGTCCAGAAACAGTGTGAAGCTGATGAAATGCAAACACTTCCACAGACTGGGATGATTCAGAGCATGTAAAAGTCACCGTATGATAAACCTGAGACGGTGATGTTTTTCTCCCAGGAAAGCGGATGTGCTGCGCAGCGCTTTGGAAATAAACTCTTGGAGTTCGGCTTAAACAGCCTGTCAGTGCATCTCCAGCCCACTCGGGGAAGAAGTATGTGTTGTTTGTAGGAGATTGGGCTGAAGAGGAGCGAAGAGCTCTGGAGGGTCGGCCTGTTTACAGAGGGAACGTTACCCCTCTCTCCGTAGGCCTTTCATTTCCTCTGCTATGAAACTCCGACGCTCCGCTCCTCTGTTTTTCCCCCGCTCGGCCTTAAAATGGAAAAATTTCATTAAGTGTCTCGAGGACTCATCTGCTTCCAAACGAGATAATAAAAAATAAACATGTGAACATCCAAAATTCACTTATTGACTGGCTTATCTCCGTTTGTCGGCTATTAATTATCTTCTGCCGTGTTTTAGTCTCCGTCATTCACCCTGTCAGCTCTCCTATGGTTATTTGAGTGAGTGTGCCAAAATCACTGCAGAGCTCATTTTCCCCATGATTGCATATCAAAACAGGATGTATGGGGGTATCAGCCTCTGCGAGGATATGGGAATTATTTTCGCTCTGGAGAGGGTTTGTTTCCCTCTGGAGATGTTCGCAGCCTCGCCGGAGCGACGGTACGTGCTCTCCTCCGAGCACAATGCAAAGTCTATCGATGCGTTCGCCGCTTCAGTTCAAGGACAGCAGAACGACGCAAACCTGCATCTGGAAACTCGGCGCACTCACTGGCAATTCAAACCGGCATGGTTTGAAGAAAAGTGGAAAAAGCTCGAGAGAACATTGTTTTTTACGGCATGTTTTTTTCTCATGTTTCCAAATTCAAGACTGGACTTTGAAGCTCGATTTTCATGCCGACAAGAACATGAAGTCCTTGAAACATCCAAAACACTAAGCAGATCAGCTGATGGAGATCACGTGACCGGAACAACTGCAAAATGGACCTTGAGATGAGATTGACGGTGTTCGAAATCACACACGTATGCGTGGTTAACTTTCCCACGTCCAATAAATGGCAGCAAAGAGCTGCTTCACTGAGCTTGACTGTTGAAACCATCCAGGACAAAAACCATTCTTAGAATATTATACAAGATTTCTTCTTTGCTTTTACTTGTAATTGAGTTTGAACGTCCACGTGTCTAAACGACGGCGACACACGGAGAGCTAAATCTCATCCGGTGTGGAAACATTTCTCCACAGCCTTTCGCCAGGCGTGGGACTGGCGTCATGTAGACTTCGTCTCCTCCTCTGGTCGAGAAGTGTTTTTTCCTCCTTCTGTTTCCACTGTTACTCCCACCATTCGGTTTCTGACTGCCCCCCACTCCGTCTACCTTATATCGATGTCAGTGTGAAGTCAGACCCGCGGCGAGTTGCAGTCACACGTCTCGGTGGCCGTCAGCGCCTGCGTCACGTCTACGCAGAAGCGGAGACCCTGCTGGAGATGACACGTGTGATCAATCCTCTGTGCTTCCCCACATCGTCCCCCCGCAGTGATTTCCTTATTCATCCCCGCTAAATAGATAGCTTCATTTACACATCGCAGCTGGTCCCAAAGCCACCGTGCGCGTGTCTTTTCATCAGGTCGACGGAGACCGACAGGTCGGCCCACGGTGTCTTTAACTTCCAATCCTACTTCGCGACAACTCTCAGACTCCAGCTGGCTCTGCACTTTTCTCATGTTCCAGCCAGTCTTTCAGTGCTGTCACACCTCACTCATCAGCCTCATTCCCAAATGCTGTTTTCAGCCGAAATGTTCCAGTACAAACCCCCCTATTCACTGCCTGGCTAGTTAACATCTAGCGGTCCGACATAGCGGAGCATTTGGCAGCTGAGGAGCCAGATGTTTCTCTTAGGAGTTGGTGGAGAGCTCAAAACGGACACTGTATTCAACAGGTGACCGGAAAAACGCCTCCAAATGAATGCTCGTGTTCCGTTTTCCAAACTCAATCACGGACAAAAACAGGATGGTCTGGGAATGCAATGATCACATTAAAACAAGCACAGAAAAAAGCATTCAGAGATATTGCTTGTTTTTTTCCTATTGCTCTGAAGAAGCGATGTACATGTCTCACTGTGACTTTTGGATGCCGGGCGTCAAATCTGGAGGATGACCCTTTGGTCCGAGAGTCAAAGCCCCAGCAGCATTCAGAGCTGCTGGAGGCCGACGGGAGCTGGTCGACCTGCCCGCCAGCCCTGCTGAGTGTCAGACGTGAAAATAAGACAATTTCCTCACTCATCTTCATGTTGTGCGTGACACATTAAGACTCTCGCCTCCCGATGACCTTCACTAACTGACTCTGAAGTTATTTTCTGTGCCGTTGCGACCCATGAGGAGCGCGCTCAGAATTCATCTTGAGATGATGAGAAAATCTGGAACAGCCCTTTACAGTTTCCAACTGGTCAGGAGGAGGAGGAGCACTGCGGCTCCTTCCCCCTGGTTATTATGGGATTTTTGCCTCTAGTAATTATCTGCCAGATAGCTGGGCCACTCCTTTCTGCTTCACCCAGACGAAAGAAAGCGGTTCTTGTTTTTGCGTCCCCTCCCTGAGTCAGCGGGCTATTTGTAGTAACAGGGAGTATTCGGCGGGACGTTTCCCCTTTTAATACAGTGTCACAGTTGGTAGCAGGTTTGGTTTTCTTGGCTGCCAAGTGGAAAAGGACGTCAAGGCGGCGAAGATGAACATTGGAAGTGGAGGTGTGCTGGACTGCTGTAATAGTGAGCCGCAGAAGAATACACCCAGTATTGTACTTGACTGTAACATGATAAAGAAACCGTTTCTCTAAGGTGTGTGTGTGTGTGTGTGTGTGTGTGTGTGTGTGTGTGTGAGAAAGAGAGAGAGAAAAAATATCTGTATGTTATGTAATGTACAGGTGCCAGCACATTGTAAGCGTAAGGTGCGTACCTGTGATCCGAACACAACACCAGACTATCTTAACATGCGTTTTTCTGTCTCCTGACAACATGCCCATGTGTAGATCACATTTGAATCAGTGTAATATGGTGGGAGTACAGTATGTACAGTATATTTTGTTGTATTACAAAAAGAATGATTAGTAGTTAAAAGTTAGAAAGAGTTTAGCTCTGCTACATTCACTTAGTAGTAATGAGTCATTTGAACGTGTTTGAACGCTCTTCTTAATACAGTGGTATATAATAAGTTTCCTTAGTTACCCAGCTTTAGAACTGTAGAGCGAAGGTAAGGTTGGAAATCAGGTTATTAAATATTTGTATAATAATCCGCCCCCGCTGAAGCCTGGTGTAATGCTCAGCCTCAGCTGAAGAATGATTTTCGCTTTTCAGGTTGCTTCATTCAGGCTTAAAGGTCCCATATTGTTACAATTTCTGAGGTTCATGCTTTTATTTTGAATGTCTACTGGAAAATGTTTACAAGCTTTCATGTTTCAAAACGCTATCTTTCCCATAGTGCACCTCTATTCATCCTAGGTCTCAACGCTCTTGTTTTAGTCCCTGTCTCTTTGAGGCCTTCCTCCCCCAAAAAAAGCTCAGTCTGCTCTGATTGGTCAGCTCCCACAGGCCTGAGCAGGCACCGCCCACTCTGCATCAGCTCTGCCGTTGTTTTTGTGTCCCTGGCCATGCTGGGGGGCGGGGCTGAGGGCAGGAACTTGATAGTTGTGACATCATAGCCTTACAGGGGTCCTGATGGCTGGTCAAAGGCAGTTTCTAAATACATTTTGACACTTTCCTAGTATTTGTATAGCACCTAGACGTGCTTTATTATGACATGGATATCTCAATCCAGAGTATGGGACCTTTAAAGACCCCGCGTCAACGAGTCATGGAGTACCCCGAAGTGTTCTTTTTACTGTCAGCTTTCAGCCCGTGCTGCCTGCCTTCTCATTAAAGCTAAAAAAGGCTGTAAAACCTGACAGGATATTTTACTGTCTTCTCTTATTGTCGGTGCAGTTTTAGTATGACGTGCAAAATGGAGGTTGTTGAGATTTAAGCTCGAGCATTGACACAATATACTGCCGATGAAAGCCGCATGAATGAATCTCTGCTTGCAAATGAGTTTCACGAGCAGGATCTCAACTGCACGGAGATATTCCCCAGATGGCCGGAGTGTCTGCCACTATGTAAATTTGACATTTGATGGTCCGACCGAAGGCGTCTATATCAATCACAGTGGTTATTATTCAAACCCCGCACCAAACATATTGACTCATTAAGAGAAAACTGTCGGGATATATCTTGGTTTTTAATTACAAGTGCACAGCTGGTCACATACATAAAGAAAAAAAAACATTACATTTCAACAAATACAGTATCTTCTACTGTAGATGCCTTTGGGATATGTACCATATCATACATACTGTAGTTTACAGCTTTCAAATTACATGCCTGGAGTGTGACATGTCAGGATGGACTTTTTGTAGGTGTAGAGAAAATGGCAAAAATACTCACTTCTACGCTTTAAAATGTCCTGAACCTGTGCTCGGAGATCTTGAAGAGAACATCCCGGACTAACACTGCAGAACATTTAACGTCAACAGAACACCGTGGACTCCATTACGAGGTTTGTTTGACGGACAGCCATTGACAACCGTGGAGATTTTCCTTGGGTAGCGATGTGAGAAGGACAGTGTGTTATCTTTGATCTAATAGTAGCTCTCTGATCTTATTTTTCTCTGACCACTGCTGACAGAACAGTTACACAACACAATATCCCCCTACAGACAGAGAGGAACGGAGAGGAAACTACGATTCTTCTCGTTCGACGACAATAAATGCTCGGATTCTTCGCATGCTAAACAGGACAGCTTGCATGCACCGTGGTCGGACTGCCATCTGGCTTACTTATTAAATCAAAGCGAGTTAGGGGAGAGGATCCGCCAGGACCTCACCAGTTTAATGATTCATCATGAAACATCTCGCATCTCACCAGCGTCCAGGATTATTTTGATCGAATGTCTGGGTGAGAAATCATCCATGCTGAAGTGACAACATCGTGAACCTCTTCCAGAGGGTCCTTTTTAATGGAAAATGACCAGAGAATAAGTAAAGAGTACGTTCCACACCACATCAGTCACATTTCGTCCGTTTCAGAGCCAACAATTTACATGAGAAAAATGTACAATTCCTGTGTCATCCGACGGCAGCGCGGCTCTTCCCTAGCTGCTGATCTTGGTCAGCATCTTGTTGATGGCCTGTTTGACGTGCGTGGTGGAGCTGCGGCGCCTGGCCTTGCCCTGCACGGCCTTGCGGCGCCTCACCTCGCGGCACAGCTCGTGGAAGGCCTCGGCGACGGCGCCGCCCTCGTTGGAGCACGCCGAACATTCGTAGAAGGCGCACGCCATCTCGGCCGCCAGGCGCTCGCCTTCCTCGGTGCCGACCTGCCGGATGTGGTCCAGATCGGACTTGTTGCCCACGAGGACGAGGGGCACGTTTTTGGGCTTCTTCACCTCCTCTAGGAGGCTTCGGAGCGGCGCCACCTCTTCGAAGCTTCCCCGGTCTGTGATGTCGTACACGATGACGAATCCGTCGCCCCAACGCATGTGGCCCTCCTTCTGCTGGATGTCCTCCTGAGGTGGAGACACAAAATTTGGTGGTGAAGTCACAAAACATGGATGTGGGTGTGAAGGAAATGGACAAAACGTGATTACGTGCCCTCTAGGGTTCCCTTCCAGTGGACAGAACCCTTTCTGCTGCTGGTGCCCCAACCGCCTACAGCCATTTGGTTTTTGTGAACAGTAAAGAATCAACTCGTATTTTTGTTCTCCATCAACCTAATCTGCAGTTACCACCGAGCATTGACCCAGTACCAATCTCACCATCCAACTGCATCAGAGCTTATTAAGTCCTGTGTTGGCTGTTTGCAGTATGTACAACACATCTAGTTTCTTTGTGAGGAAGCATTTGTGTCTCCTGACTCTTTGTCTCTGCTCTGCCCCACGCCTCCTCAAACCAGACATTTCATTCTGCAGCCATCTGAGGAAAGTAAACACTTCGAGCATGTGCCCCTAATTCGATCATGTCGAAGCAAAACAGTCTGCACAGTCAAGAGAGGACATGACCGGTCGTGTGGCAGATTTTAAATCTTAACCCGTCTGCAGGGAGGCGCGCAGATCCTCATCTCACAGTTACTGATAGAGGAAGCTTAAAAAAAAGACCACATCCCTCCAGAGGACGGACCAGAAAGTTCGACGTTTGTTTACCTGGCCAACTTTTGAACCTGGAATTTATGAGCTACCGGGACGACTCCGCCTCCACAAATCACGATAGCGTCAGCGCAATGCTTCAGTAGACTGGGAGTCAGGAGGGGCCGTGTCTGCACGGACCTCGTCCTGATGCCAGCTGAAAATAGACTACAATGTAATGAGAGAGACATGACTTGGCTGAAGTGTCGCAGGGGAAATCAGCCGCCGGCAGAACACCTACGCAGCACTGCGGCATATTTATCTTCAGCCAGAGGTCTTACGCAAGCTCTCCCTCATGACCAGGACCCTGCAATGCTCCTGTCAGACTGCAAATTATCAGCAGAAAGTGCCATTCAGCTCATACTGTGTGTACTCCTTCTACAGAGCGTCTTTCCAAAGTAACTGATGAGACCCGAGCATTCAGTCTCATCTGCAATAAAAAGTGGATTCAGCTCTTTAACTGTAAATACTGGAATCTATTAAACACGCAGTATGTCCCTTCTGCTGCTATAAAGACAAAACAAACTGCGGAAGTAGCGTGGGATCATGGGAGTTGTCGTATTCATTGTTCAACAGCCGTCATTGCTCATGAGAACTGCTATGGTGGTTATGACGAGGCAATGTTTCGAAGATTTACCCACGAGTCATGTTCACCAGCCTCCTTCCTCAGTCACAGTGACAGCGACCAAATGAAATACACCGTCACCTTGAGTAAAAGGACACATTTCCCTGGGTTTGAACATTGTGGGAAACATTAACAAACTTAACATCGTATGAAACAAAGGTTTAGTCGTTTTAAACATTTTGAGCGAGAAATGTCACATGTTTTATCTTTAAAGCATGGATTGTTCTCGCTGTGTGTCGCAGCTCTTCACGTCCGCTCTGCCGCTTGAAAATACATGTGTTCATTTCCAATTATTTATTCATCATCTGGCATCTCAGTTATATAGAAGTAGGGTTTCATTTGGTTTTCTTTTTACTGGGATCCGCCGAATACTTTTGTGTACTGCTTTCATACTGTAGAAGAGTTTTTTCTTTGTGTACAAATTCACACATAAATATAAATTATTAGAAATAAGCACACGTGGTGTTGTTTTAGGTGTTTTACTCTTGGTTTTGTAAATGTATTACAGGAAGATGTCCTCTTACATTTCTGATGTTGGATGTGATGATCCAGTCCTCTATGGGACGCACCAAACATTTGGTGGAAAAACTATTTAATAAAAAATGACTCCACTGATTTAGCATTTCATTGTAACTCTGTTGGAGGGCTTAAAAAAGGATGCAGCAGAAACATAGATACCACCTTCTTTTATTTTACACGTTTCTTCTCATGGCGCCTACATAACCCACAATGCGATCGACGGGGTTTTAAATGCTAATGTGGCCTCAACTCCCCAGATTATTTTCATTGTCGAGTTGTAGTCTGCAGCCACGACTGGCGATGACTCAAGTGACAACTGATGTCAGAAAACCTGTCACACTGGATTCACGTCACTGGAATTAAGCAGAGCTGCAGGCAAATTATAAAATTTCACATAACCACAAAGTGTAACAGGACAAATAAATGTGCCACACGTCTGCGCACAAATTGCCATTTGAAAAGTCTTTATCTTTAATGAATTGTGTGGAAATATGAAGACGCTTTGAAAAGTAATTTCACACACAAAGGACGGTAACTCAGCTGAGTGTTACTCAGCGTGTGTGTTTTGAGGCTCTGGAGGGAGCTTTCTGTTTCCTGAGTCACCATCAGCTGACTCAGACGGCCTGTATTACAAACGAGTGGGCACAGAGTTTTAAAGACGCAGGCATTTAGCAGACAGGGGGTCCCCTCTAACTGTTCCGGAAGCTCATTTTAATTCACCCCATTACATTTCTCTGGAAGCACAGGATTAAAGAATCAGCTATGTTTGCAGATACTTCAGTTTGTTCATACACTTACAGTCCTCTAACAGGAGAAATAAAACATTGTCAAATGAGGGAGTGAGCTGAAGACGGTGCTAAGGAGCTCGGATCGTTATATTTCTGTCTGATTCCTCAAATGAAAATGTTTGTCTCACCTGCCCTGCAGTGTCCAGAATCTCCATGGTGACAACCTCATCGTCGATGTTGGCTTGATGACGATATGTTGATTCTGTACGACACAAAAGACAAGATTCAAAGGGGTTCATACATTTCTTTAAAAAAATTAAATCGGATGTGAATCATAGATGGCGGTGACGTGGGAGTAAATTTAATTTACTTAATGACATGCCATTATGAAAGTAGGCAGACATTTGAGATGTACGCACAATAAGTGATCGGTGTCTAGTTTTAATCTGAATGATTCAGAGGACCACGCATAAAACTGATGATTACTGAGTGCAGAACTTTTGAATACCAAGTCTTAGATTCTTGTTGAATTGTATTCATTCATTCATGAAACCTGCATTGATGAAGCGTCTCATCGCTTCACTCCAGTTTTTTTTTACTATTGACCAGAGGAGAAGCATAAAAATATGTCTTTTATACCTGACGGTCAAAGCTTTGTGTTAGCTAATAGCTACGGACCCTGATGTCAAGGAATAAACCATTTATTGCAAATGGTTATACAGTTGTATTTTACTCTGCTCTTTGAGGCGGCACTTTGGTGCAGATACAGAGATAGTTATGGCAATATATGAACATTAAATCTCTGCAAGTCGACAAGAAAATAAATTGTTTAAAAGTCGACGGTAGCCGGTAACGGTGTTTCATCATCTTTAAGAAGCATTAGCTTCACATCTGCTGTCACGTCTGTAAATTTCAAAAGTTGACTTTACTTAAAAAGGAAGTCAACAAACAGATTACCTCAGAATTACCAAATAAGGCAGACTATTAAATCACTTTGTCACACTTTACAGTGCAGACAGATGGAAACAGCTTGTAGGGCTTCAGTGTAAGCCAGTAGGATCCATGAATGTGATTGGGTATTACTAATCAGCTGGTAGATGATACATCAATAAGCTGAGCAGCTAAAGCAAGTATGACTTGCAATGCATTTGTTTAAATTCACAGTTATTGGGGCGCCCCAGTTGTTCCGTTGGCGGGGCATGTGCTCCATGTACAGAGGCTGTGTCCTCAAATCCGACCTGTGGCCCTTTGCTGCCTATCACCACCACCCCCCTCTCTGTCATCCTGTTTCCTGTCACTCTTCACCTGTACTATCAAATAAACTGTAAAAGGACAAAAAAATAATTTCAAAAAGTTCAGTTTGTTCACGATAAATTAACAATGAGTATCAGATTTGTGACCACGTTGCAATTTTCTAGACCTTCAAGGCCGGCTGCACTGCCTCCCTATCCTAAGTACTGCTGCCTGGTTTGATACAGCCAGACCAAATGCATTTGGTCTTAGAGTTTCCTGGCAAAGAAGCATTTTCAAAAACAAGGAGACGTGCTGGCTTCTCCTTGGCTCGGACGGACTTTTTAAAACGGACATCATGTTTCCCTTCTCCTGACTTCCTCTTCGATTCAATCCTTACCTGGATTTTAGAACCAAACGCTTCAGTTTATGTCAGCAGGTTTCTGGAACAGGAAGGATCCGCCTTTGTGATGGCTGACTCCTGCACTGACCTAAGCCTCACCTCTAGCTAGTCTGAAAAGCTTCTTATTCCTGGCACAGGAACACAGGTGTGAACTGTGACCGTGACCTTTCATTCCACCGGCACAGGAGTTATCTGCCTGAATTGCCCCCCCCTTGTAAAAATCCCATCTGTGTAAATACCTTGCAGAGAGCACTGAAGCCCCTGAAACCCTCCTTGTAGAGAGAGATCCTGCTGGATTTTGCAGTTATCTCAACCAAAGAGCTACGGCCAGCACTGGCTCAAAGCTCTTTGGCTTTGTGAATATAGCTTTACAATTGCTCTGAGCTAGTGACTCATACCCTGTCTACTCTAAAATGTCCTGATGCATGGTTCTTTCATGAAAGGGGGATATGAGAAAGCTTAGTAAGTAAAAAAATCATTATTTAAAAAGAATCACCAGAAACCAGAATTTCTACATCCCTTTTACCTTTCTCTGCACAGCATATATTTTAAAATGCATGCTGATGGGGGTTTACACATTTTATGAACAGTAAAATGGTCAGGAAATTACTATAAATACTAAAACTACTCCTACTTCTTTATGACTCTTTGATAAAATAGTGCTGGGAGCTTTGAGGGTAACATTGCCTCCATAGATCTGGACGTCTAGGATTTTAACTTCTTTTTCTGATCGGGAACTGATCCTAACTATCATATGATAGTTAGCTAGCTATCACACAGCACACAGCCCTTGAGCCAAAGAACAGAGCCATGGCAGCCACAACAGCCTCCCTTAGTGGGTAATGTTAGCACAAAGCACATAGCCCCTGAGCCAAAGAAAAGAGCCACGACAGCCACAACAGCCTCCCTTAGCGGCTAACGTTAGTACAAAGCACATAGCCCCTGAGCCAAAGAACAGAGTCATGGCAGCCACAACAGCCTCCCTTAGTGGCTAATGTTAGCACAAAGCACATAGGCCCTGAGCCAAAGAACATTGCCATGACAGCCACAACAGCCTCCTTCAGCAGCTGAAGTTGCCACAAAGCACACAACCCCTGATCCAAGCTAACCCAGTAAGCACAAAGCACACATCTACAGCAGTAAAACTTTTTGGACCAAGGTATGTTCGTGACGGCTCTTTTGCTTGTCTTTACATGATTGTGGTAATCTGGCATTCAACCGAGTTGTTCGTTATTAGGTTAAAGATGCAAAGAGAGCTCCATGAATGTAGCAAACTAGCCGCTTACACATCTTCCTGCTGGCCGATGAAACATAATTTTTGGCTTTTGCAACATTTATGTTATAAGACCACCATCTAAATACAAAGTTGTAGATTTAAATCTTCAAAATGAGCACAATTGATCAAATTAAAATTGCTAACAACGAACTCTGAATTCATCTGAAATCTCTGACTTACTTTTTACCCCTAAAATTGTACGATTGGAACCAGCTGTGTGCAAATAGCTAAGTGAGAAGTTCAAAAGCTCAAACCACAAACAGTGATACTAAAGACCTGTCAAAAACATGTTCTGATTGTCACTGACAAGAGCTTGTTGCTCTCCACGTCCACCCAGCTGTGTCCCAGGTGCGCTCAACTGTCCGGGGGGGGGATATACTGCGTCCTGTGACGCAAAAGAAATGTCACAGAGAGCCAGAGGCAGAAGTCAACCTGTGATTTATAGCAGCTTGGCTGGAGGCATGAGGAGCATCTGTGAGGGGGAGAACCAGAGTCTCACACAGCAACCCTTGGGACAGCCTATTTCAGGAGTCATCACTCCGTCAGCTGCAAACAGCAGCCGATCAGTCCACGTCCACCCCTCTGTGTATTAGTTGCTAAATGCACTGACAGGGGGCAGGGCCGGGATGATTTAAAGAGCCCCACCATCCCATCTAAAGGTCTTGGAGGGAAACAAAAGCAGTAATCTTCGTGGCAGCAAGCAATTCATCCCTCATAATTCAAACCCCCTCAGTGCCTGAAGGCTGTTTTGGCAGAAAGTAGACAGAGAAAGTGTCACGCCTAACCGAACTCAATACATGCTGCCCTACACTGCTCTTACAACCAGAAGAAAATCGTTTACAGCACTTGTTTTTTCCAAAACATTCATACCAGAAACTCCCTCTGCGCTGCGTAGCACACAATATTAAGCACAGCTGCTATTGTGATGCCAGTAGAAGCAGCTCGGAGTTAATTTCTATGTGCCGAAGGAAATGAGATTCTGTGCTGAATGGTGCAGGGGCAGAAAAGAATAATGTCATATTAATGCTGTCTACATTGTGAGCAGCTGCTGTCCCTCATAGTGCTGCGCAGCTGGAACTGGTCATCTTGTCACGTCTTGTGATTGTGTGCACACAGGCCCAAAACATGCACGTAGAAGGTCGGCAGATGATTAAGCACTGTGTAATCGTGACTCGTCCATTGTCATGTCTTTTTTGCATCATTCATCATGATGCAGCGACACGGCACGATGCCACAGTTTGGTGATTCACGCCGAATGGGTTAGAGTTTAGAGAGTGCGACACACAAGTTGAATCACACCGTTTACCACATCGTCTCCCTTTTTTGCTGACGGCCTCAGTGAAGTGAACCACAGGTGTCTGATGGCTGTGTTCCTCCCGTCACTGGAGCCGCGAAATGTACATGTAGTGTCTGAGACACCTGTTAATTCTACCCTCTGTAACCTGACAAACTGTGTCATGGAAGTAAATTCCTGGCTCCAAACCAGCTTCCTCGAATTGAGCTGTGACAAACCGGTCTACAACCTCGGCATCATCTTCGAACAAACCCTCTCCTTCGTCAAGCACATCACCACGACAGCTTTTTTTTCCACCTCAAAAACATTGCCCGTCCCCGTCCATCCGTCTTCTTCTCAGCGGCAAACTCTCATCCACAGATGCATTACTTTCAGACTGGACTACTGCAAAAGTGACCTCTCTGGTACACCTTCTAGAATCCTCAAGAAACTCCAACATATTCAGAACTCTGCTGCACACCTGTTGAACCACTCCTGTACCAGTGACCACAGCACCCCCGTCCTTCATAACCTCCACTGGCTCCCCATCCCCCAACATGTCCACTTCAAACTCCTCCTCATCACCTATAAAGCCCTCCACAACCTGGCTCCCACCACCGCCCTCAGGTCTGCTGACGCCAAAATGCACAATGTCAAATGGTGTCCATTCTACCCGTTGAGTGGTAGAACTTTAACAATATCAATATATCCGACTTGCTTTTATTGTTAAGCAGCAGCAGCGTCCATGTTCTTCATTGTTTTCTTCAGCAGTCCAGGATTAATTTTACTGATGTGCTTTGAATGCCTGTCATAGGCAGTGTACGAAACACATCTGCTCAGGCAGACACAGGACAAGCTGGAGCCATGGTGTGCAAAGCACAGCTGGAAATGTCCAAACCAGCTAAATCTGGCATGTTCTTTTGTCGAAATGAAATTCTGCATATCCCTGCACTCAAAGGACTACATTTCCCCGCAGGGCCCGGGGACACCAGCGATTCCTCGTGGTAGAAAAGAACATCTGAGCTCGCTTATGACCCTGATCAAAGTAAATAGGCAGATACTCAATGGAGATGAACGGTGAGCTGCAGACGCTGGAAGGCATAATGAGATAGATGAAGTGCCGCCCACGTTCTGGCAATAATCCTCTGTTTCTAAGACCAGCACACTGCACACACACACCACCCACCTGTGTGATGTGCCCATAATAGGGTCATAATAACTTGCCAACCACTTCACGGGTAATTTCAGCCGGGCAGTCTGATTGGTCACAGACACCATCCAACGGCGCCGTTATTCCCATTACGCGCCTCAAGCTGTGCTTTGTTGGTTGTGACGCTAACTCTTGTGGTAACCAAAGAGGCCGTTATTGCTCTTTTCGGCGTTCTTCTTCTTTTTTATGCTAAATCGAGTACTACTTAAGGTTTGCACAGCACACGTGATGAATGAAGCTAGTACACGCGATACGACATGCTACTCCGTGTTCTGCTAATAGCTGGATTCTGCTCTTAAATTTTCATCTATGCTGAAACATACCATGTCATTCAATACCCGGGATATAAGAAAATGTTGTCGCCCTCGCAGCCATGAGCAGTGATGTGAAAAAGAGGACATAACGGCTGTATGATCATGAAGAGGTGATTTATTAAAAAGAATAGGTTGTGGTCTATATGTCACCAGTAATTGCACTCTGCTGAGCTGCTGCGCCTCATATCACCAAAAACAGACATGGAGAGAGAGAGAGAGAGCACTATGTGGGCAAACTAGATGCACTGACCAGCTATGTACAGCCAGGAAATGAAAAGCACTATATCGAGGAGAAGTGATGTCCTTACGCCTCATAATTACAGTGTAGGGAATTGGCCAATTCTGTGGTATGCACTGACGATGGCAGGGATATAAAAATCTTCTGCTTTCAACCTGGTTGCATCACATTGACTTGTGTTCTGAAGTAACTTTTTAAGTCGTTTAATTCACTACATGAATAAGGGCTTACTTTCTCAGATACACTATACATCTCATATACCGCTGACAGGTCAAGTGAGTAAAATTGATCTTTTCATTACAATAAAATGTTCTGCTGGGAAACTTTGAGTCCTGGCAATTGTGTGGACTCCACTTGACTCACCCTCACAAACACAGTTGCAGAACAACTACACACCCTCATGGCAACGGCACCCCCCTACGGCAGTGGCCCCCACAAGCAGGACAATGCACCCTGCCACACCGCAAAAACTACTCGGAAATGGCCCAAGAAGGATGATTCTGATTGATTCTGAACATTCACTGGACATGCTGGAACAAGTCCAATTCCAGGAGCCCCCACAGGACACCCCAGGATAAGGGGACAGAGCCTAGATCAATCCGGGGTGGGGCCTCCACGGATTGGACTTGAGCCACAGATGCTCAATCAGATTGTGATGTGGGGAATTTGGAGGCACCGTTGCCATGTTTGGTTGGGTGGTGCGTTTGAAGTGGCGTCCACATGAATACCCGGCAGAACATTTGAATGAGCAGATAGAATAGATAGAGATACGGACAGAACCAACAGTTTGTTTGGTTACAATAGTGGCGCCTCTTCAGGAGGTTATCTTAGCTGATTTAGCATCTGTTTTCAGAACTGATGAGTGTAATTCATAAAGAACAAAGTTTGGTACTGAAGGCTTTTATCAATAAGAAAGATTCTTTTGAGAAATGTTGGATTTACCAACCAGCTCCACTGGTGGTGGCGCTCTCCCACTGTTGATCTGATTGGTTGAAGTAAGCCCCTGATAGAGGATGGTAGATGAATGGTTTGTCCAATTACCTGCAATATATCTATTGAAAGTACCTGCCCTTTTCTAAAAAGTTTCTAGCAGCACTTTTCCAGATGATGTGCAACCGACCATCTGTCATGGTTGAAGGTCATATTTTTACATGGATAAATTATAGTTTTAAAAATACTTTATCAACAGAGCTTGTAGAAAGGTGCATAGTAATAATAATAATCTATTTTCTATAATGAGCCAGAAGTATAACATTGTCGGTATCACATGGTAAATGTGTGTCGTCAGCATCAAGAGTCTTGGTAGCTGCTAGTCTGTGGAAAAAAAATGACTGAGTACAACAGTATGCGCCAACCTTACTGAACTGCTTTAATGTTAGCGTTCTAGTGTTAGTGGCATTAGCAATGTTAACGTTAGCTAGATAGCGTTAGTAACCTTAACGTTAGCCAGCGTTAGCAGCGTAGTGCAACAATCTGGTAACCACTTGAGGGAGCAGATGATCGGACCAACAGCGGTGATGTGACGTGAATGCAGCGGTAGAGGGGACGCCCCTTTTAATGGCTGAATGTTATCAATAACGCCATTAACTGGCTGCTAGCGTTAGCTTCATATAGTGTACAGGAATGAAAGTGGTATCAATCTGCTCATCTCACTCTTGGCAAACTGTCAAAATGTCAAACCAATAGTTAACCTTTGACAAGGCTCCAAAAATGTTTACAGAAGAATGAATAAGTGTGGTAGCAGTAGTGCAGTAGTGATTGTAATAGTAATAAAAACAGATATCTTACCAAGTGTTGGGTCATACTCCCAGATGAAGCGTCTTGTCAGGAATCTCACCACCAAAGCTGAAGAGGACAGCAGAAAACAACACATTCAGAATATGAGAACAGCACCAGAAAAAACTGAGCATGTTAGACTCCAGAATATATTGAACAGAATGTATGTAGAGTTCCAGGCTTTTGTTCCACTGCATATTATTTGTGCCTTGAGTCACTCCATGAAGTGCACGGCCGTCAGTTAATCATGCTGCTGACTGTATCAGCCTGCAGTCCTAATATGCACTTCCACTGACAACATGTCTACTTCAACAGCTCATCGTCTGTGGATAGCCATCAAGAGACCGCAACAACCCGACCACCTTAGCACACTTCTCATCTAAATGCTAATAAAGACTTTGAACAGCCTTCAGGATGAAACATCTGCTCTTGCAGTTCATCATTAGCCCGCTTCTACTATATGGGATAGTTAGTCCGCTCTTTACAGCTGTGGCTTTCATCACAACCAAAAGAAAGAAAAAACAAACATCCCCGGCAGGCCAGTGACTCACTCTCTTAATGGTTTACCATCAACAAGTAATCTGCTGCACGGAAATGTTGATCTCCATCATTCAGGCAGAATTAGGGGGCCATTACCTGTTTATCACGCAGAGCTACAAACCAAACAGTCTGTGTGCTGGTTGTCAGAGTAAAAGCCCCGGAGAACACCAATTTAAAATGTGATGCAGGGGGTTTTGAGGAAGGTCTGGAAACTTAAAAATCCATTCGCCGATCATAGTGCGACACAAATCTCTGCTCGCACTTGGCTGTCTTTCCCAGCAGCTCTTGGCCCGTTTCATCCGGACGCCAAGATCCAATCGCCTCTCTCATTCGTTTTATCAGCAGGGCCGCGCAAACCCTTCTCTGCCGCTTATTAAAATATTATCGCCCGCTGGTACTTCACAACTGAGCCCTACAGTGACATCCAATTAAGGCACTGAGCGTTTTGCTCCCCTTCACCCCCTGGGAAGTCACCGCGGGAGGTGCGTGTCTCAGTTCTGCAGCCGTTTATCTGAACACTGCAGCTTTTCTCCCTTTAGTCGGGTTAATGGGAACACATGATGGCACTGAGACTCAGAAGTCCTTCCAAAAGGATCGGGGAACAACCTAATATTGAAACAGACGCAGCTATTTATTCAGGCGTCTCCACATGTTGTAAATGTGAAGGGACAGTTCGACATTTTGGGAAATACATGATTCCTTGCGAGCGTGGAGATGAGGAGATTGACACCACTCCAGTGTCGCTGCATGACTTGGAGCTAAAGCCTGGAGGCAATTAGCTTAGCTTAGCATAAAGAGTGGAAGCCAAGGGAAACAGCTAGCCTGGCTATGCCGAAATTTCAAAAATATGGCTATTGTCGTTATATTGTTGTTTCTCCACATAATGACCAAACGGGATGAAACATATTAATAAGCGAGATGTTGACGTTGGTTATGCTAAGCTAGGATAACTGCCTTTTTGGCTTTAGCTGCATAGATAAAGCACAGTGACATTCATATTATTTCACTCTTCAAATAAGGCAAATGAGGTATTTTCCTAAAATGTCCACGATCTGAAAAGAACACAGGACTATCTAAAGTTTGCTGCCATTGGCCACGAAAGATTGGCCTGATCAGAGCTAGTTTGTGAGTAACGTTGCCTGAAAACATTGTGAATCATAAGTATTTATACTGCAGTTATAAGGCAGAGTGACATTGTTTGAATATGGGCATAACGGACACACAGACCCACACCTTTCCGTGATGTTGTTGATGTTGGAAAGATCCAACCATCTGACGAGCATTTCTAAAGAATACTGGCCCTTTAAGCTGCTGGTCGTAAAAGACCAAGTAAGGCTGCAGCAGCAAAACTGTATCAAATAAGGCAACTGTTGAATTTCTCATGAATCCAATATTACATTTGTAAAAGGAACAATTTGACACAGTCTCACTTCAACTTCCCAAAAGGCAAACGGGACATGGCGCCATCTGCGGAACTAACAACCGTGCAAACAGAAGACTTCAATTGCTCTTTTTTTTCCCCTCCTCGCCTCATGTTTTTGCCCACGCTTTTCAAACCTTAATTGAATAAAAACGCATTTTCCAGACATTTGCGGACCAGTGAGGGAGCCCTTTCTTCGCCTTTTATTAATTGTTTGCCAACAAAAAAACCAATAAGCCGCGGTTTACTTTCAGCCGGCTTCACTGCGGGAGCTGTCATGTGCCTGAGCGACTCCCAATGGGCCTGAGCGCTCCGCTTGAGTCCGGGCGTGTATCCGTGTCCCCGCGTCAACTTAGCGAGCCGCCGCCGTAGCAGAGACACGATGAGGGAACAGCTCTCTGCCTTTGAACCGGGAGAAGAAGAAAAAAAAAAACACATCCGTCTCGGCCAGGCCTGTTTTCCGCTCATAATTAGCCACGACAAGGAGAGGAGAAAAAAAAAAACGATTATGTTGGCCAGAGTGTCGCCGGCACGTCTCATTATGCTCCTAAAGGACTCGAGTCCAGCCTTTGGGCTCAGGGCAGTGTTTGATGATAGCTGAGCGCCTGCTGCTCAAATGCTTCAATTTGTCACTCGACCCTTTGCAGAAACATTTCTTTCACTTCGCATCGCTTTCTCTGTTTATTCGCGCGATCCCGATGAACAGATTCAAAACAGCATGTATGGAGAGGGAGGTGCAGGTCGTTTCATGTTACACGTACAGCTTTTATTCCTCTTTGCAATGGCCTGCTGTAACCCTGTTTTGTTGGTTCTGCTCCTAAGTAAATCACATATGCCTTTCCACCCTTAACACACTTAATGTGTTTTCAGGCAAAGGAAGAGTCTGTCACGCAACTTTCAATTACTCCCGGACTGCAGTTAAAAGCAGAGCAGCGGCGGATCATTTGTCACGCCGCCGAGAAGGCAGACTGACACGCTCTTCTCCGGGCGCATTCACCGCTCCCGTCGTGCCTTGAATTTCCCCACTGAGGTTACTCGGTGGCCTGGATTCCAGGTAGACAGAACGACCAATGGGGTGTGAAGTCCGTTCCTCATTAGAGGTAACTGTATCTGCTGCTTTTCACCGCCACTAGAAGAAATGTACACATGGAAGAGAGGAGCCTTTGTTAACGTGCGTCAATATGGACATTGTGGCCCAGATTCACTTCGCTGGGGGAATAATGCGCGCTGTATCGCCGAGCTGACCAGACCACAAAGGCAGCCGATTCAGCCGGCTGTGTGCAGTGAGAGGAAAACTGATAACGGCGCTGGCTTAAAAAAAAAAAACAACGCAGTCTCACGGTCATGCATATTGCTGCTGTGGAAAACTCAAAGTTCAGTTTGCGATGTTGTCCTTTTATCAATTTAAACGGGCTCTGTGGAACTGCCGAAAAACCACTGTTAAGTGCGTTGCTAAGCTAATCTTTCAGGTCATGTCACAATCCACTCATATGCAGATGACTAATTTGTCCTATAATTGGATTTGCATACATCGCTTGATGACTAAAAACAATCCCAATGCTCTCAGCTCAAGTAACTGAGTCACAAAAGCTTCACAGTACACCCTGTACACCTGTCTCTCTTTGGTGCAGATGTCTCATTTGGATAGTTTGGCCTGGTACATTTTGTAAAACACAGTATCAATATTGTCAAAAGCTACCTTATAAAGTATAAAAGTCTTTTTTGCAGCTACACAAAACTGCACTTTTCGTGGCCACTTGGGGGCAACAAGCACGCAGCATTAACAAAAATCATCCTATAGAGTTGTTATAGTAGTTGAACATGTTAGCAAACAGTTGCCAACGAACACATCAAGCAAATATGGAGAAACATTAGCATTGATGTGGAATCATGCTTCTGGCAACCTGATGAATCTAAGTCGCATATTGACTCTCCTGTTTTGGTCTCCACCACCTCCTCAGGGAAATATCTGTATCTCATTGTTCGACTAAAACTAAAACAATGTGCTGGAAGAAGCTTAAATGTTCTGTTGAGCTGAGGGGAAATGCAGCATCCTTATATTGATAATAGCAGCTTTAAATTAGCCATCAGTCGTCATCATAGACCATCCGTCACACCAGACCAAGTTTAGGCAGTAGCAGCAAAACTATTATGAACTCAACTTTCAGTCTGTAAAAGGAGAGATGTCTTGTTTCTCTTCTTTCTCAAGACTCCCAAGTCTTCCACCATGTGGATGTCAGTTTGATATGCTCGGTAGCATCTCGATCGTCCTCAGATTTGGATGCGGCGCGACATCCCAGCATGTCTGCGGATACGGTTTAGTGTTTAGGGAGCAGGTGTCGGTAGAGTATCGTCAAGGGGGGCTGAGGAGAGACAAGCTGTACTGACAGGTCTCCTGTGACAACATGCAAAGAATAGATTTCATCACCTGTTAACCCACAGAAAAAATATATTTTTAAATGAAATAACCCCTGCTTTCACCTTTTCATGATGACCGGTGGCGACACGGGCATAGCACGATGGAGGAGATGATGACATTATGGCGTCTTTATTACAGAAAACATAATTTTTGTCGAGTGTTAAGGTTTAAACTGAGGAGGAGCCTCGTGTGACTCCCCCAACACGGCAGTGTCGCCTCCGATGCATTCAGCGTGCTACTCGTGGCCATTTGAAAATTCCCTTGCCATGTTCACCGGAGCTGTCGCCCTAGAATATCTGGTATCTGGCATGCTGACAAAATCAATAACCCGTCTCTGGAGATGGGCTTTTGTGTTTCTCACATTCTCCAGTTAGAAGCTGTCTTTCCACAACTTCCCAACAAATACTGCAGCCGACTAGAAAAATCGATCCGAGCGACGCTTTGTAGCGGAATGGTTACAGCACAGGCCGTTTAACTGCAACCTCACCGCTTCGACTCCAGTCGGACGACCTCTGTCACGCCCCTCTCTCTTCATGTCGGCCCTTTTTGCCTCACTCTGTCCAATAAAGGGAAGAAATGTCTTCAAAGAATGAAGAATGAGTTTATCAAATTCTCCAGGCCAGAGTCTGATGCCAATCTGAGCGGGTGGATGGGGGGAGTGCAGAGTTTTCAGATTTACGTCAAACACATCATCCACAGGAGGTGTTTGCCAAAAGCCGCTTTTGTCCAAAGTGACCTAATCACATTAGCAGCAGAATGTTGGACTAATTGCAAACAAAGCAAGAGCAATTAGCGGTACCCATGGCCCTGTTCTGAGCCGGCGCCGTGTTGCTCATTGAACAGTCTCTATTGATTCCCCACGGCCATCAGACGGACACCCACGGCTCTTTAGTTCCCTTCGGCCACAATAATACTGAGGAGTGGAGCTCTCTCGGTGCTGTGCAGCTGCAGTCAAGTTTTGTAACTATTGTGTTCATGTCATGTCAGTTCACGTCACACAGGCCAGCTGTGCAGATGAGACCGGAGAGGAGAAGGTTAGACGGGGTCTGAGTGAAAAATCACACAGCAGCAAGCAAGCAAGCAAATGCATTTAATTGAAAAAAAAAATACAGTTAATCTTTTCTGCCATACAAAAGCAAAACACAGTGACAAAATATATGGTGTGGCAAAAAAAAAAAAAAAAAAAAAAGGGAACATCATTTTCAATTTGTAGCAATTATGAACCCAAACTAAGCCGTTGAGCTAGCTACAGAGAGCCTTAATAAAAAACAAAATTTACATATAGATTATTTCTAGCTTTTATCAGTTATACCAATTCTGATGAAGTAACACAGCGATTTATTTTATTTGTCCCAATAAATAAATTAAACCCCAAACCTCCAGTCATGAAGCAGAGTAAAACCTCAGCTAAACTCCTGCTAAAGCTAACGTAGCTAGTTAGCAGATCTCAGTAGCTGCTACATCGGTTTTTGACTTTGATTTGGTGCGGCTATAAGCCACCTTGAAAGCTACAATATGGAATTCTAATTCAAAACATTCAAAATGAGCTAAAATTATCAAGACGACTGTGAAGAAATAACAGTTTTGGTTTTATGTCAAAGGCGTCGAGTTATTGTGTTGAAGAGGTATCCACTGAAGTTTGCGTGCTAACTGGCTAGCCCCAGGCTTGAAAACCTCGTTCTCTCAGCAGTACAAAGCTCCTGTGCTTGCAGTGTAAACACCGACTGTTAGTCTGGCTAGCTGTGGGGCTAACTGAGCTAACAAGCTAAAGCTACAGTCATGGATGATTAAAAAGAACACAGTAAGCAGCGGTTGGCGGCTACTCTGGTTATATGCTGCCCCTGATGTTGGGAGTATGAATTCAAGGTGGCCAATTCTCACATGTTGCACTTTTAAAATACATTTATTTAAACATATTAAATTGAAAATGTATATATTGATTTAAATATAGAGACTAATAGTAGTTTAACAAACTACCAAAACAGAGATATGTAAGAGGACATTTTGTTTATCGGTGCTAGCCTCAACTATTTTTTAGATATTGTGTTGGATTACGTTGTATAATAATAAACCTTAAAGGCACAAATTAAGACAAGCTGCATCAATAATAGGCACTAATCACAAACTGCGTCTTTTGAAAGTAACATAAGTTCAATTCAAAATGCACAGGTAAAACATTCAAAATACTGCAGGACTTTGAATTGGAATACTTAAACTGAAATGTAATTTAAAATATGTTTTGCCTCTCCGTTAACGTTATCCGCTATCAGCTGCGAGCTGATCTCGAACTGCGCCGACTTGAAATCAATCAGAGGTCACATGAAAGGTGAGAGGAGTGCGGAACAGGAGGTGAATATTTCAAGCAGCCATTCATCTTCACCGCTGCCGTAGTTACTGCTCCCTGCCTTTTTAGGGCAGTATTGACGGAAGACGGCATTTATTATGCAGCATACATGCATTCCATGCTCGCTCCATATTTGTCATCATATATTATTCATGTATCACTGAATGCTCTCTGACTCCATGATGAACTTCATCTCTATTAGGCTCACGAGAGCTCAGAATTATTAGGAATGCATGAGATTTTAATAATTCACCAGCGACATAAAAATCTCCTGATGAAGTCCTGATGAACATAATCAGGAAAAATCCACTTCAGCAGGCCCCTACGCAGAATTTAACCTTCTATCTGATTTAGACTGATTGTGGTGTTTGCGTGTGTGCTGATTGATGTCATCGGACTTGTTGCAACTCCCCTGGCAGGAAACGTTGTTGTTCTCGTGTTTTAACGTGAATAGAGGAGAGGTGAATCATTAGCCAGTTTCTGGGGTTTTATTGCGTTTTTGACGCAGACACACACTGGCCCGCTGCTGTGCTGGCGGAGGAGAAGCTGCAGTTCACACACAAAGGACCGAGACCTTAAAATACGACGCTAACGGGAATCCTCCGCCATTAAACCTATCATGCGTGCCCGCAAAACAAAGTTGACATTTTTCTTCCAATAACGTCAGGTGGTTTGACACTGTGAGACTCATTACCAGCTTATGAAATACTATTTTTGTAGCAGGCCCTCATCACCCTAATCAATATCCTCCCACACTTATTACCGGAGATGTTGAGAGCAGGTCTTCCCAAGATTGCACCACTTTGTGCAGTGATTATTGATTTGTGATTTCCTGCAGGTCCACTCAGCTGTTAAAAGGGAAACTGAGAAAATGAAGGTGACATTTCGGGCCTGTGGCTCCGCAGAGACGCACTCTTGTCAAAGCTGAAGCGTTAACCCTGAACATCTGAGGGGCTTCAGCATCTATACAAGGTGCTACAGGAGAAACTCACTTCCACTGAAGGATTAGTGGAGAATCAACATGATGTGAAGGAAAGGCCAGACAAAGGGAAAGAAAAAAAGTCGAAGGAGTGCAGAAGCTTCAAAGGGAAAAGGATGAAAAATGTGATCGCTGTTTGTTGCTTTCCAGAGTTCACAAAGATTTATTCAGCTTTTTAATAATAACGTGACAGGCACAGAGCTGATTTAAAGTGCTCTGATAAGTCTGTTTTTACATTTTCGGGGTTTTTATCTTGTAAGATGAAGCAGACGGAAACCGATTTCTTTTCTGCGTCTGTTCTTCAAAAGTGCAAAGAAGTGACAGCCCCGATGACAGAAACAGGCAAACAAATAAGCTACAAAAACACCCAAACCACTTCCTGAACAGGGGGTCAGGCCACTGTTCCCAGCCTCGCAACCTTTCCCAGAGTTCCTTTCACCACCAGTCTCTCTCTGGGGCACGTCTGCATCCCAAACCACCGACACCGAGCCCCTAAAAACGTAACGACAGACGTAAAACTGTATTTCTTACTATAATGAAATGCGTGTGTCTGTCGAAAAAGGGACTTCTGGGAGTTCCTGCGGTGCCAGGGGAAATATTCAATCTCTGCCTGCTGCCAAATATAAATGAGATCAAGTCAGACATCTTATCATCTCAGCCCCGTTCCAGATCAGATTACAGCTCGACAATCAGGCTCCTTGCATATTTATTCTAGGATTTAACCAGTGCCCTATAAGAAAGGGATGTGGGAAGCCAGGAGTGAGCCGAGTAACAATAACACACAAGGCAACAGTAAACATGTCATCTCCCGTGAGTGATGGCGTCACCGTCTGGGCCAACTGGGAACAAATATTTCACTTTGTGCGAGGCGGGCTTCAGGGAAATCCAGCTTTCTGAGACCAACAGCGTTTTTGAACGGTGAGATAAAGCAGACAAAGCAGTTCTGGCAAAAAAAATAAACACGTTAACAAACCTTTGAATTGAGCGCTCGGGTAGCGGACCATTTCAGGAGCAGCGTGTTATCATAGCGTAGCGATGGTAAAAAAAAATGTGCCATTCAAAGATCAAAACTCGACAGTAGCAGGCTGACTTCATTGAACACGTAACGTATGCGGACCATTTCACGAGCATATCGTGAACTTACACTGTTAGCGGTTAGCAGTTAGCAGTCCTGTTCAAGACTAGTAGCCTACACACAGTATTTCCCCGGTGTGTATAGTCTTGGATTGAAGGTAACGTTAGCGGTTCTGATGTGCTGCGCTTCAGTAACCCCAGCCAGTGTCACTCGAGATAGCATTATGTTTGCCGTTAGCATCCTAAACGCCCTTTCTCTTCTGACATTTAAAGTCATAACATACTGTTTGAAAGTCCAAATGTATATTTTTCCATCATACTTGTAATACTAGGACTACAATACAAGAACGTGTATTCTTCATCCATTATCAGCTGGTGAGGATGCTGACTTTTAGCCTGGGACCTGCAGCTTTAGCCTGAGTCCTTTCGCACGACATCATGCATGTAGCCATCAATCAATCCGTACTCAAGACCCTTTTACGAGATCATCACTTTAAATGTGTCAGCCGGAAACACAATCGGGGATAGAGGTTTCAACCAGCTCCTGGCGCGAGCATTAAGCACGATGAGCAAGCTAGCCGCACCTGAGAAAACCTGCTCGCAACAGTTGTCGTCTCGGTCGGCACCACTCACGGCCCGCTCACCTGCACGAGAACCGCGACTGGTAGACCTGCCTCCGCCGTCACCTCAAATCGCACACGAGCCGCCAGCTATTCCGCTTCGTCGTGATTCTGCAGCTCGCAAAAACCGAAGATATGTGCAGCCTTGAGGAACAATATCTCCTCTCGAGATATAAAAACCAGCAGCACTTGAAGAAATCTCATCATGCCTCTCGTTCTCCAGATCACCTCGCAGCTGGCCAATTACCAGCCGCGTGACTCACCGCTTCTCTTCTCCATGCGCCTAAACTCATTAGTGACTGAGGTCTGCAGATTTCTGGTTATCATACACCATTTAAATTAATGAGACTGCTCCTCTGAGAATACTATCCATGCTTTGCATCTCCAGCCGTGCTTAATTAGTAAAAACTATGGGGTAATTAATAAGTATGCCTATTTACATAAGCCATATGTAAATGACATGAGCAGTGAAGGGTTCTGCATGAACCCTTTTCTTGTTACACCTGAGCTGTGGTATGATGTCAACATGATAGATTAGCAAATGCCTTTCTAAGACTGCCCAGTGTTGCCCAGGAGAACACCGGCAGTGAAAATGAATACGTCTCTCTTAATATCAGCGCGAGCAGCCTTTTATTCTGTGACTGGCACACGGCCGACCGTTTAAATCTGTTGTGCAGTGAACGCGTTCCCCGTGTCACAAGATGGCATTTTGGCAGCTCGATGGGTTCTGCAGCCCGAAGCCAAGTTCTCATAATAAATCAAACCGCAATTAAACCATCAGGCGCAGCGTTTTTTACTCTCCCGAGCCACTGAATCGTTTCCTCTATAAATCTCTAATGCAGGGGGGATTTGGTGCCATCGTGAGAGGTGTAATTATGTCGGTCGTGTTGGTAAGACAAAGACGGATTATCTTTGCATCGTGCTGACAGATTGGTAGACATTGTTTTAGGAATTCAGACTGCCCTCTACATTAACAGCTCTGCAGTTCCTCTCAGCTCTACGGAGCGTTTTAGCATCTTTCAGCTCATCGTTTTGGCTTTACAAACCACAACTTTACCGTTTCGGTTCATTCTTATTGCTCTGATAAACTTTGCTTCTAGAGCAGGTGGCGCTTTTAGGCCAAAAGAAGCTCTAATGAACACTATGTTTATTAGAGTGTTGGACAATGCAGTGCAACAAGCTGAAGAGTTATTTCTAACTAATCGATGGAGAAAAATGGAGCGCTGTGAAAGAGAAATGGACTTGAGACACGACCAGAGACATGATTCAGAATGAATGCTGAAGAACAGGAAGTGGAGAGATGACAGGAAATGAGGGAGGGAGAGGTGCAACAAATGCCCCTGGCTGTTGAGCAGAAAACAGGACAACACACAATCAATCTCGTAATGTAGGCGCTAGATTTTGACAAACAGACAAATGTGTGAAATAAAAAAGGTCCATGTCTCCGGTTCTGCTGCTGCAATTTCTTGTTTCTTAACCGTCCATCATCAGTCCATCACTGATCAACATGTTGATAAGTGGCCCTCCCACAAAAGAGCTCACTAGAATTCATCTGATCAAAATTCGTTTTCAACATTGAAGGTTTCACTTCATTTGAATTCGATGGCCTACTGTTGTCACAGTCTGGTACTGTGAGTCCTCACATTTATTTAATAACTACACCGAGGTCCACTGAGAAGTGACTCAACAAATGAAATTATTTCCATCTTCAGAGCGGCTCCGTCTCTGGGAAATGGCCACAGGGGAAGGAATAGATAACATAATGTTGAACATATTATGGAAAAAAAGATTTCATTCTCAGGTAACTTCATTACAGTGATACATTCTTACACTGAGTGATGTCAGGAATCAGCTTTTTTCAGGCGAGTTTGAGTTTTAAGACCAACATGAGACGATGTTGAGGCCAGATTACTTTAAAATGTAGTCATTACTGAATACAAATTACATTACAATTTGTATAATTACTAATGTAATCCATTGGATTAGACTTTTTTTTAATTATCCCATCTGAATACTTTTGGAAGTATCTCAAATTCAAAGCTTGAAAATGTTGCTTTTTATACTAAAGAAAATGGACAAAGCCACAAAAATCTGAGATCTTGAAATATTTGTTTTTGTCTTGAAACGTCTTAAAATATTTTCAATGCAAATAAAATGCATTTTGCGTGTTGAGCATTTGCGGTTGAGGTCAACTCAAATCATTTCCTCACAAATACAGTAACTCAGTACCAGTAACAGTAATTCTGTTCATGTTAAAGACTGACCACACATGTAATGAAGTAACCCCTGACAATGTATTGTACCTATAATGTAATTACAGGTACTCATTTTTTGTAATCTGATTACATAATCCCAATTACAGGTAATCCATGACTCCCTGATGACAACAGATGCCATACATAGACAAACTGCATCTAATACAATGGCCAATAAAAACACAGCTGAGGTTAACCATCAGAGCTGTGACGGACAGACTGTAGTGGAGCTTGATACATACTGATAACTGTCAGGCTACAAGTTCTCGCATTGCGGGTTCACTTACTTCAAGCTCAAAGTTGTTCGCACTAAGTTTCATCCGTCCACCCCCTGAGAAGCATTAGTCTGCCTTATGTAATACTTGAACTTTTCATTTACTCTGCGCTTGAATACACTTTGCCTTCGTTCTATGAAGATTGATGCCTCTTTGTCGGATCACAACGAGTCGCAGTATGTATCGAGTTCGGTTTGACTGACAGCGAAGGTCGCACCAACTCCCCTGCGCTCCACTTTGGACGAGCTCCACCAGCGCACAATGGCAGAGAGAGAGAGAGAGAGAGAGAGAGAGAGAGAGAGAGAGAGAGAGAGAGGGAGGCGGTCATTCTCCTCAGGGCCTTGCAGCTCTGAAAAATGGGACACCGGAGAGGCTTTGATTTCACATCTCGGAAGATGCGAAAGGACAGAAGCTCACAGTTGTGGGGTTGGAACGGGAAAGGGCGTGAGGACTCCAACACCACATTCATCGCCTTAAATGTGGCCCCTAACAATAGCACCGCAGCGCTATTCATCAAGAGCCATGTGTGAGGCGAGACGAGGGCAGCCACACCTTGGAGGGCGATCTACACTGTGATTACGCACAGAAAGGTGAAGCGCCGAGTACAAAGAGCAGCTGGGAAAAAGAGAAGCGCCCACTTTCACCATGAAGAAATATTCGAAAACTTTTCCACTGATTGTACTCGACTTTCTACGACATCCGGACGCTACAGTTAAAACATGACCAAAGAGCCCAGAACAAACCAAAGCCCAGACTCGGATGGTAAAAACTGAAAAAGAAAACCCTAAAATTTCACCATGAAACTTCTCCAGCTGATTACTTACATAAAGGCAATTCTTTTTTTGTTTTACAAGTTTTCTGAACTGTGAATGTTCAAATATGCAAATCGGGTGATGGAATTAAATATATACTCATTTGCATACACTTCAAGAACAGAAATCTGAACGGAAGATAAACACCTATATATGCATTTTGGACATTTTCTCTCCATTAGTCTGAAAGATTTTATGGAAGCAAAATATCCATTTAAATTCAATATTGACCAGTAAATGAAAAGATGGTGTTTTCACCTGTACTGTCTCCTCTTACAGACAGATGATGGTACGGTTAAGGTCAGTGCTTGTGATGTATCTGAGGCTGATTTAAAACCTAAGGACACAATGGGGAGTTACTGTTCTGTGATCTGCTACCAATATGGTTAATGTTTGGTTAGATTTAGGCACAAAACTACTGGTTACAGCTGGTTATATACTAGTTATATAAACATTATTATTATTAAGGTAGGAAAAGATTGTGGTCATGGCTGAAAGAAAAACATTAAACAGGAACAAAATCAGTGGTCTACCATGTGACGTTAGCTGATTACTTCTGGCGATTTCATTCACGCTTCGAAAATCACGAACGTGGTGAGAAGATTATCTCGACAAAACTTGTGAAGTGTCATAAAGTTGTGTTTGCCACTTCTGCAAGAATCTAAAATGCAACTGAAAAACTCTTTTTTGGCTGAGGGAACCAGCGCGGTGCTAACTTCTGGGCTAGCCTAGCCCACGGTAGCTTCACCGTAGGCCCAAGTGTAGATACAGTCACATGTGTAGCTTCCAAAGCTAAACATCCCCTTAATGCACAATTAAAGAAGGCTTCATAAGAGCTACTGTCCTTTCTTGTGTGGGGACTGATCCTGGACTTAGCTAGTTTTTATGTGGACATTAAAGTCAGTCTCGTAGGTTGTGACGATGTACTCAGTGATACCGAAAGGTTGTTTGAGGGAAATCAGAAAACCTCTGAACCATGAAGCTTTAAATTAACAGGAAAGTGTTACATAACAGATCTACAGAGAAGGTGGGAGGGAACGGTGTTAAATAAATCAGATATCACTGAAAGTGGCCCTGAATATTAAACATTGAGCCGAACCCTGCCTGATAACGCACATTTAAAAAAAAAAAAAAAAGACTTAATGGATCTATGATGAAAATTTAAGAGCTAATCTCCAAGAAAGTTGTTAAAAGCAGGAGGGGAAATAACCAGCGATGACTCACACGCTGGCCAAGGACAGCGGCAGAGTATACAGGTGGAGAACGGACAATATGTGGAGGAGGAGGAGGAGGAGGAGGAGAGACAGAGGCGTGCTCTAAAAATAATTCAACAGGACAAAATAGGCACGACCACGACAGGAAACCCACCTTCCTGTGACACAGTCATTTCCTTTGATGGGTCCGCTGCATCTTTTTGTGTGTCCGCACAGGCAGGCTGATTCATTTTCAGATATTTATACCGATTCAAGGCAACAGAACATTGGCTACCAGGGACACCGCCGCAGAAAAGCCATCCTTTCTATAGCCTAACCTGTGCGCGCAGTGCGAGGGAGTGAATAGGGGAATAGAAACGGGAGGGAGGTTTCAATGCCGAAATTGGCCGAGAGCTCGGGCAGATAAGTTGAATGGCAGGGAGGACAAAAGGAAGCTCTGGGCAGCAGATAATGCATTCGGGAGAGGAGGAGGAGGAAGAGGAGGAGGATGGAGAAAGACGAGCAGAGTGCGGGCATGTGGGGGGAATTCAGGCTTCTCTGACGGCTTGAAGCTGTTAGGGCTGACTGCCTACCTGCTGTCCAAAGACCGCTGCTCCTTAGTTAGACAGTTTTGTGTGTTGTAGGTGAAATGTGTTATATCTGTCTCTCTAAATATAAATATTCATGCACGAAAGCAAGGCTGACTGTCTTCAGACAGCACGCAAGGTGAATTTTAGATGGGCTGCGATTGCATTTAAGCCGAACGGAAAGACAACAGGGGACCCGAAAGTGTTTTCACCACGCCGGATGAAAATGTTTCAACGTTCTCGCCAAGGGCTTGTACAGACTAATGTACAGACACGAAAGGAAAAAAAGGGTGAGACCGGAGGAAAAAAAAACAACAGGAAACAAAGTTCCCGGAGAGTTCAATCATTTGCTAGTTGGCTTGAAAACCGACGTCTGCACATTTTTGGTACATTGCATTGGCTGTTAGGGGCGGTTGAGCAGAGACTACACAAGTAGTGGTCAAATTGAAAACTGAAAACCTCCTTTGCTTTCTGTCTCAACTCACCTGAAGAGTCTCCAGCTGACCTTTGTGGCTCTGAAAAACTGTGCAGCGGCGCTTTTGAGCTGACGTAAGCACGCTAAGATGACCATGCTAACCTGTTAATGTTTAGCAAGTAAAGTTCACCATGGTTGTGTCCAAAATAACCCACTCATTCTCTACTTCCTACTCACTACCTAGGGGGGGTTCTATGTAGAGGACCATATAATGAGCTCATCAGTCCCTTTAACAGCATAAAGAATCTTTATGTCAGCTTACATGCACGAAAACTGATATCATACCTGTAATAATAACCAGAATGAGAGGTAGATTTTAGACAGTCGATTTCTGAAGAAATGATTTGTGTGGCATGATCTACATCCTGCCAAAGTGCAAAACTATGTTATTCAATTCACTGTGACTTCTTTAATCAGCTTCTGCGCTCACGTTGACACCAGCTTTCTTTGGAGCAGTTACATAATTGACCTTGATTTCCTATTGAGGCAGGTGTGCTCGAACATAAACCTGCAGCTTTACCTAACCCGTCTCCGCTGCCTTAATAACCGCAGTCACCCCGCGATCATTTCTCATTTAAGCGCTCATTTTCGAGACCAAATGAACGTGCTCAAGAGGCCGCCCGCCTTTAAACCCGTAATGAGTTACCGTAAGAAAGATCAGGGAGACGTGACACAGCTGATAAACTGATACAGCTGAGCTGCATTAAGGCATTCAGAGCGTTCAGTGCTCAGGCAGCTGTATCTATCAGGATCCAAACAATTTTCTCTTAATCAAATTCATTGTTTTTCTGTGATTGGTTTACGTAACCTGATCAAAGGGAAGGACACTGGCAGCTTAATCATCCATTTGTCCCCACTGGCTTCTGCTCAAAGACTCCCTATGGCTACACGGACAAGTCATCCAAGGTTGGAAAACCATACCTGGAGCTGATGTCCTCGACTAGAAACTGTATTTCTGTACGGGCAGCCTGGATAAAAACTGTGAATACTTGTGTGAGGAACGAACACCTTGTGACTTTTTTGTGTCTCTCTTCAGCAGTTTTGTGTCTTTGCTAATCCAATCCTGAAAAAAAATACTTTACCGAAGCATTTATCTTTCTATATCTGTCCAAAACATAACACACATCCAAAGCTTCCCCACAGCAGCACAAAACAACCCTGAAATTCCTTCTTTTTCTTTTTTTTTATCTGGTTGTACTGTTGCCAAGGCCTGCTTGTCTTTTCACCCGAACGGGAGCAAGATGCCACAACTGGCCATAAAAAGAAAGAAAAAAAAAAAAAACGCCTTAAAGCCTTATGTAACACGCTCAAGTACATGAAAGTTACTTAGCGTTCTGTGCGGCAGACACACATCGGCGGAACGTTCACATCGCTCCGGGTGCTCTGAAAGCCACTTACGGGCCTTTTCATATCTCTTATCTAAAAGACTAAAATCTGCCTTTGACACGCTGATTAGAGCACTTGTGCCGCAGCATAATGCATTCAGTGAGTCATACCTCGTGGGGGCTCGCCGGGTCTGGACGCACACACAATGCAATCACGGGCGACAAGCGGCCAGCCGGCCTCACGGCCGTGGGCTCTCTCTCTGCTGTCAAAGGCCAAAGATGTGCCTGGAAACCCGAGCGGCAGGATGAGCGTCTGCCCCCCGCGCCACGCCGTCCTGTTAATCGCTCCGCCGCGTAGAGCGAGGAGCTATGCACAGAAAGCCCCGACGGATGCTATTTAATGACTTTTCAGGACTTTCATTTCCTGCAGCAGGCATCGCAGGAAGTTGATTTTGGAAGCACCGTGTTCTTTCATCAGGAAGCCTATTTCAAAGTCGTTAACACGCTCAAAATGTAATATTTTCAAAACCATTAGAGACACGCTGTTATCTTGTCCGTTGTCTTGTCCACAGTCTTTCGGCTCAGCGTTCAACCCTGTCTAACCTACGAAAGTGACTGAAAGTCTTTGCATTTTGAGGCCACCGTAGGGGAAATGAGACGAGAGGCATTCCCACACCAGTAGTAGTAGATTCAGACTGGACGGAGGACGCCATGTCCACTGCCCTCTACTCAGTCTTCGCACGCCTTGAGAACAAGGACAGCTACATCAGGATGCTGTTTCTTGACTTCACCTCAGCATTCAACACGATCTCACCTACGAAACTGTTTGCTATACCTCACATACTGTCGGCTCCTCAGCCAGAAAATCTTTACACAAATAATCCGATCCATTCCCATATTAATAAATGTCTCGTTCCTTTTCAATGGAAAAATGGAAATAGATCTCCACTTTATATTGGATCACTCTGAGAATGTCTTTACCTCGAATTTCAATTTCAGGAAGACATTAGCTGACATAGTGTGTTTGACAAGTTATGAGTAAGAAGTGGAGTGCAGAAGAACCGCAGTAATAGCCGACAGCTAAGACAACCGCTATAAAAAGAGGCCGAAAACATTGGCTGTCAGTCCGTCCGGCCCCGTGTTTGCTTTTGTTGCTCGTGTCTGGCCGGGCTGCCCTCTGTATGACTGTTTACATCACGCTCCAGACCCACACACACAACATCGGGCTGATTCCCTCCCCCGGCGCTGGAGGAGGCGAACAGTAGTATTTCTGAGGCAGACGCGGCTGGCTCGCACCTCTGTTATTGTTCTGCTCGCTGGCCGTCGGACCGGCTGAGGAGAAGAGGGGAGGCGGAATGTTTGAGGAGCGGCGAGATGTTTTACGAGCCGGGGCTTCACACCCCGTAAAGTTAATTTCCCGAAAGGCCACGCAGCCGTCTTTCAAAGCACACTATTCGCCGTGTGTGTAGGTGTGTCGGTGTTTTTAGTCATAAACCGGCACATTTTACATATTTCCTTGAAGTTTTTACTAGTAATGATTAAGTTGTACTTTTTTGAATTGTATCTGAAAGTAGAAAAAAAGAAGTCGACACTACATTTTGAGATCGGCTTTTGAGGCTGTAAGCTTTGGCTTTAGCTTGAACGTTCCTTAATGGATGGGGCCATTGTAACTTTAAAGGTGCACAGTGGAGTTTTTGACCACTGGTGGCGCTATAGAGCAATGTTGTCACGTTTCATGTTGTTCTAGTGGCAGCAACACGTGAAAACGCAGCAATGCACCGACAAAAAGACGGCGAAGTCAAAGAACGCAAGCGAAGAACGCCGTAAATATTCAAAACGTCAACCATTTGCAAGACCTCCGGGACACACAATGCGTTTTAGTGAGCATTACGCAACTTTGTTTATTAGAAATTCAGGGTACTTTTAATACTGTGAACATGTTGGCAATCAGTTGGCTATTTAAACACCCAGTTAACATTGAGCGACATCAGCATTGAGTCTGAGTCGTGTGAATGCAAGTCCAGTTCTCGGTCTGTTTTTAGCTCTGTTTTGGTCTCAACCGGCTCCTCAGGGAAATATTTGACCTTTTAGTTGCTAAACGCTCCACTGTCTTCACCTCCTAGTCGCTCATTTTGTTTGTGTTCTGTTTTGGCTGAGAGCGACCCAAAACAGTTAAGTTACGGGCTGTAAAACCCAAAAATATGAGCTCAAAGTCGAGGCTAAAACGAGCAGAGGGGGCCCCAGAGTTGGCCAACAACTCCCTCCAGGTTTGTCATTGCGCGCACCGCTATTCTCATTACACATATTCGTTTGATCCATTGCCGAAACAAAATCATACATCAGCTCATTCATCAGCTTTAAATTTCAACACGGGCAGCTTCAATGACAGCACCTTATCGGTCAGGCTTTGTAATGTTTATATGGACATGCAAACTTTTCCATTTCCTGATTAGAACCAAACAATCACCAGCATTAAAAATGATCTTTCCGCAAGAATAACATTAGAAAAACTCTGTTAATAACACAGCCGGAACACTCATCATTATTGTAAACCTTCAGACACTCAAAGGTGCTGTAAACAACAGAGGGAAGCAGCGGCTCCAAGCTCTTACACTGATTCTGGATCAGCACAAACTGCTCGTCTGTATGTGTCAATAACAGAGTGAAGTAAAATTATTATAGATACAGTCATGGGACTTAATAA
Source organism: Lagodon rhomboides (assembly GCA_039737535.1). Classification (NCBI taxonomy): domain Eukaryota; kingdom Metazoa; phylum Chordata; class Actinopteri; order Spariformes; family Sparidae; genus Lagodon; species Lagodon rhomboides. The sequence continues at coordinate 16,384,032 of CM077805.1, read as the reverse complement.
TTACTCAACCTACTCCTCAGAACCTTGCCAGTGAGTAATTTAGTTTATGTGTTTGTGTGTTTTAGCAGGGACCAAGTTGGGGGTACAGTAATTGGACAATATTATCTTATTTCCTAACCCCAGTTTCCCTCTGCCGAGTCAATAAACCAAAGTGCCAGAACAGCCACACTTAAGTTAATACGCTGTGCTCTTCATTAGGGCCGGATCGCTCTGCGGGAGTCCAGGTCATACGGGCTAAAAACCCCAACAACTCCAAGACACCCAGCAGGTCTGCTCCTGAAAACACATTTTTTCCACCCAGCAGGGGAACAAACAGCTTCTGGATGTGGAGGATCGCCAAATGAAGGAGCATCACACGAACACCAAGTGCACAAGTGCTGCTCTCCAAAGTCAAGATGGAAAAACTGATGGATGAGGATGAGATTTTTTGTGTGTGACGGATCCAGATGTGATCATAAGGACACTGAAAGAGCATGGAGAGACGGCACTGTCGGTCTGTCGAATGATCCACCGCTTAAATAACTCAAAATTATAGACAGAAATGAACAGTTCATACACTTTTAATACCAGTGACTCTAATGGTGGAGAAGGGTCCGGCTGCAGCCTTGCGGACTCTACAAACCACGCCTTCTCCAAAACACGCCCACCTGTACACGATGTTATGGTGGCTGAGGAAGACCATAGACCATAGCAGATGAAAAATGAATTGAAAATGTTATTGCGAGGTAGATATTTTAGCAACAATGTGGTAGAGAAATAACTTACTGCTGAAATTATTTTTACACATAAATGTTAATATTGTCAGCTGTTTTATTGGTTGGCCTGATGGTAAAATAGTCTGAGTGAATTTAGAGCCCCTAATAAGCAGTTACGCAGTATATACCTGCATGTCGAAGGCTTTTATTGTGAAAGCACAAAAACAACAGGAGTAGTTTATAGGCGCTGCAGCGAGTGGAATAAAAGTTCGCCGTCTCGGCTCCGACTACGGACCCTCGTCTTATTACTCTGTTTGCTTCATAAGCATAGACCCAATTATTACCCTGAAATACACTGTTTCTTACAAACATGAAAATGTGGTTCAGCATATGAACTAACGGCAGACTGATTATCGGCATTGTTGCCTTTTGTGTTTGATTGGCAATAAAACGACATTAAAGAATTGCTCTGACGCAGCATCGTTTCTCACCACTCTGTTTTCTCAGCGGCAACAACACTATCTGATGTCACTGATCAGCACTTAATAATTTGAATTTGCAAAGTAACTAGTAACTAAAGTTATCAAATAAATGGAGAAAGGTGAAAGTATTAAGTAGCCGAAAAGGTAAACACTGAAGCAACACTTCAATTTCTACTACTATTGGATAGATTGCCATTAAATTTGGAAATCTGGTCACAGACAATAGTGAAGACAACACCAAGATGTCTTCAAATTGTTTTTTTTTTGTTTTTTGTTCAACAAATGGTGCAAAACCCAATGATGTATATTTACAGTGAAACAAGACAGACAAAAGCAGAACAATCTCAGACTTAGAAGCTTAAAGCAGCATATTTTTATGTGATAAATAGATTATAACCAGTGTTGCTGATTTACTTCGTGCCGTCTGACCGCCTGATTTCATCAACTAATCCTCTCAGCACTGTCTAGGTCTGTTAGATAAAACGTAATTAGATTTTATTTGTTACAATAGAACATTTCAACACCTCCCGCTTTAAGAGGGTCAGAGTTCAAATAGAGAAATAGCAGGAATTGAATATCTTGCTCAAGGACACTTGAGTTCTGCTTGACGCACAGTCTCTGAATGTTTAGATACATGGAATATAACCTCTTTGTCTTGAATGGAAGAACTGAAAAAAACATATTCATGAACTGCCAAACAGTGATCACTCAAACACACCACAAGGTTCAAAGCAGCTTGTAAAATCTGCTAAACGTCACTGCTGAATTGTTCTTCTCCGTCAGATTGCGCTTGAAGTGGGAGTTGTGGCCCGAGTCCCGATGTTTTCGCCCATTGAGGAGAAAGCCGATTAATTAGCATGTGTGGGTTTTTCCACTAAAGGGCTATGTTTAGATGAGAGCCGCTCATTGTTGAAGGGATGACCGGGGCTACATGTAGCTTCAGAAGTGACAACAGTGACGACAGTCCTGCTGTGTGTCTGGCTTTGCCCGCTGTCCACGTGAAAATCAAATGTCCACGTGTAAAGGGAGGCAGCTGGCACTGAAGAGATTTCCTTCGAGCAGCAAATGACAAGTTTATCACGAGAACTCCACCACGAGTAGGCTGAAAGCTAGAATATTGGCATCCTCGGTTGTCTTCTGTCTATCCCCAGACGTTAAGTCAGGAAATCTGACTGAACTTTCTGGATGTTCCTGTTTTAAGGACGACACAAAATTCTTAATTTCTCCAATGCTTTTGTCTGTGACTAAATCCCTCCAGAACTAAAGATGCCTCCTTGTGCTTGTCTCTTTTAAAGGGGCACTGTGTAGTTTTGAAGAAGCAATGTAAAGCCAGAATCTTAATATTTACATTACTGATGAGGTAATAACACAAACTCAAATCTATTTTTTTTCCATAACCGAATAAACAAGCTGTTCTCAGAGGAAAATAAGGTCCACTGTTTGAAGCTAGAAAGGTGGCAGGGTCCGCCAAATATAAACAAAGTGAAACAGTATGAAATTGTGTCGTCCTTTAAGGTCAGTTTGTTTATTCAGTTTATTCAGTCAATGAAGATCTTTTTCTTCTGATTAAAATTTCTTCCCCACAACTACATACTGCATCTTTAACGTTTCTTCAAACCACTGTTGCAGTGACGTTTGTAAGTGGTGGAGTTACAGGCGAGAAGTCCGGTGAGCCAGTGACCACAGTTCAAGACTGAGTTCCAACATTTGTAAGCGTGATACCAACAGATATTTTCAAGGAGATCTCGGGACGATTTCAAGCCGTGTTCGTGACGAACAAAAGCTGATATTTTAGACAACATGTCGGGACTTTTCCTGCCATGTAACATGATGTTTTCCTAACCCTGACCAAGTGGTATTTGTGCCTAAACAAAAGTGGTGTCACAACATAAAAACAGAAAACTGAACCTAAAGGAACATAAAGAAATGTAAAGTTTCAACATATCCGCGGTTTGCGGAAACGTACATTGCCAACATTTATTGGCTGAATCATCCGCATATTCAGTGCTGAGGTCACAGAGGAGGCTGCATCAGCTCATGACCTGCAAAGTATCATGCAATATGGTTTATTTTCAACTGGTTCAGTTCTTTGCTTTAGAGGTTCTGCTGCTGTGAGACTAGACTGAGGAAAAACATCCTCTTGCAATTGTTCAAATTCAATAATGATTACTGAGATGCTATCTTTAAAGGAAAATGCGATGTGACACAAAATAACGCCAGAAGCCTGGACAATAATCTTATTTCTCGTGTTTTCGATGGAGAACATGAGGTCAGCAGCCACAGAGCAGGACGTTACAGTAAAAACCAAGGGGGGAAAAGAAGAAATGACGGCGGTGGTAAAAGATCAGTGGGGATGATTATCAAGATGATTGACAGGTTCTGGAGAGACACACTCGCTCGAGATGTGCGGGGCTGACAGCGCGCTTCTTACTTCAAGGAAAGAAGCTGCCGAGTGGAGGTTCAAGGTCGTTGTCAGACGAGCATTGTCAGACACCGTCAGCATCACAGCCGCGTTTTGCAACCGCACTCCTTTCAGCTGAAGGTTGCGAACTCCTCGGTCGTTTCGCTTTTCAGCGCAGCACTCGAGCTGACCTCCTCAGGCATTTTAATGGCCTCCTTCGACATGGAAGCATCTCATCCAACAGCTGATTCCTACGCAGAAGCGCCGCGTCTTGATTTGCAGCCGACAGGAAACATATGGTCTGCGTTACTGCGTCGGCTACTGGAGGAAAAACACGCGAGGGCGCCGGCCGAGGCCGAGCCGCTGCAGCTTATAGAGGAATGCTGGAACCGAGCGATAATGACTCGACTGAGTTATCTGTGGGAGTGGAGGTATTTAAGCCCGACCAAAAAACAACCTCCTATTGTAGTGTTGACTGCGCGAACAGAGTGAGAACGGGGAGAAATTACGGCGAGTGTAAAAATACTGACAGGACGGCGGTGGAAACCTAAATGAGGCGGAAAGAGGTGAAACGCAGTCCATGAAACCTGCAGACACCCAGAAACACTGTGGGCTGGAAATGGATCTAAGAGTAGAAAACCCGATGAATCAGCTTGTTTCCAACTTACTTTTTGTTTTTGAGAGAGAGAAACTGAATTCAAGTAACCGCTTACATCTGAAGCCTTGGATTGAGTGAAGCTGCTGTAAGAACTTGCCTGTGATAGATACACACACACACACACACACACACACAAAGCAGTTTACCTGACTTGCCCACCCCCGCTCTGCCGAAGACGGCCAGCTTCACCTCCGGGCTCTTGGCCATGACAGCAGCTGCGGCAAAGGCGAAGACCAGCGAACCAATCAGCGAGCTCCGAGGTCAGCCATCCATGCTCACGTCCACGCAGGAGGAAGCAGCGTCTGAGGGGAAAAGTTTATTTGTTACATACTTGTCGTTATTGGTGCGTTAATTCTAAACTCTGTATTTCCTTTCTGTGCTGGCGATGCCTCCCGAGGTATTTCTACCTCTTGCTCAGCAAAGGACACATGAGTCATACAGTGGCTTCTCAGCACGCCGTAGGAGTTAAATAAGCAGATATGTCAGTGAGTGACTGGACTGAAAACGGCTTGTAGTATATCAGGACAGAGCAACCCCAGCTTCTGGAAAATAAGGCTACAAATTAGTTTTCCAGTTTAGCAGGAGGCGTAGTTCTGGCCCGGCTCTGTTCACTGGCAGTATATATTGTAGGTGAAGGAAGTGTTGTGGAATCGCAGGACTTTGACACTTCAGCCCCTAAAATAACACGAAGCGAAGCCCGTTTTAAAGTTTTGTTAAGCGCCGTCGTCTATATTAAGACTTTTTTTTTTTATGTTCGCATTGATGTGGAGCAGAGGAACCTTTCTTTGTGAAGAAAAAAAATACCACTTCAAGAGAGATCCACTTAATTTTCTTTAATAAAGGCGCCCACGCTGTGTTTTGTCGCGGGCAATTGTGCAGCACTTTGAAATACGAGCTGTGTATCCATCAAAGTGTTTTTTTATGTGCGTTTTGAAGTATCGCATTAGAAAAGGTTAATGGAAACGGCAAAATAAAATTTTTAAGTGTAGTTAATGTGCTTAATGGGAGATGGAAACACCTTTTTTCAGATAAGTTCTGATGTGGTGAACCGGTCACCTGATCGGCTGTTTCTGTCACAAGACAGTAACTCTTCAGTCAACACTAGCTAACATGAAAGAATGATTGCAACCTGCCCGACTCACCAGGAAGGCCGCATACAAGACCCAAAGATGGCACTTTTTCAGTCCAATGACAAAAGCTCGCCAACAAAAGTCTGTACCTTCCAGGTTTACTTTCCGGTCATGTGCAAGGAACTTAAAAAAGACGGAAGGGTCACTACATCACTCTTGAATGTGTGCCAGACTGTGGTGACAGCTGTATTTAAGCCGATGGGCGACGCATGGGGAAACACACTAAAACCCAATATATCTACGTCGTATGACTTCTGATGAAGAAACGCCTCCAGAAAATGAAAGCCAAAACTTCAGACAGTAGGGTTAACCACTGATTTTCCTCCCAAACGATTGGCAGGGCTAATTCTATTGCGACCAAACAAGGCAGGCCCGACTAAATATCGCCGATGAGACTGTGTTTACACTGCGAACAGGAACCTTTTCCCGAATGACGCGGAGGGACAAACAAAGCAGTCTTTAACTTACTCTCTGGAGTGTGTTTGTCCACGCATCTCCCATAGACTTCAATACAGCTGGCACCGTAGTCTGGCACCAAATCAAATTTAGTGACATACCCATCCAATTCCCCCCGAGTGACCACGGGGCAATTAGAGGCGAGGCTGAACAGCACTGTTGTATCCCGGTCTAGCTAATACATTCATAAAAACGGCTGATTTTGTTTCCAGTATGCAACCTTCTACTCTTCTGACAAAGCTATGCCCTGTGCAGCCCGGTTAATTCACTCTAAACCTGTCGATGAATGCATTTAGAAAGTTGGATTCCAGTCCGCTTGGCAATTAGACGGTAACACAGCTACACGCGGGCCGTGTCCTCGCTGCCGGCTGCAGATTTAATCAGCTTCCAGTAAACGGCTGCCTGTTCGTCCACAGGAGAGAGAAGATACAGAAGATAATCACTCCCCCGTTTTTTAAAACACTCAAATGAGCAGTACAGTAGACAGCCTGTTTTGGGGGAGTTGTTGACCTCCTAAGTGAGAGTTCTTGGTGCAGGTGTGTGAGCGATGTGAAAGAAAGAGAAAAGGTGCAGAGGACAGAGAGAGAGCGGCGGAGTGAAGCACCAAGAGAGCTAAAGTCAGCGGCTCAAAAGGAAAACACGGCCGCAGCCCGTTAAAACAACCAGGCACAGGTCTGTTTGATGAGAAAACAACCCACGTCCAAGTTATCTCAAAAGGGTAATTGATTCTAAACTCGCGCCCCACACGGACTCTGTTTTTCCCCCGGCCGCTCTTCCAACTTTTAGGCCAAAAAACAAACAGACAACAGCGAGAATTTAATTGAAATCTTTGGCTTAATGATTCCAGATGAATCCTGGGAGACGCCGGCTCAAGGAGGGTCCATGTCCGATTAGCAGCGAGGCTGACTGAGATAACGCGACAATAAACACAAGAGGCCGAGGCGCATGTTTTTGGTTGAACTCGTGCAGTGGAGGCAGCAGAAGAGTGTTTGGAGCCGGCGGGGTCGTGGATGTGAACCATTTTGAGCACAAATTTGTTCACTTCTGTGTGAGCACTTGTATTTTGCCATCAGAAGTCTTGCATCTTTTTCTTCAACTAAAAATGTGAGCATATACAGAAGTTTTGCCTTTTAGTTTTTTGCTAAGTGTAGATAAGTGATGCCACTCCCACGTCTACGTTAAATATTATATGTCCAACAGTCCAAAACTTTCTCAACTTTGGATAGAGCCAGGCAAGTTGCTTCCCACCGCCATCTCTAATGCTTCAATCCATTGCAAGTTGGAAGTTGATCTTTCCAAGTTCCAATTTCAATGCGTCCGAGTACATTTGCTTGGGAAAACATGGACGCCTACAGCAAACGGATGTTTGTATGGCAAGTCGGTAAACTTTACAAGCACCTGTTTCCAATTTGGAATTGACTGTTCTATTTTGGTTTTCCATGTCGGGGGTCGTTTTTTTGTTTTCTATGTTTTTTTGAGTTCCGGGTACAGTGGCTGGTGTCGCCGCTGGTTGTCAAGCCACCTCAAAGTGACAGCAAGGTTTTATGGGGACTCACATTCTGATTAGCGTTAGCGGTAGCACCCTGAATGTCGCCGAGTCACACATTTTGAAAAGATGCACGGATGAGTGAAGTTCGACCTTGGCGCACGCCACAAGACGTTTAATGAAGAGAAGAGGGATGGATGCCAATTGCGACAGGAACGTCTTCAGTGTATCAGTTAGCATTAGGTCGCTGGAGACCATCATTGTCAAAGGTGGCACTTACTGTCAATGTAACAGCCCTGACACTCTATCTATCAGCGCTGCTCAAACTCAGATCACAGAGTTAAATACCTTCCTCAGGGTTGAGAAAAGACTTTGGACTTGCCTAAAAAACTTCAAAGCCAACCCAGATTAAGTGATGAATGCATGACGGTCAAGGCGAATGCTATTTACCTGTTTTCTACTGGCTCAAACTGTTTCTTTAATACCATAATAGATATCAACGCATCTTTCAGTTTCCCCTTGTCAAACAACTCCATGGCGAAGAAATGTCTGATATAATCAAGGGCTCCAAAACAACATCAGGCTGTCCAGAGCTAATAGTGCTGCCAAAATGGTTCAATGTATTATGTTACACACAATAATGAAACACTCCGTAAGTGATCAACGGTGACAGAAAACTGGCAGTTGTGAGGGCCAACCTACTGCGCAGCCCGCTGAAATGTGTCAGCCATGTTTGTGAGATGATCCGTCATCAGCGGCTGTTAATGAAAATTTAACCGTACACTCATCCATCTGTTAATGGCTGAAATGAGATATGGCAAGAAAAATGGGTGAGGACTGAAAACAGATGTTCGGTACCCCCCTGTCTGGATAAATAAAAGTGGAAAAATGTGTTTGTGTGTGTGTGTCAGAGCCAAAAAACATGTTTGCCAGCTTCACGCTGGTTGAAGTTATGAAGTGGCAAACTTCCAGCGCTTTCCTTCCTTTGCTACAGCAGCACACACACACACACGCGCGGTTTTAGGCTAACCTTTTCCCTTTTGTACCAACGCACACGTGTCCATATATGGTGTGGCTGTGTGCCGCTTGGTGTGGCTCAAAGTGGAGGTCGATCATCCATCTCTGTCTCTCTCTCAGCGAGGGTCATCATGGCAGCCGTCAGCGTCTTTAAATATTTTCTTTATAATCATTATTAATGTGGACTCCGCCGACCAGACAGCCCAGTCAAAACAGTGGGTGATATTGTAGTCATGTTGTAATGGTAATAACTGTAACATTATGTTCCCGTCTACCTAGTTTGAGGTGTTTTGAGTATTTATGAGGTGGTTTGATAGTATTTTACCACCTGAAGTGAAGCAATTGTCAATCTGGCGGTGTAGGACACAACTAAGGCAAACACTTTGAAGCTGAACCCTCAAGTTTACGTAAAAAATACTGAACTATAATATACATTACCTCATCACCATGCATCCTGCATACAGCTTTTTAAAAAAGTAAAATAGCACCCACTTCCAAAACTAATGCACATGCTAGCCAGATGAAGATCTGTCCCACAGGAGGCGGTGGTGCTCACAATGCTTTTGTCCACAGGGGGCGCCAGAATCCACAAAACTAAACTTCCTTGTAGGTGCTTTAACTTATTACTTCTTTTAACCTCAATCTAGTAGTTATAGTGCCTAAACCAAACTACAACAACATTAGCCATCATACTGCTTTATCATAAACTGAATAATCTTTTGACCGTGATTTGCAACTCTTTTAAACTGTATGTGTCATTCTCTAGGTAAGATCTTGTATCTTACCTACCTAAGCTTTTATCGTCTTTGGACACAGAGGAATTGTTGACATTTGCGATATCAGTCTCTTAGCTTGCAATTTATGTTTATTTTGTTCAGCCAGATGTTAAATAGCAACGGACGGGAGCGCCTCATCTTAAATGAAGTCATTATTTTGTGTTATTTATTTTTCGTTATTCGACTAACTCGGTGTTTACTTTATCTGTTCTTTTTAACAACTTACTCTGATTTTGCATTGAACATACAGCACATCAGGCAAATAATTCTGTCACCGTTTTTTAATGGAAAAACGAAAAGAAATTGCTTTAAATTCACCTAATCCATACCTCTTTCATGTTTGTATGCTAGGTGTGAAGCTACAGTGAACAGCTGGTGAGCCTGGCTTTGCATAAAGGCTGGAAACAGCTAGCCTGGCTCTGTCCAGTGGTGACTAGATCTACCTACCAGCACCTGTAAAGCAAAAAAATCTATATTTGTTAATCTCATTTGTTAATCCAAACGAAAACTGTAGTGTTCTTGCTCCCTGCAAAGAAATAGTCGATCACATAACAATATATAAGGGTGTTTTTGTATCTTGTGTTGGTATCACACCCCCCGTTTCCCGCCTTTATGCTAGGCTAAGCTAACCGGCTGCTGGTTGCGGCTGCTTTTTCTTTTTGTATGCAGAATTGAAAGTGGTATGAATCTTATTATCAAACTCATGGCACAAAAGAGACTTAGCATTTTTCCCAAAAATGTTGAACCATTCCTTTACAAAATCCCATCCAAGAGTCCGCCAACTGATCCACAAACCCACTTCTTCTCCCTCTGGAGGAAGCTTTCCCAGTGTACTTGCTGCTCAGATTTAGCCTTCGAAGTACAGTCAACCTTAACCAATGACTGCAAATACTGATAAGAAATGAACAAGAACATCTGCTAACTGCCAAGATATACCCAATGTAATTAAAAAAAATCTATATACCACAATCAAACTATAACTATAAAATTGCACATCCACGCAATTTTCTGCATAGTAAAGCTTTCAGCAACTTGTTTTGCACAGGGAGAAAAGCTGCTGATGCCCGAATCTATTTTCATGTTTACCTTTAATATCGGCAGCTCCATGCAAAGTGTTTGCACAGAAACCACAACAGCAATATAAGAGAGCGATGGAGTTGGAGGCCGACTCACCCTATAGGAGAGAAAGCGCTGAGGGAACGTCATTATTGGAATATGTCGTGCGGAAAGTAAACAGAATACGAGTAATGTCGTATCAGTGCATAAACGCCTTGTACGGCTGCCTTGTTTCTCATTTTTTTTAACCACATGTCCTTGCTTTTCTATCTGTTTTCTACCTCGCACATATTGCAGCACCGTACACACACACGCACACACACACACTCCACTGCAGTGTTCCCCTCGCTCTCCCACGCAGCCGCAGGGAAACACCAGAGAGAGAGAGGGAGGAAGAAGAGGAGCGCGCGGCAGTGTCTCCCCGCCGACACGCTCGTTCTTCTTCCCATTTCACCATTTATGGCCTCCACCCACTCCATCCACCATCCTGAGTCTCTTTATCTCTCTCTCTTTCTCTCTCTCTCATGCACACACCTCAGTCATGTAATGAAGTCAGAGGATGAACAGCTTCCGTGAGGCCGAAGCGGCTGATTAACTCAACACGTCTGGAACTTTGTGCTTGAGGATGGAGTTCGACCCGGGACGGTCAAGACACGAGGACACCGTGAAAATAAATAAATCAATAACCTTTCCACGTTGCCCCTGTGTCAGCCCAAAAAAACTACATTGTTCTAAGAATATCATGAGGAAAAGACAACGTTAAAGATGTCACTACAACAGAGATGCATGAAAACACGAAGCATTTAAATGGGCCGTCCAGCATTTTGGTAAACAACGACACGCTTGTTTGCCGCCGACAGTATGCATGGAAGATGATCGCTATCGCCTTCATCTCGACCGCATCCAGCACAGAGATAGACACGCCGCGACGGGTTTTAACCGAGCTGAGCACAAGGACTGGAATGAGGGAGAAACTGTTAGCACGGCTCTGTCGAAAGGCAAACACAGCACCTCCAAACAACAATTCAAAGCACGGATTTACATGCCGTTTCTTGTCTGCTTCTAAAAAACACGATCAAACTGATATTGACCCTCTAAGCTGACTGTAGGGCTACAACTCGGCTCATGAGGGAAATGTCGAGTCTCTTTAGCTCTTAAATGCTCCGCTTTGTTCACCAGCTAGTTAACTATCGATGTCTGTCTGCTGTTTGGTGCCGGGCGGGTAGCGCACAGTGGGGTTTTGAGGTTTTTTTCCTGAAAACAGCTGCCTGGTGTGGCTGGAAACCAGGTTGAGAGTCACGTTTTAGGCTGTAGAACCAAAACAAAGAGCTGAAAGATGCTAAAATGCTGAGGAGAGCTGAAGGGAGCTGCAGACTCTGGTGTTAATTCTCCGTCGGTTCTTCACAAGTGAGGCCAAAAATCTATCTGCTCTAATATGGAAATATCAGTTTCAGCAGCTTCGATGAGTTCTACAGTGAAAAGAACGATCCGGAGCGCGATGCGTCATTTTGCCAGACAAGTTGTCTCGCTCTTTATCTCTCTCTGCACACTATTGACTATCATTATCAGTCAGGCTATTGTGAGGATTCAAAACAAGTAGTCTGATCCGCAAGAAAGAGTTTGATGTGCAAGCACGCCCACTCATTTTGCCACAAAAACGACGTACAAACTACATTGGTGCAGTATCAATCAGAGCTAACGTGTACAGTGTGACAAAAAGAGGAACAAGACAAATATACGCAGGAAAAAAAACGGGGCAAAAAGAAGTTTCAACTGGGTCAAGTAATAGTTAACTTGTTATATGACACCTAAAGTAACAGTAAAAAAAAAAAAAGATGAATTATCCACATAACTCAAGTGTTTCTTGAAATACATAAGACAACAGTATTTTTTTTCCAGATGATTGACAGAAATTGAACCTAATGCCCTTTATTTAGTATCCTCTTTGGCCCCCTGCTCTCTAGGGACCCCGTCCAAACTGTCAAACTGGGCACGTGTCTTTTTTTTCCCGCTGTGTGCCCAGCTGGCTTCTGTGTCATTCTTTTACCCTGAGAAATATATCTGGGTAGTGGTGCTGCGGTTCGGGGAGATTACAGGCCTCGGAGCTCCAAACCATGGGAGGAGACCTGCTGCACCACAGGCTATAGAAAGACTGCAAACCGCAGGCCTGTCATCAAAATACATACAGTCAACTGGTGCACTGCCTCCGGAGGGAAAACCAGTGAAACCAGTGGGGAAAACACGACTAAGTTGACCTACTGAGACAGAACAGTTTGGGTCTTGGTTACCAAAACAGTAAAACTACCAGCCTTAAAAAAAACCTAGAAAAGTTTTAAAAATCAGTTCTGAGTAAAAGTGTGGACGAGATCTGACTTAAATTGCGTTTCCAGCAGCTGTTAAATGAAACATACGTAATTTACTGTGGAAAAAACATGTTTTCCTTTTCTCTTTCGCTGGAAACACTGCTGGTGTTTTCATCCAGAGGTGACATGTCTCTGTCAGACAGCCCTCATACTGATAGACTCTGGACCGGTTTGGCCCTGTTTGATCAGATTTTTTTTTATCACAAACACTCCAATCTGAGAGGGTTGTGTCTTCCTCTTCTGTCTGAGGGAACAAAACAAGCTCTTAAATGACTCATCCGAGGTGGAAGAAGTATTCAGATCCTCTCCTTCCACTGGCAATAGACAGGTTTTTTGCTTTGCGGTATCACCATGAGGGAAAGGGTGTCTGCACATTGTAATGGCTGTAAAGTAATGATGCCATCAGCTTTTATATCAGCTTCGCTGTCGAATATTGTCTATCACCGGGCACAAAATCTCCTGGGAAAATGAAGCTGGCAGCCTGGCACCATTTCTATCTGCTTTCATGTTTCCTTTCTAGACTAATGAATGAATATACTCGTGTTTCGGCCTGTGTTGTTGGTAGTCGCTAATGGGAAACGACCTGTCTTTGCAACAGCGGTGCGAACAATAATACCCCTCGGAAACACTCGGGAGGTTTGTTTTTTTGAAAGTGGCAAGTACAATATGGTGTCATTGAATTGTCAGAAAGGCCCCTTCTATCATTATTGTATTATTTATGTGCCATGTATTTAAGTGTCAACAGCATTTCAACGCTGTTTAGTTTATCTATGAAACCGCATCATATTTTTTGAGATGATAGGCTGCATTGAATGGGAAGAACGACTACCACAGAAATGTGCACTTGAGCAGATGTACTCAGTTACATTCCACCAACATGAGTCATTAGCATCGCACTTAATTGGCGACCAATATACTAGATGCATCAGCTGAGGGTTAAAAGTTTCTCGGCTCTTTTTGTTCCCGTTGCTGATTTCACGTCAAAGAAACAGCGGTGACGTCCAACCCGTCTTCATTCATGCGTCTGCGGGGCCACCGGGAGTCTCCTTGACCCCCTTGGCAGGCGCCCATGTAGGATGTGCTGCTGACCGACCCCTAAATCCCTTTGAGATGTCTGCTGTTATGCAACACTTGGAGCTGCTCGTGAATGCCAATTACGTCCTCGAATCCAACAGGGGAGGATGGAGGGAGATCAGGCAGCAAAGTAAGATGCAACTGGAGATGACTGTATAACAGAGAGTGTTACACTTTGTGCTTCAACTTATTTTTTTTTCCTATTTGACTGACCTTTTTTTTTTTTTTTTAAATGTGCTGTTCATCTTACAAAAAAAAACTATAGAATGTGAAATTTGATTGAACAGCAAAGCAAGATCACGTCCATTTAAAGTCACATGAAAACCAAAACACACACAGGAACCTGGTTTCATACATCGTGGGAGACTGCTCCCCCTCAGAGGACACAGTCTGCACATGACCTTCCTCGAAGGTTTCACTCTGTTCGTTAAAATACCAAACCTCAGCAGCTCAAGGCAGCCTGACCACACAGGTTCGATCATCCCCACACCTCAGCGTTGCAGCGCTGTCTCCGGAGGGGGACGCACCTCGCATGAAAACACCGGCGGCAACACTCACCAGCGACGGCTCAAGGTAGGAGTAACCCCCCGGTGATGAGACGCAAAAAAATGTATAAAAAATAAAAATCAGGGAGAGGACAGAGGATTTAAAAAAAGAGGAAAAGTTGTCAGGTCCGCTGATCAAAAACGATGTGTCTGACCTTCCCAGACGCAGATGCGGACACCGCTGGATGGACAGATGGAGGGATGGTGTATGGACGGATCCGCTCCGGACAGACCGAGCAGCAGCTCTGACCGAGATGAATGAATCCCTGGAGCGGAGGGTCAGTGGAAATATACGGAGCGGAGCAGCTGGAGTTCCCGACACTCTGCTGCCTCTGACCGGACTGCTGCCGCTGCTGCATGCCGGTGCACCTCCACACTGAGGGGGCCGCAGCGACCTCTGGTGGCAGGACGAGGCAACGCAGGCTCCGAGTTTATAGAGAACATTACAATGCACATTAAAATCTGATGATTTATTTATTTTTTCATGAATGAGGCTACGAAGATACCATTTAATTCAGTTACACACTTTAAAAGTATAATCCTGATTTAGAAAACTATATTAAACAAACTTAAATGCTCCACATACCTGTGCTCCATCCACTCTTAGCCCAAAAGATCTGAATATTTATGTCAATATGTCAAAGTGTTTCCTTTTTTAAATTCTACAATCCTGCTTTCGACTTTTGGGGTGTTAGCTGTTTCCCTCATCGAGACGGGATCCTGGATAGTGTTCCTTTAAACGAAGGTTTGACTCTAATAATGAAATGGCACCAGCTCCTACAGTACCTCTATGCTCACATTTACCAAGCTCACACTTTTATCACTCTCCATTCTTACAGTCAGAAAACCAGTCTGCGGGGTTGGGAGAGGGGAGATTAAGGCATCAGCACCGTAACCCACGTCACTGATTTATGCTAATGGCCGAGTGGGAGTTCCCATTTTAAAACCCTGGAAAAGAACCAGAGGGAGCGTGACAGCTGCTCAATGGCACATGAAGCCAAAGAAAAAGTTTGACTTCCCACGACAAAAAAAAAAAGCTGTTTTTCATTCCATGCCATCCCTGTCACTCTTCTGCAGAGGTGCTAATGCTGGAATCCATCGGAAACCCAGGCAAGATCCACCAAGCCTGACTTCTCCAGCCTAAACACAGATGACATCACAGCAGATTAGCACCGCACGTCGTGAGCAATTACCCTTTATCTTTTCATCACGTTTCACTTTGTTATTTTAATCAGATTTAATCAGTTAGATCAGAGAAGAGTGTTGCAATGGACGTTAACGATGGCTCCATTCCATCAAGGGTCCCAGTCAGCCACGTCAATAAGTGAGCATGCACAATACCATTTATCTCTCATGTGTTCTTTCATGTTCTAGGGGCATGTTTTCGTCAGAAGTCACACGGCAGAGACATGTTGGGTTTCTACATGCGTCTCCCATAGACTTCAATACAGCTGACGCCACAGTCTGGCCCCAAAGAAACATTCAGTGACATAATGACCCTTCCTTCTTTTTTAGGTTCAGAGTAAGAGTGGTAAAGGTGTGTCAGGAGAATGGGCCACACCTGAATCATCTCCTCCGAACTTTTCCCCCTGATGTAAGAGGATAACGGGACATGGGAGCTGATTAGAGGCTGTCTGGAAGAAAGCACCTTTACCTACTAAAGAAGTTTTTACAGGCTTATGCCTCCTCCGCCTGTTGTCTTCACTGGTTGTATGCTATCTGTCATATGGTCTGTGTAACCCACTTGCTGGTTTCATGTAAGATATCCCTTTCTAGTGGTTCCATGGTGTAATGGTTAGCACTCTGGACTTTGAATCCAGTGATCTGAGATCAAATCTCAGTGGAACCTTTCTTAAGAAAAATGTTGCATAATAGAGCTTACAATGAAAAGCAGTTGTACAATAATAAAGTAGGATGCTGACAGTCCAATATAATGGACTTGAAGGCCAGAGAACACTGTACAAGGCAGCAGCAGCTTTATGCTTTGTCATGACATTGTAATGTACAGTTTAAAAATTATAGACCTACCACAATGTCTATGTGCATTTATGGCATGCCCAGTTGCCTTACTGGACATTAGACTGTGTCAAAAGTTGAGCCATGATATATAATTTCAGTGTAATAACACACTGTATCATGACATAATGCACTATGTCATGACATTACCTTTTTTCTGAAATAAGCACTCAAAACACAGTTCAATTTTAAATTAACCTAATGACAGGGCTCAGCTCCCCACCTGTAAGTGCTCCGCAAAAGCAAGAACCTGTTTAGTTTGTGTTCGTATATTGGCTGAAGCTGCATAAATTAATTTCTGGCCACTGGAGGGCACAAGAACTCCAAAACAAAGTGACAAACATTCAGCTTCTGCTTCAAACATTGTTAATAAACCAAGCAGATAACACAGTTCCACAACAGACAGCATTTCTTTAACAGGCTTCAAATCAGGTTCCACCGAGACTGGAACTCAGATCACTAGATTCGCTGTTTGACCTGTCTTTTGCCTTTTTTGTGCGGTAACAATACATCCAGTTATACTGGTCGGACACCCTTTGTAAGGCAAAAAGATCCGAGAATTTGGAAACACATGTTAATGCCAGGTATGAACAGGGTCTTGCAGTTTGTCCTGTTGTTGCGTCTGGGTGCAGCAGGGAATACTCTCGCCTCCTGAAGAAGCTCTTTAGACAAAAGCATGGCTGGAGGCAGTGCAATGTCCTGTAGCAGCACAGAGAGCTCCCGCCTCCTCTCCTCTGCCTGTTGTGCTGTTGGATGATGAGCTCTGGTTCACTTCTACCAGCAGAGTCTCTGTTCCCTGTATCATCAGGGAGCCGCCAACAACACGCTGCCTGATCTTATGATAATACCTCAGAGTACGGACTACCTTGACAACCTCGAACTGAAAACAGATGTAATGGTGGTGGGACCAGGAGTCGGAGAGGCTTGAGCCTGAAGGACCTCCTGGCCAAAAATAGTATACATGCGTTGATGCTGTATATCTCTTTAGTTGACTTTTGTGTCACTGATTGTACGCTATATGTCTTATGTTCAGCTGATGTCATGTTTGACCATGTGGTCAGCACTCTAGACTTTGAATCCAGTGATCTGAGTTCAAATCTTGGTGGAACCTGCTTCTACTCATGTGATGAGCTATAAAGCAACAGCATACTACTAAAGCTCCAGTTAACACCCTTATTTGTCTGTGTATAAATCTGCTGTACTGTTGTGCAAAGTTACTGTCACTGCATCCTGGGCTATGTGATGTCCAACATTATTGTAATTGGTTTAAAGGAACAGGCAAAGGCATTTTTAAAATTTTTCCCCAAGTAGCAGAATCATAATGGATGCAGCCAGGCCTCTTTGTTTCGCCCCAACAAGACAAGTCTCATTATGCGAGACCAGTTTCTGCTAAACCCAGCAAATGCAATACGCTTCATGTGAAACTAGTAAACCATTCTGATGAAACAAACTACCATATAAAACATGCATGAACTATTTTGCGATTGTGTCTGTCTAAAGATTAATATGTTGGTTAAAGCTGCATTCATAGTTTTTTGGCCACTAGGGGGCAGAAGAATAAAAAACACAAAGACTTTCCTTCAGGATTAATAAAGTTCGAGCTTCGCAAAGAACCATGCTTCTGCTTGAAACATAGTTAATACATCAAACAGCTGAAACTGTTCTACAAGACAGTAAAGACAGACAGCATTAAGACAACCGTGGGAACAATTCTGTCACCCATCTTCTTTAAGAAAGGTTCCACCGAGATTTGAACTCGGATCACTGGATTCAAAGTCCAGAGTGCTAACCATTACACCATGGAACCTATGCAAGGTGAGCATTTTATAAAGACTGGGAGTGATCAATTAAATACATTTACTTTTAAATTAAAATATAATTTCATGGGGATTAAATACAATATAAGTTTTAATATAAACCTGTTACTCATCAATTAAATGTACATGTATTAAATGCTACATTTTGTAATACAGTTTCATTGCATGATTTAAGTTGATACATTGTTATCATAAGAAAATTAAATCGTTCTGTGGACACTTCAGTCGGGAGGAGTTTTTATATTAGTGCCTTCCAGTTCAATTCATCGCCATTTTTATTGAAGAAGCATTTGGTTTGAGATAAGAGCACTACATCTGACCTGTCAATACACCCATGCCCATCGGTGAGATCTGGGCTCGATTATCTTTGTCTTGTTTCTTTGACTCTTGAACAAGATTTCAATAGCGAAAGACAATACGACAAGAGAAAGTAAGAATAAAATAGTATTGAAATATCAAACACTGTAAACAAATTTGTAGCTACATAAATGTGATGTATGTTCAAATATAGTGTACAGTGCTCGGGCAATAAAGTATTCTAATCCTGAACTCTGTGTTCCCCACTGCTGGTCTGAAGGGTAACTTGGGTGAAACACTCTAAACCACAGTTCAGGGCCATACGCAGGATTTTAGAAATACTGAGGTCCAAAATTTAAAATGTGCTATTGATAGAGGGTACTAGAAATTTTATTATTGCCCCCCACCCCCGAAAGAAAAATGTGAAAAATGACCCCTTGAATGATGACTTCTGGTGATTTCATACACTATAACATAATACAATACAGCCTATTAGGCCTAAAGACAACCTACACAGGTTATTATATTCAACTCATTTATAGAACAGCGAAGTAGTTTATATACACAAGACTGAACCCTACAGTGGTGAAATATAAAGGTCACCATGAACATTTGGAAATGGAACTTTACATTTACACATCTCTGTCTCTTTCTCTCACCTCCATCACCTCTCTTTCTCTTTCTCTCAGTTTCCTTTTCAGCACAAAAGTTCAGCTTTGCCTGACGTAGTCTTTTCATTTTCATCTGTCAGTGAATAAAGTAAACACATGGTCAGCTGATAGGCTGTTTACATGCTACCACAGTCTGCTAGAATTAAGTCATGAAGATACCAAGGCTGGCTACTGGGCGGAGTTTACGCAGATGATGCAATCCAAGGACGAAGAAGCACCAACGTATCCATAACAACACCAAAGTTTAAAGTGTTTCTACTTGAATTCAACTATCTTCTTAAGTCTCTCAGAATTGTAAAAGACAAAAAAAATGAACTGTTTCTTCAATATTATGATAGCCTGATGAATGTATAAGCTTAATATCTAATAACTATATGATTTTTTTGTATTATCAGTGAATGCACAGACTCTATGTACTTCGTATTCTCTGCGTGACCAATGTATGTACCTTTTCTTTTTATTATTTTTTTACTTTTTCTTACTATTTAGTTCTTTGTGTCATGACATTTGTTTCTTGAAATCAATCCCTTTTTGTCTGACCTCATGATTGTAATGTTCTTTAATTGTCAATAAAGATTTATTTAAAAAAAAAAAGTATCCATAACAACACATTTTTACACCACTCCTTGTAACAGTCAGTAAAATGTGTGTTTGTTTTTGTAACTTTATTACCATACCTGTTTTAACTGATGCTGTATAGACACTGGTCTTATCAAACTGAGTTAATAAGTACGTCTGTGTCTCTACTTTGGCAAACACACTGACCTGACGCCAGCTGGACTGACTGATTAAAATATAGCCTACATTTAAGAAAATATTTGATCAAACCAGGGCTGTCAACATTTTTTCTATGATTTAATACTTATTTCATATCATACATACATACAAAACGTTCAGCCCACCGCCTGTTATTGGTGAGTCGATTTTAAGACACTTTGTTTGAGTTTAATTTACACCAGCCATGGTTCTGAAGTATTTAAGGACATTTGGACCGTGAATACTTATATTTACTTTTACTGTCACTTTTACTTGAGTAAAGACGATGAATAAGTGCCTGTACTACTTGTACCTCTACTTGAGTATATAACGTTTGTAGCCTACTTTGTCACTTCTGCTTATTTACAAAACTTTAAAAAATAAAATAAAATAAATAAATAAGAAAACGTGTTGGATCCATGGTTGCATGCCGTCTACGACAATTCCTGATCCCGACGCCAAATTATCAATCACAGCGTTTTGAAATGACGTCACTTTCCGCAGACAGTAGTGTCATGCGGTTCTATGGTGTAATGGTTAGCACTCTGGACTCTGAATCCAGCGATCCGAGTTCAAATCTCGGTAGGACCTGATTTTGCGTTCGTTCAACTACAACATATAGTGGGGCTGTTAAGCTTTTAAAATATGGACAGTCTTGCTTTTTGTGAAAGAAACATGAAACTTTCAGGGTTTGTTCTTCAGTGTGTGAGTTCAAGTCCCGGTTATTGATGCTACTAAATGTTTTCTCACTCCATCACAAGTTAAATGCTGCGTCTGACCAACATATTCTGCTCCATCTGGAGCGGTTCACTGACAAACTGAGACAGCCTGGACACAGACTAAAGTTCAGGTTCATGCACCTGATGTCCAGGTAGCTCAGTGTGTCAGAGGACTGTCCTGAAGGTCTGAGGTTGTGAGTTCAATCCTTGAGACAGTCTGAGTTTTGAAAACAGCTCTTAAAATAGTCAAAGGCAGGACACTCAGGTATCTGATGAGCTGGTCTGGAAGTTGTGGGTTTGAATCCTGACTCTTTATAATGTTGCTGCTCAGAAGAACGAGTGAAAACCTCTGAGAGACTCTTTGTAATGTCATCCAGTTAGCTCAGCAGGGTGACACCAGGGATAGAAGTTCTGAGATTGTGGGTTCAAGTCTTGTTTGGGTTTGATTCTTATAAAACTGAGTGAAGTCTGAAGTACGGACTGAACAGTGCCCAGAGAAGAACCTCCAGCGCCCGGGGGGAGGGGGAGAGTTGTGTTCCTGAGAGATGGAAGCTTTATGGGGCGATGAACCATCAGCAACTGAATGTTTGGATGTCTTTAAAACTTTGTTGCATCATCAAAGATCTTATAGTCTTAGGGTTAGTCTCAGAAAATGGAAACCATGTGTTGGTTTCCATTTTCTGGAAAGAGTGGAGCATCATCAAAGATCTTATAGTCTTAGGGTTACAGAAAAGTCTTTCACCGTTTCTGTAACCCTAAGACTATAAGATCTTTGATGATGCTCCACTCTTTCCAGAAAATGGAAACCAACACATGGTTTCCATTTTCTGAGACTAACCCTAAGACTATAAGATCTTTGATGATGCAACAAAGTTTTAAAGACATCCAAACATTCAGTTGCTGATGGTTCATCGCCCCATAAAGCTTCCATCTCTCAGGAACACAACTCTCCCCCTCCCCCCGGGCGCTGGAGGTTCTTCTCTGGGCACTGTTCAGTCCGTACTTCAGACTTCACTCAGTTTTATAAGAATCAAACCCAAACAAGACTTGAACCCACAACCTCAGAACTTCTATCCCTGGTGTCACCCTGCTGAGCTAACAGGATGACATCACAAAGAGTCTCTCAGAGGTTTTCACTCGTTCTTCTGAGCAGCAACATTATAAAGAGTCAGGATTCAAACCCACAACTTCCAGACCAGCTCATCAGATACCTGAGTGTCTTGCCTTTGACTATTTTAAGAGCTGTTTTCAAAACTCAGACTGTCTCAAGGATTGAACTCACAACCTCAGACCTTCAGGACAGTCCTCCAACACACTGAGCTACCTGGACATCAGGTGCATGAACCTGAACTTTAGTTTGTGTCCAGGCTGTCTCAGTTTGTCAGTGAACCGCTCCGGATGGAGCAGAACATGTTGGTCAGACGCAGCATTTAACTTGTGATGGAGTGAGAAAACATTTACTAGCATCAATAACCGGGACTTGAACTCACACACTGAAGTCTTTGCCTCCTAAGTTCAGACCGCTACACTAACATGTGAGCACACTTCACTGACCACGACTGAGACTAGACATCAGCTAAATCCCAGCTGGTCTTCCACCCACAGTCATGAGGTTCTCATGTCAGCGATCAGACCACCGGACCGACGTGACGACACACACGGTTGTGTCGTCACGTGAGCAAACAGACTCCATGTTTCTACTCAAAGACAGAAAGAAGTTCATGTAGAACTTCTGCTGAATTCACAAGAAGGAACAAACGATGAAGAGTTAGTCAGAGACAGAGTTTATAAAGTGTCTCCTGACTGAGACACTGTGTCCCACGTCTGATTTCACCATCAGGTTATCAGGTGTTCACATTTAGAACCCTCATGTAGGTTTCTGAACTCAGGTTGAACAACATGTTTGGAAAAGGTCACGAAAGGTCACGGAGGTCAGGATAACAGAAGTAGATGTCCATAAACCCCTCTGTAATTATTTTCCCATCTAATATGACAACAAAATGAAAAAAATATTTTGATCCTGGCTTTATCACATGATCTGATTTCGTTTTTTAAAATGTATGCAAATTAGCGCATTTTTAATGAGATAAGGCCTAATTTGCATTTATGTTTAAACATTGAAATACAAAAAACTTGCAATACATTTTTTTCTTTCTTTCTTTCAAAATTCTTTTTATTGAGTTTTCTTTGAATGCATTTCAACAGCGAATGTCAGGGCACAAGGAATTCACTACAGCACTAAAAATTTAAAATAAAATAAGTAAATCTGTAAATATCAAAGTAAAAACAATGCCAAGATCATATATAATCAAATCATACCAAAACAATGCAGGTTAAATAAAATAACCATATAAAACAAATAAAAAATAAATAGAATTAAAAAAAAATATATAAAAAAAAAAGGGAGGGGGGGGACGACAAAAAGACACAAATACAAACACACAGGGAGGGACAACAGAGACAGGAGGGGAAGGAGTGGGGGTGGGGGGTCCAGTTGTGCAAACAATCACTCGTCCTCAGAGGGCATACCTACAGTGGGTCCGCTGATAGCCTGTCACTCCAACTGTAGCCCATCTAACTGCTGAACAAATTCAACAAAGCCATCCCAAGTCCCATGGAACTTCTGAAGAGCACCATTAACAGTATACCTAATCTTTTCTAATTTGAGATTACACATGATACTCCTGAAGAGATGTGTGTGGGTGGGTGGGGCAGATTTTTTCCAATCCAACAAAATCAACTGCCGCGCTAGTAAGGAGGAGAAGGCCAAAGCCTTCCGCTGACAGGAGGTCAAGGATATGTTTCTTGAGGTTACCCCAAAAATGGCCATAAGGGGACAGGGAATAACAGTTTTTTTTAAATACTTTAGAAAATAAATCAAAAAAAGAGGACCAGAATCGATCTAGTTCAGGGCAACCCCAGAACATATGGTATAAAGTCGCAGGTAGGATCTTGCATCTGTCACACAGAGGGTCAGTGTCCGGGTAAATTTTTGTCAGGGCAGTCTTACAATAATGTAAACGGTGCAACACCTTGAACTGTATAAGACTGTGACGTGCACATATGGATGAAGAGTGAACACTATCCAAGGCTGCATCCCAAATGTCAACCGGGATGTCAAAGCCAAGCTCCCCCTCCCAGTGCTGTTTTATAATAGTTAAAGAGGGCATGTTAATTGAAATTATGTATTCATAAACTTTGGCCAGGCAATACATTTTTTTCTTAACTTAATATGAGTAATCAACTGAGAAAGTTTCATGGTGATATCTATTTTTAATTTTTTTTTACCCTATTCACCTATAGTGTCTCGCCTTAAGCCACTCACATTCCTAGTAACCTTCACTGCACTTAATGATGTTGACCTCTTAGAGTGCTATCAATGGCATAAATGAGTTCCTCATGCCCAGATACATGGAAATACATCTTTAGTTTACATTTCTATCACATTTAGATCCTAAGATATACACATTTACAATTTTGTGCATGAAAATGACATATTACAGAGGTCAATGACCTCTAGCTGACCTCAGGGGTCAAACTGAGAATGCCTCCACATCTTAAATTAAAGCTTATGTCCTGAAGAACAAACCCTGAAAGTTTCATGCTTCTTTCATAAAAAGCAAGATTATTGAGCTTAACAGCTCCACTAATATACCAGCGTGATGAGACTCTGTGTCTACTGCAAAAAAACACGATATGTTCCAAAATATCTTGTCATGCGGGCCTGGTTCTAGGCATGGGCAATGCCCCCCCCCCCGAATGCTTCGACTGCCCCACCAAACCGACCCTGCTTCATTTCAAAAATAAAGTTCATTTAAATATATCATATTGTAATTTATTCCCATAAATGCTGCTCAGAGTAATCACAGTCCACGGAATCTGGTCCCATTGTATGGAATTAGATTTGTGCCAAAAGTAACAAACAAAACTTCTTAAATGTCAAACAAAAATAGGAATTTGAGAGAACATAAAACTAATTTCAAAAATAAAACTTATAACTTGCAATCAAATAATTTGTCAAATAGTGTAAAGTATTGGTCTTTTACTCTTCTAATAATGCATTATTTTGTTTACGGTTCCCTCTGCTTCTCTCTCTCCGCTAAGACTTTTGCGCTGACTCTCAGCTTTGCGGTCTCGCTGCAGCTCTTTCTCGTTTGCGCTCCCTGATTTTTTGTTTGCAGTTTTGGCACAAACGTCTCGGGTGGGCGGGCTTTTTCAGCAGAGCGTCCCCATTGGCTAATTAGTTTTTGACTGACACAGCTCGACGTCCGCAGTATACGGTATGCAAGTTTCCCAGAATGCATTTCGCTGCAACCGGCAGCGGTAGAGCTGCTAAAAGCTGTTTTAATTCTCGCTTTAGCGCTGTTAATACATCGCTTTCGTAAGTTTTAATATATATTTATGCGAGAAAGTATCTATTTAGATCCTTAATATGCGATTAGTTTATCCAAATGACGCCTGTTTGTAAATTTGTTCCGACGTTTTCGAAGATGCGCAGAGCCTGTGGGACCAGCGCTCCAGGCAGTCTCAGAGACAGCAGCCCGTTTCCTGATGTGATGGGCCGGTCTAACCACATCGTTAGATTTCCTTCATGATACCAATATTTATCTAACAAAAGGATCTAAATAGGTACTTTCTTGCATAAATATATAATAAGTTTTATTTTTGAAATTAGTTTTATGTTCTCTCAAATTCCTATTTTTGTTTGACATTTAAGAAGTTTTGTTTGTTACTTTTGGCACAAATCTAATTCCATACGATTCAACTTGCGAAGTTTGAGCGAGTTGGCCGTCTGAGGATTGGACGCTGTCGGATACTCTGATTGGTTGTTAGCGAGCTGTTCATTGACCTTTCTAATTGGCGGTGTGCTAGCGAATCAGCGCGGTGTGTGGGAGGGGCGGAAGTAACGATGGTCTAAACTCCGGTCCGTCATTTCCTGTTTTCGGTGACTACTCGTGCAAGCGCAGAGAGCACACGCCACTGTGTAGCTGGAAGTGGTCGAGGCGGGTTGTTTCAGTGCAACCTTTCTGCCAAACGGGTCAGACGGGGAGGCAAAGTAGTGGTCGGATAAAGGCAGTTGGCCGTTGGTTTGAGTCTGGGCGGTGTGTGGGCCCCTTTAGATACCACGGGCACTCCAGATAGTTTTAGCATGCCTGCTAGCAGTAGCATAGTCCTATCGGCAGCTGCTGCGGAGTTTGTCTCTGTCCCGCTCCGCGGCATGGGGAGCCTCACAAGGGCAGGCTACGTACCGGTTGTGAGGCGGGTTTCAACTTTCAGCCTCCCCCACCCCCACAGACAGGATTAAACAACACACGTTAGTGATAGGGGACTCCATTACCCGTAAATTCAGGCTAGCGCCGCCGGCCACTAGGGCCAGAGCCTCCGACAGTGGCTAATCTGAGGGTGCTGGCATCAAGCAGGGAGAAACATGGAACCCCGGCAGGCACACACGACTTTCCGAAGCGCGAGAAAGTGGTGCATAATAATATAGCATCAATCAGTCATTATTTATTTTTTACAGCGCAGTTTACAAAATTGCATTGTCACAGATTACAAAGAAACCTACATTTTGCCCCACCACCAAATTTCCCATCCTCCTTTCTCATGTACGGCCACCCACATACCGGTAGGCTCTCTGAACGAGAGAGCTGCACGACCATGAGCCGCACTGCAGGGTGTCAGACATAGAAATGAGCTGCGCATGCGTGCCAGACATGCCCAACTACCAATCACTGACCACCATTTCTTTCCACGAAGAAATTCGCGGTTTTATGCCAACTGCTGAGCCTCAGTTTTCTGTTGCCCACTAAGGGTATTAATCCAGCCAGCAAGTAGTTGGCGCATCGGATTTGCACCACGATACCTTAGTGGGAATCTGGTAATACAGTTATGCAACTAATATACAGTAAAAATTACTTTAAAACAATAAATTCTAAACTTTCCATTTTCATAGTCCCATTGCAGTCTAGACATTTCTAACAATTAGATATAACATAAATAAAGTTATCTTCCTATAAGGGGAGGGGGTGGAGATGGGTTTAATATGTAAAATTGACTATGCCAATAACATTGTAGCTTCACATTTAAATACAAAATATGATAGTAGACTGACATCAAGAATTTGTTGGCCACAGAATTTGTTTCTTCGTCAATCCAGAAAAATAATTCCCATTAGAGCTTTGCCGATGGAGCCACGGCGAATCGGCGATGCTTACGCCTGGGTTGGTAAACAACATTTAAGTAACAACTAAGCTAAACTAAAGTTTACAATACAATTGTCAATTACCATCAACTATTTACAATATATTTAACTTTTCTTTTTCAAATGTAGAAATATTGAGTTATCATACAACTATTCACAGTAAACAGGATAATATATTAATACTTAAACAAAGAATATTTCAAACTATTTACAATTTAACTATTATTTACAAGGATTATTTATTTACAATATATTACATGCTATTTAGACAATTTCTTCCTCATTTCCTCCAACCACTGCTGTTTGGTGAGCGTATCGAACGCAGGGCAATACGCTCTGCCACGGCACTGGCTGTGTCCAGTGTCAGCAGTGCGGAACTGGCCACACCTTTTGCATGTGTTTGCCTCCACTGTTCTTCTGTAGGGCCTCTTTGGTGGAGGTCCAGACTCCGCTGTGGTGTTGGGCTCAGTTATTTGTGGGTTGGTGCCCTGAACTGGCGCAGGAAGCAACAACAAGCTGCCTGATTTTGCGGTAGTCCCTCAGGATCCCTTGCCTTTCCTCACTGGGCCTTGGTGGAGATCACAGAGTCTAATAAAAATGCTCTCCACCAACCGACAGCAGTTAGGCCACTGAGCAGGTGCGCTACTTGCACCTAACATGCAACGGGTGGTGCTCTCCACACCAGGAGTTTGTGAGGGCTTCTTCGGTGTCCTGAACCGTCCACTCAAAAGTCTCCCCTGGTGTCGTGCTGCATAAATGACCCGCTGCTTGTCACCTTCGTCCAGCTTCTCCCACAGTGCTATGATTTCCCTGGTCTGCTCCCGAAGCTTCACCAGATACTCAGCCAGTCTGTCCACGTGCTGGTATCCAGGGACATTTTGGTCATCGACAGCCTGTGCAAATAAGAAAATAGCAAACCTTACAACCTTCACAGTTTATTTAAAGTACACATCATCCAGAGTGTGTGCACATGTAAGTGTGTATATGTAAGAGTTGGGCTCATATCTATACACCTACACTGCCTATAAAAAGTATTCACCCCCCTGGATGTTTTCTCCTTTTATTGCCTTTATAAATGAAATCACCGTCAATGTAATTTGTTTTGTTTTTTTTACAAAAATGACCAAAAAATAACTCTTTCATGTCAAAGTGAAAACAGATTTTTACAAAGTAATGTCAATTAATTAAAAATAATAATATGGAAGAAATGATTGCATAAATATTCACCCCCTTTAAAGTGATAGACCTAATTCAGCCGACGCCCAGCTCATGAATGCTGGCAGTCTCACAATTAGTGAAATGGAGATCACCCAAGTGCAGTTAGTGTGTCTTAAGTGGCTGTAGTATAAAGACACCTGTGTTTGGAAGGGCCAGTCTCTGGTTCATCAGTGTTCCTGCTAAAAATCACACAATGAAGACAAAAGAACACTCCAAGCAACTCAGAGAGAAGATTATTGAAAAGTGGAAGTCAGGGGATGGCTACAAAAAAATTAGCAACTCACTGAACATTCCCTGGAGTTCAGTTAAATCCATCATAAAGAAATGGAAGGAGTACGGCACCTGTGTAAATCTACCTAGAGCTGGCCGTCCTCCCAAACTGAGTGAGCAGGCAAGAAGGAGACTGGTGAGGGAGGCCACCAAGACACCTGCGACCACTCTGAAGGAGTTAAAAGCTTCAGTGGCTGAGGTGGGAGAGACTGTACATACCACAACTGTTGCGCGGGTTCTTCACCAGTCAAAGCTGTATGGGAGAGTGGCAAAAAAAAAAAGCCACTGTTGGAAAAAGGCTCATATCAAAGCCCGATTCAGGTTCGCCCAAAAGCATGTGGGTGACTCCACGGTCAACTGGAGGAAGGTTCTTTGGTCTGATGAGGCAAAAATTGAACTTTTTGGCCATCAGACTAGAAGGTATGTTTGGCGAAAACCAAACACTGCACACCATCATAAACACACCATCCCCACCGTGAAGCATGGTGGTGGCAGCATCATGCTGTGGGGATGCTTCTCAGCAGCAGGCCCTGGAAGGCTTGTTAAGGTAGAGGGGAAAATGAATGCTGCATCATATTGCCAAATCCTGGAGGACAATCTGAGTCTGTCTGCAAGAGAGCTCCATCTTGGGAGAAGATATATTTTCCAACAAGACAACAATCCAAAGCATACGGCAAAATCTACACAAAAATGGTTTGAAGATCACCATGTGAATGTTCTGGAGCCCAGACCTCAATTCGATCGAGGATTTGTGGCAGGACTTGAAAAGAGCTGTTCACGCCCGATCCCCGAGCAACCTGACAGAGCTTGAGCAGTTTTGCAAGGAAGAATGGAGAAAAATTCCAGTGTCCAGATGTGCAAGCCTGATTGACAAGTATCCACACAGACTCAGTGCTGTGATTGCAGCCAAAGGTGCATCTACTAAATATTAACTTGAAGGGGGTGAATATTTATGCAATCATGTATTTTACATTATTATTTTTAATTAATTGACATTACTTTGTAAAAATCTGTTTTCACTTTGACATGAAAGAGTTATTTTTTGTTAATTCTTGTAAAAAAAAAAAAACAAATTACATTGACGGTGATTTCATTTATAAAGGCAATAAAAGGCGAAAACATCCAAGGGGGGTGAATACTTTTTATAGGCAGTGTACATATTCAAAATTGAACACACACACACTTACCATATCTTCATCTTCAGCCTGCATATCCACTCCAGCCTCAGCGGACCAAGTAGAGGGCATGATGGATGCACCAGAGACCATGGAAGACGTGCCAGGAGGTAGGGCTGATGTTCCAGGAGCCAGGACTGATGTTCCAGGAGCCAGGACTGATGTTCCAGGAGGCAGGACTGATGTTCCAGGAGGCAGGACTGATGTTCCAGGAGGCAGGGCTGCGGGAAATGGTAAGAAAAATCACAACAAGATTATTTTGTATAGATATTACAGCATCACAGTTTTAATTTTCACTGCAAAAAACTATTATAATCATGATGATGCGACATTTGTTGGGGTCTGTACCAAATGAACATGTTCTCTTACATCTGGGGAACATGATTTGTAGGCCAGGCATCTCTGCAGCACTGCGCTGCATCATTTTAATGCTGTTTTTTCATCGCACTTGGTCATATTGCAATTTCACTCGTATTTGAAATAGTTCAACCATACCAGTAGCTATGGTGGATGTGCTGAAAACCGCTGAGGATGTGCCCACGCTCAGGGTGGATGTGCCAGGAGCCATGCCAGATGTGGTGATCGCCAGGGTGGAGACGGTGGACACCAGACTGGATGAGGGACCAGGAGTGAGAGACGCTGCAACCTGAGGGGCCTCCAGGTCAGCCACTGTGGGGTCGTCTGGGATGTCAGCGAAGCCCTCATCTGTTTCCACATCATCCTCATGCTGTTCAATTAACTCAGCAGTCTCCTCTGAGTCAGGGTGCATATCCTGCAGTGCCTGACCGGTCTGCCGGAACAGATACTGTAGCCCTGTGAGCGCTCCTGAAATAACTGAAGTAAAGTGGATAATTTACAGTGTTAATGAAGGATTTTAAAACCGAGTTGAATACCACTGTGTTCACAAATGCTTACCAGTGTAACGTGAGGGTGGTGCCACCTTCTTGCCAAACAGCTTCTCGTAGTGCTTGTTCACTCATTGAAGCAGGTCACCCGAGTAGCTGCGTAAAGGTGACGGTGCAGATTTAAATTAAAAGGAAACTACCTGTTTCCACAGACTAATTTCAGTTCAGACTGATAGTACTGAGTACTCTGAGTGGAATTTCAAAATTAAAGCCCTCTGAAATATCAAATATTTGTAATATTTCTCTCTTAATTCAGATTGATATAACAAGGACACTACCTGTTTCCACAGACTATTTTCAGTTCAGATTGATAGTACTCTACCCCAGGAAATATTGAACATACTTGATATTTACGAGGGCTTTAATTTTGAAAGTCGACATCAGAACTTCCTGATATTACATGAGTGACTCTCTAAGGTGGAGTACTATCAATCTGAACTGAAATAGGGCTGTGGAAACAGGTAGTTTCTTTTTAATGTAAGTCTGAATTCATATGGAAATATTGAAAATATTTGATATTTCAGAGGGCTTTAATTTTGAAATTCCACATCAGAACTTCCTGGTTTTATATGAGTGACTCTCTGAGGTGGAGTACTATCAGTCTGAACTGAAATTAGTCTGTGGAAACAGGTAGTTTCTTTGAAATATCAATCTGAATTTAAAGGGAAATATTGACAATATCTGACACTTTAGAGGGCTTTAATTTTGAAATTCCACATCAGAACTTCCTGGTATTACATGAGTGACACTCAGGGGTG
This sequence comes from Lagodon rhomboides, assembly GCA_039737535.1. NCBI lineage: Eukaryota > Metazoa > Chordata > Actinopteri > Spariformes > Sparidae > Lagodon > Lagodon rhomboides. The sequence goes on along the minus strand of CM077805.1, from coordinate 16,353,089 downwards.
GAGTACCATCACTCTGAACTGAAATTAGTCAGTGGAAACAGGTAGTTTTCCTTTATCGTAAAACTGAATTTGAGGGAAATATTGAACATATTTAACTATTAAATGGGCTTTTATTTTGAAATTTCTCATCAGAAGCGCAAGATATAGTGTTTATTTTCATGTTGGACTAATTATTCACACAGATGAAATGTCATGGCCTCCATCCTCTAAGGCTTCAATGTGATCAGAATTGGGATGGTAAAATTAATTAAGTAGGCTAAATAATCAACAAATTAATTCCTTAAATGCCCAATTAATTAATTAACTAATCGTTCAATTAATGAATCAATCAATTAACAGACTGACTGACTGAATGAATTCATGTGAACTTGCAAATTATGTTCATCGGTCGGTGCTTTTATTTTGAATTCTGTTCTTGGACTGCATTACCGTAATATCTAATATATACAGGCACCACAAAACAACTGGGGGCTAGTTTGACCGGGGTTTTCGGAGTGGCAGCGGGCTTGACTGCAGTTTTTGTAGTCAGGTCGCCTGGCACGCTTGGCTTGCGCCGCGTCTACCAGCCGCCAGACTCCACGGTAGACAGTAGTGGTACCGCTGGAGAAACTAGTTCCACAAACCTGGTATGCAGCGGTTCAGGTGGAGAGGAAAGGACTCCAAAGATGTCGAGCCTCTGGCACATCTGTACATTGGTAGCCGCAAACCTCCCTTTGTGAGCTCCCCTGTTTTAGTTCATAGAGCAACACCTGTCAGATCCTGGATGCACTTGATGTGCTTTTTCTGGACCTGCCAGATGTGCTGCATCCTCTCCCTGTCAAACAGCGGAACTCCAAGGGAGTCTTTCCCACTGCTACCCATCAGCCCCTGCAGCAGCTCCTCCAGCAGCTAAGTGGTGTTCTCCTCACCACAGGTCCTCCTCCGGCAGTGGAGAGCCAGCTCAGGTGTCTGCTGTTGTCACCATCGGTGAGACGAGGCAGGCCCTGTGACTGAAGCTGCTGTTTCTTGGCTTCACGCAACAGAGCTAAATCAGCTGCATCCCACTCAAACACGCATGCTGACAGGCGCGACATGAAAACTGGGTACAGCTGATGAGCATCTGTTGTGCATCCCAGGGCAAGTCGGCGCATGAAGTGCCAGATATCCAGCCTTACTGTCAGGTCTGGCCACCCGCTGAATCTGGCCTTCAACTTGGTCTCCGCCGCCTCAGCACAGCAGCCACAGTCCACATACAGGATGACAGGGGCATCCACACCTGTCTGCTGGTATCGCTTGACCAGATCCGCTGCCATCATATCCAGGCCAGCTCAGTATCTGACCATACTCATTTCCCACTGAGGTAAGCCAGAGTGCTGTGCCCTTGGCAGTTCCGGCAAGCTTCTTGGTGATCTGAAGCACACAAAATGTATAGGGTCTCTGTCAACATGATTCAGAAATACTGAAAAACAGGCATGTATGTTTTATATATATAACAAAATATGTAGCCTATTTTTGAAGCAAAGAAGATTGTTTAACCTTTTTAGTGGAATCCATCTTTAGTATGTTGCCATAGATGGAAGTGATTCTGGCCTTGATGTCCTCCGGCCTCGTCAGAATGTCCTGGCTGTAAACGGAGAGGAGCCACTTACAGCTCGGCACCACAGCAGGCTCTGGAGGCTCAGGGAACGCCATGGGCAACAGTCCGGGCCGCTGGAGGAAGTCCACGCACTCTGTGGTGTACCGTGCCACACGGTGAAGCCATTCCTCCGTGTGGTTCTCCCCAAGTTGCTTTAAAACCCGCGTAGGGCTGTTCCCCAGGCCTCTCTCCCGCAGAAGTCGGATCACCCGGATGTCACAAGCAAACCTTGGTCACAGACAGATGTATCAGTAAAAATGTTTTACATAATTCTATATGACAAGGCAAGAGAGACAGGAGATGTTACTCACTTTTGTGTGAGGACGACCCGAAATTCCGACCTGTGCGCCAAGTCCAGTTGTTTCAGGACAGTCTGACTCCAAGACACGTGGTTGGCTCTACATTTGGTGCAGGTTAGAGTCTCTGTCACCATGTTGTAGATCCTGTCCACGTCCAGGACCCGACGTGCCCTCTTGTGCAGTCCCGCTCCTGTGAGTTGGCGGCGTCCACAGGCAGGGTTGGGACAGACCACCTTCACCTTCCACAATTTGTAAGGCATCCAGACAAAAAGTGGGTGGGCGAAAAAGCGGTCTGGAGCAGGAGCCTGGTGGCAGAGATGACTTGGCTGTGGTGGATAGTACCAGAGCTTTAAGTTGTTTTGAAGCTCTAGTTCTCCCCTGGGCCCCACCTTCAAAACATATTTCTCAATCCATTTGTGGTCTTCAGGTGGCAAACCCTCTGACCACAAACGGGGCAGCTGAGGTGATGTCTCTGTCCTGGGTTGCGCAGCCTTAATGATAAAAAAAATGCATAAACACACTTAATACTGGTAGAAGACTGATTCTGCTCTACACAGAATGATATTAAATGTTATATTACTTACTGTGACGGTGGCACACACTGCTGTGGTACTGAGGACAGGCACTGGACCTGGAGCATCTGTCACAGGGGCTGGAGACTGTAAAGGCATGCAAAAGATTAAAAATCATATTATTAACAACATAAAAATTACGTTGTTATTTCACATAACTGCTCTACATGAAACACTATTATTTAGCTTTCAGGTGTCATTTCTGATTTGAGTGTTTCTTTTTTAACACTCTTAATAATCTTGAGAAAAATGTGGACAGAAATACATATACTTTAACTGTGTGTGAAACGGAGCTATATCGTTACTTACTGAGACAACAATGCTGGCTGGGGAACTGCTGCTTGCTTCAGTGGGGCTGGTGACTTGGGTCTGTAAAGAATTCAATCTAAGTAACTTGTACAAACAGTTTCGATGTGATGTCCATTTACCTCTGTTGCTTTTCTGGCTCTGCTCAGATTTGGCTTTGCAGCAGCAACATGAGCGCCACCAAATCTTGGCTTGGTAAACTGAAAGGAAGTAAAGCAAAGGCCGGTGTCATGAGAGGACTTTGTTGTCTAACTATCATGCAGTGAAGAAAATGTCAAATATTCATCATCAAGTTATGAGTGTCACAGATACCATTGACAAATCTAATAATGGTCGCTTTGTATGGCCGGCTGTCACTTGTCCCACGGCTGCACCCTGCTGCTGCTGCTGCAGCACTCTGTGGCCCCACAGAGCCCTGGACATGGCGAAGTATATAAAATCACAAATTAGCTTGTGTACTAATATACACACACACAACTTGAGTATTAAATTGACCAGTGTTACCTTCTGCGTGTGAAAATGACACACGCACTGCCTCTCTTGACCGAACAAAGACCTCTGTCCTGGTCTCTGCATTAGACATTTCTCGATCAAAAAATAACAGTTGCACATTTGATTGAATCAGCCACAGATGTAATGCAAATTATTTGTTCATGACATGTTTATTAACTCATAGGAACATGGCCTTTATTGCATTTTATACAAATTATAATGAGTTAAATGTATTGTGAAAGTAAATAACAATGAAAATAATATACTGTATACAGTGAATATACTGAAAATACTCATACCATCTGATAGAGAGCATACCACTTCTTCTGCCTGGGAGCTGGCCTGTTTCCTTCACCTGCAGGCCAGACCTCAGGCGGGACATCCACTCTGAGTCCGCCATCGCCTTGTGGGACTCGGAAGATTTTGCAAATGAATGTCATCAAACGCACCGCAATGAAGTTAGTTTTAAGTTGGATATTTGACAGACATTCGCTCCGGTTAAACCTCTTCTTCGCTCTGGGTACACTGCGATCCGAGCAAGCCGCTCCAACATTTCAAGTGCACCCGTATTGCAGACTGTACAGTAAACACACGCCGATAGAAGACGGCTACAGCGTGTACCGACTTCCTGTTTTCAAAATAAAAATGTGGGCTATTTAAAGCAGAGATATTGTGTTTAAAGTTATTGAGAAGCTATTGAGCTAAAATGCTAATATTTACAAGTAAAAATTAATTAAAAATATTTAGAAATTTAAAATGCAAAAACAAGAGGTGTATCCCATGCAGCCAGTGGAGTACTATGATCCCACACCGATTTTGAGTCAATTGATCACATGACCTGGAAGCTATTGAGCTAAAATGCTAATATTTATATATAAAAATTAATTAAAAAATATTTAGAAATTTAAAATGTAAAAATAAGAGGTGTGTCTCATGCAGCCAGTGGAGTACTATGATCCCACACTGATTTTGAGTCAATTGATCACATGACCCGGAAGCTATTGAGCTAAAATGCTAATATTTATATATAAAAATTAATAAAAAATATTTAAAGACGTAAAATGTAAAAATAAGAGGTGTATCTCATGCAGCCAGTGTTTCTTTTATTCATTGGCATAAGGGACATTTCCAGTTTTTGTCCTTCGCATCCTCTATGTCCTCGCTTTCCATGGACAGACATGAACTGTGGAACCACCTGTCGCAGTCGTGATGAAATTGTATCCATTTAATTGAAAACAAATTATATATTTAATCCTTTTTTTATCATTATTTGACAGCGAAACATTATTATAATATCTTTTTTCATGGCGATATAACAATTCATCATGTCTATAACTGTTTTTCAATCACCATTGTATAATGGCAGTTCCTGGTCCGGGTGGCTTGAAGATGGCACACATTGCACAATAATTTTGTTCATCAAAGACTAAAAAAATTTTTTATTTAATTATATATACCTACTATCTATCTTGTTTTTGCATTTTAGATCTGTTCATATTTAAAATTAATTTTTATATGTACATTTTTTTTAGTCTCTGATGAACAAAATTATTGCGCAATGTGTGCCACCTTCAAGCCACCAGGACCAGGAACTGCCATTATACAATGGGTGAGTAATTGAAAAACAGTTATAGACATGATGAATTGTTATATAGCCATGAAAAAAATATTACAATAATGTTTTGCTGTCAATAAATGATAAAAAAGAAAGATTAAATATATAATTTGTTTTCAATTAAACAGATACAATGTGATGACTGCGACAGGTGGTTCCACAGTTCATGTCTGTCCATGGAAAGCGAGGACATAGAGGATGTGAAGGACAAAAACCGGAAATGTCCCTTATGCCAATGAAATGCATGAGATACACCTCTTTGCATTTTAAATCTGTTCATATTTTTTTTAATTAATTTTCATATGTAGATATTAGCATTTTAGCTCAATAGCTTCCGGGTCATGTGATCAATTGACTCAAAATCAGTGTGAGATCATAGTACTCGACTGGCTGCATGAAATACACTTCTTATTTTTACATTTTAAATCTCTAAATATTTTTTTTATTAATTTGTATACATAAATATTAGCATTTTAGCTCAATAGCTTCCGGGCCATGTGATCAACTGACTCAAAATCAGTGTGTGATCATAGTACTCCACTGGCTGCATGAGATACACCTCTTGTTTTTGCATTTTAAATATTATATATATAGCCTATATTTAAATATTTTGAATGCAATACGGGTGCACTTGAAATGTTGGAGCGGCTTGCTCGGATCGCAGTGTACCCGGAGCGCAGAAGAGGTTTAACCGGAGCGAATGTCTGTCGAATATCCAACTTAAAACTAACTTCACTGCGGTAGCAAACGCGACAAAAAGCAAAATGTCAGTCATATAATTGAACACAACAGGTGAAGTTACTTTTCTATGTAAAGTTTTAATGTGTACAGCAGTGCGATAAATGTGTAAATACTCGCCATTTCCCTTGTTGTCCGACTTCTGTTGTCGTTGCCACTCGCCTCAAACTCCGCTTCGAAAACGACGAAGGTTACCGCAAATCTTCTCGGCTTCGCTCGGCTCAATCCAACATTTTTCCGTCATGATTGGTCAAATGTTGGAGCTGGGCGAAGGCGATTGGTGGGGGGAATGTTGGAGCCGCGGATTTGATTGGCCGTCATCCTCCAACATTGTGAAATGTTGGACGGTCGGCGCGGGTTCGAGTCCCACTTCTGACAATAACTTTTTCATGAACATGCATATTCAACGGACAAGATGAGCCACTCAGTCGGAGTGAATGACTTCTCTCAGCCAAGCACTTGGGGCTGGATATATTTGTGACGTTTTGTTTCTCTTCTTTGCACAACTGATAACTTGGATCGAAGATGTATTTTATGGCAACATTTTAGTAATTTATGCAAAATTTAAATAACTTCTCTGTAAAATTGATCACTACTTAGCTGAAATAAAATTAAGAGTTCTGTTAAGATTATCTGAAGGGATGTGGTTTTGTTTGTGACCCCTCCATTCACAGAAACAACACATCAAGAGAGGTGTTTTCACAATGTCATTATCTCTCTGAAGATGTACAAGTGACTTTCTCTCTGTTTGCACTCAATGTGTGGGGAGGGGGAAAAAAGGGGGGGGGAAACTTTGTATATGAGTGAATATATATACATTTTGTACATTCCTCGATAAAAACTTGATCACAAAAAAAGAGAGGTGTTTTCACACTACTCGAAATTAGTTAGGGATATGGATGCATGTATATGGATATGGAATAAAAGTCAGATGAAATGTGTTGCTATATCCAAGTAACTTGTCAGTATCCATACTCTTGCTGAAGATAAATATATAAAGCATCAATAATAACGAGCCAATGGGGGCATTCTCTTTGATTCAATATATTTATCTTATTCGTGAAAGTGACAGCTGGAGAAGACTTACCCTGGGCTGGACTTGAACCCGCCCCACTGCGGTAAAACGGGGCACTTGACAGATTTAGTAACAAACAAACATCACTAAAGATCACATTGTGAAGGCGGGAGTATCTGCCATCAGCGTTTTTATGCGCATTCTACCTCTTAGAAGAGAATTTGTCTTACTTATCGTCGGATGTTTCATTTTTTAAACGCGTCTCTAAGAACGTGCGTTTTTACCATTGACCCGGAAGTGAACAACCGAATGTTGTACTCACATTTTTACATATTAAAATATGTTCAACACCCGTTAAACCAAATAGTTCTAATGTTCCTTTTAATGCAACCACCGACATCTATCCGTATCTTTATAATCATGGACCTGGTGGCAGAACCGCAACGTTAATATTGTCACACGTGCGTCACCGTATTAAAATGATTACTGTATCACGTCTCAACGTCCTCCTCAGAGTTCTGCACCGTTAGAGCGATTGGAATGTTACGTCACCCTCACAGTCGTCGGACGTTTGGCCGCAATAAAACAAGAATCTAGCACAACAGAAATTAGTGTGTAATAAGGCTTTGTTGGTTAAGTCTGAAATTCAGTATCTGTATTTTAACGTCAGGATGGCCGAGCGGTCTAAGGCGCTGCGTTCAGGTCGCAGTCTCCCCGTGGGTTCGAATCCCACTTCTGACAGAAACCTTTTTCGCTGTAGAATGACATTGTTCCACAATGTAGTGTGGAGGCACATGAGCTGCTATCTATGCAATTAAAATTCATGCTACCTGGGAATGTCTCAGGATTAAATCTGAAAACCATTTAGTCAACGATGATGTACTCTGACAATCCACCAGAGGGCAGAAGAGACCAGTTTATGTACAGACGAAAGTCTTTTTACTGTGAGTGCTGTGTTCAGAATCAGAAATCAGAATCACAAACAGATTTATTACCAAGACGGATTTTACAACAAGGAGGAATTTGTCTTGGTGAATAAGGTGCATGCATTGAAACAGTGTAGTCAAACAAACAATAGTCAAACAGTGACTATTATATATACACGTTATAAACAATATAAATAAAACAGAGACATAAGCGTGCGATGATTGATAAATTAAGACGGAAGAGCTGTACAGGATGACAAAAATAGATAAAATAGCTAAAAAATAAAAGATGTTAAAAATGATAAAAATTGTCCAAATTCTGCATTATTGTAATGCAAAGATTCAAGGGCGGTGGTGGGTATGAGTGCAAGAGTGCAAGTGTCACTCATACCCACCACCTATGTCTGTGTGTACTGTATATATGAATAAAAAAGTGCATATTCCATGTACATTTCAACTTTTTCAACATTTTTTCTGGGCTACAGCCTCATTAGAAGAACCGTCCATCTGTAGAGGAACTGATAATAAAATAGATAAAAATGAATATTTATGGTTTTTTTTTTTATGAGAGGTCTCACATTGTATGCTGTTTCCTTTGCTTGTCTCATCTGTGGATCTTACGGGGGAAACCATCGGACTCATCGGGGCTCCTCTTCATGGAACATTTGTTAGGCAATATAAGTGTCACGTTTAAGTCTGAGAATTAGTGATGGCTACTTTTTCAATTGAATCAATGACTTGAAAGTTGAAAGTGCAAGATTCATCCTCTGAGGAGCATGAATGTGTTTGGTCCATTTATTGGAACCTAAGCATGATTTTCTGATCCATCTTATATGTTGACATGGATAACCGCTGGTCTGATGTTGGTGCTAGTAGAAAGATCATGGGTCTAAATTCTGAGCCGTGATCCATAAAAAACTTAGACAATCAGGCCAGTAGTAGTCAAGTGTTTTTGGCAGAATAACTGACAAACACTGCTCCTTCCTGGCTAAGTCAGCTGGAGTCACAGGGTTAATTTCCTCAGAAGTGACATCATAGGTTTTAGGCCATAAACCATATGCACTGCTGTGGTGCTGGAAGCATGTCCCATTATCGCCCTACCGCTCTAATGGGCTCAATCATGATGAGCCATTATCAGGCTGAACTCATTCTCCATTTTGTGTGACACCGCTGTCCACATATTGATCCTACTCCACACATGAATGAATTTAGAATCATGTCAGCCCCCCAGGCCGCGGCCATGCAGCACGCTCACGCGGATGACTTTTTCTGGGTTTTATCTAAGAAAGTAGACAACGATAATGGATCAATGTGTGGAGATTAGAACATGAGAATGGAGCAGATCTAACCGTGCACGTCCATATTTACAAAGATGAAAACATTTATATCGTTATGAGCTGAACTAGATTTAACGACGCAAAACCTATTAGAAACACATTATTACCCTGCTACTGCTTAAAGTAATACATTGCTGTAATGCAATACGTTTGCAGTCCCAACACTGAGTATAATACAGAATAAATGATGTAAACAAATTGAGTAATGTCTGTCAGGCTACTTCAGCTTAACTCTTCAGGTCACCCACTGAACCTCCAGCCATTCAAAAAGACGGTGGGCATTATTTTATAGTTAAAACTGACTGAAATTTACTACGTCTTTTCAGTTCTTTGGAGATCACCCACTTGTTAAGAATCGCTAATCAAGCACAAGCGATGTAGACCTCCAGTACGACCGTCAGGGCGTGTGATGTCGCCTGACTTTGTTTCATCAAATTGTTCTACAGGAGGGCAGCCCAAACTTTGGCCCATGGGCCAAAAGTGGCCTGCAAGAAAGTTTTATTTGGCCAGATGTTTCTTGTTAAAAAAATTAATAATAAAAAAAAAACAGTATAAATCACTGTTCATACTTTAAAATAAAATTAAAAAGTTAGATTCCTAATTAAGGATAACTTATTTATAATCTTAAGGGAACTTGTGATCCAATTTGCATCTTAAAGTTGCTCTGTGTGGAACGCTGTGATTAAACTACCCCTTGAAAGGCCCTTTGACCTTCAGACCAGTGCTTGGTTTGACCATTCTGGGCTACTGTAAAAACATGGCGATGCAAAACGGTGGACTCCTTGTGTAGGTAAGCTGCTCAATCTAGGTTAGCAAAAACTTGATCATTAGTTTCAGGTGATAGCACGATCAGAATTGTATTGTTCCATTGCAGCCAATAGATCCCCCTAAATCCAACACACTGGACCTTTGAATAATACTATAATAGGTCTAAGATAAGTGTTGCTTGTGGCCCACGGCCTACCATTAAGTTTTGGGCCCCCCGAATAGGAATGTGCGATGTTATTGTTTTTGACATATCATCAAAAACATTCCCCACGGTAAGAATATGTCATCCCACGATGAAAACGATCTACTCTTACTGTTACTATTACCACTATAGTATACCACTATACTATAGTATATATATATATATATATTTGACTATTTATGGAAAACAAGTTTTTTATTGCACATTAAAGTTGGGCGAAATATCCTTATTCTTGTGATCTGGTCAGGATTTTGACAAAGGATTATTCTAAAAGTACACAGTAAAAGTACTTCATATTATGCATGCAAGTAGTCTAGGAAGTACTTAGTTCAGCAGTACATGAATCTTGGACTACTTATTGAAAATAAGTTTTTTTATTGCACATCAAAGTTGGCCGAAATATCCTTATTCTTGTGATCTGGTAAGGATTTTGACCTGGGATTACTCTAAAAGTACACAGTAAGAGTACTTCTTATTATACATGCAAGTAGTCTAGGAAGTACTTAGTTCAGCAGTACATGAATCTTGGACTACTTATGGAAAACAAGTTTTTTATTGCACATCAAAGTTGGCCGAAATATCCTTATTCTTGTGATCTGGTCAGGATTTTGACCAAGGATTACTCTAAAAGTACACAGTAAAAGTACTTCATATTATGCATGCAAGTAGTCTAGGAAGTACTTAGTCTCAGCAGTACATGAATCTTGGACTACTTATGGAAAACATGTTTTTTATTGCACATCAAAGTTGGCCGAAATATCCTTATTCTTGTGATCTGGTAAGGATTTTGACCCAGGATTACTCTAAAAGTACACAGTAAGAGTACTTCTTATTATACATGCAAGTAGTCTAGGAAGTACTTAGTTCAGTAGTACATAGGCCTATATCTTGGACTACTTATGGAAAACAAGTTTTTTATTGCACATCAAAGTTGGGCGAAATATCCTTATTCTTGTGTTCTGGTCAGGATTTTGACAAAGGATAACTCTAAAAGTACACAGTAAAAGTACTTCATGTTATGCATGCAAGTAGTCTAGGAAGTACTTAGCTCAGCAGTATATGAATCTTGGACTACTTATGGAAAATAAGTTTTTTATTGCACATCAGAGTTGGCCGAAATATCCTTATTCTTGTGATCTGGTGAGGATTTTGACCCAGGATTACTCGAAAAGTACACAGTAAGAGTAGCTACTTCATATTATACATGCAAGTAGTCTATGAAGTAGTACTTAGCTCAGTAGTATATATATATATATATATATATATATATATATATATATATATATATATATATATATATATATATATATATATATACACACAGTATAGCCTATATATTGCCTGTAATGGCAGAGCCAGTCCTGCAGGGGGCAGACGTTTCCTGTGATGCAGGAGGCAACATGTTGTACTGTAACAGGTGAAACAAGCCTAATTGAAATGTGTTTCATTATCTATTTATATAGACACACTGTAATCTCAGATACGGGTTTTATGAACCTACATTAATCAAGTATGCAATCATTAATGTTTAAACAAGACTTTGTTCGAACTTTGATTTAACTTGAACCCAAAACAGAAATCTTTATGCGACATTATCAGCTGACAGTAAGCACGGGCTCATGATATGTCAACAGTGATTTTTATTGATCTTCTCGCTCAGTGTTTTTTTCTATTTTCAGTACACAATTCCCAGTGAACTGTGGCAGACTAAATCCTCACTCCAGCATCGCCTTTTCCGAAACAATTGCGTCATGCCGACGCTGGTGGTGACGAGCCGCTCCACTACACTCCTCCCATCTCACCTTTCCTCCCCACTCTTCTCCAACTCTCCCATCAGGACCACAGGGATGTGAGACGCTGACGCGCACCAGGCTGGAGAACAACTTCACCCGGCGGCCAGACAGCGTGGTGGTTTTTTCTTTCTGGGAGCGGTTGTGGACGCTCACCGCGGCTCCGAGCTGAGGGAGGGGGGGTCACTGAGTTGAGTGTGTGAGAGTTTTTGTTTTCTTTCTGTTTTTGTTTTTTTGTTTTTTTTTAAATACAACTCAGCAGCCCTGTCCTGTGCTGCGTTTGCCATATGTCGCGAAAGCAGGTCGACCATGACTACAACCTCCGTAGTATGAGCAACCTGATGGGCGAGCGGTGGAAGAAAGTGAACGACGGAGGAGAGCGGAGTCTCATCAAGGCTCCCTCCAGCGCCAGCATCAGCAGCCAGGGCGCCTCCGCCTCCACCGCCGCCACCGCCGCCTCCTCCTCCGCCGCCGGTGCCCCAGCAGCGCCCTCCTCCTCCACGGGGGACCTGGAGAGGGCTGCCCGCAAGCAGTTCCAGCAGGATGTCACGCCCGGCTTCGTCTACGTCCTGGCCGCCTTCTCCGCCCTGGGGGGGTTCCTGTTCGGCTACGACACCGGGGTGATCTCCGGGGCGATGCTCCTGCTGAAGAGGGAGCTGGACCTGAGCGCCCTGTGGCAGGAGGTGCTCATATCAAGTACTGTGGCCGCGGCCGCCCTGTCCGCCCTGCTGGGCGGCTTCCTCAACGGGCTCTTCGGGCGCAGGGTGTGCATACTGCTGGCCAGCTTCTTCTTCACCGTCGGCGGGATCGTGCTGAGCACCGCCCCGGGCAAGGAGGTTCTCCTGACGGGGAGGCTCATCGTCGGAGTGGGGCTCGGTAAGACATGTGCTCAACATGCCCTCTGTCCCTCCTGTCTGACATCCAACTACATGCTCGTTTGAGCTTTTTACTCACTTTATTTTAGCCTTAAATGCACTTTAAACTTTTCAGATAAGTTTTTTTTTCTTTTCTGAAAGCAAGACAGTAACTCACAGGGTTAAGCATTTACATTTAGAGCTATCAATCAATAAATCGATTAGTCGAAGACTTTAAAGAGCTCCAGAGTTTCCACAGACTGAATACTACTTCCCATTACAGCTGCAAAGATCCATTTATTAGATTTTAACTTTTAATTACTCGCTGGCTAGGTGCAATATGTAAGAATTGTAGTCAAAAATATTCAAAAAGTGAACTAAAATCATCAACGGCAAATGAAGAACCAACAGTTTTGATGCGATGTCCTCAGTCTGAACCGCTTTGCACAGCTAAGTAAGCTAACTAGCTAACGGCAGCCACAGTTAGCAGCCGTTAGCTTTAGTTACTCTGGTGATATGCTGTCCCCTATTTTTTTAAAGTATAAAAACAACAGGTGGCCAACTCTTACCAATTGCACCTTTATAGAAAAATATAAGCAAATATTTAGAAGCATATTTTCTGGTTTCCTTACTCCTCATGACGGTAAACTGGATATTTAAAAAATCAGAGGCACTCCAACTACAAGGAGATGTTTCAAAAATATAAATATTTGAATTGGCTGGGTCTCCCCTGCATTTTGACTAGTTTTTTCCCCGCTTTCCAAGAGCACCCGACACAATTATTGAATTTAAATTACGTTACGTAGCACAACCAAGTCATCTAATTTCTTAGTAAAGTGAAAATCTTTGGATTGTGGAAGAAACAAGACATTTGCTGACGTCATCGTGGGCTTTGGGAAGGAGTGCCTTCATGACATTGCGGAAAATCCCGAGAGAGACGACGAAGGTCTCGTTTTTCACGCCGTGTTACAATCCATTCACATATGACCATTAAAAAAGTGAGTGACAGAAGTTAATGCTGCACGCAGAAAAATAAAGGTGCTAACTGGAACCAAAAATGGTTCTTTGGAGTGATGCCATAGAAGAACCATTTTTAGTTCCACAAAGAACCTTTTAGCAAGATGTTCTTTGAAGAACCCCCAAAGGTGCCTCAAAGAACCATCAAAAAATGGTTCTTATAGCACCGCATTTTTATTGGGAGAGCCAATAAAAATGCAGAACTAAATGAAGAACCTTTAGTACTTTAAAGAACCACATAAATAATGCGAAGAACCATCCCCTATATAAAAAGGTTCTTCAATTGGTGATGGTTCTTTAAAGAACCAGAGAGCCTTTTGAAGAACCATTTAAGAACCATTATTTTTCTCAGTTACAGTGGCTTTTATTGCTAGGAATTGTTACATAGAGCGCCTACCCGAAGCGTCAGTGTTTGATGAATGGGATTGAGACCCAACAATCAACTGTACTTCTCAAGAATCACATAAAAAGTTACATACTGCTGCTTTAAAGCTGTCACAGAGGTGAAGACAAAGTGAGCCTTAACTGGAAACCAGTCAAATAATCTCACGCCAGCGGCAGCACTAATGCTAACGTGATACTTTATTGATTTCCGCCTTAACATTTCCCCTGCACTTGGTCTCTCCATCACAGAGGTCAGAGATCAGAATCATCTTAAGTGCATCTTGAGGTCTTAAAGACACACACACACACACACACACACACACACAAACCAAGTGCCTTTGGTTTTCTCTCTCTCCTCCTCTCTCTGCCTCAGGCCTCACATTTGCAATTAGTCACAGCTTCTAATTACACAGCGTGGCCCTCCGCTTGCTCGGGCTGCACGCCACTGGCTGCGAGACAACTCGCTGTCATTGCTATTATCATCATTAGGATTATCATTACATTCAGTCGGGCACCATTAGGTGATGAGGGGAATTCTTAAGAAGAGGCGGCTGTCGTCACAGCGCGCCCGAGAGGAAGCCGAGACGAGCCCGCAAAACCGCAGAGGAGCCCTCTCGGGAGTCAATAAGGTCGCCTTCACCGATGTCAGAGTCGCATTTATCTGATTGGCTGGCCTGTCCCTGCTTTTCTAATCCCTTTGCACATTCCCTTTGTACCACTTCCTTCCCTACGTGAATATTTTTCACTCCCTGCATCCTTTTTACATGCAATGCGCCTTTTGATCACAAGTCAATGTGCCCCAAATTATTTATAGTGGCTGCCGTTACTCATGAGTCACATCCTCTGTGGAAAGCGCTGTTTAAACACGGCTTTCCAGGCTGAGCGCTGATGGCACTCGCCTCCTTTGAGAGCACTAAGCCCCCCCCCCACCTTTGGCGATACACGGAGGAATCGCAAACCATTATCACTCTTTACTCGACCGCTGGGACAGGAGAGGAGGCTTAATTCTTCAATAAACATCCCTGACCACAGCGAAGAGCTCTGTGTTAAATCTTCTCCAAGACAAATCCCTTTATTTGCCTTCAGACCCCTTTAGTGCAGTTTCTTCAGATAAATGGCTATAATTTAGTTCTTCTTTGTGTGCTATATAAATCAACCTCAGTATAATTAACATGTAATTATCTAGGAATGTGCATCGTGAATGTTTCCTGGCTAATTTTCCGCTAGATGGGAAAGGTGTGAGGGCATCGCTGCTGGATGAACGGCTGGTAAAAGCAGGAGATAACGATGTAAGGAAAATACCAACACCACTAATTGCAGGGTGAATTTTTCTCTCGGCTTTGAAAGAGATAAAAATGTAAGAAAGCCGTGATGCGACGGGAAAGTTTGTTTGGGTTTTTAGGAGCTCCTCTCTTTTCCTGCCCGGGATCAGGTGATTGACAGGAAGTGCGGACATAAAAAAAAAACGCTCTTTGGCTCAACGTCGACGAAAAACTAAATTAAAGCTTCATGTTTCCTGTGATGGATTATAGAGCAGCCTGTGGAAAATGCCGCCCTAGATTTGACGAGGCTTGTGAAGGGTCACTGACAAAAACTTGTATTAGCTTTTGCTAAAACAGTTCTTAAAGCAAAGGCGAGCAGTGTAAAGACGACTATTATGACTGTACTCTCTTCTCTCATTTCACCTGTACTGTAATTAACCATATTCTCTGCGAAATCAATTAGAGTAATTATAGGGAATTTGACAAAAACAAGCTTGACTCCTGAAATAGAGAGGGTTCAGTTAATCACAACAAATTACTGCCAGTTTTTTATCGTGAATATAACATGTAATGGGACGTGTCGCTTTGAGTCGTCATTATAGTAAATTAGACGGATGCTGTCTAATTAGACCACTTTTTTAAAAGCTAAATACAAAAAAGTGAACATAAAATAATCTGTCCCATGTTTAATTCTGCTCACCCAACACAAAACTTTAATCAGGACCGACCTACTTGTCATGGGGAGAACTGCTCAGCATGTGAAACTGTTGAATGATGTCTGTTGTGGCTGTATAAAGAAAAAATACCTTAATGTCATCAGCATTATCTTGGGCTTGAAGACGACAATATCACATCAAAAAGCCTGTTTTGTAAACTGTTGGACAAGAGTTAAGCTAAGATAAGATGCGTTGTGGGAACTTTTGGGTCCACCTGTTGCAAGGAGTGAAGCTGCTGTAGTCTGTAGTCTGGTGGTACGGCAGCGGATACTCCTGTATCTTTTGCCAGATGGCAGCAGGGTGAACAGACTGTGGCAGACTGCCTCCTCTAAACTGGCGATACACAATCCCTGTGAAAACTGCGCCCTACGTCGCACCCACAAATGACGTTTTCAGCCTCATAGCCATGCGCCAATTGGAGAACAAGAACGATGGCGGACAATCGAGCTTTGTTGTGTTTGAGCCCAGGTGCGTGGTGTCTGTTCTGTGGTGTTTGATTGTTGTGGTGTTGAAGTGTCATTTACGTCATTTTTCTCTATTTTCTGACATTTTATAGACCAAACAGCTAATCAATCAATTAAAAAAATTATCGACAGATGAAAATATTTGTTAGTTGAAGCCCCAGCCATCTTTGTGGGGTCAGATACCTGTTGCTGGTGGAAATAAACAGAAATTGTTTCCTATTGCTAAGTTTCCTGAAATCTGATTTGAATATTTTGAATTTTAAAATGGAAAGTCATCAACCACCAATAATTAAAGGTGATGGGAAAAAATATACTATTTGAAATATTTTCAAACATTTTAAATGTAGAAAATGAACAGAATAGTAGGTCGGGAAATAATATGTTTTCCCACATGAACATGTGAAACAAGGATTAAAAAATGCAGCAGCTTCACAAACACAGGCTCTGATCGTTAATATGGGGAAGGAACTAATCACTCGGTCATTTCAGCTGTTATATTATAGGTATCCCCCTCCCCCCTCTGCCATCGCAATCTTTTCCCATACAGTCTTCATTACACAAATGTGCTCGAGCTGGCCTCCGAGAGATAATGAAACACGTTCTGGCGTCCCAATTAACCCCCGGAGATGCTAATATAGCAACATTTTTCATCCCGTGCAATTATTCCGACCGTGCCTGTCACCTGCACACTCGCATTAACATGACCGCCAGTTCTCAGGAAAGACTTTGCATGTCTGGACTGAACTCGCCAGAAAGGTCATCGGAGCTGTTTGTCGATCCAGGAAAGGCCATGCCCTGCCAATCCCTGCCTCCGTTTATTTCTACACAGAAGCCTCTGGTTTGTCTGCTCCCGGCCGGTTATTGCTGATCTGACCTTTGCCTCGGCACATGGACTGCTGTGCGATACGAGGCCATTGTTAGTCTGAGCAAACAGACCAGACTGTCAGGACTGACAAGGAATTATTCCGTAACTTGGCAATTTCAATGAAATTAAGAGGTTTTCTTGCCGCGCTGGATATTTGTAGGAAGATGTCTTAATCTTGGGGGAAGAAGCCTACTCTCGTTAGCTCGCTTGGATGTGTGATTTGTGTTGTGTGAGAGTTTACTGCTTGTTCTTTCATTTAGAATTGTGTTTCTGGCAACCTGATGAATGTAAGTCCAGTATTCACTCACACTCACTGTATTCACTCTAGAATGCAGTAGTCGGATGATTATTCTCTGTGATTTCATCACTGGGAGCAACTCCTTTCACATACAAGTAGGCATGCGATCAGTTGTTGATATAGAAATATTGATTAAAGCCCCTTTATATAAGAAGTTGTGTCATGTTGGGGCAAATAGAGCTGGTGGGAGCCTTTCGCTGGGCGACAGACTCACACATTAAATACAACATTTCCAAGGGCACTTGAACGACGACTGCTGTCAACGTTTGCCATTTCCAATTCTTCAGTCCATGTGACCCCTTGCCCCGCAGATCTTAGTGGCACCTCAAGAGTCTCCCTCTAAAATGTTGGTTTTTGTGTGCTCTCGGCGCCGACAGTTACATTCAAAGGCTCAAAAAGGAACCATCAAAATGTTTTCATTCAAATAAATCTGCTCCGATGCCTTCAGCCTGAGTTAGTCATGATCCGCTTCCTCACACACTGACACACGAATGCACGAACGAGCACACAGTCGCCCTTCTGAGTGTTTGTATAATCATGTGTTCTGGCTAAATTATCCAGCGGTTAGAAAATGTCGAATTATTTTGTCCTTGGAAACAGCAGACGAATGGACTGCGCAAAAATAGTGCTGTTAATTACATTGTGATAACATTTAATTACTACCCGGAGGCTTGATAATTAATTGGTTGGTTTATGTAATTAAGTCACATTTCTCCTCCTAATTAGGTGGAAGCTGTGTGTACACTTAATGAGGAGTTTGTTTTTATGCGCATTATTGTTGTAATGCGGCAATCGCATCACTAAAATGTCATGTGTTCAGAAAATGTGCTGTTTTTGGCTTGACATTTGTGCATTTTGATTTAATTACCAGGCGCTACAGCGTCGACTGGTAATGCTGTCAGTTTGTGGGTCTCCGTTTGTGTGTCGTCAAGGCAAAAAGAGCTCCTGGAGACAGCTTTGGTAGCGGGAACTTGCACTTTACTGGATCTCAACACTCAAATGAAAAAATGTGAAGAAAAGATGTGTAAAAGATGTTTAAGATTTGTGTGTGTGCTGCCTTTATACCTTTGGGTATTCAGCATTTATGTTTATATGTCTGTCTGTGGACAGATTGTGTCTGCCTGTTGATTAGTTGTGTAGCTGAGATCAAAATGAACGCTGGGTCCGAAGTTGGACGTTGTCCGATCAAAGGGGCCAGAACTAGAAAGGTAGGAAATAGGAAAGGGGCTATTGGCTAACCCAGTTCCAATCAACTGTCCACTCTGTTGTAGGTTGCTATTGGTTTCACATTTTTCACGCCCCTGGACTACATTACCTACATTACCCACCTATTGTAGTGGGAACTGCCACAGAAGCAGCAGCTTTGAGTACGTTGAGTAGGTTTTTATATGTCTGTTCGTCTGTGCACAAACTTTGTGAACCAGATGGCACCACGATCATCCAAACTGCAGTCATGAAACTTTTATAGGTGTGTAGTTGAGATCAAAATGAAGGCAGAGTTCGAAGACGTGTGTGGTCCAACCCATGAGTACAGGCTACTATCGCAGATAGTCTTACTTGTGCCCAGGATAAGATGATCTCCAAAGGCCCCCAGCAGAGTTCTTAAGGGTTAGAGGACCTTTTTCTGGCCTCTTCATGACTCAGGACCCGGGATAAATGACCTGGTGTGATCACACTGCAAGATGATCTCTAGTTTCTTTTATAAAATGCTTTTATGGGAACATGAGGTAATGGAATTTTACAGTTTCATGGTATGTTACACTTTCATTTGCCTTTAAAACAAACAAATCTGTCTTGGCAACGTCCAATATGAAATTAGGCACACTTTACTGAATTCAATTAACAAAAGGGGACAACCCGTCCTGCTTTTTTACTCCGAATGTAATCACCACTCAAGGCACTTACCAATTTGAAAGTAAACAACAGCTTTATCTGGGGGGACTTTTCTCTTTTCTTCACTCCTCACTGCATTTTCAAGGCTCCTCCATTAGCCCCTAATTAGCTTCCTCCATCAAAACCAGCTCCCTTCGTACCAGTCCTGCCTGTCCCTGTACCGAACCGCAGTGACGGAGGGTCTCGGGAAGTATCTCCCTCGCACCCTGATCGAGTGAGTCAGTCCCGAGCTTTGTACTATGTGCCCAGAGGCTGCCTTCACAAGTCCAGACAGATCCTTTGTTTAAGTGTGCTGCGCTGCTTTGAGGCCGAGCCTGACCAGACGATGACTTTAGATAGTGTGTGCGTGTGTGTAGAAGGGAGTACTGGGAGCTGTCCCTTGTGCTGAAAGGAGAGCTCATTAACGAGAGAGAGAGAGAGAACACACTGCGTTTGTCAGGGATTCATATTCAAGCAGGAGGAGAAAATCAGGGCCATGGCGGAGGTGAGGCTGTTTCGGTTCAAGTGAGAACTTCAGAGGGACATGAATTCTTCAGATGCTCGTATCAAAATAATGTCACTTGATCAAGATACGTCCCCTATGCAATGGTGCTTACGGATACGGGACAAGAGCTACTCCGTTAAAATCTAGTTTGTATTTCTACACTCTCACCATCGAGCAGGTCTTTCTTATGCAAATTCAGACAGAAGGTTAAACATTTTACCTTTTAGATTTGTCACAGTTGTCAGCGTTAGATACCACAACACATTTTACACGTCTTTTTCTTAGAGTTGTTATCACTGAGTACGGGAGATGTGAGTAATGTGTGTGGCAAAACATGTAGCGCCACCCCTTTAGATTGAACAGGTTTAAATTGATCATTTCAAACACTTCCCTTTGAGTCCCAAGTAGAACAGAAAGCAGCCACCTGACTTATCAATAATAGGTAATGGATCATACCAATTTTCCACTCAAAGTACTTCACTAAAAGTCTTTCAAGTCATCATGTCTCAAGTCAAGACAAGTCAAGAGTCTTCAACTTCCGAGTCAAGTCTCAAGTCACTTATTTTCTGTCAAGTCAAGTTGCAAGTCGAAACAGTGAATCGAGTCCACGTCGCTGGAGATTTAGGAAAGGACTCCTCCGGCTATCCAGTAAACTTCAGTTTCACATAAATGATTTAGAAGCTTTCTCTGAGTTCAGACAAAGGTGAACGCAGACCTCAGCTCCCTAGGTGAGCTATTTCTGCTAACTGATAGGGGATCTACTTTGGGAGAAAGCATTCGGCTTGCCGTTTGGTTAGCCAACTCGCTAACGACTATCCATTTGATATGATAAACATTTGACATATGCTGGAATTTGCCTTCATTGAACATCAACAGAAAGTCCAACGTAGAACGTATGACATGTTGGTCAACCTTTTAGCATTAGCACCTTAAAATGAATACATTCTGCATTTTAAAAGCCAGTGCAAGATCGGACTCCAGAGATTATTAATTACAGACGACAGATAAACTCTGAACAGAAATGATTAATTGCTCAGTAAATACATCAACATCAGCTGTAGCAGCTCACTAGTGGACATATGGGCTGTCTGTGGCAGCAGGCGTGGTTTGGACAGAGACAAGCTGGTGACAAATACGGCTAAAATAAAACAGGAAATCAGCAAGAGGAGGGACGAGGAAGAGGTCTGGCTGTGTGAGGCGAATAGATAGAGGCATCTATCACAGCAGATAAGGATCTTTAGGACTCTGATTGTGTTCAGATCATTTCCAAGCATTTTTTCTGTCTGTGTGTGCATCTGCGTAATGAAGATGCAAACAGGCAGTGCCGACACACGTAGAAGCTGTCGGATAGAAAGAGGTTAGAAACAGATTTCATGGCTTCTGGTGTTTGCTGCTCCGTGCACCTTGAATCGTGACATTTAAACATCATACTTACTTTAAATGCAGTATATACACCTTACCGAAGGAGTCTGCTTAGTTGCCAAGATGGTCAAATAATAACAGTTGTACTAACTCCCTGCTGCTCAAAAAACTCACTAATGCACCAGATGTGTATTAATTTACCACTGAAAATAGTCCTCAACTAACCATTAACATATTTATTCCTGTTTGAGTACACAGTTACATTTAGTCATTTAAATTACCAAGCTTTTTGAAAATAAAGATATATTTGTGAGCTTTTTATTCCAAAAAAAAAAGAAAAGAAAAGGGAACCAAAAAGCCAGTGGCTGGACGCCTGAGAGCCTGGGGAAGACAGTAGATTGTGTAGTAAATTGTTGAGATGCATTTTTGTTCCTTAGAATTGGAACAGGTCTGAATAAAGTGACGTGTTTGACAGGTATTTATAGACAAGCACGACTACACTTCCACAGTAAAACCAGAACAGCTGCAATGGTTAATACCTCGCTGCCATGCACAAAACACACAACCCCACAAACATTTGACCTATGTCGGAACATTGAGGTTGCTAGGGTGGGCACAGACTTTGTGGACCAATGTGCAGCAAATGGCTCATAAATTAGGGAACCGAACTCTGGTAAGTCTAATGATGCCTCCGACGAGTGTTTGTGACATGAGTCATGGAAGGGGACCTGGCAGAATGGTTTGAGTACGTGTGTTAGCCTTTTTTTGCTATAAACCCGCCCCTTGCAACCAACATTTTAGTACCAACAGACTGACCAGCAGCTAAAAAAAGAGAAGACGTAGATGCAGGCTAAAGTTGAACTTTCGTAAGATGCTGTTCGTCTACACACTGGCCACGCCTTGCTTTAGTAAAGGTCAGGTTTTTTTCCAGTGTCTCTCTTTCAGCAGCGTCTCTCTGAAGCTTATGAATGGGTTTCGATCAAATTGGCCCGAGCAGACAGACCTCATGCCAAAGAGCAGTTGATTAGATTTGGGCGGTGATCTGGATCTCGGATTTCCGGCATCAGATGGTAATCCTTTTTTAAGCCATAACTAAGATAAAGACTTGTCTCGAGCTCCTTGGGGTATGTTTGCACGGTCAAGAAATCAATTTGCATCAAAAACGTCAGCAGAGACGAGCCTGACTTCTTTGGGAGTAACAGCCGGCTGGAGGACTGAACAGCCTAGGGACAGTCTGCAAGTGCCTCTGCTGTGCTCATTAAACACTGAGCAGGAGGCCGGGCTTGAGACTTGAGCACAGGGCTTCGAACCATAACTGTTAACTTTTCCCGTAGTAGCTACAGAAGGGTGTTGTGATGTTGTTCTGCTCCTCAGAGAAATCTAGCCGTCCTTTTGAAACGTTGACGATCGTTGTTTCTTTTCCCAGAGCACCCCCGCTCTCCTCTCTGTAGTTTCTTGTATAAAAAAAAGAAGAAAATCCTCCTTGATATCGATTTTTCCCTTCCCCAGAGTTGCCACAGTGTGGTGCCCGCTCGGCGATAGCGCGGCTGCTTTTCCCGGCAAGTGGTTGCCATAGCAACAGGTAGCCATAGCGGCCGTCGAGGGCAGGGTGGTGGCCGTCGGGAGGGGGGGGGGGGGGGGGATAGGGGTGTAGAGAAAGCAGTGGCAGACTATTAATAGAGCTTATCAGGAGCCAGCTGCAGAAAGCTGCGGTCTAATGGCACCTCGTCAGATACATCGTGGACACACACACACACACACACACACACACACTGTTTGTTCTGTGTGTATGTTAGAACTGAGGGTGTGTGCGTGTGTGTGTGAATGGATGGTTTTCAGATCAGAGTAGTGCAGAGTCCATTACTGAGATGGACTACAGTATTTGGTTGCGTCTCCTGGGTTCATCTCACATCTGCATGACGTCAGTGTTACCGTTGTTGACATCAGGGTCAAAGGTCAAAGTCATTTGAAATAAGTAGTCTGTTACCGACAATAGTAATGATTGAAAATAATTGTGATTAGTAGTAATGATGTAAAACTCACTCACATCGTGAAGCACTACGATGTGAAATTGATTTGTGATGAGTTTCGCCAGGTGAATTTGATTGTAATGATGCATTTTCACAGTGGTCTACATGACAACAAAAACAAAACATTTTCGCCAAAAAAATCCTAAATCTCAGCCGACATGGAGTTAGCATTAGCATTTATGTACATTCGTGCCATGACTCTCCTTTTAGCTCTGTTTTGGTCTCCACCAACTCCCGAAGAAAATATCTGGCTCTCAGGCCAAATGCTCAACTACTCTAGAGGCTAACTGTGAGTCATTTGGAGCTGGGCACGTAGCGTACAGTTGTTTTTTTTTGCTTAAAATAGTTGGCTGCTAGCTGAACAGTAAAGTTGTCGGGCGTAAAATCAAAACCATGAGCCAAAAGATGCTAAAACACTAAGCGCTTAGTGGAACTTCAGAGTCAGTTGGTAACTGTTTGAGCTAAGTTGTTTGAATTATGGCTAGGAAAAAAAAACTTAATTTAAAAAGGTTTATATTGTATGTTAGCCAGTACATGTTTAGCTCTCCTAGAGTCCAGACCGATATACCTCTAATATAACTACCAGCAAAACTGGTGACATTGCCACCATTTTGTGTTGTATTTAGTGCTGATTAACAAATGCTAGCATGCTAACACACTACATACTATGATTTACACTGCTAACTATGTCAGCATTGTCATCGAGAACATGTTAACATGATGATGTTCCTTGCAACTTTGCAGAGCTGATGGTGAAGCTGTATCAGTAAATATTAAATTGTTGTGACGGCCATTTTTATAGAAATGTAAGGATTAGATAAGATTTTGAGGACAAATTTAGGTCATTTGTTCTATTTTAGTTCATAATGCCGACTCGCTCTCACGAAAGCTTGCATTTCCTTTGAGAGCGAGCAACATCTGCTGTCGGCTTAAGTGCCATTTCTGAGCAGCACCTCCCGCTAACCGTCTCCTCTCCCTCTCTCTCTCCCCCCCGCTGTGCAGGTATTGCCTCCATGACGGTTCCAGTGTACATCGCCGAGGCCTCTCCGCCCCACCTCAGGGGGCAGCTGGTGACGGTTAACACCCTCTTCATCACCGCCGGACAGTTCACTGCCAGCCTCATCGACGGCGCCTTCAGCTACTTGCAGCGCGACGGCTGGAGGTCAGACACAGAGCACACACACACATAAAGCAAAAATGGCATGATATATGTCTGCATAAATACACTTTGAAGCTCCGAGAAGGCCTATCTGCCTATGTGGCGATAGATGATCATATAGTCAAATGTGATATTAGCATCTTTTCTTTGGGTTCTTACATCAAATGCCAGTAAAAGTCGGGCTGGCTCAGGCCGTCACTCCAAATGTCAGCACATGCACGGGTCAGCCTTTAACATTTGCCTGTACGTTTGAAACATACATTATGCCTCTTTCTCTGTCCCTCTGTTCTCGTTTATCTGTTCCCATCTTTACTCGCCTTCGCTTCCCGTTTGCGTCCTTTTCTCGCCGCCACGCTGAATGCAGGTTCACAGTCCCCAGAGTGTTGGAACGTCGAGCTGCGAAGCACCGCCGATTAAATCAGCCGTTTTGCAGGGGATTTTCTCCAACCGCGGTTCTGACGGAGATGGCGGAGATAGTTTAGAAAGCTGCTAGATTGGTGTGATTCATACGCGATAATGGATTTTTCAGACACTGTATGAGTGTTGTCTGATTGACGTCTTTGCCTGCGCAGCAGAAGCATGGATTTTTTTTTTTGAAGTTGTATGAAAAAACAATGAACCGCTGCGTCTCCTCTTCTTCTACCGCTCAAGAAAACTGTCTCCAATATTTCATAATCGTCACGGCCTCTTCCTCGCTCACTCTCATCTCCTGTTCCTTTTTACTCTTTGCCTTCCTACCACACAGCTCTTTCACAAGACCTGATTGTGTGCGTGAATTGATACAAAGAGAAGAGAAAGAGCTGTTTTCCTCTCAATATAATAGTCCAGTAATTTAAATGAATATAAACTGAATGCGGGGGTAAACTTTTTGCAGACTATTTCTGTAACATGTTGAATTATTTCACCGTGAGCCCACAAAAAACCGAACAAACACCACCTGGTCGCGTAGTTTTATAATTAGATTTCTCACCCGTTCCCTCCCGCTGCCTCCAGGTACATGTTGGGCCTGTCGGTGGTCCCCGCTGTGCTCCAGTTCGTCGGATTCCTGTTCCTGCCGGAGAGCCCTCGCTGGCTGATCCAGCGCGGGCTGACCCAGAAGGCCCGCCGCGTGCTCAGTCAGATCCGAGGCAATCAGAACATCGACGAGGAGTACGACAGCATCAAGAACAGCCTCGACGAGGAGGAGGGCGGAGGAGGTAAGGGGGAGGGGAGGGAAGGAGGGAGGGAGGATTGGGGCAAGAGAGCAGCACAGGCATTTTTTTGTTTTGTTTTGTTTTAAACTGTAACTCCCGCCTTAAATTGTGGTGTTAGCGTTAGCATGCATTATTAATGCTGCTCTTGCCTGTGCATTGATGTGAAGGTACAGTAGATACATACAAGACAAAAAGTAAATACATAGTCAGTCTGATTGAAGACTGTCAAATTTGAGTTGAGTGTTTTTTAGCTTTTTTCTTTTTTGCGTCACATGCATGCATACCAGGTAACACACACACATACATGGACGAACACATGCAATACTTATTGCTTTCCCATGATTTCATGCTGTTGAGTGATTTCATAGTTGGCGTCAGAATGATAGCAAACACAGCAAAGAGAGGGGAGACGAAGATTGGAAGCTTGCAAACGTGGATATAAACGACACAGGTTTAAAACTAGAGTTATTGTGGCGTTGAATCATGACCAGAAATATTTTTTTTTGCAGAATATCGTGATGTCCCAGTGCATTTAACCTCCCATCAAATGTCATCGTTTTGTCCAATCAGACATTTATATGTCAAGTATTATCATGATTATCGTATGAATTCTTTACTTCTGACCTTTGGCCCCCAAAATCTAATCAGTTCAATCTTGAGTGTTACGATTCCCCAGAAAACAAAACCTGAAGGACAGGGGTCGCAGGTTGGGAAACTAACAAAGCACTGCACAAATCACAAAAGGGTCAAAGCAAACTGGTTCCTTGGTGTCTAAAAGGTGGCGGTGGGAGTAAAACCCACAGCCACCCACTGATTCTATCTAAATGATAGACCAACAAAAACCTAAAAACCAAAGGTGAAGTGGGAGTCACTGATCGGGGGGAAACTAAATGTCTAGAAACTGGCCAAAAGAAAGAAAGTCTCAAACACACTCTACCCAGATGTTCACCCAAACAGAAAACACAGAGAGCCAACTGATGGTGTCGACTCCCTGAAAACACACAACCATCTGAGCAGCTGAACTGCAGCCCCCTTATATACTGATTGCAGCCAGCTGAGGGAGAACATCACAGGTGCACCCAATAGCTTCTGATTACCTGTGACCCAGAGCTGGAGAGATCCCTGTTCACATCAGGACCTTGGGGAACCTCTGATCTGTACATAACATGAGTCCTAGTGGTCATTTGTGCAAAACTAGAAGGAAATCCATCGAGGAATTCATGAGATATTGTGTTCAAAAGAATGGGACTTAATGAGACTTTTGCTAAAGTTTGATGAGGACAGAAATCTATTAAGGATGTTTGTTAGGTGTCAATACCCACAAAGTATTTTGGTGAGATGGTTTATGAGAAAACACTGTGTGGTATCTTTAATATTTGAATGTCAGACCTGCAACATTTCAAATCCTGAAAGAAAAAAAAACAATTATTGAACGATTTCGCATCTTGATACTGAAAATGTCGGCAAATTTCAATTATCTGTTAATCTTAACAGCTAGAGAACGGAACAAGACTTGTCACATTCACCCGCTCACACACACGATGGCGCGGCGTCGTGGCCGAGGGAGGTGCCAACGACATTTCAGTGCTGAGTCACTCACACACACTCGCGCACCGACGGAACAGCCAGCGTAGGAATTTGGGGTTCTCTTTCTTGCCCGGGGATGCGGAGCCAGACGGTCCGGGGATTAAACCACCGACTGTCCAAGAAAATATAAACCGAGTTGCTGGTCGTCTAAATTAAAAGCGCTCGGCGTGCACGCTCAGCCTGGAGAGAGGCGGGAGTGAAGGGATGATTGCAGACATGTTTTAAAAGAGACGGGCTCACATTATTAACACCTCCCAGCTGACGGAGTCACGACCGCCTCGAGGGCAGCGGCCTCCCTTTCAGTCACTTCGATGTCCTTCTCTTGGAGGCTGATTAGACAGTTCACGCTCCCCCTCCTGCTGCCTGATTCCTATTGAAACAACAATAAGTCTATCGGCGGCTCCGTTGCATTCCCTCGGCCTGCGGGGCGATGACGGTGACCTGCCATTCAAACGGCGCGAGCATCCTTTCTCTTCGTTTTCTGTCGATATGGTTCCCACGTGGAGCTCTTTTGTCCGTCTCAGGATGACTTTGCGGTTCTTCTGTTCGCTCAGAAAATAACCTGCTGCGGCCGGAAACATTCGGCGCGTAATTTCCTGTGTGACGGCGAATGTTTCCCCACGCAGACAGGTGTTGGGGGGCTTTGTTGAATCCTGTCGGCGTAAATCTTTTCAGTTTTGACACACGGAGGTTACTTCCTCACGCTGAAGTTGCTGAGACCAGCATGACTCCCGCTTTCAGCACTATTCGTACAAAGGCGACCGAAAAATGTGACGGAGTAGATAGAAGACGCTTCTTCACGGTCAGTTATTGTGCGAGCTGACCTTTGCTTGACCACACGGAGGCTGTTGTTTGTTACGAGGCTCCGCCAGCAGACGGTATCGAACGAGGCTGTCAGGCGGACGGCCGACCGAGCTTTACGAGCTAATATCATCGCTTCACAACATCGCTTTTGACAATTATGAAACGCTCCCTCCTTCAAAGGCACACTCTGGTCCGATGGTGCAGATCCCTCCAATCTCTTTTCAATCCTCGCGCAAGCCAGTCGAAGGCGGCATTCCGGCAAAGACGCGCGCACACATACACACACTCGTGCTTAGCCACATTTTCATCATACTCTTTATGAGCCATCTGCTTGTGCTCGTGTGTGAGAGCGAGAGCAAAAGCGAGGTTCGGTTAAATCCACAAAAGAGAGACATTATGCACGTGCACACGCGCCGAGCATATGGTGTCATAATCACCGCGGCGATGTGAGTTTGAATCCAGTCCCCCAAAATCTGCCTTTGTGTTACCTCCGCACCTCGCAACATCTGTTTCTCCCAGGAACCATCGAAACTTAACCCGATCGGCAGAAGAAATGTTGGCAATGTACATGTCTGATAAATGTTGAAACTTTACATTTTCTTTACGTTACAACAATAGGTTTTTTCCAACACTGTGCCTGTGCTCTGGTAAGGTTTAGGCATTAAAACACACCTGGTTAGGGTTAGGAAAGAAATGCTGAAAGGAGCAGGGCGACCGACATAGTGAGAAATATTTGGAGTTGTGTTCTTTTTTTAGTCTTTTCCAATACCAGAAACACAGGAGCACAGATTTAAGGAATAGAAATCAATTGATTGATTGATTGATTGATTGATTGATTGATTGATTGATTGACTGATCGGTTTTATCAGCAGCTGCAAATGTTAGCATATGCACGTAGTCGGTACAAGTTACAAGATTAATGTATTCGCCATTTTTTACAATGCTAGGGTTTCAAAAAAGACAAACTAGGTACTAGTAGCAACCTAATCAAACGTTATTTATAACATAATGTAATATAATGTAAGTCCTCATCATAAAAGCTTTTCGTCGTGTTTAAAATAAAAAGTATTTCTGAGTTAAGCAGCCAGGCAGGCTAATGTGTGAACGAACACCCTGCTACAGATGTTTTCCTCACTCATGTGTGACTATCTAGCATGTTGTTAATGTGTCTTCCACGTGGATCATCAAGCGTTAAGAATGTTCACTTTTTGCCTCTAGGACCTGTTTGCTTTAGCCTCTGTCTTTTAGCACAATATCAACAGTGCATGAAGTCATCGTTAACACAAAGAGTGTATTTAAGAGCAGTTTTAAAACCTGGAAACATGAAAAAGACAGCCGGGGATAGAGCTTTCGACCCACTCTTTACGCTGGCGTCAGCTTTATCAGCCGGCCGGCTGCAGCCAGACATAAAGACCATCGAGCCAAAAGATGGTTGAACTTGGTTTTTAGTCACAACATGCAGAACTTGTTTTCTGAAGCAGAGTCATGTCTTAGATGAAGTTGGACGGTGTTTCTAAATACAAAAATGAAAAATATTCTAAATATTATAATTTCTTAACATCGTATAAACTGTGAAAGTGCTAACCGGCAGTGACTTCCACACCTGCGGAGCGTAAACACTGAGTGTGACGCTTGCTCTCGAGTGTTTTTTTGTTTGCGTAACTTTCTCTGTAGAGCTTATTTGTCAGTCCGAGCCGGTGCGCAATCAGCAGAGCCGGGAGAGTGACGGCGGCGACGAGAGTGGAGATAGGAGAGTTGATTAACAGAGCAGGAGAGGACAATTGGGCAAAACGACTGAGAGAACAGTGAACAGAAGAAGAGGAGGATGAGGGAACAGGAGCGGGAGGAGAGGAGAGTAAATTGGATTCATCCTGCAGCTAATCAACATCGACAACAGAGAACACCATGTCTCTGGACGGAGTGGCATCGCAGATCCCCCCGGGTCCAAGCGGCCCGCAGTGAAGAGAAGCACTTACACACATATAAGGACGCACGCCGCATAAAAACGCAAACAGCGGAGTGTCCCTTTTGTCGGACTCAGTGTGTGTCAAACACTTTCCCCTTTCATTTGACTGTAACTCGTCCCTGTAGTCATCATCAGTTAGTGTGCGAGGGCAAGAAGCACAGCAGGAAGGTTCCTCACACTGCCTGCTCGTTATCTAGTAGCCAGTGGTCAACGCTTTGATACAACGTGCAGTTTGAGGACTGGACTCCATATACAGACTTCTAGGAATGGTGTTGTTTCCCTTGAGTTTGTGGTAGAGTTCGTCTTCTCTGTAAAAATGTAGAATTCTCTAGATGTGTTGCCGTTATGCTGCATACAGTGCATCTGTCATCTGGTTTTGGTTGGGATGTCGATGGACGATTGAATTGCCCGTGGTGCTATGATTTAAAACTCACCAAATGGGTTCCACAACGGCAGCTGCTTTCTACTGAACTGACTAACAAGCAACTCTACGCTAAAACCTCACACTTGGCTGGCTGTTTCCGTCCATGAAATATCTTGCGCGCCCTGCAGCCATGTTGCCACACGTTAATGCTGCTTGATCTTTAAGAGTTACACGATGAAGAATTAAGGACTCAGCGCTCGATGATCATGGCAAGATTCATGGGACGTGTCCCCACCTCTTTTTTTTTTTTTAAATGGCTGGTTTTGTCCCCAACACTTTTTGGAAACATAATTAAAAAAAGCATCTGAAGCTTTAACTGTGAAGGCTTCTGGTTCTGGTGGGAAACTATGGCAAAATAGTATATTATATACTATACTATCAGCATACAGTGTAAAATCAGAATTGACTCTAGAATAGCCTAAGATATAATAATATAAGAGATAATATCATCTTATTTGCTGTATTTTACAGGACATAATGAGACAGTGACTTGCGGCGCCGACAGTGCTACTTGTTAAAGTGGTTTCTACTATCTCCTCCCTTTCTCCTCTGTTTACTGTTAATTAGGCTACTGCACTTTAAAACAAATGTTTAGCGTTCTGCTGCACTTCTCTAGGCTTGAATAACCTCTCTCCTCGTGCCTAGAATGAGTCATGATTGGTTAGACTTGACTCTTTGTTTCTCTAACGTTAAAAATCTCTGCATGATTTTTATGACTTTATACCGACCCTTTATTACATTGCCTAAAATCGCGTGTGTTTGAAGCATGTTTGAAATTAATTTTTCCCCTCAGTCATTATGTCCCCACCACTTTGCGACACAAAGCGACGCCTTTGCTGTCTTGATGATCTTGAGCCAAATGAGAATCAGCATGTGCAAACACCTGTGGTAAACCTCATGAGATCAGTTATCTGGTTTTCAGGAGGGTCCTGACATGCACAGAAACACAGCGGGAAACATTTGACAAAAACAAAAAGAAAAACAAGACGTCACAGCCATGTCATTGCTATTAATAAATAATTACAAAAGTCAACATTGAGTTACTTAATCTAAAGTAAAGATAAATAAAAAAACATACAAGCTTTGAATAAACCTAAAGATATTTTGTTCCTTGCATTTAAAGGTGCAATGTGCAAGGATTGGCCACCTGGCAATTTCACTCCAAGCAAATAGGGGGCGGCATCTAACCAGAGTAACTGCTGCGCACTGTAGCTGCTGTTAGCTAGTTAGCTCATTTAGTCATTCAGCAAGCTGTCTGTGAGCTGACTCTGCCTGAGCTTTACTATTTAATACCGCTTTTCCACCAAAAGTAGCTGGTCTACACAGGCTTTTTTTTAAACACATTCCCAGTTCTATTGTAAACAACATTTGAATGTATTATAACAGCACAATCCAGAATGGGTAGCAACAGTTTGGTGGCAAATCTTTATCTGTGACATTAAAAGAAAAACGATGTCTGGAATGCCCGGAGCTGGATTTACTTTCAATAACTTCACGCTGCCTGTCGAGGTTGGAAGAACGCTCAAATCAATAACAATACCAAGGTTTTTTTATTGAAACAAGTTGCGACATTAATGCGTCTGACTGAAAGGGTATTTGAGGATTTGCTGTCTGAATAAGAAGTTTTCTTTTGATTAAGAAGCAGCTTGTTGAGATGAAACCAGCTCTATACAGAATTAAAAAAAACATACTGAAGTGAAGGCTGACCTTGAATCATGAGACAAAGATGTTTTAATCTCTCTTCAACAAGTTCTTCCAACTATGAGGTTTTTTGAAACTTTAAACAGATACAACCTTGGTAGAAATCGGGCAGAGAGGGCAGCGATACATGACACAACATGATATGACCTTTAGAATTTACCTCCACTTTTCAGCAGAACAGAATCCGCTCATCTCTGCCCTCGGTCCTCTCTTCCAAATTCGGCGTGGTTCTCTTCTTGTTTTGCTCTTGTAGCGCACACGTGTTTGGAGCGCTCCATCTCAAGACCCGTCGTGGCACTACTGGGTGAAAAACAGCTCAGTGTTTGGTGTTGAAGAATCTTTTTAATGTGCGAGCACCATCTGTGCCACATCATTTCGCGCCTGCACCGCTCGTACGCTTGCAATTTACATGCTCTTTTTATAACCTACGACCTAGAGACAAGCTGTCGCCTAGCAACCAGACAGACAGAGTAAAAAATAAAAAAAACACACGCTTACAGGTTCAAAACCATTTTTTTGTGGTTCCCGAGTCTCCTGATTAGCTCGGTCATGGTCAGGTGACATCAGCATACGCTCGATTGAGCCAGGAGCAGATTGAGGTCAGCGCAGCAGAGGCTGGGTGCTGTAGCTGTGTCTGAATAGTGTGAAAATGTCCTTTTACCTTTATTCCCGTGATGGAAAACGAGGTCAAGGAAAGATGTGGTAAAGTACAGAAGTCAGAAGAAGTAAAGAAAACAGTCACTAGGCAGGGTAATTGCAAATGACGCTCACTGAGCCGAAGAGCAAGTGCGGCAGACTCAGATAACAGCTAACTCAGTAATGTTAGCAAAAGGCACGCTCCCACAGCGTTACGCCGTTTGCATAAGGTCAAGTTGGTTTTAACTGACAGTCAGATTTCTTTTATATGTGGTTAAGGACGATCCTTGGCTCTTTATTTCCAGATAACTATCAATCTCAGTCTGGTGTCTAATAAGCCCGGATCCAATGACAGACTGTCATTCAGCTGCTAACCCAGTAGCACAAAGCGCACACCCACAGCAGTGAACTGCCACACATGGTGGCCTTCTCAGGCAGAGGCGCATTCCAGACGGCTGTTTTCCTTGGGTTTATGTGATTGTGGCATTTAACAGAGGTGTTTATTTGTGAATTTATTAGACTCACAAAGCCAGCGCCTGCGGAACGAAAGCAAACAGGCCATTCAAACATATTTCCCAGTTGGCCAGCGACCTCCATAAGCGAGAGCTCCGGGCCAGGCGATGAGGTCAGGTAGTGTGTCTTGTGTCGGAAGAAGTGGCTTTGGAAGGGTGGGGGAATACACATTCAGCTTAAGATGGTTTGTAAGATGGCTTTTACAATCATTTTAACTTTAAGATACTTTTGGGGAACGGGGTTGTAGAGAAAGCTCAAGTGATTCTGGCTCCAACGCAACGAGCAGTTGAACACAGAAAGTTGAATGTGAGTGATATTGCAAAGCTGTTTGTGTTCAACATTACAGTAATAAACATTAAAGGTTGTAAGGCAATGTGAAGGCCGGGATGTGAATTTAAAGAGTAGCCGGCGTTCCATCAATTTATCTTTTTATTGCCCTTTAGAGATCTCATTAGGTCTGTTGTTCCACTGCAGCTGAGGAATATACCAGTAAAAAAAAAAAAAAACATGGTTCAGTCCTCAAACCCCATAATTAACCTTTTTTTCCCTGAAAGATCTGGTCCTTTGGTTTGAAATACTCCACTGTGATTATCCCTTGGCCCTTCTAACTTGTGGTCAGTGACTCCTGCGAAGATGTAGTTGTTTACCTCTAGGTTTGTAGTGTGTATGTGCGTGTGTGTGTGCTTTCTCACCTGGAAAAACAAAGGCGTACCGTGCCCCTTCGCTGACATGTCGGTTACCATGGAAACAACACTTCTCACTTCCCTTTTCCTCTCACCTCGGATGTAACAGTGATTATAGTGTGTATAACCGTCCTATCCTCCTTCTTTTTTTCTTACACGCACACACGCACTTGTGTCAGAATACATCACAAATCTCCAAAGGTGTAAAAAGGCTCGGTGGTCAAAAAGCTGATAATGACTGAAGGATTATTATAGAACGAACAGCAGTACACGCAGCCATCACCATGGAGCCATCATCACCTCCTGTCAAAGTCTAGTCAGTGTCCTATTTAAAGGAGCGCTTGAGATAACAATCCACTTAACAGGAGTTTAATCTGTTAATACAATACAAAGGCCCTCTAATGTTGCTTCCCATTCCTCTTGAAATTGATTAACAATGCCAATTATTCAGCCCAACCAACTGATTCATAGTGTAATGTGGAGAGTCTCTGAAATTGAGCTAATCTCAGTGTTGTTGCTGATGTAAATATGTGGGTTTCATTGATTTGTCGAACCTCGGATTTAGAAGGAACAATGCAAATTCCTTGCAGACTTGTTGGCGAGATCGTTGGAGTTTGTTCTACTCCACCTGTGTTATGTGGGGCGTTCTGCCAGTGTATGAGGTACCAGTGGGTTTTGGACTCCAACTGGGGTTGTCCCTTGTCTCCTGTTTGTGATTTTCATGGATCAAGGATCTTAAGACCCAGCCGTGGTGTGGAGAGTTTCCAGTTTGGGAACCTCAGAATTGCATCTCTGATTTTTGCAGTTCATGTGGTTCTGTTGGCTTCATTGGTCTGTGACCTCCAAAATGCACTTGGGCACTGCTGCCACCACCACCCGGCCCAGATAAGCCAAAAGATAATGGATGGCTGGATGGATGGATCATTTGAGTTCCTTGCCAAAGATGGTTATTTTCAATAGGAGATACTGTATTTATGATTGGCTTGTTGTATTTCTAGTACTTACACATCAGACTATTATTAGAGGGAAGGCTATAGAAATTCTTCATCTTTTGAGATGAGATCAGAGATGTGATAACGGTGTGTTGTCAGCCCCAAGTCAGTGACCTCTGATTAATAGGAAGAGAGGTGAAGAGATGCCATCGACAAAGAGAGAGTGAAGTGGAAAGTGGAGGTGTTGGGGCAGCAATTATGATGGAGAAGCAATACTGTGGCAATATTGCAGGCCAGTTCTGTCAGCCTTTATATTGCCATTCCTCATGAAGAACCTCATCGTGCACATTGATTTCTTTAGAAGGCTTGTTCATAACAATTCTTGTTCCAAGCGACACTGAGCAGTCTCAGATGTTACCTTACAAAAACAAAGGTCATGAACGGACACTGAGCAATGGAGGCAGTATCAAGCAATAGATCACTTCTTCTACGGCTACATGACATTTCTCTGATACAGAGCCGTGGGAAAAGGTATTTTTATTCCATAGCAATCAGGGTTAAAGCAAAAGCCAATAAAAGTCCAAACAAACCTACATTTTGTTTCACTTTGGTGAGAAAATTATTGGTGGCTACAATCTGTTTTCTATGTCAAACAAATGGCTCCTTTCAAAGTGATAGACCACCTTTTTCTGAATGTAAGACACGCTCTTTGGACTCCCAAGGTCGGTGAGAAAATTGAGTTTCTAGCTTCCTCATGGCTGTGGTCAGCTGGCAGTAATAGTGGCAACCAGTTCTGTGAGGCAAAATATTCTAAAACCACTCCAGGGCTTTATTCAGACCAAAGGTTCGATTCCATTTCAACTTTTTTCTCGCAGATCCGCTTTTTTTTTCAGCAAATCTTCAGTCTGCAACAGAAGACTTTTAGTCATCAATCACCACCCAGTATGTGACCCGTAACACTTTTTGTTATCTTGTTTTCTTCCCTTCTACTGCGCAGATCAGCTCTTTTCTGTTCTATCCCCTCATGTTTCTGTCCACTTAACTAGTGTGAGTCCAGTATTTCATTTTGTTTTAGCTCTGTTTTAGTCTCCACCACCTCAAGAGAAAGTTATATGTGGCTCTTTAGCTGCTTACTAAGTGTGTCTGTCTGCAGTTTGCCACTGGAAGGCAGCAGTGAGATTGAATTAAAACAGTCAAGTTTCAGGCCATCAATCCAAAGCAACAAGCTTAAAGACACTAAAATACTTCAACACATCCTCATGCCTAAATGACGTAATAGGTGGCAATGACTCTCAAAACAGTGTATATCACCATTCCAAATATGACATGACAGCATGTTACAGTGACAGGCTCATCGTGAGGGTTCGGTTAGGTTAAGGCATCTAAATTACTTAGGTTAGGTTTAGGAAGATATTGGCGTTTGGATTGAAAGAAAAGAGAGTAACTTATCTTAACTTACAGTCATAACTTGATTATGTAGGTGACTTAAGTAAATACGTTGCCAACTTGAAACAACTCACTGTTGACCTCCTCCGTATGTCACTCGTTTTACCACAGCACCTGACTTCCTCTTTTGCCGCCGTTGCAACTGCTGCAGCCATTAGAGGTCGCCACCTAACAAGTAACATAAATATGGGTCATAAGACATTTTTTCACAGTCATCCTATATTTCCTGATGAGGATGGGCTGGACAATTTTCTATGGAGTTGTCACTGCGGGCGCCCTCTTTCACATTACATGTAGTCAACTGATCCATTTCTGATATGAAAATATGAACATAGTTTTAGGGTGCTAAATGCCTCTAGAAAAAAGTTGCCTCTATTCTAATCATCCAGTCTGAACGAAGCAGTTTTGATTTGAAAAGAAGAGTTGAAAGAAATCGCTCATTGCCAACTGCTTTTGACATCAGTTTAGCAAATTGCAATCACTGCATTACATAACACATTCTTGTAGGCAAGCAGGCACAGCCAGTTATCAGGATGAATTGGTTTATTGTTTTAAAAGTAAATACAGCTTCATTTGATAGCTTTAAAAGCAGATAATGTTCAGGCTGATTTAAAATAGAAACCCTGTAACATTACATGCTCAATCGCAGCATCAGTCATGTAGGGAAATAAATAAGTCTTATATAAAGCCAGTTTTATATTTATTTGTTCATATCGGTTTGAAGACAATTGTTTTTCCCTGTATTTATTCGTGGTACAAAGCAATCTCTTTAACCTGCTGTTCTGTTTGGCTCGTGCCTATTTTCAACCATCTGTTTCCAGGTAATTGAATGGTACACTGTGTGAGCGATCAACAAAAGCGTGCTGCATTTATGTTCCTGTGGCGCACCTCTAAATTATTAATTTTATGCCATTATAATCGCCACTTATTCATATGAACACACAGGCACACATAGGCTGCAGACACACCTGATAGATGTCTGAGGGAGTTTTTTAGCCTCCAATCGCAGTTCCCCCGCTGGTGATTAATAATGCAGGGTATTTGAAGAGTTCATGAAACGCCGCTGTTGCTTTGGGTCTGTTTAAATCCACAAGGAAATCATTATGTAACCAGGGCTTCATACTGAGCAAAAAGTGTTTGGAGTCACCAAGGCAATAGCCTCTCCAGTGTCTCAAATTACAGCATTACCTGTGCGTTTCAAAATCAAGTTTATGGATTTCATTTTTCTTGGTCAAAATGAATCACCATCGCTGTCATTAAACAGATTCAAAACCCGTTATTTGCTAAATTCAAGCGGTGTCAAAGTAGCTCAGTCAAGCGTCACTTTGTACTGACGTGATCTGGGTTCACTGCTCCGGTTGCAAATAAAACTTAATTGAATCTAAACATGCTAGAGGCAATGTCTTCTCCACTAATCTACTTTTCAATAAATATGCTTTCTGCTCCAGTGCTTTTCATTCCCACTCCTTCCTCCACCTCTTGTGCTTGCGCGTTAACAAACCCGAAAAAAAGGGGCGGCCCGGCAAACATGTCCTCGAGGGTAATGTGAGCCAATATTTGGAGTGTGAGACTATTTGAAATGACACACTCCTGCCCTTGTTGTCATCCGTTCGAACAACAATGAGCTGGTGGTGGGAGTTTCAAGGGTGGAGGGCAGCAAAAAAAAACAGAAGTCCCTGTTGGGAAATTATTCTGGAGGCCGCATTAGCAGAGGATGCAAAGCAGGGCAAGCTGCGACTGATGAAAGCAAACAGAGGAGATTAGGGAATTATCTTTGTCTTTACTTCAGTAATTGGCTTCTTCCGAGGCCTGCCGAAGTCCAAAAAACAAAAGGATGAATGTAACTCCCGCTTCAAGCCGTCCAATATATGTAAGTGACTTTTACTAATCAGCAGCTATCTGTAGGTGTTCACAGCGTTCATTACTTCTTGTTGAAAAATCAATACGTTGGATCCGCGCTGAGGACAGGGGGATTGCTTTTTTATTTCCTGCAGAAGAGGACAGATCGGATAGTAAACACACAAATTTGAAAGTCAATAGTCTGAAATAAGTTGCTGATTATACATACAGAATGGATACCTCTGTACTGGTGCAATAAGTTTAATAAAAACAAAAACAAAGCCAAACGAAAAATATTGTTTTAGCTTGAAGTCTTGGCAGTGTTGTGGGAAATATGCTTCATAACTTTCTTGCAATGATGACGTGGTACCAATGATGTTCTGGGCAGTTTTAATCATCGCTGTAGAGCCTTCCTTTCCTGGGCTGTGTATGAGCCATCGACAAGAAATGGGCACCGGAATTTAACCTTCTAAGTTCCTTAAGAAGTAGAGTCTTTTCTGGAAAATTGGTAAATAGCTATCCTGTGATAGAAGAAAACCAAAAAAGTCCACCTGTACTGGCACCTGTAAAAGTGTGATCAGACAGAAAGCAAAGCACTTATTTGATCTGGCATCATTCATGTGAAAAGCCATTATACCGTCTTCAAAAATCATTTGTAAGCAAGCCAGAGCGCTTGCTATGCACCAACGAAATCTGTGAAAAAAGTCCCTGTGTCAATAACCTACATCAAAACAATTGATTTGGGTCAACTTCAGCCAACCAGCACAGAGGCTTCATAATGCTTCACATGAAGTGCTTATTAGAATGGCAAGCAGCGTCTCATCCTCGTCCCCCCCAGCACACACTCGCACCTTTCAGATGTCAGAGGGTCTAAATCTGACAGTTCTTCTAACTTTCTATACCAATCCCACAAGAGCATCCATTTCATGCAGCCGTTAGCCAGGACAGGATGAATGCCTTTGAGGACAGACTGTACGAATGTGAATGGTATTATCCAC
The DNA here is from genome assembly GCA_039737535.1 of Lagodon rhomboides. NCBI lineage: Eukaryota > Metazoa > Chordata > Actinopteri > Spariformes > Sparidae > Lagodon > Lagodon rhomboides. The sequence goes on along the minus strand of CM077805.1, from coordinate 16,313,904 downwards.
ATTTCTCAACTTAAAGTGTGGCTATCCAGAACCCTTCAAGTATACCAAGACCCTAAATGTGCCAATTTCAGACAGGAAGTTGATCATATTTGTGGGCCACCTTTGATTAGCTCCTCTATATATAGTCTAAACATGGACACACATTTTCACTGCTCGTACAGTAGAATAAGAGTTTGAGCTGTCTGCATCTGAAACTTTGTGTGTGTTTGCAGTGTACTGCAATTTTTTCGGCCTTGAGTAATCATTACTCTTGTCAGCTCACAATTGAGGAGCAACAAAAGGAGATTTTTATGGCACCACTGGAGCTGTTCACTTATTCGAATCGCGGCGAACAACGTGATTGAAACGAAGGATACTCCGACATGCGGCAGTGTTCCTCCGAGGATGCTACTCCGCGGTCCCGCTCTCCACGTATAATGACGGCAGTGGACCTGTGACTCATCCAGAGATGCCTTATTCGATTAAAATACGCTTGTTGAATTGATATGTTTTGGGTACAGAGGAGCCAATGTGCCCTGAGTGATATTAACAAGCGCAATAATGGTTGTGACTCAAATGTTCCATCCGTAATTGGGGGTTTATTAGGCCAGTAAATTATCTTTGAGAAAATGATTATCCAAATAGGCTTTAAACAGAGAAATGAGAAATTCTGGAGATATAGGTAATCGTGCTTATGGTATGCTGTTTGCCGCAAGCCTCTCTGACTCACTCTCTCTTATTTATGTGTGTGTGTGTGTGTGTGTGTGTCTGTGCGCCCCTGAGGAGGACCCTTGTCATTTGCATTAGGGCAGGTGTGCAGCTGGGAAGTCATGAATCTCAATATGTCTGTAGATTGATTACTAGCTGACTTCGAAATGGCTCTAGAGGTTTTATTACTGGCCAATGGGAAGGGATGGATGGATGAGAGTGTGTGTGTGTGTGTGTCACTGGTTTGAATGCTGCTGTGAAAGCTGGAGCCACCCATGAGGCCACATTTGCAGCAAAAATGGAGCATGTGTTCATTTCGACTGGTTCATTTCACCTGCTTAGAACAAACCTGATAAAACCAAGTCATCAGGAAAGACTTCTTCAGTATTTGATGGAAGCTCAACGTTGTCGTTACCTAACAACATGCATTCTCCTTTACCTGATGCATAAATGCACCATGGGAAAACCAATTTCAATTCTGTTAACTTAAGCTTGATGTTCTTCTTCTTCCAGAGATGCCTATATGAGCACATTTACTGTATGTGAGTTATTGAATTATCTTCGTGTACGATAATTGTAAGGGAGATATTTTTACACTTTTTTCTGACTAAACAGGAAAATGCAACTGTACAGCCTTCTGAATTCAAGTTTCTGTCTTTGGCTTAACTTAGACGAGATGAATTGCCTCATAAACTCATATTAAAACACACTTCATTCAAACTCGAGTAAGATGTGAAAATATTCCAGCTCTACAAGCTGTTTTTCGTCCGCTACTGATGCCCGACTCTCTCGTGTTCCGTTGCCACTTCTTAGTCCTGGCCAGAGCTGCTGTAAATCACCTCCATACTTCACCCCCTGTTTTCAAACTGGCTTCTGTCGGTTCCGGAGGCTGTGTCCTTTCCCAGATTGGTGTCCAGATGTGTTCACCCGAAGTCAGCTGAGCCCCGTTGACCATAGGTACTCCCCCCTACATCCGAGGTTGCAGTGCAGGCAGACTCCCATCAGCTTATAGGGCCATTTAGCTCCATGGCAAACTGAGCTACTTGTGACAACAGCTAGTCACTACAGCCAAAGGAAGCTACAGCAAAAGGGACAGTGAACAGCAGTAAGCGGTTATGCTGCCCCCTGGAGCTTTGGAGGTACCTTTGAACTCTGGTCATTTCTCACAAATTACACCTTTACCGCTATATGTTACATTGTAATACTTGCCAAAATGCAGCTGCAACGTGGCCACAAGCAGCAGATAGCAAACAACTAATCGCGTGGTCCATGGCAAGGTGGGACTACCTTTCAGCTGGGAAACATAAGGTGCATAGAGAAGGATTCCATCAGAGACTTCCCCAAGCCACATTGTGCTCCGTAAAAAAATTAAATACGAAAACTCTTCAAAGGAACATTTTTCTCTCTGATTCACTGTCTGTCTTTGTATGCGTCTAATAGTTGTTCACCGTTTCCATCACAGCAGCGCAGTTTGCTGATCGCCTTCAGGAGACAAATCACTTTAAGATCTCTCTGTCTCTTTCAGCACACATTTGTGTCCCGCTTCCACGTTTTAAATGCGTCGGGCCCTCTCAAATCACCGAGCCAGCACTTTACAGGTGGGATAAGGAGTTTCAAAGGAGTGTTTCATTCCGCCTCTATCTCGCTGTTACCGGCTCGTATCTCTCCCCTGGAACTAACTTTTCTGGCGTTTCTCCTTGAATTTTTTTTTTTATCCTCCTCATCTGTTTTTGTTTGCCACTTTGTCTTTCACACAGATTATCGAGTGGATCAATCAGACATCGATTTGTTTACCCACTCCTCTTTGAGAGGCTTTGTTTTGAGCAAATCTGTCGGGAACCGCCGCGTCTCTCTCCGCCGCGCGGTGCAATTGTTCGGTACACGACTCACCTGAATCCACTCGGTTTGTCTCAAGGCTGCCGAGACAATGGGTGTGAGTGACTCATGCAGAGAGGAGACCGTGCTCAAAAAGGATTTTGATAACAACAGATGCGAGAAGTTCTGTGCCACCAAACTCCGATTGCCTCCCGGTGAGCATTTTGAGAGGCTGCTCAAGCTGTAGTAGGCTCAGGGTCGTTGTAGAGGACGTCTAGAGCAGCCCTCGCATCGAAGTTTCACTCGAAGAACTTTTTTGAGAGTGGCGCCGTTCTTGGTTGCCTTTAGTTATTATGGATGCTTGCTGAGAGGTTCCCTTTCGCTGTGCTATTTACAGTATGCGTCGGTGCAGTAACAGACGGAGTGACTCCCTCTGTTGATGTGTTTGATGTTAAACAGCATATGAAGATGTTGTGGCAGTTAAGAACACCAGCAGGCTGAATATGGATAAAAGCAGGCAGGCTGCTGTTTCCAATGACAACAGATCCCTTTTTCCCCCCTTTGGGTCTCCACTCACCTCCTCTTAAGTCGCAGCTTCGTGACAGAAGCTAATTTACTCTCCTTTCCCTTTTCTCCTTTCCTGTCCCCTGCATTTCCTTCCTTTTCCGCTTCTTTACCTGTCCTTCCTTTCCTCTCCGTTCCTATCCCTTCCTTTCCTTTTCTTTCCATTCCCTTCCTCATTTATTTTCTTTTCCATTCCTTTCCTCTTTTCCTTTCCTTCATTTCGTGCCCCCTGCATTTCCTTTCCTTTCTTTTGCTCCTCTCCTCTCCTTTCCTTTCCTCTCTTGTCCTTTATTTTCTCTCGATCTACTATTCTCTTTCTCACTTTCATTCCCTCCCACTTCCTTTAATTTCCTTTCCTTTGTTTTATGTCATTACTTCCATTTTCTCTCCTCTCCAGTCCCCTTTATTAATTTCCCCTCCTTTTTTATTTCCTTATCTCAATAGTCATCTCCTTTCCTTCCCTTTCCTTTCCTCTCCATTTGTTTTCCTTTCCTTTCCTTTCCTTCTCTTTCTTCCTTTCCTCTTTCCTACTTTCCTTGTCTCTCCTCTCATCTCCTTCTCTTTTTCCTCCTCTCCCCTCTTTCCTCTCCAAACGTCTACATTTTTGACCAATTAAACTGACGCCGCGGAAGAAGCTGATCACATTCAGATCACACGTCACGGCGGCCAGAGCAACATGAAGGTCATCCCTGCACCTTTTGAAATGCAGAACACACTTAGCTCCCCTGCAGCTCAACAGACTCTTTTACCAATGAGTCTCATAGAAGCGCCGATGTCGCCCAATCACTCCACTTGTGCGAGTCGTGTTTGGTATCACTCGTCTCCTTCCACAGATTGGTGCGCAGATTGGACTCACTGTCTGCATTCAAAATGCGTGCCATCTGTTTGGTGATTGACTCTTGACTTGAGTGGAATGCGACTGAGCAATCATATCCTCCTTTGTAGAACTGACTCTAAGAAAGCATCGCCAGTATTATCATTTAGGTTATATTCTATTCAATTTCTCTTATATTCAGTTTTATTCACTTGTATCCAGCTTCATTTACATAAAAACTCTGCATGTAAATAACTCAGTGGATATACAGTTCTCTTGAGGACAGCAAGGGAGTGAAGTAAGTATAAAATGTAAGTCCAGAAAGATGGCAGCTGAAATAAGAAAACTTTCTCACTACGTACAGTAATAATCCAAACGATAGATGCCAAGTCCGACCAGATGCAAATCACTGAGGATACTGACCTGAAATTAACTTTACTGTGTCATAAATTCAATAAAAAAAAACAAACAATACAATTTTTGTCAATATTCCAGTAGCCATTATCTCCAGAGACGAGCTCCCACAAGCGGTACAAAATCTGGTTATTGTTAAGGTTTGTAAAAATGGGTAGGAGCCAAATGCAGACACGAGCGAGCTTTAATGATAAGCTGACATCCAAAGTCCCAAAAAAAAAAGAAGTAAAATCCAGAAGGCAAGAAACAAAAGACCGGCCAAGTCCAAGAAAAAACTAAAGAGAAATACAAATTGAGGACAAACCAGAAAACAAAGCGAGAACACAGAGGACACGCGAGGGCCGGGGAACAGGCACAGGAACCCTGGGTGGAAACAGGTGAACCAACAAAGAGTGGGTGGGGAACGCAGGCTTAAATACACAGGAATGATTAGCAGATGAATCACAGGTGTTCACAGAAAAAGGATGGGAAAAAGACAAAGACAGGAAGGAGGAGAATGAGGATTTAAATAGGAAATAACTTATCCGAAAGCCCAAACCATGACAGTTGTGGCTTTACTAGGGGCCTCCCTCCCTTCTTACTCCCTAAGAAATGTATGAAAAAGTTTAAATGATATCTTCATTTTAAAGAAAGTGAGAAAAAATTCCTGGATCCATCCCTTCATCTGGATCGGCACCAGAAGTAAATGGGGTCTATTCTGGGCCGAGAACCATCCTCCATCCAAGTTTATTTGGAAGCCCGTTCTGTCGTTTTTGTGTAATCCAGCTGACAAACCAGCAAACCAACGAACAGACATTCAAGGTCCACATTAGTTAGTATAACAAATGTTAGACTGATGAGTGATGTAATGATGACCTGCAAGCTGGAATCAAATAATAATGGAGGGCAAAGTAATATGGAGGACAACCACCATCACTTGATGTTGCTGTCTTCTATTCCTGGCAATAAGGTGGTGAACAGAGTCCAGCAGACAGGCAGCAGAGTCCTGGCAGCCAGTGAGATTACTAGGCTGCTAGGATACTAAATACTAAGTGCATGTAAAAAATACAACATTTCTGCAGTCCTGTATGCATAGAAAGGGAACTGAAAAGGTCCTTGTTCCTGTCTGTCAGGCATCATTTGATATTTTGAGAAAAATGCAGAAAAATGCGCCGAATGTTCCCGTCTCGCTGAGCGGGTTCAAACTGTGTCCGTGAGCCGTGCCTTTTGTTTCGAAACTGTGCCGCGATAGAAAAAGACGATGAATAACGGTTTTTGAGCTTGAGTCACTGCCTTCTCAAAACATGTGTCAGCAGTCTTAAAACCAGCTGTGATGAGCGTGCGTGGGTCACCGCGTCGCAGAATTAGCAGCGAGGGGGAAAAAAAGCAACGGTGACACATACGGAACAAAAGAGCGTCTTTTCTCCACTCCTCTGCTCCCCGGTAGGTTTTTAAGCAGCTTATTAATAATTGAGCGTGGAGAGTTGTGCAAAGGCGGATCCATCATGATCCCCCCCACCCACCCACCCTCCACCCCGCGCCTGTCACAAGCCCTGCATGGATAGATGGATACCGAAGCACCCTTTTTCACACTCGCGAACACAGTATATTTTGGGGGGGCTGGCTGCATTATTTCACCGTTTGGCAACGTGACAATGAATTCCTGTCGCTGCAGAAGTTGGCTCGGACCGGAGAAGAAAATCCCCACGTGGCAGATAAGACAGGAAGTGTGAAGAAATAGAGGAATGCATTGTTTGAATGTGTAATCTGTGCGCACATTTAGCTCCGAAGGCGCAATGGTGCATCCCTCATGTGTCATGGAGCTATTAAAAAATGCATATCAAAGTCTGTGTGTGTGTGTCCAGAGAAATGGTCCAACTCGACTGCAGAATAACAAGATTTGAAATGGAAATAGTGTGTACATAGCTTTCTATTTCTGTGTGCGTATTTATTTCCTTAAGGCCATCGAAATCCTTCATTCTGTCTCGCACGCACACTTCTTTCTTCTTCTTCGCGTCCCTCAGGGCTGAACTACCCACCAGTTTTGGGTCAAACTGGCAACAGCAGCTGATTCTTGCGTAACGCTCAGTTTGTCTAAACATGCGCGGAGGAGCGCCCGTTAGGCGGAGTTTACCGACCCAGCGCTCGTCTGACTTCTCATCCTTGAACCTCCTTTTCCGCAGTGTTACTTTACATCTAACGACGGTGTCATTAAAGTGTGTCGGCGGGGGGAAATCTGTGTCGCCGCTGAATAATACAACTCTCAGTAGGAAAAATCAGACGGAGTTTAAAAATGAATGCGCCTTCCGTGCCGTGTCCTGATCTCAACTTCAGGTAGCGCCCCGCGCCTGCTGCTATGATCTGATTCTCGGTTACATAAGCAGGCAGTGGCTTCTCAACACTTCCTCAGACCAAGATGGAGAATCTTTCACTTGTTACCTTTTCCATTTCTGTCCCTGCCTTTGTGTGACCCTCTTCCTTCAGCCACCAGGCCACAGAGATGGACAGAAGCAAAACAACAGACCAACAGGAAAACCTGAGAGGCAACCTCCTGCGCTCTATTGATTGAATCCCTTGATGTGATTAGCTTCAAGCTGAAGAGATGGTGTGTTTTTTTGACGCTCAAAAACACTGCCAGCTTCAGTAGAGGCGCCGACTCGCCTTGATTGAAATTCTTCTTCTCTCCTTGCTATTCCACCGGGGCCTCGCTTCACTGCTACCCGTGATACATTTTACATTTTAATTAATATGCTTGACTCGGTTTGACACCGCACCTGAGCCCAGCGACGCGAGGAATCACATCTCCATTACCTGCTTGAAAATGTATTTTGTACTTGATGACGCACTTGTCTCGAGGTGGGGATGTTGAAAACGAGCACCCTCTGTTAGCTTTGCTCGCAGAGTTTACCACTTATTGCTTTTAAGACGGAGACAATGTGACAAAATGGATGTAGACGTGGAAGAGGAAGCTATCATTTGTCCCTGAATGACGACAAAGCCCTTGTGACATCAGTGGAGGTGGTTGGACACGGTTCAATCAGACTCCAGAGATGGTTGATCTTGGGGCGTAACTCTGCACAATTTGGTGCGTCAAAACTGTTAAAGGAAACACATCGGTGCTGAACGGTGTTAAGCTTTGTAAGGAGGACCCGAATGCAGACAAAGAGGCAGGAAGGAAGATGTAACAAAAATCTACTAAACTGACTAGAACTAGAGCTGCATTCCACATAACAAAGACAAACTGACTGGCCTAATGAACAAATGAAAGGCAAAAAAGACAAAGACAGGAAGTGGAGAGTAAAACACGACACTTGAGGATATCATCTACAAAATAAAACAGGAAATGACTAACCAAAAGCCCAGGCAAAAGTTGGCCAATGTAAAAGCCCTTTACGACTTCCATTAAAGGAGACATGTAAGAATTGGAAACTCGTCGATTTTAAACTCCCAACAAAAAGGGAGCGTGGAGCAGTGTTGGTGTTTGTTTGATATCGGACTTGTGAGGTACAAACTGGCTAGGGGCTAGCTGGTTAGCGTTCTAATTTTAGTAGATGTCCTTGCAACACAATAAATAGAGGTCTTCAACGCAATGTCAAAACTTTTATTTCTTCACATATTGTTGATATTTTCAGTCAAGTTTTAAAGATTTCGACACCAATTCTTACATATTCCACCTTTAAAGGGGCCAACTGAAGGAAATGTTTTATAAAATCTGCCAGGAAGTACTTCCCTAGCTCTAACTAACACCATGCGTCACTGCTATACAACTGTCTTTCTTTGATTTTGAGTAAATTTGGGGCATCAAGACCTTAAGTGCATTAAAAACTTTGAGTGCAACCGTTTTCTTTTTCTTGCTGTAGCTATATGTGTGGTCAAACCTGAACCGGCAACCAAAAGGGACACTTAAAGGGATTTAACACATCAAAATCTGGTCACATGGGCGCTATTGTGTCTCCAAAGGGAGCTCTGTGAAATTTGATAAAGTGATGTCTCTTGAGGCAGCGTCTTTTGAAAAAGAAAAAAAAAACTCTGGGGTTGTGGATTTAAAAAGACCTGAGCTCATCAGACTTCTGCACCCCGCTGTTCGGCTTTCCTCGAGCCTAGCGGATCGAGGCCACATTAGCAGCTACCAGCATCATATTCCCCAGTCAGCTGTTAAGTTGCATTGTGGGTAATGTAGGCTCCAGGTTATAAGAAGATAAACAACATTTTTTTTCTTATTCTTTCAGCCTGAAAGTATCTTAAAATAAAGTTACTAAAACACGTGTAGACCACAGAAGCTTTAAGGTAGGTTTACCAAGTGGGAAAAGGACAAATTCAGAATGAATGTACAGATATGAGATCGCAGAGAAGAGCTTTCATTGCTGACCATGTTGATAATTCCACATCAGAATTTCCTGTTATTACATGACTGACTCTGAGGTGGAGAACTGTCAGTCTGAACTGAAATAACTCTGTGGAAACAGGTAGTTTCTTTGAAATATCAATCTGAATTTAAAGGGAAACGTTGACAATATCTGACACTTTAGAGGGCTTTAATTTTGAAAGTCGACATCAGACCTTCCTGTTATTACATGAGTGACTCTGTGAGGTGGAGTACTATCATTCTGAACAGAAATTAGGCTGTGGAAACAGGTAGTTTTCCTTTAACGTAAAACTGAATTTGAGGGAAAAATTTCAAATATTTGACTATTAAATGGGCTTTTATTTTGAAATTCCTCATCAGAAGCTCAAGATATTGTGTTTATTTTCATGTCATTAAAATTTCATGTCATCATGTCATTATTACATCAATATAATAATGTCGGAGTAGTATAAGCTCCAGTACCACTATTGTGTAGTTATCAATCTATCTATCTATCCATCCATCCTTCCATCCATCCGTCTGTCTGGTGCTCAGCTCCTGGCAACCGCTCGCCCCTCGCTCTGTGCCCTTAGATAAACACAGCTGCTCCCACTGCATCTGCAGACAGGACTCTCGGCTCCTGATAAGATATGATCAGCTCCACTTAAAATGCTGTTTCTCCCTAATGCTACAGGTCCAGAGCGATTGTCAATTACCCAGGAGAGAAGCAAGAAAACATGCCCGCTCTTCAAAAACGTGACATTACTTTTAGATTTTGAATCTCGAAGATTTATTTCCCCCAACAGCATCCAATTCGAAGGCTCCCAATCTTCTGGAAATCACAGGCTGTTTATGAAAAGCTTGAGGACAAAGGTTCACGGTACCATAATCTCGCCGCGCAGCAAATTAGAAAAAGGGGTATAATGAAAGCAGAAATCTACAGCCTGCAGTCTGTAAAAATGACTAACATGAGGTACAGTAGGGAGCCAGTGTGAACAAGGATATGCTCTGCTAACAGTTTAATTAACACAGTGTGACTGTAATCAAATTTCTTGTCAACTGTTTTTGTGTTAACGATCTTATAAGGAATTCAGGCTACAACCGAGAAAAGCTTTCAGTCTAATTAACTGAGTCACTGTAGTTTCTACTTTTCTTCTTCTTATCTAACTCAAAATGTGGTGTAAGGTATCCCAAAAGAAGCAAAAAATGTATCACGATGATAAGAATGAATTTGGGGAAAATGATATATAAAATTATATACGTTTTTTGAGCAAGATGAGGACACTCTTTAACTAAAAAAGTTACTAAAAGGTTATTTACCCAGATTAAAAGGAATAGTTCATCATTATAGAAATACGCTCACGGGTTTTCAAGTCAGGGTTTCATGTCAGCCAGGAGACGTTAGCTTAGCCTAGCCTTAAGACTGAAAAAGGGGAAACTGGGGAAACAGCTAGCCTGGCTCTGTCGGAAGAAAACGAAATGCACCTTTAAGGCTTACTGATTAAGATTTTCTGTTTGAAAAATTAAGTGTACCTAGCAAGCTCATGTTGTAGTCAACTCTGAGTCAATTGTGAACTGCTATTCTGACTTGGTTGCTCGTAATTATAGTCTTAACAATGTGTCATGAACTCGCCAGCAGCCAGGGGATGTTAGCTTAGCTTAGCCTAGGGAAACAGCTAGCTTGGCTCGGTCTAGTGGTAACAAAGACCAGTACCTTAAAAGCTTAATGTGTTATAACTAATTTGAAAAATGTAAAAATGATACTTGGTGGTTTTAACCATCTCTTTTTGCCTAAGAACCTCACGGTTACAACAAGACGACAGTCCGCCCCTAGCCGCCATGAAACCACAATTTGTTGTTTTTACATTCAGTTCAGAGCCAAACTAGCTATTTCCACCTGTTTCCTGCCTTTATGCTAATCTAAGCAAACATCCTCTCAGCTGTACCCTCATACTTAGCTCACACAGACTTCTAATCTTGTTCTTTAACATGACAGTATTTTGGCGTAAAAGTAAAGAGGCTTTTAGGAGAAATTTAGCTGGATTACAGGGTCGCTATTTAGTTTAACAAGTGCATTTTGAAAACAGCAGTTTCTTTGTAATTAAGTAAAATGGGCAGACCTAATTTCTCTTCCCTATTAGTCCTGACCTTCTGTTCTGATCTTCACTGCGTGGAGTGCGAGGTGCCATGATCCTGCTGTGATGAGGAAGTGGAGGAGAGGCGCGAGAGGAGAGAAGAGGGGGGAAGTATGTCGAAGGAATAATTAGAGGGGGAGATGGGGGCTGAGGTAGGAGTGCTGCAGACTGAGTGTTCGGGCTTCGGTCCTTGATTGCAACCCCGCTCGGTTTGCGCGAGTGAAGCTCCATTTGAGCCACTTACTTCCCGAGGATCGGATGGATAGAAAGAGCTATCCTTTTACACACTGAGATATCTTCATAATTCCTCCTGTGCTTCCATCAACCGCCTCACTGCTCCTCTTTGTTTCCTTGATTGGCCATTGTTCAAGCACCAGCCTCTCCCCCATTGATACTCTTGACCGTGTATTGGCCTTTTGGATAGAAATACATTTCGCTGATTTGCAGAGGGTTTACGAATCAATATCAGTGATCATATGTCCTGCGGATGGATGCCTGCCAATGTTCCTGGAAAGCGAGCTGCCATCGGTCTCCCTCCTCGCCTCCTTTTTTTCTCGCCTCGCTGTATGCTTCATTAGGCCGACTGTGGCACGTGTTTGAAGCGTGAATAAAAAGAAAACATCTGACAGGGCTAGCAATGCTAAACGGGCCCTCTAATTGGCTCGTCGGGGGGTTGTTGTGAGGAGAAGTTGGGGTCTTTCCTGAAAGCAGGTAGCCGAGGAAGGGGAGCTAATTGGAGATTCCTTCAGTGACTATCAAAGAGGAGAAGAAGACGGAACTCGGCCTCGTTAAAAAAAAAAAAAAAACACATCCCAGGCTTTCCCTCCTCACTGTACAAACAAATGATGGTCTGAGAGTGACGCTTTTAGTATTTTCTGGATTGAATGCTGATAAGGAAAGGGGATCCGAGCAGGTGGCGATGGTGGAGAATGATCACAGAGCTCGTGTGGATAGATTGACATAAGAAATGAGAGTCGGGCCTTTGTAGTGAGCTTTGTGTGTGCGAGTGTGTGTGTGTGTTGTGCTCTCTACGTCAGGGTTTTGTGTATTTTACAGTCACATTCATCTCTCATACGAGCTGGCGTGTCGCTGCCTTGCAAAATTTGTACATCCAGCCTTGATTTAAAGGAAACACATTAGGCTTTTTCATGCTTTTCCTTTTCTTCAGTGTTTAATATTGGTTCTTGTGCATGTAAAAGATTTTGAGAGTTGAAAAGGTCAAAGTCCGCACCAACAGAAGCTCCTCTCTCCCACAGGAAACACTGCTCCTTAAACGCCTCGTCAGTAGCCCTTAAAGGTTCCATTTGTAAAGATTGGACCACCTGTTGAATTAGAAACAAAAAGGGGGCTAGCGAAACCACTAACTGCTGCTAACTGTAGCTACAGTTAGCTTGTTAGCTCAGTTAACCAGCCAGTCTGTTTTGAGCATTGAAGCATGTAAACCTATTCTTTTAGTAACCCCAGATAACATGACAAACCGAAAATGAGCATAACATCTCTCCTTAAAAGTTTCTATGTATTTGGTTAAATATTGGGATAGGGGTTCTGCAGTATAGATTGAATAAAATACAGAAATAAACAAGATAAAAGATACAGTTGAAACGGTTTAATGTGGAATTCTGACGTGCAATTACTGCAGAGCTGTGAAACGTAATCACTGTGCTTGTGGCTTGCTGGTAGCGCTCCAACTTTTTCAATATCTCGTCTGATTAAATTACAGCTGGGTGGTGTTCAACCGAGGAAATGAAGCTCATGTGTGTGTGAGAGAGCATTTGTGAGCAGTACTTTCGTAGATAGAAAAACGACATACATGCTGCATTGTTAACCCCAAACACAGCAGGAGGGGAAAAAGGTATTGTGTCTGTATGATTGATAACATTTGAACAGGATTCTGTGTGTTCGGCCGAATGAAATTAGCTGTTCAGGGCGGCCATCAGGTCTCCACTCTCTCGACAGTAGACTTCGGCCCATGAATCCTGATTTCCCTGTCGGCTAATCAGATAACAGTCCTCTTCTCTGGTCTCGAGGGATCAACCAATCACACTCCACCAGGTTAGCGCCATGGTAATGGCTCGGCCCATAAACGCATCGCTTCCTCTTCCCTGTCTGAGGTTTGGAGCTCTGCTTCACATTAAGCCTTTACTCTGAGAACTGAAACGGAAATATACAGTAGCTTATTGAGGAACCACTTTTGACGAAAAAACAAAGTACTTATATGAACTTGCATTAACTTTTTATTTTTTTAAATCTTTATTAACTGAAGGTGAGGTTCGCCCAGGGCGTCATGCAAGCTAGGACCGCCAGTGGGTACGTAGCCTATGTTATGTAAAAATCTGAACATATCTGTGGGTAGTTATCATTATAGTCATGGTTCTTGGTGTGGCCCGGCTCTTTAGACTGAGTTTGATATGGTTCTGAGGACCAATCTAGCATGGCTGCGATGTAAAATTGCAACTTCCTAAACAAATACATAGGCCTGTCACATTATCAGACAAAGGAGACCACCCAACATATTTGTGCCGGATGCAACAATGTGTGCAACGAACATTACCAGCAATCAATCTGACCGCAGAATGATACACAGCATCTAAGGCCTTGAGAGTAAAGTCAGAGGCACATCGATAAATCACATCACCAAAATCCATAACCGAGAGAAAAACAGCTTCAGCAGTCCTTTTCCTTGAGCCTCAGGGCGCCTCTCCAGCTACCGGTCCTTACTCTGCTTTGACTGGTCTGTGCTGGACTTGAACCAGCCACCAGCCAAGTTCCACACAGACTGAGCTACTTCCACCCCCAAAAAGTTGTCGATGGGGGGTCGTACCCATCAGAAGTATAAATAAAGTATAGTCTGCCTTAGATATGACTTTCTCGTCTCATAAATTGAGGCTAATTGTGCCATATTTTATGAAAAATTGCAGCTGACGCCGGAGTCGTCTTTTTGACTGCTTCAGAGTGCGTCGTGAAAATTGCCTTTCATCTTATTAAAAGGACGAGAAGTGGCTTCCGTGGTGAAAATGTGAACCAACGGGGTGGAAGAATGGAAAGGGAATAAAAAGATGATAACATCGCCGTAAGATGTTCCGACCATCAAAACAAGGCTTAAGTGTGTTTATGTGTCACCAGCAGCCTCCTTTACAAAGTCTGCTCTGCTTGTCAAACAGCTAAAGGAGATGTTCACTGGCCCAGAGTCCTCCCACACACAGCTGCTCCCAAATAATCAGCCTGCACGTGTGTGTGTGTGTGTGTGTTTGCGAGTGTGTGATTTCATATGTGCAGACTCAGGCATCCTTGTTTATGATGCGTTTGTATGTGCTTGTTTTTGTCCCTTCGTAGCACACTGTCGTACCTGTGTTTCTTTGGGTGTGCGTGTGTGTGTGCAGGTTTGTTTATCTGATCTTTCGGCACCGAGTGTGTGTGTGTGTGCGTCTCCCTCTTTATCCGACAGCTCCATGCCTATCCAGCCGCTCTCTCATCCTATTAAGGCTTCTCCTCCCAAGGGATCTGCTTGTCCGTGTGCTGGAGATCACAGTCTGGCTCTGCCGCTGAGCCGAGTAGGACTCGGCGAAGGCCAAAGCCAGCCGTCAAATATTTGTTTCATCAAAAACTGAGATATCCACCATCTGAAAAATAAAACAAAAGGCAGCGACCGCACATCAGATCCTTGAAAGAGAGGTTTTTCAGCGCCTTAGAGAGGTCAGAGGTCAAAAGAGCAGGGTAGCTTCCCTCAAGCAAACAAAGTCTCCTGTGTGAAGAAATATCAGTAGGGAAGGTGGTTGCTGTCACATAGGCTTGAACCTAGCCCTTCTAATGTGAGGACAGTGTGACTTGTCATGCAAAATCCATACACGAAACATAAGCATATCATGAATATGGGAATTCATCAGCTGACAGAAGTGACAAAAAAGTCGTCAAATGGTGACAAATAATGAAAAAAACATTCACTTTTTAATCAAATGTGTTTTTAAACGCGAAAATGCTCATCAAAATGAGAAGATCGATACCAGTCTCATGTCTGTACGCTCAGTATTGAGGTACTGCCATTAGCCGGTTAGCCTAGCTTAGCACAAAGACTGCAAATGGGGAAAACGGCTAGCCAGGCTTTGTCCCTAAGGTAACTTAATCCGTCTACCAACACCTGTAAAGCTCACTGATTAACACGTCAGATCTTTTTGTGGACAGAGTCATAAATGGAAAACGGCCTCATGAGTACTGTAAAGATATCATGCCAACCTTGCCTCATTGGCCCCCATCGTGGAAGCTTTGTTGCAGCAATCTTCGTTAGTCGTTTACACCAGTCATACTTTTGTATCATCAGAGGTCTTGTTCTTATTTCGGAACGAAACTCTATTAACTGCCTGTGTGATTTTCCCAGTGAAGTCATGTTGAGTTTGAAATTAATTTCTGCTGTGCCTTGGCTTGTGTCTCCAGATGGCCCTGTGATCTGGCGGATGCTGACCTACCCCCCGACTCGGCGGGCCCTCCTGGTGGGCTGCGGTCTTCAGATGTTCCAGCAGGTTTCGGGAATGAACACGGTCATGTGAGTTCAACCATCCATTAAGATTCGACTCTTGCTGACGTTCAGATGAAGATTGTTGTCCTGGCACCAGGATGTCAGGGCTCTGACCTCATCTTTGTGGGCTGCCTAATTGTCGCTGGGGATCAGGTCGACGAACGTCTTGTCGTCAGAAAAACTTGATGAAGCTTTGCAGGTCCTGCCTTTATGTTAGACCAGCTGAATGATTGGTCAGGTGCAATGCATGCTGATCAGTTAACTGATTTACCCAGAGCCCTTGAGTAGAGAGTGTAGTGTCATCTTCATTTACTCCTATGGACCATATTTTTACAGCAATGGCAGATCGCAGAGCCTCTCAATAGAATCTCTAGCTCTTTTAGAAGGTAGGACTCTGTATTCAATAATTTATATTGCCCACTATGAGCTATCTGAAGTCTCTGTGAATCACGTGACGACAAAGCATTTTAGACTTCTGTTGTCAGGACTCTTCTGTACTGTGGGGCTTTGTATCTACCTGAGAAAGAAAGAAATCATCAGTGTCAAAAGTCAGTGTAGTAGGACAGAATGTTACATTCTCTTACCTTACAAGGCAGCTGGATTTGTGAGATCAAGTGAGAATCCATCTTGCCAAGCCTCAAGCTTTGCTCTTGTGTCCTAACCACAGTGGTTCGGACCAATCAGCGTCCTATGAGGAACTACTGGCAGCTACGAGTGCGGTTCAGGTCCGACAACGGCGAGAGAAGCGACTGATCGTTTGAAAGCAGCAGTGGCGGTTAGCATAGATGCCACTATAGCACTGATTATTTAGAACCGCAGAGTATATTTCTTTAAAAGAAGAGCGAAGAACACCACTGAAGGCTATTCACAGGAGAAAAGACGCTTTCTCTCCTGATTGGTTTCCGCAAGAGTTTTAGAAAGCCCTCCTGCTACATCATATGGTTTGTTGATTTGATTGGTCAAAGACAGTCTGTTCAGTATTTTTTTGAAAGTGTGTGCCTCCTGAGGCTGTGTGACTTTGCCATTTATCCGTACCATTGATCAAACTGTGCAGTCCGCCCTGTTACTAGACTATATCACCATTGAAAGAGAAAGTTACAGCGCGTCTTTATCTCTTTCGCCCTCAGAGTTAATCAAAACAATGATGATACATAACACTGAGGCAGCTGTCCATTTTAAACACACGAGCGACCCAGACAGATGTATTGGGTTTAGCAGCAACATATGAAATCACAAAACATTTCTTTCATCTTACATAACGCATCGTACGCCGGGGAGCAGTCGCCTCATCGTATTACTGCCCACTTGCCTGTGAAGGGACGGATCGCCTCTCCCCCTTTTATTCTTCTTTATCTCTCCATCCGAAGAGATTGTGTCATCTGTCTCTGTCTCACCTCCCCTTTGAGATGAACTATATTACAAGCTCTGTAAACAATCTGTGGATATGTGCTGTTGCTTAGCAACCCCTCGGAGGTGAGAGCAATAGGATAAGCGTGCGCCCTTACGACTGTGTTTGTGTGTGTGTTTGCACGCATGTGTGGTTTTAATGCACAAAATGTGACACTATGGACTTTGGAGTCTGCACACATATCCACGAGAGTGCACATGTCACACACACACACACGTCACACAGGTGCATGACACTCTCGTGGATATGTGTGTGTGACTGACGGTATGGATATCACATATGCGTGCTTGCATGTTGAGATTCAGGTGTGGTTAGCGGAGGCATCTGTCGCACATCTCTTGAAAACACCGTCTGGTTGCCTCTCACTGAATATCTGTCGATTGACTGCCTGCCTCCCCTGCTGTATCTTCATCTTCACCTCCTGCTAACAGACTGAACACCGGAGGGGACAAACTAAATCTATCACGGCTCTGTCCCTACCCACCTTTCTGTCTCTCTGACTTGCGCATCTGCCAGTTTATCTGTGCTAGCCGTGGCCCATTTTCACCGAGCATTGTGTTATGTTTACACCTGCGACATTAAAATGTGTCCGCGGGTCCGCAAATTGAAATCTGATTCTGAATTGAATCTGCCCTTTCATTCGCAAAAAAAATACCCGCTGTGGCTTCCTTTGGTGATAATTACATCCTTCAAAACTGACATTAAAGACCTCATCCTGCTGACAATCAATTTTTGACAATGCCGTCGCAGTTTGACTTGTTTGCTCTTTGTCTGCTTTGCACCATTTCCTGCTTGGAAAACGTTGAAATTGCCTCATGAAGGCAAGGTGAACCAGATACGTCAAAGCAATGTTAAAGAGGCTGCACACCTACACAGCTGTTAACACATATTGGGATAATTAGCTCTCTAGTCAGGTTGAAGGTGAGTAATTATGATACCTTTTTTAACAGATGCAGCAAAATTAATTGGAAAGTTGGGAAAACTTCAGACACAGTGCTGTTGCTGCAATCATGTCATATAGAGCTCATCAGTGAGGTTCCGGAAGTGAAAATGCCATTCATATTCTGAATAGAGCTTTGATTATTGGCCATAATGTCGTAACCATCCAAAGTAGACTCACCACGAGTTATGAGATTGTGAAACGATGGTATATGATCCTGTAGAAGCCATAAGTCCGTATGATATCAACCTTGTTTTAAGAAAAACATGTTTTATTCACAATGTCATGGAAAAGTACCACACTAACCACAATCTTATAGTGTAACAGCGACGTCTCTGATGGAGCTCGCCATTACAATGGAAATGTTTACCGAACCGCGTATTTCATGTTCGGTAGTTACTGCTACCACTTTCAGATCTACTGCGGTTTTTTAGAGATGAGGAGAAGAGTGTTGAAAGGGTTCACCCGAACATGAAATTCGCAGGTTCGGTAAACATTTCCATGGTAAAAGCGAGCTCCATCAATCAGAGATGTCGCTGTTACATTCACAATGGTTTATGGGATGAGTAGTTCCTTAACTCTTAAGATAATTATGTACACAGTCTTGTACCTTTGCTTTTTTTCCGTTTTCCAAAATTTTTTGTGGATTGTTTTGTGGTCAGGGTTCATCTCATAGTTTATTGGCTTGGTTCTTTATATAAGAATTTTATGAAACGTCAATGGAGTGAATGAATGGGAAATTCACTTCCGGAACCGGAGCCGTTAAAAAAGTAGGCGTTCACTGTTGAGCTCTATGGGAGTAAAAATGAGTTTCCGACTTCACAAGTCTTAGCTTGGGGAAATCATTCACATCATTCCCATTCATCCGAAAGTAACATGAAAAATGAGTGAGGAGGTGTCTAATCAAGGAAGATTAGTCAGAACATCTGTATAGATTGGCTATGGTTGTGGGCTTTATCAGGGACAATAAAGGAAGTCTCAGACTCTGCTATGGTCTCCAGATTTATATGATACATAATGGGGACATGACAAAGTGTCCTATGTTTCCAGGGTCCTGTGTTCCCAAGTTCAATATCCTGTTAAGGCACATTAACCCTCCTAATGTGATTTGGGTCAACCCTGGGAACACAGGACCTTTGGAACATAGGATCCTGGGGTCCACCGATGTAGGACTTGGGAGCATAGAACCATGGAACTGTAGGACCCTGGGAACATGGGACCCTGGGAGAGCAGAAATGTAGTGCAGCTAAGATCCCCAGGAACATTGGACCTTGGGAATTTGGGAGCCTGGGAGCATAAGATCCTGGGAATATGCCACCGTTGGAACGTAAGTCACTCGGAACTTAGGACCATGGAAACGTAGCACCCAGTGAACATCCAACTGTGGGAAAATAGGGCCCTAGGAACACAGGAACTTTGGAACATAAGACCCTGGGACCACAGGGCCCTGGGAAAATAGATAGGCTCTGCAATGGAGGTGGTTTGTGCAGTGCAATTTGAAATCCATCCAGGATGCATTTAATCCGAGTCTTTCTACTATCAGCTCATCCAGGCTATGTTAATGCCAAATGTGTCTGAGGGTAGACGTCCCCTTTTCTGTGTTATCGCGTTTGGTTCAGGAAAGGAGGCAATGAAAAACACTTAATTCAGTTCAGAAAATGGCCACCATGGCCACCACAACGCATTTTTGCGATGGCTCGATTTCTGAAAATTCTGAAAACAGTACCAAGTTTCATGTTTTTATGAAAAAGTGAAAAGAAAATTACATATCACCTGGACTATATGTAAAGATATGACTGTCTGTTTGTCTACAGGACAGCATTTGAGAATTATTTTCCTGAAAACCCCTTGTAGAGAAAAAAAAACATCACATCATGGCTGTAATGTGGAGAGCCAGAATCTTTTAGCAGAGTGCAGATAGCAGAGACTTGGCACGTGCGATTGATGGTGACTTTCCTTCTAGATAATCTTATAATCAATACAGGCTGAAAGCAGCAGACAGACAAGAACAACAAGACAAGGAACAGCAGGAACACCAGGACATCGAGGCGCAGCTGTGCTGGACAGGAGGATTGTTATAGCTTATAGTAATTATAAGCTTTTTTTTTTCTTTTTTTAAAAATGGAGAAAATAAACAATTTAGGATTAAATGAATGAACTGAGTCGGGTCCAAAAGTGTTTTCTCACCATATATCAAGTAAAAACATCATGAATTTTGGAGAGAGTCATTGAGAGTACCTGGTCAACCTACATGTGAAAAAAAAAACTAAATGTTGAACTCATCATATCAACTGATAGCCAGATTGTTTTTTTGTCTTTGTTCTAGTCTACATGGTGATTTCTTCCAGTCTGTGTCTATACTGTATGTTTTTAGTCATTCTGGAGAGTTTATCTGCTTCTTTCCCAGCATTGATGTCACTCATCCAGTGCGCTTCTTACCTCTGTGTACTTTGCCAGCCTGTCTGTTTACCGCCCGCCTTTTTGTTCCCATGCGAAGCTGCCAGGCTCGCCCTATTAGCCGGTGAGATATAAAAGGGGTCTGGGGAGCCAGTAAATCAGCCGGGCTTAGAGACAAGCTCCACTCTCCCTGTCCCCAGCTGCTTTCCCTGATTAAACCACCGGGCTGGCACAGAGAGAGAAGGAAAAGGGCAGCGAGAGGAGCTGGCAGACTGTTTAAAAAAAAAAAAAAAGGAAAGAAAATGCAAATCAAACTAGAAGCAGCACATATTGTCTGTCACTCTGCTCTGACAGTCCGTTCTCTCAAGTTCGGAACTCGACAGGAGCTAATTCATGGAGTTCGCAGATTTTTTTTTTCTCATCAAATATGCTCACACAAAGGGTTGGAGTTACATTAGCACATTGTGCCACTTGAAGTCCTCCTTTCAGTGAGCCTCGAAGGAAAAGGTTCCGACCAGCACTGAGGCATCTCTGGTCGTCAGCAGGGGGAACAAGGGCAACGGATCGGCCGAGGGTGGAATCGAACAGCCAGCTCAACCAGTCATTTAGTTAGCTAACACGTTTCCCACAGATCTGCCCTTTCAGATCTGATTCACATGCTGACTCTGAGAAATGTTTGTATATCTGAATCCCAGTCTGTCAAATGCCACAGATAATGGAGATGACTCCGAATATGTTACTTTGATCTCAGTAGCAATTTGTTCAGTCCGACATTGTTCAGTCAAAACAGCAGAAGGCCAGGCTCTGAATCTAGCCAGGGATGGATTATGAGAACCAGATACTGTATTCAAGATGATGCCCCATTTGTTCTTAGTCGTTGGTCCAACAAATACACCAAAACACTCGAGACTTTCAAATTCCAGTTTCAGTTTATGGTACATATGGGCTCAATCCCATTTCCAGTTTTGAACCCTACCCCTAACTTGTGTTCGAGTGCCCCCTTTCCCCTTAGAACAGATTTCCAAGGGGTAGTGGTTGAAATCTCCCCCTATGAAATAGGACAACCAGTAATTGACCACCAGACACGAACGTATATTTCCAATATGTCATTTTCAGGTGTCATGGTCGAGGCTTTTTGAAGATTTTGATTCTTTGAGTTAGTTTTATATTTAAATATTTAAAAGTGTTGTTGTAATACTGCATCCATACCTGCCAACCTTGAGACTTCAAAAAAAGGGAGGATTTCGGAGCCTTAATGGGGGTGTGAGGTTCCTTTCCAAGAAGAGACTTTGTTTACTGCCTTCTGGTGACTTTTGCAGAATTAAAATAACATAAGAACAAAATAATAAGTACACTGCAGCAGCATTTTTTTGTTAAAGACCTTTTCCTTTACAACATTACTTAGAACAAGTACCAGAAATAGGTTGTGATAACTGACAGGGGAAATATGTGTGAAAATCTGTACTTAATTGGGGAGAAATACAAGAGAATTGTGACCCTGGGAGGAAACCGAGAGAGGCTGGGGTTGGAAAGTATTCCTATATCTACTCTACACTATATCTACACTGTGGGCTGTTATTTAAGAGGCCATATTATGCTAATTTTTAGGTTCATACTTTTATCTGGGGGTCCTAGTTGAATATTACATACTTTAATTTTCAAAAAACACATTAGTTTTCTCATATGGTGCATTGCTGCAGCATCCCATTTCACAGTGTCTTGTTTTGGCGAGTGACACATCTCGCCTCTGTTTAATCTTTGGTGAGAGTTGCACATTTGCATTACTTAACGGTCAGGACGTAGCCAATCAAAGGCAGAGTGGGGAGGGTCATACCAAGCAAGGTAGTGTGATCTAAAATAACGCTGCTACAGACACCACTTCAGTCTGCTGATTAACTGGAGTGTGTGTATTTAATAATAAATATATAAACATATATATTTATACAACGCTTGCAACATAGTGATGCGCATAAGTTACAGAAGTAAAGGCTCAACTCCAAACCATGCGTTTCAGGCAGTGCAGGAGCAGTGTTTTCTGTGGGAAAGAGTAACTCCCTGTGGCGTGGACTTTGGGCTTTTTCACTTTCCAGACCTTTCACATAGACAAAAAAGCTACATAACACAATAAAGGAACGGCAAAAACCCCAAACGCATAATATGACCTCTTTAAAGCATAAAACAACATGTTATAAAATTCAAATGTTACTGATTGAAAATGTATTTTCTCACTAAAAATTTGGCCTGGATCAAAAGTTCAGGGAAGTTCTCTTTTCCATCTTTCCCCGTTCGGTCAGACATTTTTTTAATTGGGTGGCTCAGGTGCATAGAAACAGAGAGGGGGCACAGAGAGGCTGACGAACTGTCGGAAGATGAAAGAAATGTGACTGAAATGCGAGAAATGTGAGAGGCTGTGAGAGCAGGGATGTCATGGAGCCAGCCCACTTTCATTGGAATGGTGTGAATCCAGTGGTCACACATCATACAGAAAACCCCCATGAGATCATTCCTTTTCCTCTACTCACACCCAGTGTGACTTACATACAGCTCATACGGAACCTGAAGTTCTGCCAAACACGAGTGTCATCGGTTCAAATTAATTTTTTTCCAACGTAGTTTGATTAACAGCGAGTTCCCTCAAAGATGCTGGTTGGATGATCAGTGCTTTTTCAGCTGAATACTTGCTTGCAGATTACACTCGGTGCGGCTCCACGTGACAAACTGCACGCTAATTAGTTCCCTCAGTGGCGGCAGTGTGCTGTCTTTTCACACAAATTTATACAGAAAACATTCAGATGAATATATTCCATACAACACACAGTCGCTGAGTGTTCCAGGTTATATATATCCATATATATCTTCATGTGAGTTACAAACACTGTCTCCTGTGGGCATCATTAATTTTGATAGACCTGCAGTATATTACTTAGTAAACAGCTCCCACTTAGTAAACACATTCAAACTCAAATACACACAGCATCACTCAATATTGTTATGTAAGCAATCCCTGCATCCAATCAAAAGATTGTGGACAGAATTGTGTGATGCTATCATTAGACTGCAACATTTTTCTCTGAGGAGAAGCGTTGTTGTGAGCAGTAGAATAACCATGAGACTACCCAACGAAAACTGAATTAAGGTCACAGAAATGCAACAAGGGTATATTTTTTAATGTAAAACAGTATCAATGTTACATAAACATACGACAAGGAACTTTTAACTGGCTATGAAACAGCCTCAATTTAACACTGGTGCCTTTGTGTGATTTACACGCACAAACAAGATCATCAGCAAGAAGACCGGCTATTTCCATAGATAATAAATAGATGCTAGAGTTCACAGGGATAGTGGTGGTTTGCTACTTAGTGATGGACAACACGTACAGATGTGGCTGATGGAAATGTTTTTTGCGTGTAAAGTATTGGATAAATGGAAAGTTTGGCCTGGCGATGGCGCTAGAGTTTCATAACAATCAACAGCACATGTTGAGTAAATGCGGGCAATGTACGTTTCAGCAAAACACAGGTTTATGTTGAAACTTTATGCTGCACAAAAATGTATTTTTAAATAAATTTTTAAAGAAATTTTCAATGTTATGTCACGAAAACGCTACACTGGTGAGGCTCAGGCGCAAAAACCACTTGTTTAGGGCGAGGAAAAGATCATCTTTTTGGCTTAAAATGAGTCGGCACTAACTTGGCAGGAGACATCCCGACTTCCTGTTAGGGATGGGCGATATGGACTAAAAAATGTATCCCAATAATTTCTGGTATTTATCACGGTAATGATAAAAATTACGATAAATTAACACCAATTCAGCCTAATCTTTTTGACTATAAATCTATCACCAAAATAATAATAAAGGCTACTAAACTACATCAATTAACTTCAAGCAGTACGCCTGTACTGCAAAAATGTAGTGAGTGACACCAAACAAACAAGTCAGAAATGTGAGAACAGAATCTATTATTTATTAAAAATGTATTAAAACTTTTTGGCACACCGGCAGTAAAAAAAAAAAAAAGAGTGCAAACAGCAAAAATAACTTAGCTTATAAAAATCACAAAGTAGTGCAACTGCAAATACAATCTGATAAATGAAGAAACAAGACAAAGAAATAAAAGTTTGCATCCTGCCTTCTCCACAGTTTAGAGTGGCAACATATCTTTCGCCAGGCAAAACGCCACTGCCTCTGTTAATTCTTTCCACCGTTTGCTTTGATGATCATTCGGTGTGGAATGAGCAAATGCATCGGCAAGTTTCGTCTGAGTTGTTTTTGGTTTGTTACCGACCGCAGTGACGTTAGTTTTAAGTTGGATATTCGACAGACATTCGCTCCGGTTAAACCTCTTCTTCGCTCCGGGTACACTGCGATCCGAGCAAGCCGCTCCAACATTTCAAGTGCACCGGTATTGCAGGGGGCTACAGCGTGTACCAACTTCCTGTTTTCAAAATAAAAATGTGGGCTATTTAAAGCAGAAACATTGTGTTTAAAGCTATTGAGAAACTATTGAGCTAAAATGCTAATATTTATATATAAAAATTAACAAAAAAATATTTAGAGATGTAAAATGTAAAAATAAGAGGTGTGTCTCATGCAGCCAGTGGAGTACTATGATCCCACACTGATTTTGAGTCAATTGATCTCATGACCTGGAAGCTATTGAGCTAAAATGCTAATATTTACATATAAAAATTAGTAAAGAATATGAACAGATATAAAATGCAAAAACGAGAGTTGTGTCTCATGCAGCCAGTGGAGTACTTTCAAACGGGAATTTATCGTTTTCATTGTGGGATGACATATCCCACTACCGCGGGGAATGTTTTTGACGACATATCGTAAACAATACCATGTCGCACATTCCTACTTCCTGTCAAAATACTTCTCATTATCTATCTCTGAAATTTCTCAAGACTGCACATAGTCATGCTGCTAGTTGCAGTAGGTAGCTAGCTGACCTCCTACCTTGCCCATGGCTGAATCGTGTGATAAATGATGATATACCTGCAGACACAGACAGACTGTCCCAGGGGCCTGTTGTCTGCAGCACCTCAGAGGACTTTTTGTGACCACAGACCCGGTGTTGTACTCAAATCTGGGAAATAATATGCTTCACGACAGGTCTGTGAGTGCAGTGCGTGCTCTTGGTCACACACTATTTTTCCTGGCAGGTTGATTTGAACTCATGTGTCAGGCCGAGGCGCACTCTCTCTCGACTCTTGGTTGTTATATGAATAACCTCTCAGCCCTCACACACTCACACACACACACACACACACACACACACCGCGGCCCTGTCAGGGACGGCTGTGTGATGAGAGATGTGTTTGTCAATAATACATCTCTCAGGAACCAAAGACGTGTCAGGTGTTGTGTCTGGTCGGCTTGTCTTTCTGCCCGCGTGAGTTTGTGTCCCTGAACGCCTCCCCGCCTGACTGTCTGCTGATGGATGAAGGGGCCGGACAGCTATACTGATGATTATAGATAAATAAATGGGTGACTGCACTGCCGGATTTTCTTTTTCTTCTTCTCTATCCACCTTTGTCTCTCTGTTGTTCGGTCATAAATGCAGAAAAGATGCGGTGCAGCAGTGGGTCAAAGTAGATACATTCCCCACTGGATCATTTTGGTTCAATTAGCCACATAATCTAGCATGTAAAGGTCACTGTGGGCTGGTGGCGGCTGCTGTGTGTGTGTGTGTGCGTGCTTGCGTCTCGTAAGGGCGGGTCAGCGGGCTGTGTTGACAAAGCGGCGGGGGAAAGAAGATGGAGAGAGATGGATCGAGCAGGGGAGGGGGAGAAAAAAGAGACAGATGAAGGAGGAAAGAAGAAGAAGAGGACAGAGAGAGAGATGACATTGATGATGATGAGGCGGAGGAAGGCGTGGACGGGGATGGAAGGCCGCTGACAGGCGGAGCGAGGGGAGGAAAGATTTATAAATGGAGACAGAAAAAGGGGACGAGAAGTATTGAGTACAGTGGAGCTGTGGAAGAGAAACCCTGTATTCTTTCATTTAGTTTTTCTGTCCCTGAGATATATTTTGTGAGAAGCTCTGTGACTAGGTTTGTGCTCCTGAGTTCAGGCTTTGCACGAAGTAGTATCAGTAGCTTGCAGCTAAGAAGACAGTCCCGTGACAAAGGAAAAAATGTCTTCAAAATGACAAAAAAGCTAGCAGTGGACATCAGATGTAAAAACAGGATTAGTTTCTTACACGTCCAAAAGATGACAAAGTATGAAAAATGACAAAAAAACATACATTTTTACATATTTCTTTTTATTTGCCTCCGTCAGCTTCTGGTCTGTTCTTGTGTAGCTGCTGTTCGTGGTGTGAAATCGCATCAGCAGGGTGGGGGAACAAGGAAGTAATTGGTGAAAAGTCAAGGTGTGACAAAAAAAAAAAGATCGTTTGGAGCAGGAAAAAGCCCATATCCGATTATTTAATATAAATTTAACTTTCACTGAAATATAGATTATCTCTGGTACAAAATGACACTGACCGCGAAACAGGGATAGGCCACTTGCCACCGACTGAGCCAAGTTCTGCCGATAACAGTAGTTTGTAATGCGTCGATAGACTTCTAAAAATAAAAAAGTTAAGCCTTTATTGAACCAGCAAAGGGAAATCCGGTAAAACAAGTGTGCTGCTGCAAAAGGTTGCCATACCCTCAGCATCCTGATGTAAGAAACAGTTATAGATCAGAAAATAACCCAAATGAGAATACAATACAAACCATTCAGTCAAAGAGATGGCGTGATATCAAATCAACAGTGAACACTGGAGGATTAAATGCCTGGGGCACAGAAAGTGAAAATTATTGGCTGTAATTCCATGTTTGTGATAAAATGCTACAAGCTAAGTGCGCCGGGTCGTTAGTTTTGACTTAATAGGTCAAATGTCAGTGTTCTACCAAAACTACATATGTTCCCAAAACAACATGACTGCGTAAAAGTGACACACCATATGACTTTTGCCGTACGGCCGTAGTTTGGTTAGGTTTAGGCACTAAAACTACTTGGTTAGGTTTAGGGAAACATTGTGGTTTGAGTTAAATTCCCTTCATTACTTCTTTAAGTTCCATTACAAATGTACCCACGTTACATCAGTAACCTGCGTTACATTACCTACCTGAACCAACTTCACCACGGTAGTAAGTTAAAAGAATTCACCGCTTGACGCACCACTCTTAGTTTTACCACATGTGAATCTGTTGGAGGGAGCTTTAACAGCCTACGTTTAACTTCTTTACAGTCGCTGCAATCATTTCAGCTCTAGTTTCATATGCTTGAGGGGAGTTTAATACGTAACTTCCGATGTTTTCTATGAAAAACTCTGAAGTTGTAACGTAACTAGTAACATGAGTAACAAATAAATGTAATGGAATTAAAATTAACCTGCAATATTTCCCTCTGAATTATAATAGTAGAAGTCTAAAGTAGCATGAAATTTAAGAAAGATACTTAAATTTGTACTTAAATACACTATAAACTAAGTGCATTTGAGTAAAAGTACTTAGTAACTTTACACCACTGTCTAGGAAATGTGGTACGTTATTAATTCAATTCTATAATTTTACAATCAATTAAAACGGGGGGAAACAAAGAAACTCCACAGATGCCTTGAGAAACCAGACATTTTGGTGTTATATAGTACACATCTATGGTATGATATGATATGATATGATGAGTGTGTGTTGTCGTCAGTGGGCAGTTAGATGTTTTGTCGGTGACACAGGCCAGTTGGCCCTCACAGATGGTCCCACAGACAAATGTCATGTTGGAAATGTCACTAGACGCCAGTTTTTACATGGTCACTCTGCTGGCAAGTCCACAAGGAGCTGGCACAGCCAACTCTGTGTGTATGTGTGTGTGTGTGTGTGTGTGTGTGTGTATTGTGCACATTGTGGGAGAATTGCCCAAATCAGGCTTGTTTTTTTAATGCGCTCCTGTGTGTGCTTGTATGTTTTCAAGCGTTCAAAAGCAGCTTAATCATGCCAACCTCCTCCACTGTCTCCAACGGAGTCGCATCAAGATCCTCTTTTAATGAGAAATATTCTAATTATCCCTCTAATCAAAAGCACACCGAAACACATTACGCTCGCACACCACTCACTGTAGCACAAACGTCTCATTTGCTTAATGCACAGTAAGATGTAATTTGTGAAGCATGTTGATTCTGTGGATGGAGCGGTGTTTACAGCGTGCAAAGTACATGTTTAACTCAATGCAGATTATACACAAAGTCATACAGGGAAGAGAAAAGCCACAGAAACAGAGTAAATTGATTAACAAAGTGACCAGGCTGAGAGAGTCATCCTGAACTAGTTCGTATTCACCCACACAAGTGTTTTCAATTGTGTTTCCTGAGTAGACCTCCTCTCAGGACTGTGGGTGTCTGTGCCTACTGTGCTTCATTGTGCTTCATTGACACCTTAGTGCTGTCACATTATTTTAGTGAGTACAGTGAAAGGATAGTGAAAGCACCTGCGCTTGTATGCATTGCCCGGCGATTCAACGGCTAACAGCTAACAGCTAAGTTAGTCCATTGTTAGCAAATGTACAGTAAGTTCAGTCTATTTAGTCTACAATGCTCAAATCCCAAATTGAAAACTACACTTAGATAAGTAGTTTGCTCATGATTTGGAACAATGAAAATCAACCGATCTCTTGTGATTATCACCACGCACAAAACACACCAGAAGATGGCACAATGAGATTTATTTACACATCTTTGTCGACATAGTTCACCACAATAAATGTTGGCAATGTACATATTTGCATAGCACAGATATTTTGAAACTTTATCTTTTTTATGTTGAATTTTGTGTTTTATGTTGTGACGATGTTGTGCTTATGGTCTGGATAGGTTAGGGTTAGGAAAAGATCACGTTTTGGCTTAAAATATCCAGTTTTGTCGCCACGTCCACAGCTGGAAATTGTCCACAAGTGTCGTGCTCACAAATGTTGAAACACCGGGGTCCCTCTTCAAATATATCCAGTTGTTTCACAGTTACAAATGTTGAAACACAGTCTTGAACTGTGGTCACTGGCTCGGCAGCCTTCTCGCCTCCACCACCAACCCCTCCACTCCCAATATGAAAGCCAGGTTAAAAACATGTTGTCGGTATGGTACAGATTTTAATGTATCAGTGCTTTTGAAGATGCGTTAACGGCCGACATTTTATCCTGGCGACTGTGCTAAAACTGCTGTAGCTGGAGAGCTAGCGCTACAATAGCGTTTACAACCTAGCCACAATAACTGCCTGTTCTTCTTATCATAACTGCCTATTATTTTCATGTAATTTACTCCGCCCTGATGTTTTTCTCACAATTATGGGTATACTGTATAATTTAATTCAGTTAAAGCGTGATTTAGGAGGGAAAATGCTCTTTGAGTAGCTTGCTAATTGTAGTTAGCGCAACTTGTTTGCTGCAGTTGTCAGATTACACAAAAAGGGATCCGAACACAAGACACACATACAGGCAGGTAATGGAACAATATATGACTATATACACAGGGGAGGTGGGGATAATTGGACGCAGGTGAAGCACATCAGGGAGGGGCAGGCAATCGCAAAGGCGGGAAAACAGACAAAGGGAGGAAGTAGAAAAGCGAGACAAGACACAGGAGGATAGAGCTTAAATAAACAGGAAATAGCTAAACCACAAACTATAGAGGCAGTTTATTCCTGAAGGTTGACTGAAAACAGAGATACGTACGTTTCTTTCATTTCAGATAGCCCAGCTCTCCATTTCCTCAAAGCTTAATACGCTGCTGTTGGTCAACAGCAAGTTCACCTAAAATGAACTCGTCGCGCTTGACTTAACCTTTCACAACATCAAAAATGCATTGTGTGTCAGCCTCCTCAGAGCTTTGTGCTGCACTATGTCAGCTCATTTTGTCACGTCTTGGGGGTCAGGCAGGCAAAACAAACTGTGTTTTCATTCTGTGATGATGACAGACATCTGCAGATGCTACACTTCGTGCTCCGTGTGTGTGTGTGTAGTCGTGGATCAGAACATCCGATCCATCTGCGGCGTACCTATTTGGGCAAAGCGCTTTTTGTTCCAGAGCATAAATGTGACGCAGCTCTGTGTTCGTATGCATTCATTTGAAAAATAGGCCAGTTCCCACGAGACTCTCCATCTCTCTCCATCTCCCCGTGTGTGTCTCTCTCCTGCTGCCTCTCCAGCCACGTCCCGTCCTGTCCGTCCATTTATCATTCGCTTCTTCACGCCTACGTCCCCCCCTTCTTTATTTTCTCTAACCATTCATTCTTCTGCTCCTCGCCTCTCGATCGTTTTCTCACTTACTTACTTCCTGCTTTCCCTCTCTTCCTTACTCAGCGTGTGTCGGCCACTCGCTCACACACAAACACTAGCTTGTTCATTTACACCCACTCACCCACTACTTGCCTACTCACACACTTCTTTCACACACACTCTCTCCCCCTGTAGCCTTACAGTGATCCTTCCATCTGTCTCCAGCTCCCATAAATCCATAGTATTAAGTTACATAATTAGATCAGCGCTCTGTCAATAAGTAGCACTCTGTTAGAGCGTTTCCCTCTTATAGATAAAGGAAACCTCCCCTGTCGGTCTATTTCACACCCTCACTCACACACATACAGGTGTGTCATCAGTCACCGTTAACTGCTCCAGCAGCATCATGACCTTTTCTGTCAGTTAGTCAGTTTTTTTTTTGTTTTCTCTTGAATACAAAGAAAGATTTGGGTAGATTTTGAAGTATCATACCAATGATTTGATATGTTTTAGCCTATCAGCATTGTCTGGTGTAACAACTCCATAGTTAAGGAGCAGGTTAGAGAAAGATCATGGTTAAGGTTTGTCAAGGTTTGCCAGCATGATAAAAAATAACTTTGACTCATAAATCTCAAGTGTCAGAACAGTTTTGAACAAAATTCCCTTAGTTTCAGTAGAACAGGCACCGTTAAGGACTTGCAATCTTAACACTTCCTGTATCTGTTTCATATTAAAAACCCTCCAGGCTTTTATTGTGAAACATCTGTTGTGGGAAAACTCAATGACAATGAACAGAGCGACTTGAAATGTCGCTTCTGTGATCTTGAATTGCTGATTTGAATCGCTGCATTGAGTTGAATTGTTGGCAATAAAGAAAAAACACAATGTGTCACAGTTGACGTGATGGACTGTAGTGCTGCTGTCATTCACGGGCTCTCATTATGTCACTGAGTCACGTACGAACAGCCGGTGGGAAAGTTTTACGGGGCGTTGTACTCACAGTTTTTTTTTTTTACAACAGAGATAACCAGTGAACCACTGCAGAGGAAGAGGACGAAATGAGATCACGTAATTAATGATGGAAACTCATATAGAAAACATGATGGAAGTTTGGCATTCCTGTGTGTTACATATATTCATTGAAGGGAGGATACAGTCTTTGCATGACTCCACACAGATTTGATGATTTGGATTGTTTTTTTTTTTGATGACACATAAGTCACGGGGGGTGCTATATAGAAGAGGCTCTGGAATGGCTTATGATGCAGCAACAACAACATCAAAACTTATGGGATACTTTAGAAAGTGGTTCTCAGACATATAAAGTAAAGGTAATTTTGTGGCTAATGGGCGACACAATTCGAAAAAGCCACCGGCGTGGTCCTTTAAGACCTCATGTTGCGCGCTCCCAAGAGTCAGCCGCCTCCGAGACGATCCTGTAATGTGTCAGTAAATGTCAACCATGAGTCAGCGAATCCTTTTACCACCACCCATGTGAAACGGGCAAAGGACAGCAGGGAGCGATCGAATGTAAGAAGGAGAGAGAAAACATGTCTAATATCTACACCGTAACAAATCACTGTGGAAATGTGAAGTAGAGACGGAGAGAGACCGACAGGCTTACCAACCACCTCAAAAAACAGCAGTATCTGGCCGGAGTCTGGTTGCAGTGATTTGATTTGTCTCTCTCTCAGATGGCGATAGGTGTAAATGACAACCTGACAAGTTGGTGACATGTGAAACAAGAACTCGGATGGCTACATTAAAGGACCTGTGAACCATATTAGTGCAGTAATATTTTCTCCTCCACCTGTCACTCTCTTCGCCCATGTTCTCCCCGCGGCTGTCGTTATCTCGGGCCCTCCTTCTGCTCCTCTCCTCTCGCATCCGTCTTTCCTCCCTGGCCGGTTGTCGGCGTTGTCACTTCACCTTTAACGCGCCTGAATGAGAGGCCCGGAATGAAAGCGTGACAGGAGCGGGGCGGATCCGTGTTTCCGTTTTTAGAGCGGGGTCGGGGCCAGATCACACCTTCCCAGTGTTTGCTTCGCACCGACGCTCGGCAGGGCCTCTTATGTAAAACACAGTGGGTGTGTTTGTGTGTTTATGTGGGGAAGAGAAAGATGGCATCTCGGTGTGTGTGTGTGTGTGTGTGTGTGTGTGCGTGTGAGAAATGATTGTGAAATCTCTAATGTGTGTTTTTTTCTTATCGGCGCAGGTAAAGATGATTACTCTGGAGTTCTCACTAATCAAACAAAATTACTTCAATACCCTCTGATGATCATGGGTTATTACCGGAGAGCTGTGGCTCCAACCTTTTAACATGTTATTACTGGCTGTGTGAAAACTGGGATTGAAAGCTTATTCTTCTCGCTATAAACGGCTCCTGATAATGATTGCTCTTATCAACTGAAAATTGCGGAGGGTCGGTCCTTATGTGCAGTTGCAACCAAGTGAGATATGAGCTTTATGCGGGGCGCCACAACACAAAGGGACATTTGTTTGTCCATGTGAACTCAACCAATAAATCTTTTTTTTTTTTTTTTTTACCCTTGACCGTTCTTTTAACTTTCCCTGGCATTTTGTTCACAATTGCATTCCATTTTGTTCAATAAAAAAGTCACTCAAGCGAGAAAATAAAGCGTTCCCAACTATCAATCTTGCTCAAGGTCAAAAAATAAATAATATAAAAAATGTCAAATACTTCAGGTAATAATTCAGGTAATCCTTTAGAATTTAAAGGCACAGAATGGCAGCATTTTTTCCATTTTCACCATCCCTACACGACAGAAACCATTCATTACAGCTCCCCGAGGACCAGATCCAGTCCCGCCTGACCCCCTCAGACACCCTCTTATTAAGAACCGGTTCCCATCGTGAACAGAATTTTTACTGTGTAATGAAAGATATTACCTTCTTCCTCAACTCACAGATGGGAGGAAACAGAAATCTGCACGATGAAGGGTTGCTTTAGTTTTAATATCAAAGACTGCTCTGTGTCCTAGAGGATCAAAATGAAATGCGAGAATAAAGATATATATTTTAGGGCTGCTTATCAGACATCTGGAACTACCTCGGAGGTCTGTTTCATGCAGGTCCTGCCATGACTGCCTGGCAGTGTTTCTTGTCACTTTGTGATTTGTGTTAATAGTTGACAAGTAGTGGGTGTTTCAGACTGAGAGGTGTCACTTTCCATCAGGCATGACAGGCTTGAAGCAGTGCAGGAAAACACTTTAAGATCATGAATATTATCAAAAGCATGGGGGAATAAAAATGGTGAGAATTTCAACTGTTCTTGCCAATTTATGGAAACACAAAGGAAAAAAATACATATTTTTCCTCTTACCTGTAGAACTATATATTGTTTCATTATGACTTTTCTCTAGATGGGTTTTTCAAGACAATCCATAGAAATGTGATGGTTTGGTCATTTCCTGTTTTATTTTGTTGATCATGTCTTCATGTACCATGTTTTCCTCCACTTCCTGTCTTTGTCTGTTTTCCCGCCCTTTTTTCCTGCTTACCTGTTTTCCATTAGTTAATCAATCCTGTGTATTTAAGCCTGTGTTACCCCTGCGTCTCCTGTTTTCCTGTGCCTGTTCCCTGGTCATCGCCTTTACTTTGCATCTCAAACTACGTGTCCTTCGCTGAGCTGTAAAGTTAGCTAGCTTAGTTAGCTAAGTTAGCTAGCCTGTTGTCCATGAGTAGATGCACACTTCCTCTCAAGAAGGTCTGTGGATTTTCTTGATTATCGTGATTTTTGGCAAGAAACTTTGTGTATTTGAGTCTTTCAAATTGACTTTTTCAGCGCTTCGAGCGCCGCAAGCCAAGTGCAATCTTGAACCATTATATTCAAGAGAGGGCAGACAGCTCTACGGTCGATAGCTCCAAAACTTGACAACTCCCACCAAAATGACTTATATAGATAAATACCACTACATGTACTGTATAAAGGAAAATATACTTTTTTTATTTTTTATTTTGGGGTGAACTGTCCTTTTAAAATGTAACTTTTGTCATATTTCCACTTGTCTCATTAAAGTGCTAATTTTTGGCAGGAAAAAACAAACAAATATTGAGCCAAAAAGTTCTGTGTGTTCCCATCATGATGGTGGGGAACATTTCCGCGAGACTACTGAGGAGCAGCAGCGCTTCTTCATCCGCTGATTTGTTTGTCTCCAACTTTCTTTCCCTTGACGCCGCGAGATGACGAGCAAAAAACCTCGCTCACCTGTTACTGAAATCAGCAGCACTTTTCACAGGAGGATTCAGAAGAGGATACGATGAGGGCGAAGAGGGTTGAATAATGACGGCAATCAGAAATTAGCCGGGCTCGAGCTCACGCCTTGAGTGTCTGCTGGGGCCACGTCGAGTCTGAGCTTTCCTTTTTCTGAGAAGCTTTTAACACGAGATGCACTTCTTGGCAAAGTGGCCGGAAAAATGATCGCTTTGTTTGAGCGGGGCTGTTAGTCACAGTAGTTTTTTAGTCAGGACATACTGTGCGCATGTGTGTGTGTGTGTGCGAGCGCTGTAATCGGTAAAATGCAGGGCTGAAGATGGAACACAGCGGGCTGCACTGCTGAGAACAGAAATAGTGTTTTTGCTCCCGCTGCTGCTCCAAAGCCAACCCATTTCGCTTGTGTGCTTTTCTGAGCGTGCATGCATTTGTGTCTGCGCTCAGCACATTCGTTTACCGGTCCGTATCTTAACTCCGCAGATGGCTAAAAAAAAAAAAAAAAGCCATCTGTAACTTTTAGCGCAGGTCAAGCTTGTTCCCTTTTTTTTTCTCCGTCCTCGTTCTGACTGGCTGGATACCGCTGCAGAAAAGTAAAGAGTTATTATGTAAATCCCTCAATTGAACGTCTTTGTTTTGTTTTTTTGCGGAAGAGGGAGAGCAAGGGAGTGGATGATAATTCTTTTGAAGAGATGAAAAGCAGAATGCTAATTCCGAGCTGCCTGTAGAGACGCGGAGAGGCAGACAATGCTGGAGGCTTTTTATTTTGCCTCCTTCTTTAATGAGTATCACCTTCTTTGTATTCTCCTCTGAGGGGCTCAGACAGCCTGCCTGCTGGTATACATACCTCCGTGGGTGAGAATCTGTGTTTCCTGCCTCATTCAGGAATGTAATTCCCGTAATGACACTATACGTTGCAGGTGCGCGTGTTCGTGCGGCCGTCCCATGTGCACTTGTCCACGTTTTTTTTTTTTTGTCTCCATCACACCAAATCATAATTGAAGTGGGAAATGGACCCCATGCAGGTGCGTGCATTGTTGACCGCAGCCTGTTTGGAGCGTTGTTGATGATGATTGGAGGTAATCTGCCCACGTGGAGCAACACGGTGCCAGGGTTGCGAGTATAATTATACCCTATGAGAACAGACAGAGGGGGGGGAGGGGGGGGGCAGCGAAAGGGACTGCTGGGAGGCTATTTATAGTCGATCGTTAATCGTCCCCAGATGAGTGGCTGGTGCTCAAGTAGAGAGGCGGTGATTGGTGGACGAGTGGCTGGCACTCAAGAAGAGAGGCTGTGGTTGGTTTTGTTGACTTGTCTAGACTATTTATCTTGTATATCAATTTTTAAGAATATTTTTTTGAGA
Organism: Lagodon rhomboides; assembly: GCA_039737535.1. NCBI lineage: Eukaryota > Metazoa > Chordata > Actinopteri > Spariformes > Sparidae > Lagodon > Lagodon rhomboides. The sequence continues at coordinate 16,278,042 of CM077805.1, read as the reverse complement.
CATTTGTATTATAACTACAGAAATGTGTATATAATGAGGGCAATTCTGGGTTATTACAGCTTGGATCTTGTTGTTGTAGGTTCACATTTTTTCCTGCGTAAGTATATCGTTTCAGGGCGCTGATGTCATTTAGACAATGAGGTTTATTGTTAAACTTTCAAATATCCTGCAACCATAACATTCCTTTCCTTATCACAAGTTTGATCACCACATTTAAGGGATCACTGAACAAAAAAGTGTCCCTTAAAACTTCTCTACAACCTTTTTGATCATGTGACTGCTTGTATTTGTTGCCCCATTGGCTAACTGCCGTGTTCCCACGTCTCAGTAATAATCCTAGCGAGTACGGTGGTATCATAACTGAAGGAAGCAATTGTCAAAGTAAAAAAAAATAAGGAACAAGTTGTAATAAATCAAAGTTATCACTTTGGATTTTGTGACGCTGATCTCTCACCTGGTGTATAAATGGATGATTTTGCTACTGGAACTGATTCTTTTCCTTCCGTCTCTGTGTCCAACAGGTACTACAGCGCCACCATCCTGCAGATGTCGGGAGTGCGGGACGACCGGCTCGCCATCTGGCTGGCTGGACTCACCACCCTCACCAACTTCCTGTTCACCCTGCTGGGAGTGTGGCTGGTGGAGAGAGTGGGGCGCAGGAAGCTCACCTTGGGCAGCAGCATAGGTGAGCCACTCGAACTGTCAGATGGCGGTGTCTGCAGATACTAATGATCAGTTTTTCACGTTGCGTGTGTCGTTTCTTTTGGACAGGTACGAGTTTGAGCCTGGGCCTGTTGGCCATCGGTTTTCTGATGTCGGCCCAGCACAGCCCTCCTGTCACCTTTCACCCACTGGACCCATCTATGGCCAACTCCACCTGCTCCAAATACCAGTAAGCACAAACCTCCAGGGTTCAGTTTGGTCGCAAGGTAAATGGACCCGCTGCTGCTGTAAAACCGGCTCCTCTGCTATAAAACAATGACCCTTCATGATCTCCCTTCATTAACAACCATAAGCAAAAAATAACAAGCAGTCACAGCTCAGTTTTATGGTCCAAATAAGAGCTGTTAAAAACTGCTCAGGACCTGAGATTGATTGATTTGAGCCCTGCTCACAGCCCTCCAGAAGACAGAAAGAAAGAACTAGCTTTACAATGTTTAGAAGGATTCAACATTCAGAGGCTCTTCTGAGGCTTAAGCTGCTCACATGTGACATTTGTTTATTTAATGTTTGGGTGAACTTATCCTTTAAGCATCCCAAAGGAAGACTTACATAGGGGAAGGGGATTTACATAGTACTCCCCGAGCTCTTCACCGGCGTTGATATTAAGTGCCATTATTCACATTTTGTTGGCATTATGCACAGGTATGGATGAAAATGCAAAGCAAAACCCAAGAACCCGCTGTTCACCATCATCGAGCGCTCCTGCTCTCTGTAAAAGCACTCAGTACTTTGTCTGGGTGCGAGTCCAGAGTGCAGGAGAGCACTCTCAGCGGCGGAGAGCTTCGGAGGATAAAAACCCTCTGAGAGGATATTTGTGTTGAAGTTATTGCAGGTTTTTCGCACATACATTAGTAAAAAATGTGTGTATTTCTCAGCACTCAGGCTTCAATTTAAGATTACTTTCAGCGGATATATATGCAGTCTGGCTGCAAAAAGTCAGATTTTTGCCCTGTACTGGGCGACATCCATCCCGTTTCCTCTGACTGGTTTATTAAAAAACAAATAAAACAGCGGGTTATCGTGGAAAACGATTCTCTGTACATGCTGTGCAAACGTTGCTCGTGACTTCTCCACCAAATATTAAGCTTAAACTAGAATGCACCTCATTGTCTCCACTGGCAACAAAAGGCAAACACACACACACACACACACACAGATGGAGAACCTGGGTGTGTTTTTCATGCGAGCCGGGGATCAGTTGCCTCCGTGTTCCAATTTACTCTCACTTAGACAGACACAAGATGAAACTGGCGCGTAACGACGCTCTTTCATCATAACAACAAACGGCGCCTAATGGACCCAACACACGCTGCAACGCACGCCGCCGCGCGCAAACACAAACGCACTGGTAATTTGAAGAGATGAGTGCTCTCGCCGCACTGCAGCCGCGGTGGCTTCATCGAGTTCACTTTGCTGCATTTGAGCGCACACATCCCCTCGCCGGCCGCGGCCACGTCAGAGCAGCGCCGGAGCCACCGCAGGCGTCTCCCGCTCATTATGGACGAGGCGTCCCATTAAGGATGCATCCTTGAGGTGTCTCCACTTCGATCTGACTGTAGGTTGCGTGCCTGGGGGATTATGCAGTCTCTTGCATATGTTGATTGACCAGTACTGCTCTGCTGGTTGATAATCACCATCCTTGTGTGGCACGTATGTAGTTTATAGTGACCGACCAGCAAAGTTATACAAAAGCAGGGTAATTATTTCTTGCAGCGGACCATTGATTTTGCCCGATGAAATGTCAACTGCTACGAGCAGATTTTTTTTTTTTTTTGCCATAGCCAGCAAGGTAATTAAACTAATGTTTCTGTAGTTGGTAGAAAACATCTTTTTAAATGCTTTCAACTGGCTTGTAAGCCACTATGTAACAATTTGTATCAATTTACACTTATGAATCACTTTTTTATTGGCCGTATGTGAGCGGATTGACGTCTTTCTAATGGCCCTTTTTGTTTTTGTGTCAAACAGTGTGTTCCCAATTGACTGGTGACATATTGTAATTACATTATGTGTAAATAATTTACGTTGGACCACATGGCTTATATCTTATATCACACCTGATACCACGTAGTCTCTTTTTTTTGAAGATCTGGAAAACGCAAATGGCATAAAAACAATCAGAATTGAATCAAATTGTGATTTTGGAGCATCCTGACAGCTACGAATAAATCAGATGTTCACAGAGATCTCCATGGCTTTGTTAATATACCACTACAGAATTATTAGATACACATCTCAAGTTGTCATTTCAATCTCCGACCTGATGCACGTCTCTCCTCACCTCCCCGCAGTATTTACCCGTGCTTCCCTCTGACACTGATACCTGGTTTTATTTGGGCCCGTCTGACCTCAGCGCGTAATTAGAGCAAGGTGCCCTGCACTCGGGGAGTCTGCGCGCTGCAAAAATAGACCTTCTGAAACAAAGCACCCGTTTCATGCACTTCCGTCGGGCACCACAACAACAAAATTGAATTTGTCTCCAAGTCAGCGCTTCAGACTCTCTCACATGTGGACGGCTAATCACATAACCGACTGTGGCGCATGATGAGATGTACTGTTAATAAACAAAGACATTACAGAGGGATGGGACAGGATGAAGATGTAATGGTGAAGAATCATTTTGATGAATCAGTTCCTGTATGTGGGGAATGGTCCATACATTAATTTGATTTGGGTAATGAGGCAAGTCTCAATTAGAGCCTTAATCGGAGGGGGGGGGACTGCTGCTTTCTGTCGCAGTCCCGTCTTGCGACCGAAGCCGATGGCTGCAGCGCCGGCTCAACACCGTGCGAACTGAGTCGTCGGTATTCCACAAAAAGCACTCGATTGATCGAGCCCAGTAACATTATAGCTAACGTCCCCGTTTGACTTTCAGACTGTGCGAGCCGTGCATGCTGGACCCTGGATGCGGTTTCTGTTACCGCGAGAACGCCTCGGCGCTCCTCACCTCCTCCTGTGTGCCCGTCAATAAGGCCTCCACCGAGCACGCAGCGTGGGGCAGGTGAGTCTCAGGATGTTTAGGATGCAGACGGGGTGGGGGGGCATTGAACATATGCTTAGAATATATAATCACAGTTTGATCAGATCCAACGGCCTAACGTGAAGTGACACGCTTCAGGTTGAATTGGGAGCAGAGCTAACGAGTGTGCCTCCCTCTTCCAGATGCTCCAACTCCAGCCTGATGAGAGATCACACCTACTGGGCCTACAACTACTGTCCCACCTCCTTCTCCTGGCTGGTTTTACTGGGTCTGGTGCTCTACCTGGCGGCTTTCGCTCCAGGTAAGAGATCAAACCTGGGTGGTTTTTCTGTCTGAGATTCGCCATGCTGTACGTGATTCAGTTCTCGTGTTTTGGTTGCAGTCTCACTGTTGTCGCTCTTTTCCTCGAGCCGTGCCAAGAGCCTCTAAATGATGTTAGGTCACCTGAAATCAGGTTTTGTTCACATTGCTATATTGAATTTCACACCAATTATTGTGTTGTGTTCAACTAACTCACTTATAGCCACATTATGTACGGAGGGGGGGGGTTCTTTCTTTCTCCACCTTGAAGACACCAGGCTCACCACACAGTCCATTAAGGAGCTGTTCTGGAGCTTTCAGTCACCTCACATCTTTCTCAGCAGATGTAGTTTACCCAGTTAGCATGAAATTGTAGATTTTTACATTTTGGTTAGCACCATAAGGAGATGGGAATGTCATTCTTGTCCTAAGAGATGGCAGTAATTTAAAAGACTTCTTACAGAAAATTGAAGAGTTGAACAACAACATGATCTACAACTGGACAAGTCATTTACTGAGGAAGGTTGTGTGATATGATTTGAATAAAAGCTGATGACCTAGGCTTCTTTAATGTTGAAACGATGCATCTCAATCAATTCTCCTCTTCTCCACCAAATTAGCTTCGGTTCTTGAAACAGTTGCCTTCAAGACCCTTGGAACTTTGGTGCTATCTAGCGAAACTTCACGATCTGATATGACTGTGGTGGTGTTTTTCCTGGAACATCACAATTAATGTTGCTCCAGGGACCATCACTGCAACTGACCAATCACATTTTTTGGAATATTACAGCTGTGCTACTCTGAAAAAGGTCGGAAAAGAGGCTATTTTATGCCAATGCATGTTTTCCTAAACCTAACCAAACATTGTTGTTGCCTAAATCTAACCATCAGTCTTCTGAGATACGTCCTAGTGAACCCATCCCCTTGTTTCTCCTAGTTTTGGGCAGAACCATTGTAATCAAGGATGCATTAATAATTGAGGGAACTGAACAACACACAACGACCTGTAGTAAGACATGCCCACTTTTGTTCACACTTCAGGTCAAGGTAAATCTATTACTTTTTGGTTTCAGCTGGAACCAACTTTTCGGTGGAAAAGCCCCCAATGTGAAGTGTAAGAGTAACCCAAGATGTGCTATCCCTCTCCACTGAGCCTTCTGTTTGGACTTGTCTCCGTTTCTGTCTCAGGGATGGGTCCCATGCCCTGGACCATCAACTCAGAGATCTACCCTCTGTGGGCGAGGAGCACAGGGAACGCCTGCGCCGCCGGAGTCAACTGGACCTTCAACGTCCTGGTGTCCCTCACCTTCCTCCACCTGGCTCAGTACTTCACCTACTATGGTCAGTTTCTGCACTGCAAATATTTGAGCAAACCACCTACCTTCAGAGTTTTTGTTTTCTATGTTTGTGGAGACAAAGTAGGGAAAGTTCATCAAGTTTTTCTTTTCATTTAAAAAGAAAAATGTGTAACATGCATCCATCCATACCTTAAGTCAAGAACAGCAAGGAGGTAAGGCTGACTTAAGCCTCCAACCTGTTCCCCCCTCCAACAGTAGTCTATACCTCCTCAGTCAATGTGTCTCAACAGCAGGTTTCTCCCTCAGTCAGGAAGGACGTGACCTTTCGTGGGAGCCGGCGATCGATCCATCAGGGCTGATTGTGGAAGCTTCCTGAGATACAGCGGGTTAAAGATCGATGTGAATTGTTCATCCGGCTTATAAGAATAATTCTCCAAGAGTCGTCATAGAAACAGTAATGGTATTTTAGCATAATGCACGCCCTGTTGTAGCTTCAAAATGTCATTCTGCTCTGACAAGGAGAAAATGGAGATCACAGCGGCGTGGAAATCTCATTAAACTCCTGTCACTGTGCTGCTGTATCGATGTTTGGTTCTAGGTGCATTGGCGTTGCCTCCCTCCGTCGCTGTTATTTCGACGAGGGCGTGTTAATTCTGCTTTAAAGTCATTGTATGGCGGCCAGCAGTCTGAAAGCAACATTTTCATTTGTTGACACACACGCACATCTTTGTAGAAGCCCGTGGGCAGCCGATATTAGCTGCCCTCAAGATCTGCTGTCACCACCAGTGTTTCTTTTTCCGTCGATGAATGAGAACAAGCAAAGTTATTTACAAAAAGTGACAAAGCTCTCGAAAAAGCTGCACACTGTGTTTGTGGGTGGCTGTCCTTGGTGACAGTGTTCTTTTGTCTCGCCCCTCCCAGGAGCGTTTTTCCTCTACTCCAGCCTGGCATTGCTTGGTTTCTTCTTCTGCTACGGCTGCCTGCCGGAGACCAAAGGCCGGCGTCTGGAGGAGATCGAAGCGTTGTTCGAAAACCAGCTCTGCTCCTGCGGTGCCTCTGATTCGGACGAGGGACGGCAGGTCGAATACATCCGAGTCAAAGGCTCAAACTACCATCTATCGGACAACGACGCATCTGACGTGGACTAGGGAGAGTTTGAGCGGCATGATTATTGAAACACGCAGTGGTTGGGTCTGTGATATTGTCTTTTTCTGTGTGAGCTGAGGAGCCACTGGCCACCCTCGCTATGAGGTCGAGAATCAGTTCAAAAAGCTTTTTTGCTTGTATCAGTAATGTGAGTGAGTTCACTTTCAATTCAGTCAGTTCAGGAATCCAAAAGTCAAAGACGATGCTTTCGAAGTTTGCACGAGTATGTCTATTATTCTCTGAATTGAGGGTTAACTGACGCCAGATCTGGAGTTAAATCTTAAAATATCTAATTTATGAAAGGCTAAAACGCACATAACAGTCAGAGGTTCAGTATCTTTTTCACGAACACTTGGACAGGAAACATAACTGTTGAAAACAATGTATGTGCAAAATATAAGGGACACTTCAAAAGGGGCTGTAGCTCAGTATCAGTAAACGTCCCTAATATTTTGTACATTTTCGGACAGAATATCATTTAAGGTTTATGTTGTACATACAGTATAAAAAGTAAAACATGACACAGCCACCCTACAGCATACGTTCCTATAGAGAACTCCATCTTAAGGTACAGTAAATGTGGTCTCAGGTTTGTGCGTTCACCAGACTTTCGTTGACATGACAGCAGTTGTAAGTTATTGTTGATCTGTGGTACCATTATGCCTTTCTATATGGAACACGTCTCAGTTAAATGTTGTTGAAGCTTGTAGCGTAGCACAATAATGTCAGTTCCTCATCTGATGGCAGTCTTAGGTTGTGGTTGTTCTGATATCTTTTTTTTTATGAAAAAGCAAACACCAGAGATGTACAGTTTATTGTTCCAAGTTTAGAAAACTTGTATTGTCAGTTGGTGCCTAAACAAAACTCTAGTAGCACTGAGAGGAATCGTTTTTTGTTGACACGGTTTATTTTTTTATTTATTAATTTATTAAAATATTTTTTCCATCAGCTTTGCAACAAATGACTAATTGCTTTAGCATAGTTTGTTATTTTTCCAATTCTGTTGCTTACTTGCCTCTGGGTTGCTTGATCCCACACTATGGACCCATGTTATAAACCTACATTATGTCACGAACTAAGGTTGTTATTGTTGGGTTTTAAATGTGTAATGTCCAGCAAAGAAAGTCTAAGACTAAAACCAGGACTTTATGATTGAGACTTCACTTGTATTTCATCCTATTTTTAACATGATAATATTAGTACCTGTGTATTGTAGTGTGCCTAATGGCCGTTTTTCAGTCCAAACCCCCCTGATGTGGATTATATTATTATAATTATATATATGTTATTTTTTAATTTATATGTACATATTTGTATTTCACCTGTGATGGAATAATTTTTTTTTACTATCATTTCATTTCATTTTAGTTTGTGTCTTCCTCCATAGCCTTATGTACAAATAGCAGAGCATATCATTTATGTGGTTCTTGTGACAAAAGTCGGGGAGTAGACTTTAGCGTAATTTGCCAACGTTGTTTTTGTAAAATTGTAAAACTGTGTGAGGTTACACCTTGTTAGTCAAACACACATAGGTTTCTGTGTAGCAAAAACTGTTAAAAGGTAGACTACGGAGTAACTTTGTGTAACTAAACAAAACAGGTAAATGAGACGGTAGCGCTCTGCGCTGTTACCCTGTCCAATGAATAGGCTTCTCATAGCAGATCATGTAAAGTGAAGGACTGTCTATACATTTTGGGCCACTAACCCATTATAATTAATGAAACATACCTCTTTTAAAAAAAACATTTTCAAATAAGAAGCTGTTCATCAGGTGTCGTGGCACAATGAAAGGACATTTTAACTGACCCCTAAAAGTTGAATGAAGTAAACATAAGTATTGTGATCTTTTTGGTATTGTCAAGGTGTCACATTTACATATAGATGCCTATAGACATGGTTAATCAGTATAATTATTGCCACACTACTCTCATAAATGGCAAGACAGTAATAAAATGCCATATACACGCCCATAAAATGAACATTTCTAACATAAATGTTGATTTCCTAAAAGCAGCTGTAAAATTAAATGTAAAAAGGACCATTGTTTACAAATCATATTTTCTAACAGATGATCATTTTCCAAACCATGTGATACCTTTCAAGACAGATTTATTTACCCATTGTCACTACATTTATTTACCCAATGGAGTCATGGGTCTCCATTCACATCAGTATGCAATGAAAACAAACTTACACTCCAACTTTGATTAAAACGAAACAGTAACAAATTTGAAATAATTCAGTCCAAGAGACGGTATCTCATGGTATGCTTTTGAAAATGATCAGCAACATTGTAACGCATGTATGATTTTGAATTATGGGACTAAAACGTGCAAAATCTCATGTGTATGATACTTGAGGCTAATAAGGTAAATCCAACAGCGTAGATCATTTTTGGAAACCTGTTTTCTGCAATTAGGGAACTGTAGTGAGGTAAACAGTTCTTACCTTGTTCTTCAATTTCCTAAAATGGGCACGTTAACCTTTTCATCCAAATGGAGACGAGTTTGAAGTAGGAGGGACGCTGAGGTGTTGTTAAATGTTAGATCCTCATTTGGTCCAGGCTGAGCTGTCTGAAAACCACACAAACTAGTTTTGCACTGAAAGTATTATTACAGGTAAAAACGCACACCCGTTCAGCTCCGTAACACAGATTGAAACTCGTGCTGACCAAATATTTAACGTGATTGTTTCAGGCTGCACCTCGTCGGCGATCATGCGGTGTTCAGCTGTTAACGTCCACTTGTGTTGACGCTATCCTCTGCCCCAGCGGGGGACATTTACTGTGTACTTATGGTGACAATGGTTGCAATTTTTTTCAATGTGAAAACCAACTACATGTGTTTCTACAGTTTACGAGGAACTACAAAAGTACAAATTAAAAAAAAAAGTATAGTATATTTGATTAATGTTCAAGCTGTAAATGTTTTGCTAGAGTTTATATTGTATAAAAAATGAATATCTTCATGAAATCTTAACACTTGAATATGTATATGGCGAAAGAAATAAACTTATGAGTCAGAGCAATGCTTTGGGGCTTTATTTCTTTGTGTCTCTATCATCACAGTTTGAACAAACACTCTGCATATGTAGTTTTTTTATGTTTCAAACAAACTATCAAATAACGTTTTCAATTTAAAAAAACATGCACAGAACAGGCATGTTTTTATTCCCTGCTGCCTTCTTCCTTTCCTCTTACCATCCCTACTTCTCCCTCTGTTTGAGCAGGAGCAAAATGTTAGCTATTTCCTGAAGTGTCGCGGCCTCTTCTGAGTGTCTGCTAACTCTGGTGGCAGCTGTGACCTCCTCCCTCACTTCACTGGAGAGGTCTTTCATCAGACGGCCATTTTCTTCTCGCCCTCGCTCATCTCTGCCCGCTCTCATCGGAAACAAGAGCAGAAAACGAGGTTATTCGACAAAATGTTTAATTTAAAATACGGACATATGGAGCTTAAGTTTATACACACAATGTTTCACTTTAATTTGTATTTTTATACCTCTGCTTGGTCATGCTCAGAGCATCTTGAAAGGGGTTTATGGGTCTCTGCAGGATCATTTTTCCGTCACTGTTGTCAGCAGTGAATTTGTTTATAAAGCTGCTGCCTGATAGGGAATCAGGACTGGATTTCTTCTTGTTCCAGGGCGTGTACTTCCCTCTGCTCCTCGCCTCGCCTGGTGAAGGTGTGTGTGTATCTGACTCTGCAGCGGCATCAGTCTGCCTCCCTGTGGCTGCATGCTGCACCGACACATCAACAGGTGGCAGGCACAAGTTAAACCCAGTGGCTTTGGCTGCACCGTCTCCAACAAAGCTGTACTGAGTCGATGCATCACATGTCTCAGCCGTGGGGTTGTCAGCAGTTTGAGTTCCCGCATCTCGAGTTTCAGTTGGTGTTTTCTTGCATTTGCACAACTCTGAGCTCAGAGTCTCAGCCAGAGCTTGATGAGAGTTCAACTGAGCTACGTGGCTTCCCATTTGTTGGTTGTTACTTCCTACAGCTCTTTCTGGGCGAGCCATGCTCTGCATAACTTTCTGATCATCTCTGAGGTTCATCTGGGGTTTTAGGAGTGGAGTGAGAAGCGTGGGCTGAGTGTGACTTTGATTTGGATTCTCCTGCAAGCTCCGGTTTGGGTTTGGCCTATCTACACAACAGGCTTGGTCCATGTATGAAGAGGCAGCCTGGTGGCTTGGCTGACAGTATTCTTCTTCCTAAAATACAGTCAGAAAAGGGAAACAGTGTTTGTGCTGGATGTTACAAAAGAAATGTGGTTACCGAGGTTGTAAAATATCAGAAATGAACCAAGTGATGTATTTGGACATCAAACAATACCCAAACCCGAGGTTACCCAAGGTAACATGGTGAAAGCTATTTATCCAGTGGCAACTATTGCTGACATGTGCTGATTAGAGGATCATCTGTCAAGTAGTTGTGTACTTGTGTGTGTTCTATAATGATCAGTTACGATCATGTGTGATTTAAAATCTGGGTAAAAAATAAATGATTAATAATTAAATGCAGGAAGAGTTTAAAAAATTAACTCCACCATGGCTTTCACATCTCTCTGGAAAAGCCATCACTTTCTACCGATATATACTGATCTTGTATCACTGAATGGCCGAGCACCAGCACTATTTCATAGACATAATGTCATGCTGGCTTACTTGTGTCCATCAGATCCTCTTCTGTCATCCACTGTGGTCCTTGTCTCTCCAGAAGTCTGCCTATTGCAGAGATCTGAGGGACTCCACCTCTGTTGACTTTGGTTTAAAGCTTAGCTTTTATTTGAGGTGAATTGCCCTCGTTTATAAATCTTAATTACTGATTACTTATTTATCCATTGTCTTTAGTTTATTGACTTGTATTTACTTCTAACATTTTAACATTTAACATGTAATTTTTAAGCTTTTAATTTTGCTTTATGTTTGTATGAAGGGCACTTTACAAATAAAGTGTAGTATTTCTGAGGTGATTCTGCAGTCACAGTACAACTTCATGATGGACAAAACTCCTGGGTTTAACTAAACTCACATCATTTGAATCTGAACTGAGGTAGCCTCTGCTACAAGAGTAACTTGGCGAGCAGTTGCAGCCATTCATGGGGCCATTGTTCTGTTCAAGAAATGCTGTGGGATTGAGAAAAAACAGCCATTCATTGTATTGTCTACTCTCCGGCATATACACAATACATGAGTGGCTTAATTGGAGATGCTTAAGACACTTACAAAAGTTTGTGTCAGTGCAGTTGGAGAGCTGTGAATAAAACAGATTTAACATGTAAGACTGCAACTACCCACATCAAAAGTGCACCTTATACCATCTGTCATCTATCAAGATGAAATAACATTTTAAGACTGTTAGAGGCTCTGTACAACAGCTCATGATGAGTGGATAAGAGGGTTACATTTTTTAAATCATCTCCTCAGCAAAGATTTTTCTTTATTTTCCATTAGTTTAGTTTCAGACAGTTACAAGCTCTACCACTTGGTGGCAATAAAAAGCCGTAAATGAACACACTCACATGAGGATCGCTTACCTCCACTCTCATGCACTGTGAGTCCGGGACAGTTCTGGCAACATAGAAAGTAAATTCAGTATAAAAATGGTGCACATTATACATCAATGATAACATCTTGTTTGATGATATTATCTGCATAATAACCTACTGTGGTGTTGAGGATTTTACTGGTGTTTCATCTTTGAGATGTATCTTTGATGTTGCTCTCCCAAAACGAGAAGCTGAAATCAAATTTAATGTTAAACTGAGGAAGAAAATCATTGTGAATGTACAGAAGTTTCAAGCCGTATTCACCTGTTTCACTTTCTTCAGTGCTGAAGCCCCTAAAGACATCGTCCTCAATCTGCTGCTCAGTTTCTGATTGGTTGAAAGTGAAGTCCAACATTTGCTCCCTGTCCTCTGGTTGGTTGAGAGAGAAGGGTACCTCATGTCTTGCATGGTTCCTGTTGTCTGTGTTACTGTAATAACACATGTGGTTTAAGTGTTTACAAAAGGAAGAGTTAATTCAAGGATAGAAAATAATCCATCAATTTCTAGTGCTGTTCTCACTCTGGCTCTGATCTTCCAAACGGGACATTGGCTGCTGTGGGTGTCTCAAGTTGGTAGAGGGTTCTGTTAGATCCATAGGACCAGGGGACACTGTCTGTCATACCTCTGGGCTGGGAGAAAGGCTGAAACTAGCAAAAAAAACAAACACCTCAGATAAAGTATACAGTAGCATCTCATTTGTGAATATACTGTCGCTCGACCACTGTTGCTCTATGTCTCTTTCTTAAATATAATCATATTAATGGGAGAAATTCCATAAAATAAATAATATTTTCACTCATATTTTTCACTACCTTGGTCTGCTCCAGCCCTGAGGTGTCCCAGGGTGGAGGGGAGCAGCGAGGATGTAGCTGTGTCTGCATCTGGCTTCTCTGCTGCAGATTCAGCTGGGGGAACATTCCTAAGGCGACAAGTTTGATTTGACCTAAATTGACTGATTGTATAATGATATGTAATATATTCATGGAGTAAAAATGCAAAGTTAACCATGGTGTGATTTAATCAGTCTGTCCTATGAAATACTTTGCTACACCACCTTGTCCTGAGGAAGCTGATGATGTGGAGGAGAAGGGGCTGCGAGGGTCGGTTATGGGTGGCAGGTAGTCAGATGCACTGTTGTCTGAGAAAGCTGACTCCAGCACTGGTGACAGCTAGAGGGCAAAAAAAGTAAGTGACTTTCGAGCCTGAGGGTCCTATCGTGTAGTCATGTTGAGCAGATAGGAATATCTTTTAAAAATACAATATGTATAGCTGCAAAGTGACTGACCTGCCGGCACTTGAACCTTTGTGGAATAACATGCTTGTTCTTTCCTGCTGCTTGGACACTAGACATTTTAACAGAAAATACACAATGAACACTCTCTGAAATAGGTGTTACTATTACTACTGACTTACTTCATATAGCCAAAACCCAGTGGTTGGACCTTTCATTCCCAAGCTAGAGGTTAAACTTAAATACCACATTACGGAGTCACTTTAGTATTTACCAGTTACAGAGTTTATTTGATTCTATAATAATGGACTGTGACAATATTTCTAAAAATGTCAACATATATAATGTCATTGTAGGTGCATGGACAAACCAAACTCCAGCTCTACCTGTACTCAGGTTGGCTCTCAACAAAATTCAGCTGTGACGGAGAGCAGGGGCTCATCGGGAGTACCAGGGGCTTATTTCTCTCGTACCGAGATCTTCCTTCACAGCTGCCAAGGACTGCGACTTTAGGTGGATCTGAAAGACAACACAAACACACACACACACGGTTAACTGAAATAATTTGCCATACTCAGGGATTAACAAACATAGCATGTTCATATTTGCAAAACAGTGTTATTTGATGTGTTAGCGTTTAGAAAATTCTTTAGTTTCATGTATAGTACTTTCCGAGTCTTATAAATATATCTATAAAACACAACATGAATCCATATTATTATTTTTACCAGCTTGAAGACATTTCGTGTATTTACCATAAAGAAGCAGGTAGGGATATTATAAGAATTCAATGTTTCCCTTTGAGTTTCTTTGTTTGGTTGTTATAACCTAGTGTTTACTTGGAATATATCTGCCTGTATTAGTTGTTATTTCTCACCTTTTTTTTCTTTCTTAGCAGCAATCTGGTTGACTATGAACAAGGTCACCAAATCCATACTACTAGAACTGGTGCCTCCAGGAGTCGTTGGCAGAGCTACACCCATTTTTTTCAATCTCTGTTGCATTTTACTCCTCTCGAAATACTCCTGGGGGAAGGGAAACCATACCAAAATATTAAACTGGACGTATGCAAATAACACTGTAGCTATTACTTGTCTTGTTAGGCCATGGAAATTGTATTAAGTCGCCTCACCTTCTGCCTTTTGGCATCGTTCTTCATCACTAACCGGTTCCTGTAACAAGAGTCGTCACAACGGTAAAGTTATTTGGCTAAGCTAACGTTAAAAAGCTAATGTTAGTATTAGCACGTCGGCTGTTTACCAAAACACTCTTCCCTCGCTTACCTTGAACCCCCCATCCAATTCATCTTCAGTGACTGTTACGACCAGAAAAGTAATGCAAACTTCAATATCGTGAGTGTGACAACAGCAAAGCTATAGATAATGTGAGTATTAAATGTCATAGGTAGCTCGCTTTGTTTTTTTTGCTACGTCGCTATCTAACGTTAACTGCTAAAGCTGTTAAATATGTAAAGATGCGCGAGGAGCGACCACTATCCTCTCACGCGCCACTCAGAAATGCTTATAAACGTATATAAATATATTTTAACCGCTTCTATAAACGCTCTAAGTAGTTAGTATTGCTTACAACAATATATTTTCATGGATATAAAATTATTATATGACATATTTTTGCCGAAACTTTAGGGCACCATAAAGTACAGTTGGATGGATGTGCACGTTCACCACGCAACCAATCATCTCTTGCCGGGGGGCGCGACCAATGAAAAAGCCACTGCAACAGCGTAGGGCGGAAATCAGTTGCGTCAAGTTAGCGGAAAACGGAAGCGTACACAGCAAGTCGGGAAGTTCGGCGAATTGGCTTCAAAAAATAAAACCACAAACTAGGCGGTGCGGTTCATTTGTCCTTTGAGTGTGAGGAGAAGGTGGCCGTAAGTTTTTATTTTGACAACTGTGACCGGAAGTACGACAATAGCGGTTTGTCTGGCTTGACACTGGTACAGAAAAGAGCAGGATGTAGCGGTACATGTATCGGGCTCGCCTCACATCAATCCAGCCATCAGAAGTCCTTCGCTCTTTTTATATCGACGCGGTGAGTCGGGTTTGGGGGATGGGTGTTGTAAGGATTGTCAGCAGAGACGACTAACGTTTGAAAAAATGTCCAACATCTTCGATGCGGCGTCCAAAGTGAAATGGGACCGGACGGCTGCTGCGAAGCGAGCCGTGTTTCTTGCGGCGGCTGCTTACGGTGTCAAAACCCTGTACCCCATCATCTGCAAGCAGCTCTGCAAAAGCAAAGATCCCAGGAATAATGGCCGGGTTTCGAAGGCGGAGAACGGCTCCACTTGTTTGGCAAAGACGCAGGTAGATGTGGCGATTCATCGGAAGACATCGCCCGGGGTAAATGCAGAATTTTTTAAGCAGATCCTCGAACTTGCTAAAATCCTTTTCCCCAGGCTTGTGTCCAGAGAGCTCGGTTTGCTCTCCTTGCACTCGGTGGCGCTGATATCCAGGACGTTTCTCTCTATATACGTGGCCAGCTTGGACGGTAAGATTGTCAAAACGATCGTGGAGAAGAAACCCAAGCGCTTCATTATCCAGCTGATCAAATGGCTCCTCATTGCCATCCCGGCCACGTTCGTCAACAGCGCCATCCGGTACCTGGAGTGCAAACTGGCTCTGGCCTTCCGCACCCGGCTGGTGAACCATGCCTACCGGACCTACTTCACCGATCAGACCTATTACAAAGTCAGCAACATGGACGGGAGGCTCGCTAACCCGGACCAGTCTCTCACTGAGGACGTCATGATGTTTTCCCAGTCGGTGGCCCACCTCTATTCTAACCTCACCAAGCCGATACTGGACGTGATGCTGACCTCCTACACGCTGATACAGACCGCCAGGTCCAGAGGAGCCAACGCCTCCGGGCCGACCCTGCTGGCCGGGCTCGTGGTCTTTGCCACGGCTAAGGTCCTGCGTGCCTGCTCGCCCAAATTTGGCAAGCTGGTGGCCGAGGAGGCTCACAGGAAAGGCTACCTGCGCTATGTGCACTCCAGGATTATTGCGAACGCCGAGGAGATCGCTTTCTACAGGGGACACAAGGTATGTATCGATCATAGATTGTGGCAGACATCCGGCAGTATTACAGACATTATTGTGGTGGTTATTCAGTTGTGATCTGTGTAGAATACAACCACAGAAGTAAGTCCATATTCCACATTAGTAGATCATTAATAGACCACATGTTTCTCAGGATTACATATAGTTATATAGATTGTATATACGATGTATAGATTTACATTTCTGCAGGTAAAACCCAGTTATAAACAACACGAGGCATTTATGATCATCTCCATTAAGCACACATGATAACAAAGTTTATAAAGTTTCATTAAACGTGTACATCAGAGTGACACCTGCACATGAATAGGGCTGCAGCAATTATTTAGATTGTAGATTAAAGGTGCCATGTGTAAGAAATGGCCACCTGTTGATTTCATACTCAAAACAAACAGGGGCAGCAAATCACCATGGTAACCGCTAACTGCAATAACCACGGCTGCCTTTAGCTTGTTAGCTCAGTTAGCAGTGCAACTAGTGGTCCAGATTAGGAGCGTGGCACGGCAGGGGGGTGATGGGGATGGGACGAGGCTAGCTGGTTAGCATGCTAACTTCAGTAGATATCTCTGCAACACAACACGTAGATGTCATGACATCATAACTGATATTTCTTCACATTCTGTTAATGGTTTTAGTTAAGATATTGCTATATTAATCTGTTAAAATGTCAGAAAATAATGAAAAATACTTGCTCCCTTTGTCCAACCATCAGTCCAACACCCAAAGACTCATAAATGTCAAGGAAAAGCACCAAATTCTGTCATTTAAGGAGCTGGAACCAGCAAATGTTTGACATCTTTGCTTGAAAAAATAACTGAAACAATTAATAGATTATCAAAATAGTTGGTAACTACTCTTCTCCGCAATTACTTATCAATTAATCGACCAATCGTTGCTGCTGATGACGCTGACCTCAGTCAATAACAGGTGTATATACTGTCCATCGCAGGTGGAGATGCGTCAGCTGCAGAAGTGCTACAGGGCCCTTCATGATCAGATGAACCTGATCCTGTCCAAGCGTCTCTGGTACATCATGATCGAGCAGTTCCTCATGAAGTACGTGTGGAGCAGCAGCGGGCTGGTCATGGTCGCTGTGCCGATCATCACGGCGACTGGCTTCGCTGACAACGGTAAGGAGGCCTCCAGGTGCCCCCAGATCTTTTTTCCCAAAACTCTGGCTATGAGCATTCTTTAACAGTGTGTTAAGTGTGATTGATAGTATCTTGTGTGTCGTAAACCTCTTTCTAAGCGCCACTATAATCGTTTTGTGCTTCGGTCATACATTTCACAGCACACGCGAGGATCATTAGCATCTCCAAACCAGCAGCTACACCTTCCTCCCCCAGCAGGAGCTGATTTGCACGTGTGAAAGCAGTAGCTGCCTCCCACACATCCCTGCTGACATTTCAGTTGCATCCAAAATAAAGCTGTGACTGAGTCCCTTTGTTTGCTGCCGGGCACCACTAGCGTGCTAATGCTCCACTGTCGGTGCTTTTTATTTAACTAACTCATTTCCATGCTGTTCGAAACGCTCGCAGGTACAAGTGTGTGGATGTGTAGTGAGGAGGCTCACAGGATGTAGATCCTCAGGCGGATAACAGAAGGCAGAGATGGAAAGCGTCCTTGTTTAAATAAACATGCGCCTAGTATCACGGTTTCTTATGTCCTGCTCTGTCATCTCTCTTTCGTCCCTCTAGAAACGGCCGACGGGCAGACGCACGTGATGGTGAGCGAGAGGACGGAGGCTTTCACCACCGCCCGGAACCTCTTGGCCTCAGGAGCCGACGCCATCGAGAGGATCATGTCCTCCTACAAAGAGGTGAGACGCAACACGGCGAAGTTCACCGTAGCTTGATCATTGTCATTTTCTAGTATTCACTTGAAAGGTTAAAGTAAAACACGTCTTACAGGAAATAACAATACCAGTTCCTCAAAAGAAAATTAGGTTAGTCTTTGCAGATGCACTTGATTTACCCATCCGGGCTGTAAAATGTACCATATTCACACGCCGGCCATTGATGATGTTAATCTACCGTGATCCGGGTTGCAAGTTTTATAAACAAAAGAAATCCGACAAGTTGTTATGATTTCACGGCTTCCTGATTACCAGCAGCCGAAAAGATGACGGAGGGTTAACGTCTGGGGTTACATCAGGCCACGTTTCAAGGTAAAAGAACATGACTGATCACCCATTAGCCGACATTAGCATTCACCCACTTCCGGTTTAATTACATCCTGCGCCTTTTAACTCCCAGGCCTTAAAAAATAATTGTGTTCAAGACGCACGTTGATATTTGAGAATTAGTTGTTGCTCACAATGTTCATGGTAAGTATCATAGTTTCCCATATTTCTCATCAAATTTGATTTGATTGGTCAGGCCACAGTTTTATGAGACTGGAGACAGATTTATGAATAGCTGCGTCATCTCATCGGCCCAGGGTTCGATGGGGAAGTGGTCAACAAAGGGGCGGGTGGATGGATGCACAGATTGACTGAATGATGCAGACTGTACACCACGCCACATCCACCTCTCTCTACTTTTACGCCCCCCTGTGAAGCTCACCGTGCTCGCGCAGGACTTCATTCCGAGTCCCGAAGAAAGAAATCAGTGAATGAAAGGCCTCGTTCATCGAGGGCCAAATCCCTGATCTCTCGTTGCATTTTAATCCCCCCCCAAAAAAATAGCGAGACCCATTCATGCATTCTCTCACTCAGGCTGCATTTTGAGGTCCATAAGAGGATTTGGCCGCAGCACTTTTGCGGCGGAGCCGGGCTGCAAGTACAGCTGGTTCGCACTCGTCTGCTTCCCGTCGTATGCGCGGCAGCGTTGCGTACTTTTTTTTTTCTCTCGGTACTTGTCGTTCCTCGGTGTTTCAGCAGAGGTTGGGTGCACTTCCACAGCGCGCTTGTGCTTGAAGAGGAGGAATTGAAACTCTTCTAAAGAGCTCGAGCGGGCTGTTGTCTGCCTCTTTAAGCGTGAGTCACCTCTTCTCAAAAACTTCCCACTGTACCACTTGTGCAGACACTCAGGGCCAGACACACACAACTCCCATTTTTTTTTTACAATCGCACAGAAAGCTCAAACTGCTGTTAAACTTCATGAAACACCATCCAGCTGCGAGTGAATTGTTTTATTTCCGAACCCGTGACGGAACAGATTGTCCCTCTGACTGGCGTGTCATTGCTCGGCTGCAGCTCAAAACACTTCCCCAGAGGACATGAGTTTTGGCCTGTGTTGTGCAAAGCGTCGTTAAATGTGCGGCAGCAAGCCCCTGCACGCAAGGCCAAGGGATGTGCAAGTGTGTGTGTGCAACTTAACAGGCACATTCCTCAGGCACTGTGCCCTGCTCGCTCCCCCCAAACACTCTGCCTGTTTAATACGACAGTGTACAGTGCAGCGCGAGTGGTCAGAAGGCCCCGTGACGTGACATGTCCCAGCTCGTGTCAGTTTGTTACTCATCTTGTCGACTCTTTGTTTTGTTTGTTGCTTTTGTTCTCGTCCTCTCTGCCCTCTTCGGGAATTTTGCCTTTCCTGCTCGTCCACTGGGGTTGTTGTGTGTTCGGTTTAGCTGCAACGATTAGTCAATTATTCAATTAGTCAACCGAAAGAAAGAATCAGAAGTCGTTTTTCTAATAAGTAATGTCAAACATTTGCCGGTTCCAGCTTCTTAAATGCCAGGATTTGCTTATTTTCTTTGCCATTTATGATCCTAAATTAAACGTTTTTGGCTCTTGGGCGGTTGTTTGGATAGAAGAAGCAGTTTGAGGACGTAATTTTTGGGGTCGTGGACATTGTGATGAGCATATTTCAACTTTTTTAAGCATTTTATAAACCAAACGACTAACAAATTCAAATAACAGGCTGCAGATTATTCAGTAATGAAAATGATAGTTAGTTGTCACCCTTCCTTTTTTGTTTACACCTTTAAAGGGGCACTATGAGGTTTTGGAGAAGAAATACAAACTCAGAAATATCTATCTTTTTCCATAATTGAATAAACAAGCTGTTCTCAGAGGAACATAAGGTCCCCAGAACACTGTTTGAAGCTAGAAAGGTGGCAGGGTCCGCCACATAAACAAAGCAAAACAGTATGAAACTGTGTCGTCCTTCAAGGTCAGTTTGTTTGTTCAGTTTATTCAGTCATGAAAACAAACCGAGTTTGTTTATTTAGTTTGTCAATTAAGATTTTTATCTTTTGATTCAAATTCCATCCACAAAACTACGTAGTGCACCTTAAAAACTTGTCTATGAAAGTCCCGAAAATGTTCACTGCCCAAGCAACTCTCACTCAGAGTGCGTCTGAAATCAGATATTCATCTCGTAGAATTTCCTCATCACTGTTATTGTTGAGCTGCAAAGAGACGTCTGAGAGATCAGCGTGGAAAGAAGCGAAGCGCGACTTTGTAGCAGTTTCACCAGAGCAGCGTCCAGTTACTCCGATTTGCAAACCATTCATTCTTTGCAGTAACTGTCAGATTGTACGCTGATCTGACACACAGCCGGGTGAAGTCGGCCCTGTGACGTGTGCCACGCTGCCTCAGATCTCATCTCATGGAAAGATGCTCAAATCGTGGAAAGAAAAACTGAACGCAGAAACCTTTTATAGGCATTAATTCCTCAAGATTGAATCTGCTGCCACTCTCATGTCAGTGTAGGTCAGCCAGCAGTGAATCCTGCTGGTGTTGCGTTTGCATGTGCGTGTATGTGCATGCGTGTACATGTGTATGTGTGTGTGTGTGTGTGTGTGTGTGTGTGTGTGTGTGTGTGTGTGTGTGTGTGTGTGTCCAGAGCTCCTTCCCTCAGGGCTTAGCCTAGCTGTGAATAATCCTCCATCTGTTGATCTTTGAGCCCGCACTTCTGCATCTCTTTCTCACTTTCTCTCTCCCTCAGACACTTTTTAGACAAATTGGGGAGGACCATTATCATGGCTCTACTCACATTCTGTATGCACAGAAACCGCAGCAGAATACACGCGCTTAGTACTCGAATGTAGCACCTTTTTTTTTACTTCTGTACAATTTTTTAACATTATACACGCAGAACACAGTCAGTCCTCCCGACTAGTTTCTTTCTTCTTTGAGCGAGTCACATCTCTGCAGCCCCACATGATGTCCATGAATTCTCAGAATTAGTGTTTGTTGTTTAATACAATCAAGCTGTGTCAACAGCCTGCATTGTCTCGCTGCAGGGTGCAGCACCGGAGCCAAAGCAACAGGGTGATCTCTCTCTTGATTCTGTCCTCGTTTGTCCTTGAGTCTCATTCCATTTGAATGCAGAACACCCTCTTATAGGTTGCTTATAGATATTTGTAATGCATTTTGTGTTGTGTTCATCTTCTAAATTTAAAAGTATTTTCCTCATATTCTAAATTTTCAAAATACTTCCTTTTATCCCCCCCATCTCTCAAAGATAATCACACATTATGTACAGCAGCTTTTCAGGTCTGCGTGTGGGTGTTAATGTGTGTGTGCGCTCACTCGACACGCTGTAAACATGGCCCCATACGAGAGTTTACTCTAGGTTGTGAAAAGTAAAGAGAGAAATTCAGTCCAGACAGCCTGAGGGCGGCAGCAGCCAGTGCGTGACTCTAGTGTGAGTTATACATTTGCATAAGCACTGTTACACCTTGTCGCGCACGCTAACACATGCTAATGTAGTTGCGCCAACCTCTTTTCATTGAATGTAGTTGTCATTATTTTAACTATCTATCTGCTATTTTTTCCAGCAATTTCAACTGTTAATTCTAAGAGTTTAGCTATTTATCATTTTAGCCATCTACAGTATTTCAACCATTTATTTATATTCCGACCAATTATCCCTGTCTTTTACTATTTCAACCATTTATCCATTACTCTAAGCTAACTATTCAGAGTAGTTATCTGTGTCTTTTAGCGAATTAGTTAAACTGTTAACAGTTAGAGAACTATTTAAATCATTTTTTGATAGGCCTACTTTAAGCTAACTATTTCCATGTATCCATTACTTTTAGTTAACTATTTAGGTCATTGTCTTTAAGCTAACTATTTAAACTGTTTACTATTAGCTAGCATTATCTATTTCTACAATTTATCAATTACTTTTAGCTAACTATTCCAACTGTTTACTTTTAGCTAACTATTCCAAACATACGTCTGTTACTTTTTTAATTAGCGCTATCTATTGAAAACATTTATCCGTTACTTTTAGCTAACAATTTCAACCATTTACTTTTAGCTAACTATTTCCATGTATCCATTAGCTTCAGGTTATTGTCACAACCCTTTGTCCATTACTTTAAGCTATTTCAATAGCTGATGGATTGCTTTAGCTAACCATTTAGCGGTTTGTTTTAAGTTAACTTAATAGCTAACTGTTCAGACCTCTCTGCCAGCTTGCTAGCTAGTTTTCACATACTCTCAACACGTAGTCGTCAGGTGTCACAGGTGAGTCAATATGTGGGTATATTTTGTAATCACATTGCAATGATAAATACAGACATTCCCTTTGTTAAGAATAACTGCCTTAATACACACACACACACACACACACACACACACACACACACACACACAGTTGTATTAGGAAGTGGCCATGGCAGTGATCTTTGCCTTAATCTGATCCATTTTGCGGTCACGCTAACATTCCTCTGACTTTACTCAACAATGACCTTTGACCCCTGTATGTTGTTGTGACAGGTCACAGAGCTGGCGGGTTACACCGCACGGGTCCACAACATGTTCGTGGTGTTTGAGGACGTCCAGAAGGGCGTTTACAAGCGCTCCTCTCTATCAGCGGAGGGGGCGGAGAAGACGAGCAAGCCCGGGATGCACATAGACGGACCCCTGGAGATAAAGGGTGGGTCTGTGGTTCTGCACACACACTCACACCTCCCTCTCTATCGAAATACACTGAAGGGGGAAAAAAAGGAAACAGGTAGACAGCAGCCTAATTGGCCAGTCGCCAAACTACACCCCTGCTTGGTTACTGTTGCTGCGTTGGGCAAGCGTTTACCACTTCTGCTATTTGGGCAAAGCTCTGGGCTTTGGTTGGTTAGTCCCAATACATTGTGTGCACTTAAATAACAGCGAATGAAGAGAAAACATCAGTCCTGAGTCAAAGGATAAAGTCAGCATAAGTAACAAAGTATTTAAAGTAGTTACATCTTCAGAGCGAGAATAAATTCGGAGATCACCGACATGATATCACAAGCATTCAGCAGTATCGAGGTAAAAGGTCACATTCATTGCATACATATCCTTTTGACCCCAGGATGAATCTCCTGCCAGAGAGCGCTGTTAAGCTGGGAGATGAGTAAAGTGATAAAGAGGGATTTTTTTTATTTTAACCCCACAATTCCTTCTCTGTAGGTATTATGCCATTTACATCCGTACTTACGGCTGCGGTCTAATCCTCTGGTTCTGCTCTTAGTCACTGCCGTTCATTTTTTCTGATCATTTTTCCCTTTTGCTTTCTCTCTTTTGTCTTTCAGGTGAAGTGATAGACGTGGACAATGGCATCGTGTGTGAGAATGTACCAATTATTACGCCGAACGGGGACGTAGTAGTGTCTTGCCTGAACTTTAAGGTGAGACAGCTCTATCATTAATCCCCTTCGAATCCTCTGTATCCTGTCATTGTACGTCTATTGTGTAACCTTTATTTGCTAGTTAGAGTAGACGAACATACAAAAGCATCAGAATGGTCCTTTAATCTCTATGCCAGCATCAAACTCCACGTCATATTACCCATTAATATTAACTGATATATATCTGAGGCGCTCCCTTTCAGATGTTCTCAGAACTTCCTGACTCCCTGGGGTTTTTTTGGTCTGTGTGGTGTTAATTAGCATTTTGATGAATCCTCTGTGGGCTCATTAGGAAACAGTTCCGCCCTTTGGGTGTCAGTGGTGTGTTGCTCTCCCAAGGCTTTTGAGCCGGAGAGGATATTAGGGCGTACAGGATTACAGATCAGTGCTCACAAAAGAGTAAAAAGTCACTATTCAAACATTTCAGATTAGGACACTAACCTATTAGTGTCCTATTTGTAAGGAACACACCGTTTGCAGCGCCTCCTTCTTTCTGAGGGGCAGTAATGTTTTACCCTCCACATTTTTATCCATGTTGCACTGTGTGCATGCTCCGTTTGTTTTCCTCGAAACTCCAGACAGGCTGGTGGTCTGCTGATCCCAGGGCCGTGTTCTTTTGTGTATGGATAACTGAGTTAGCTTGAGCTTGCCTTGATGATAATTTGACACGAGCCTGGATTTTCTTCAGATCCTCGATGCTGGCTTTTAGTTGATTTAAAATTGTCGTCATAGAAACATGCGTTCGAACTTAAACATGCAGGAGTAGGTTTATTCACAGAGGCACCAATCAAAAAAACATCAATATATCAGAATAAGAACTACTTCATTGATCCCTGAGGGGGAAATTGGGTACATTACAGTTGCTCCTTCTGGAATAGAAATATCACACTATAGAACACATATGTAGAAAAAGATTATAAGAAATTAAAGTAAGAATAAAATATATAAAGTGATAAAATAAAACAAATATGTGCATTACTATATACTATACTGTATACAGCATTACTGTACTATATACATATTTATTTTCTGACAGATATAAAGATATGGGTCTCATACCACCCTGTAACTACAGTGTAGATACTATTAAATTGCTAACAGCATAAATGAATGCTGCATAAATCCTACAAACAACAGTAACATATTGAACATGATACTGCACAGAAAAACACAATAAAATACTGGGTGAGTGGAAATATTGCACAAGTATTGTACAGTTGGATACATTTCAGTGTTCAGTTCTGAAAATAATGAGAGTTCAGTTTTTGAGAAATCATCTAAATTAGCTGTAGTACTTATATTGATTTATATGATAAATGTATCCGACTCACATCATATTAGCATGGTTTGAATAATCCAGACTACCAGGTAGCCACGCCCCCGCAGGATTCTGCTGTAGAATAATGATTAAAGCTTTAATGGAAGATGTTTTTCTTTTTTTAGAGAATACGTTTCCTCTAGGAGTTTTGCTTTCAAACAGTGCTAGCAGTTCGTGCTAACAGACCTCAGTCGAGACTACATCAAGCTCCGGTTTGAGGTCAACACAAGCTGCTGACATGGAGCTGGAAGAGCAGGAAAAATCTGTTGACAGTGTGTGTATATGCCCTCAAGTTAAAAGCTGTATGCAAATGTCACACTCTCTGACTCAGGATCACCATTGAGATGCTTTCATATTTTGACTGCTTTTACTGTACAGTGTTTGGTGACTGCATACACCTCTGGTCAGGATGTCATCATTTTGCCACTAATGACTGTGCCAAATCCTCGCTTTAACCTGCTTCTTCACCTTTATCTATGCTCTCTTTTACTGGTTCAGATTGATACATTTAGGGAAATATTATAATATATCTATGAGGCAGTTATTATGCTGTAACCTTTGGTCAGGTGACACCTGGCTTAATGTAACCCTGATAAGAAATTATAGGTGAATTACAGGTAAGGTAATATGTAATAGATGCTCAAAAGTTCTGGGTATTGAGTCATTTATTGAACATACAGTGTGTATATCACACTGTGTTTTATCAGATTTTTCATAGTGGGTCATTTTTCAGAGCTACATTCAGAGCCAAACTCATTTTTTCTTCTTGTTTATCTGGATCGCCTCTGGACTGTCGGATACATAAAGCGATACGTGCTGCGCTGCCGCTCTGTTACCCTGTTAGCCGCAGGCGAACTGGAAGCATTTAGCGACGCCTCCAAACAGTTTGATCTGGCTGTCGCTCAGAGCGCTTTGATTCCAGAGACGGAAGGACAAACACCTAAAATGAAGTGTGTTCTGCTAAAAAAGCGAGGATCTCTGCGGAGGAATGTTGACTTTGTAGATCTCCCGTGTTTAATGCTGTGTTGTTTCATGCTGTCTATCAAAAGCTTAACACCCACTGATGCTTCCCGTCTCTCAAGGGCTTTATATCTTTAGTGATGTTTCGTAATTATACAGAGGACTGACTCATCGTAGGGGGATTAACAAATTCTCGTTTCATTCCAGGTAGAAGAGAGCATGCACCTATTAATCACGGGGCCCAACGGCTGTGGGAAGAGCTCTCTGTTCAGGATCCTCAGCGGTCTGTGGCCTGTCTACGGCGGCCGGCTACACAAACCCTCTCCTCAACACATGTTCTACATCCCTCAGAGGTACACACAAACACAGCCTTTCACACGTGTTCCCACAGCAGTGAGGTTTACTGAAGCAAATGTAGGGTTTGATCATTGTACCAGTGAACCCTAACAGTAATCTAATCCAATTGTAACAGGACCTGTGTGTGTGAGCGTGTGTGTTCAGCACACACACACACACACACAAGAGAAACCAGAGCTCTGGCCACAGTGAAATATTTTCCACCCAGACAGGGCCTGAAATGTGTTAAATTACAATCACTTCTTTATTATACTTCCCTCGGTATCGCAGCCATATGAAAATAAGTTGAGAATCATGAGTGTGACTGAGCGCGGATACTAAAATCAGCCATGCGTTGACGCACCGCATCTTCGGCTCAAGTGATCCGTGATAACTCACCGTTCAGTGATTGAAGACAACCACTGACCTTTAAAGAATAAAACACCACCTGCTATTTTCTGGGCCTGTAGACTGACTTATTTTAATATAAAGAAGTCTTATTAAGCTATGTGTTCGAACTGTTTTAATATTTTCATCCATTCCACAAAGGGCTTGACAATAAAGTGCTCCAGGGTCGTTCTTTTTCTTTTACCGCATGTGGCCACTGGGCAAGATTTATAGCAACACTGAGTCTGAGGCAGGTCTAAACAGTAGATTTTTGTTAAGGAGATGCCTCTGCCTACACATCATATTCTCCAGATTTAAGGGAACACGCTTGTTTGGTGCAAATCCCTACAAAAATGATTTTAATGTTCACTTTGTTAAATGCAAAAATTAATATTCCCACTAAATTCATGACGCATATTACAATCATACGAACAGGCCATAGGTTCAGTTATCTGAGGTTTGTAAAATGTACTTACCTCCTGCACTCTTCATGGTTCAGCTCATGGTGCTTTTCATCTATTTGTTGAAATTTGTCAACTTCCCGCCAACAGCTGTCCGGCTGAGCGTGTCACATATAATGACGATTTATCCATTAGACCCTTTTTCTACTTTTTGCTACCAAGTGTGATGATTTTCTGCCGTTATTGGTCCTTAACAATCATATATATAACATATTTGGGTCTTGGACTGCAAGATGGACAAAAGTAAACTATTTAAAGCCTTCACACGTTAATCAAGTGAATCATTGGCAGATTAATCAGTGTTGCATGGTGCATTGAGGACATGTGACTGATGGTGGTGCTTTTAACTTTAAACAGGTAAGATAGCCAACTGATCTTCCAAAAAGGTGGCAGCAGGACTCTGGGCCTCAAACTGAGCTGAAGCCACTCTTAGACAAACCATCATATGTAATCTTACCCAGAGCTGCTTAAAGCCGCCGACTCAGCTGACTCCCTCCTGCAGAGCGGTAAATATTTTATACATCGGATGAGACAGCCACCTGGCAGCTGTAACCGAATCCTACACACTGAAAGAAACAACAGAAGCTCAGTGGGTGTCTTTCTCTTTAAGCAATTGTTCTTTAAGTGTGTCAAAGAAGTGCTCCTTTGTACACACACACCCTCTTTGCCAGCGCTTTCTTTTCCTTAGCGTCCGGAGAACTTAAAGAATTGACGGGTTAACAAAGGAACACTCAGTGGATAAGGTGTGTGTGTCTCTGTGTGTGTGTGTGTGTGTTTCCTCCAGGCCATACATGTCCATGGGTACACTGCGGGACCAGGTGATCTACCCGGACTCGGTGGAGGACATGGCCGCAAGGGGCCTCAGTGACAAGGACCTGGACGCCATCTTGGACATAGTCAACCTCAAGCACATTATCACCAGGGAGGGAGGTAGGAGAGTCATGAAGCTGTGTGTGACGACCATCAACTCGACCAACAATTCAGAAATAACCATCAATGGTAGCTTGACAAAACTAATCAAAGTCTTAGCTAAACACAAAAGACCAAATAACCATTCGACAAATGGATGATTAGATATACAATAACTAGGCAAAACTTGAAAAAATGTATTAAACTAATGTGTTGTCAAACTACAGAAAATCAAAAACCATTAGCCAAAATAAGCAGCAGCTACACAAAATAACTTGAAAGCACTAGACAAAATAACCGCTAGCCATGAAATGAGTCAATCAAATTGAGTACCTGAAAATAAAATCATTACCAAATCGGTAATCTTTCGTGTTCAAGGTCTCTAAATTTTGACCTTCAAATTGTCACCATGGTGCAGTCCTGCTGGTGTTTTGAGATCAAACAGATCGTGTATATCTCCTGGCCAGGAGCTTGATCTTGTGCACTCTGGAATTACTTGTATTGCCTAAACTTGCGTCTGTGGCTAATTGGCAGCCACTCTCCTCTCATTGCCAAATAAACAGACTATTGTTGTGAGCCGAATACTGTACAAAGCTGAGAGCTGCGAGAGGGTTTAATGTATGAATGGCTGCACTGTGAAGATGTTGAGAAACGTCTTGATCATGGAATGTAACGGCAAAGGATTTTCTGTTAAATTACGAAAATGTGACCCTTGTTCCACAGTGCAGCTATACTGGTTGAACCTTCTAGCAAACATATATCTGCCTTTCCTTTGTAATGTCTATAACAGTCTGTAAAACCTTTCTGTTTATCTTTTAATTATTCATTACATTGTCCAAAATGTATTTTTGATGAACTCTTTATGTAAAGGCCTAATGTATTCTTAAGCTTCCACTTCCATGAAATAGGTCCATGCACTTTCTTATGCTCTCCACTCTGAAATATTTACTCTCAGTATCTAGAATCCCCAGATACCTCCATCTTTACATAACACTGTGGTATCAAGTGTTTTCAAGCTCACGTGAAGTCTTCTTCTGGCTTCTCAGGCTGGGATGCTGAGCTGGACTGGAAGGACGTGCTGTCAGGGGGCGAGAAGCAGAGGATGGGCATGGCTCGCATGTTCTACCACAAGTAAGGAGAAACGGCATTGTTGTTGTCCGTCATTACACTGAGGCCGGTTTAACGTCAGACAATCAACATGTGACACAAGAGCATAAACTTGACTTCTGACAAGAACCATAAGCCTTTTTCTACCCACACTAGTGGCTAGAGGGATGGCAATGTCAGTTGGGCAGTCCAGTGCCTTGGTCCGGACTGAATCATCTCAACAACTACACTACAACAACATGCAAATGTTAGCATGCTAACACATTAAACTAAGATGGTGGAGACGGTAAACACGATACCTGCTAAACATTAGCATTGTTATTGTGATCTTGTTGGCATGCTAACATTAGCGTTCAGCGGAGAGCACCACTGTGCATATATACAACCTCACACAGCTGTTACTGTGAGTGTTTTTGTTTTACACTAACATTGACTGTTATTAATTTTTCATAGTTTTCCATGTTTTGATGTGTTCAGTGAAAGCAGAGTTGATGGTCGACGCTTAAAATGTGCTGTATGTAGGATTTCAAAGAAAAAGACAATACAAAATGGACAGAATGTGAGGAAATACGTCAAAGATGTCTGCTGAAGTTAGCAAGCTAACCAGCTAACTCCGCTCAATCCTGCCTCGTAATTGCACTTTGTACCTACAGAGGTGATAGTCTGACTGTGTAGCTCAGGCCTCCAGAGGTGGGCGCTGACTGATGCCCGACCCGCTAGCTGCCGAGCTAACTAGCTAGCAGCAGCGACCGTTTGCAAGAATTAGCAGTGACTCTGTGTTTTGCTGCCCCCTATTTGTTTGGAGTATGAATTCGACATATTGTATCTTTAAGAAGTCATATTAGGTATCTGTATTTAAGCTTACATGGCAATAGGGTAGTATTTTAGCTATGTTTGTGCTTTATCCAGGATAAGAATTGGTGATTTTCTATCTTTGCACGTGGAAATGATCTCACAACATTACAAATCTCATCCGTTACCCACTGGATGGAATGTTATTAATGAAAACATTTCCTTCTGTGTCTGTCAGGCCTAAATATGCTCTGTTGGACGAGTGCACCAGCGCTGTGAGCATTGACGTAGAGGGAAAGATTTTCCAGACTGCTAAGGATGCCGGCATCTCTCTGCTCTCCATCACACACAGACCCTCCCTGTGGTAAGAAAATTGTCCAGTCTATTCAATAAAAGAGACACATAACTTGATATATCACTCTGGAGAGTAGTAGTGGAGAATTTACACACGTCTCAATCCACTATAAAGCTGTAAATTCATTGCACACAGCAAATTAAGTGTGCTTTTGTTCACTCTCCGCCTCCAGGAAGTACCACACCCACCTGCTGCAGTTCGACGGGGAGGGAGGCTGGCGCTTCGAGCAGCTGGACACTGCGACGCGCCTCACCCTCACCGAGGAGAAGCAGCGGCTGGAGGCCCAGCTGGCCGGCATTCCCGAGATGCAGCATCGCCTCAACGAGCTCTGCAAGATCCTGGGAGACGACTCTGTCCTCAAAACGGCCGAGGAGTGAGAAAGAAAGAGAGCGGGGGGGAGGGAGCAGGGAAGGGGCCCAGAGGGGAGGGAGACAAGAGGGAAAAGGGAGAGAAAAAGAAGGGGGGGGAATAGATAAAAGAGGTCCGTAGGGGGTTTGTGAGTATTTTTCCAGGCTTAGATTTTTTTTTAGATTTAAAGTAGGAGAGCTCTGAATGCCAGTTAGTTTCTCCCTTCTCCTCCTTTCTCACTCGTCTTTGCCCCGCAAGAGGGGGAGAGTGAAGTGGATCCGAAAGTATTATCCCCCCGTTGTGTTACGCACATCGAGCGCATAGATTTTTTAGACGTTTTTTGCTTTTAGCGCACATCATTTTCGAGATCAATTCGCCGCTGGTTCAAAGCGGCGAAAGTGATACATCCAAATTTGAACTGAGACGGTGAATTTTGTCTGTTTTGTTTTGTAGCACTTTACTCTGCTTTTTAGAGGGCTGTTTTCTGTTTGTCGTGGTAGCTCACAGTGAAATACGGTGACACCTGCATCTTAGCTGGAAAACTTTTTAATATAGAACCACTAAATGATAATGTCCAAAGCAGTATTCCACACCCAGTGTACTGGGTCGTGCAGGATCCACGTTTGTTATAATTTATCAGTAGATTTGAGTTTTTACTGAACTTAATGAGACCTCTTAGTTTTGAGGGGTCAAAAGAGACTATTTTTCAAAGTGTCACAATATGCCTTTGTTTGAGTTTGTGTGTCTAGCCGCAGTACAATCCCTCTCCTTATACCTCATCGTTAGCGCTTGTTAGGTCGCCGCACACCCGTGAACCGCTGATACAGCTCAGTTGCAGGCAAAAAGAAAAAGAGACGATCTGGGGTCTATTATTAGAGCCATTAGTGACGCAGGTCTGACTCCAAAACATAGGTTTCTGGTTTATTGAACAAATACAATGAGCTAAAGAGGCGCTCTTCAAGAGCGAGCTGACCCTGGCAGTCTGCTCTGGCTACGAACAGTCACACATGTGCTACAACAGGTAGCCACTCTGACTATGTAAGTGTTGGATGTATGTATACACACAGGACAGCTGTTGAAGCTCTCCCCTGTGTTGACACAAAACACACTCGTGTCGTGCTCTGTGGGTCCTTTTGAGCCTGATTTGGAGTCACATTTGAGCTAACACACGATGCTGATTTAGTCAAAAGAGACTTCGTATGAAGTTGATGATGGATTTTATTTCTCACTTTTCTAAAGTGGAAGCTGATTATCTTTTAATATCATGAAGTTTGATTATATTCTCTTAAATATTTGACATAATACTCCACATATTATCATGTTATAATTAGGCTTGAGCGAGTACACTGTTGCAACGAGTATCAGATAATGCCATCCGAGTAAATTGTGTCAATATCCATACTCGTGATGAATGAAACTCTTGGGTGCTGTAAATCGTGTCTTGTAATGAAAACATTGATCTGAAGCTCGATTCAGAGGCTGTTCTGTAAATAGTTTTCTAATAGTTCAAAAGTACGGCAACTTATGATCAACCCATATCAATTTCAGGCTTAAACAGAATGAGAGTGCATACCTTCACCGTGGCCCAACAGTCCCCTTTAATTCAATCAAACCTAATCAAATATCAAATAAAACATATGTAAAGGAAGGTAGTAAGGAAGTAAAAGGAGACCTTCTATGTTTTTTTTCTTTCCTTCAGTGTGTTAAAAAGGTATTGTGCAGGTAAGAGAAAATGTAAAAGGTCTGCGCCAACAGAAGCTCCTCTCTCCCACAGAAAACACTGCACCTTTAACGCCTCATCGGCAGTGCCGCCTTTAATTCAGTAACTTTGTGACATCAGACTACGTCACCATGTCACACACTTGCTTAATTAAAGTCTTGCGGCTTGTTTGGCGCAAAAAAATGTATTTAGCCTGGCTGCTTTGTTGTTGTTAGTGGTGCTGGATCAGGCGTGTGTGAGCTGACCAATCAGAGGAGACTGGGTATTCGGGAGGGGGGGACCTTAAAGAGACAGGGGCTAAAACAGAGTATTTCAGACAGAGGGGGAAACATTTCCTTGATCCGTCCCTTTATCTGGATCAGCATCAAATGTTAATGGAGTGTACTCTGGGCAGACACCCAACCTCCATCCAAGTTCAGTATTTTTTGTGTAATCCTGCTGACAAACTTCTGATTCCCCCTCCCACCCTTCCACCTATAAGCACCACCAGTTTCTAGTTTAAGCCCCGCCCATTACAATATGGATAAATCAGCTGGTTGAACAGTTACAGAAAATGATGTACTCGCTCATCCCTAGCTATAACATATATAACAATATATAACATATATTGGGTTAAGCTTATTATCTATTACATAATAGGGCTAATATACAGTAGAACAATGGTTAGAGGTCAGGCTCATTCATAGATCGCTGGAAGGGATTTCATTTTTGGCTCAAGGACACTTCAGCACGTTGGTTGCCTCTTCACGAACAGCTGGCACGCATCTTGGCTATACACAGGAACAGAATGAGTTCTCGTTTAGCCTCCATGTTTGTTACCAGCAACTCATCTGAAGTTGCGATACTGTGAAATTAGTGATTCGTTTCATTTAGTTTTTATGAAAACAGTCATAAACGCTGTGTTCTCCTGTGGTGGCTTTGAGCTTTGGTTGTGGCTGCTTTTACAGTGTGTTCCTCTCGTGGTTGAGCCCCTGTGTGTTTACCGTGGTGAAACAGGAGAGGGGAATCCGGGTGGAGAAGCTGTGGTTGTTGGTTCCATTCAGTTCCAGTCTTTCAGATTTCACCATATAGAGTCTCGCACATAGAGTCATATTTTTGCCGTTTTCTCACATTCAATTGGGCCTAAAGCTCACTAAGCAATACAAATGATCACTGCATTTGAGAAGCAAAAAAAGGACACAGCAACTTTTACATTTCTGTTTTTGTCCTTAGCCCACCCATAATTCAACAGTCGCTCTGTAAAATGAATCGCAGAAAAGTGTGTAAGCACTTTGCAAACAGGAATGTGGTGAAATCTGTGTTTTTCTATGAGTGGTCCAGATGCCATCGCAAACAGGAGAATCACTGGACGTCTGTATGCTGTTCTCACACTGTGCTGCATACAGGACTCGATCCACGTCACTACGAAGCTCGAGTGACTGGTACAGTGTAATATCAGGTCATGTCACTGGTTAGAATACCACTATATTTTATTAAACCTCTGCTTTGTTAACGCACCACAACGTCCGTGTTGCAGGGGGATGGACAATCAGTCTCATCGGCAGCAGAGTACTAAACAAGCGCACTGCTGTATTTCAAACTACGCGCTGGCTTGTTGTTACCTGCAGAGAAATAAGCAAGTGGGTGCTGGTTTAAGGTACACATCTGCACCTGCGTCATCTGATTTGTTATCGAACGTATAATGTAAATTGTTGAGTATGCTTGTCAACTCCCTCAGGCCTTTTGTTAGACCAAGCTGGGCCTGCATCCAGGATGTCTAAAAGTGCATCTCCGTTGAGAGTTCGAACCTTTGCAACCTCCCTTTTTGGCTTTTAGTGTACAGGACTTAAGACCATTTGGATGCAGCCCTCCTCTTCTCAGGATGATGGCTGCTAGGTTGCAGAAGGACAAACCAAGATTTCTTTTCTTTTTTTTACCCCCCAAAAAAATGTGACCGGAGAAGAAAATCTAATTAAGGAATTGAAATGTCATTCCTTTAATGTGTAAAGGAATAATAATGTAATATAATCTGTGCTGCACAAAAATAATGACGCTTTCATTCGGTACGCGAGAGAGCATTAGAGGCATTACTGCGGGGCTTGAAAAACCAGCATGGCAGGCCTTTTTCGGCAGCGTTTTCTGACCTGAAATAAGTCGTCTGTCTGTGCCGTCAGTCAGATTCTGTTGACAGGAGGCCAGACGAGCCGCTGAATGACGCAGAGTCTGCCAAGTGACACTGGAACATGAGGTCAGCTCTAGAGCAGACAGTGCCGGAAATTCATGGGCATGACCATAGCTTTCTTCAATTACGAAAAGAGTCAGAAGTATTGTTATTTCACTAAAGAGGATGGGATGCAAAATGATGAGGTGCCATTTTTGTAGTAGTGGAATTTTGTCCTCCAGTCGCACTGTAAAACAGAGCCGAACTGAGACTAAACTTTTTTAACACTTGCTTTCCAGTGAGTCCAGTTGGTGCTGGTTACCCACTGCTCTCATAACAGGTTTCTGGCCATAGCAGGCACCTGTTTCAAAGGTCCCATATGATGCACATTTCTAGGTTCATACTTCTGTTTTGGGTGTCTACTAGAAAATGTTTACATGCTTTAACGTTCAAAGAAACACATTATTTTTCTCATGCTGCCCATTGCTGCAGCACCTCTATTCACCCTCCGTCTGAACGCTCCGTTTAAGTGTCTCTTTAAGACCCCCCTCGCAAAAAAGCCCAGTCTGCTCTGATTGGTCAGATCTCACGGGCCTGAGCAGGCACCGCCCACATCAGCTCTGCGAGTGTTATCCTTGCTTGGGGTGTGGCTGAGTATTCTTTCTCAGTATTTACATGTCACCTAGACCTGTGTGATAATCCCAAAAAGACATGGAAATCTCACTTTATACAATAAACAATGGGACCTTTAAGGAGCTACCTGCTAAGCAAGCAGACAAAGTTAGCAACTAGCTAGTGAACATGGGTAGAATTGGAACATTTAGCTAGCAGCTGATTTTCCTTCAGGAGTTGGTGAACAGCAGAACTGTGCTAAAAGATGAAAATAGAGTGAATATTGGATGGCTAAAAATGTATTTATTGATAGGTCAATTTTGGCTAACAAGTTCACTACGTCACCATAAAAGCACATGCTAACAGTTAGCTTGTTTCTGCTGCCCCTAATTAGCCAAAAATAATTCTCGCGGATTTAACGTTATCATACTTTTTGTTTCTATTTATTGTTTCTTTGAGTTAACTTGATCTTGGATTTATTCCAGGGGGGAAACATCCACATTGTCGTTTCTTTTAATATGGCACCTCATCATTTCTCAGCCCTTTAGTAAATCCGTTAAGATAGCTTACTTACCAATGAAGTTAGGCCTTTAGCGGCCTACTAGCTACACTGTATGACCTTGCTATATACTGTAATGACATCCTTACTAACAAAACTTTGATACGGAAAGTTTCGCACTCTGTCACCCCTTTTGTAAGTAAGAGATTGAATGTATCCATTATGTATGATAAAGCATCTCTGAAGGTTACGAAGGCAATGAATACATGTGGTCAGGTCATGACGGTTTCCCTTTTGTTTGATAATTGATCATTTTATATTTGTGTTGATAGTGCATGTAACATTGTTTGATTAGAGCCACAGTGTGGTGGGTACATTTGGATTTACTGTACGTGTGTGTGAACTGGGATAATGAGCAAGGATAATGTTTGAAATTTTCAGCATGAATTATCATGTTATTCAAGGGGTGTAGGACAGTCAAGTCTATATTTATGACAGTGTCAGTGACTGAATGATACGGGAAAGAAATATGGATGATCATGAGTACAGTAAATATCTGGTTTCTAACTTATTCAGGTTATCTTTGAGGTATTATTTGACTGTCCTGTACCTCAGAATCAACATGCAGCGATTCTCCCTCGAAGCCGGGGATTACCACACTTTGTACTTACTCCATGAGCTCCGTTTGCGATCAGAACACCCATACATAGAACTATTTTATATGTTGAATTCCTGGAGCGGTAACCCCAGACTCCCTTTACTGAAATCCCATTGTGCATGTGTAGGAATCCGTATTCTTTAACCTTAGAACCAAGAGAGGTACATCTGCATAAAGGTCATCTGTTACAAAAATCATGTGCTGACGTCACTTTACGTTGGAAGATGAAGATGTATTTTCTTGTAAATAAAAAATACATTGCAACCTTGAAGAATGGATCGTGTGGTGTTTGTTCTTCTCCATCTCTTTCCGGAACAGAATTCACACCATTTCAGGTTTCAGTACCCTTAAATAACTGTTTGGAGTGTTTAGATTAGCTACAGGTTTTTGACACATTTCTATTTCCTGACTTTGAGGAATCTATGTCATGTTATTTATAGCCCTTGTAGGTGGTTCATGAAAATAAACCTGCTCAGCAAGCCAAAGGTCAATGCCACCTCCTCACTCCAAGCGATATTTAGAATTACTGTGTCAGGCCCGGGCCTAGAAAACAATATGATTCAGTGTTATCATTTGATTCATAAGGATGCTGTATGTTTTTTGTTTTTTTTCCCGCAGTCTGCCGCTCTACTGTTTAGTGTTCAAGCCTTCTTAACAGGTTTTCAATATGTAGTGTGTTAAAAAATGAAAAAACTTTATGCATAGATGAGACAGATACAGCAACAGCTAAAAAAAAAACTATTAGATAAAGACTGACTCATCTTGTGTCTTTTCCTAGTAATAAAAATGTCTCTTAATTTACTGCAATAACAATACACTACAGGTAGTATAAAGCATACTGTGCACAAGTAGTAGTGTAGACTTGAGGCTCAGCAAATGAGTTTGTGCAGCCATCTGCTGGTGAAATCAAGAGGCGACATCACTTCAGTCACCTCAACAGTGCAATAAAATGAGGTGACCACAAGATGGCAGCATGGCCAAGTAGCCATGTTCATTTGTTGCTATTCCTGATATGTCTGCACCTTCAGTGTGTCATCTTATCATTAAATACTGAAGTCCACTCAAATTACACTCAGACAGAATGCAGCTGGGTTCACTGTGATGGATTTTATTCATGATTTTTCAATACTTTCATGACTCCAGATCTAGTTTATGGTCAAAGACATGATAGACATTTTTGTTATATATAGGAACAGGCAGCATGTTGTCCATCAAGTTTGACAGGGACTTTTCTCAAGGCATGTTTGACAATTATAATTAATATATGCATACATTTATAGATAGCAGTTGAGAAAAGTGAAGTTAAGAATATATGTGTATGTTTTACAGTGTTGTAAAGTAGTAGTAGTAAATTACCCAAATGGCATGAAAGTCAATTTAAAGTTTGTAGTGGAGTAAAATATTTGCCTGTAGTCGTGTGGAAGTATAAAGAAACACAAAATGATACTAAGTACAAGTACCTCAAAATTGTACTTAAAGCTGCCGTAAGTGATATATATTTTTTTATTAAAATAAGTCTTGATTAGCTCTATATGCCAACAGTTATCACTGTTACAGAGTGTTTGGTCAGTAGCCCCTGTCTCTCCTGCCTCTGCTCATGCAGTTAAATAGAAAATAAATATTCTGGTATCCCTGCCCTCTTCATCCAATCAGGACAGAGAACTCCGGAAGAGGCGTTCCTGTCTGCTGGACAACACTCTGGTGAGCAGGCACTTCCTGTCTACGACAATGGCGGAACAGGGGAAAGCTACAAGCTATTCCAGCGCTGGACCCCGGAGACGGCTTATAACACCAAACAGGTCGAGAGCCGCCTCGAAAAACAAAGAAAGGAGTCTTGTGAGTGTGGTAGAGAGTGGCAGAGAGGAGGGAGGGGACGCTAACTACCAAACAGACAGGAAGTTAGCTAGCTAAAATGATGGCAGCGCTAACAGGTGCTTTAAATACAGTAATTGAGTAACTTAGATAATTTCCATTAATGGTATATTATTTATAGCCTAGTTGATATATTAAATGTATAATATTATGGGGTTTTTTATTATTATTACAAAGACGTTTTAAAAAGCTATCAAAAGTTGTGCTGTTTAGTACAAATGTATGTGAAAACTTAATTAGCATACTGCAGAATTTTGCTAAGACGTGGTGCAAGGTTTATTATTATGATACTATTACTGTAAACATGCTGTTGTTAAACTAGATTATTATTATCTACATGTATTCTGTGACTGGAGTTGCCCCCTACATGTCAGGATTGGTCCAGCTCAGGAGGAGGAGTTTAGCTGCGTCCTCCGCCTGGAGAACCACACGCCGACTGGATCATTGCTCCTCCACACACACACACACACGCGCACCGCTTGAGGAGGCTGGGACGATGCCTCTGGAGAGGTGACCACCGCCGGATCCCGACACACATGGTTCCCCCTGACTATGGAGAACAAATGAATCAGATCACACCTCATCAAAAATGGCTCCACTGATTTCCAAGCGGGCGAGGCGGAGGTGAGAGCGGCGGCGGTGGGAGCTCAAGATAGAAGCGCTTTCCCGGGAGGGAGGGGGCGAGCCCAGGCGGCGCTCTCTTGTCTTGTAAGAGGATCAAGAAAAAAGGGAAATCGAGCTATTTTTAAGCGGACTGTGTGGACTATCCGCCGGTGACAACATGAGCGGCGGCGGTCCGGATGAGAGCTCGGTGCGCGTCGCCCTGAGGTAAGGATGCAGACCCTCCTCTCCAAAGATGCTCTTGTGTCACACCTGCTACAAGCATGCACATGTTAATCCTGCTTTTATTCCTCCATCATTCGCTATGTATTCATCTCACCCACCTCTATAAATAGCCACTCCAATCTGCCTCCATTCTTCTCCTCAAATCCCTTCAAAACAGTGCCCCTCCTTCTTCTCCAAATGCTTCTATTTTGGAGATTTATTTTGTAACATGCATGCTCTCTCTTCATGCCAGGAGCTGCAAATACAGACCACAATGGCCCATGATCACATGAGCTTCTTTTGTTAATACCTGCACTGCAATGTACATGCCCTGTAGTGGATTTATGAATGGAGAGATCTCAGCTCTGAGGGATTAGGCCAAGGAAAAGCCTGTAACTCTGTGTCGCCTATAGTCAGAACAACACACAGTCTGGCATTTTATTTACAAAGGTTACAAGGTGTGTTGTCTGGATTTGATCCATTTGTTTTCAGGCATTTAAGATGTTTTCATCTGTTGTCTGTTGAGTTTGCTGTATCACGCTCATCTGACCTTTGTCCCCTTGGCCAATCCAACATGTCACCTACATGGCAGACAAGCCCAGATAGTCAGCGTCTGCTCAGCGGTTACATCAGCGTTTCTCAGATGTGATACCAGTGTGTGTGTGGGGCAGTGAGACTGAACAAAAAAGACACCCAGACAATAACACACAAATCAATACAGATATCAATAGAGCAACATGATAGGGCGGCAGCTAAAGTCAGGGGCAGGTGCTTTTCTGTGTGTGTGTGTGTGTGTGTGTGTGTTCGAAAGACAATCTGAACCGTCATGTGAACTGGATCAGTGGAAGACGGAGGACAAAAGCTGTAGTTCATCTCATGTTTCTCTTCCCTCTCTGCCTCGCTTGTTATTGTGCTCTCAGACTTTGACCCAGAACTCTGTTTACTGAGCCAACTCAGTTTACTAGCCTGTCATAGACAATAGATAATCTTGCAGAATGCACCTTCATTCACTTTCTTTATGTAGTCGTAATACGATTTCATTCATCGTGTGAGATTACATTTGACCGGCTTCCTGAAAGGTGCAATATGCAATAGTTTTAGTTGAAAAGAGTTGTCAACAGTCGACAAACAGTCAAGTAAAGTTATCAACACAATGTTTTGATAGTATGATGTGTATGTATTGTGCTTCACAGATGCAGTATCTACGGAAGTTAGCATGCTTACCAGCTAGCCCAATCCCCTAACAGTTCAAAGCTCCTGTGCT
Source organism: Lagodon rhomboides (assembly GCA_039737535.1). Classification (NCBI taxonomy): domain Eukaryota; kingdom Metazoa; phylum Chordata; class Actinopteri; order Spariformes; family Sparidae; genus Lagodon; species Lagodon rhomboides. The sequence goes on along the minus strand of CM077805.1, from coordinate 16,237,612 downwards.
AGCAGTGTAAATACCAACACTCCCCTGGTGCTCTGAGCTCCTAGTCAGGACCACTAGATGCACAGCTAACCAAGCTAAATATAGAACAGAAGCTTTAGTTTGCAGCAGTTAGCGGTTGCTCTGGTGATATTCTGCCCCCTGCTTGTTTTGAGTTTGAATTTGACAGGTGGCCAATTCTTACATATTGCACCTTTAACTTAAATTATTAGCAGAAGGTGAAGTTTTTTATGTTACATCAAAGATTGTATTGATGTTTTGTGTTGCAAATATATCTATCGAAGTTAGCATGCTAACCAGCTCGCCCGTAGCCACTTTGTACGTTAAGAGGTGTTAATCTCATAGCAAACAAGACCAACACTCCCTCGGTGCTCTGAGCTCCAAGTCTGGCCAGAGTCAGCTGGACCGCTAGCTGGACGGTTAACTCAGCCTACAAGCTAACGGCAGCTGCATTTAGCTGGTACGCTGGTGACATTCTGCCTTCTATTTGTTTCGAGTATGAATATGATAGGTGGCCAATTCTTACACATCGTACCTTTAGTAATTCAATATAACCTTAGAGTTGCTGTCTTAATTCAATGTAGATGAGTTTTAAGACGTTTTAAGCTTTGTAACACACAAGTATAATGCAAGGGTAAGGCTAGAGAAAGGAGTATGTGTTTGTCTCTGAATGGAAACTACCTGCTATTGTATCTTCTTAGAAAGCTCAGGCTTCATTAATTATTTGGAGAGCTCTGTCGTCCTGTTTGCTAGTTGAGTTTCCACCTTTGGTCCTTTTGATGGTCAGTTGACTATTCATAGGTTTATCCTTTCATTCATTCATACGTCTTTCTTTCTTTCTTTCTTTCTTTCTTTCTTTCTTTCTTTCCACTTGATCATGTAATGGGAGCTTTTGAACTTGTCAGTGATTGTGTATGAACCTCTCAGTCATGTGAAGATTATGTTCCTCCATAATGAAAGGACTGTGAGCAATTTGCTTTTCAGCTAATAACCCAAACTAGACAGGACTTCAGATGAGGAGAAAGATAAGGATTTTATCAGTGTGATGCCGCAAAACTAGTATACTTTTAGAGCTGCACAATTAATCGAAATATTAGCAAAATTGCAATAAACAAATATCAAGATGGTGCAATTTTAGGAAAGATCTCGAATCTCAAGTCAGTGTCTGATTGTAGAAGAGTCAGCAGTCCAGAGCCTCTTTCAAGCGCAGCTGTGGTACTTGAAAATGCTTTGTCACTAATCTCTGTTTCTATTACACACACACACACACACGCAAATAGACACACAGAGTTAGCAGATCCTCTTCCTGTCACTGAAACTATCCTGACCTTACCTGCGAGCTCCCAGACCTCCTTAACCTTCGTGTTACACATAATAGTTGCATTCTCTGTCTCAAATACAAATTCAAATATAAGTGTGCTTCATTTGCATGAATGGTATAGACCTTTTCATAAGCAGACATAAAGACTTTTTAAAGTAAAAAAAAAAAAAGGGCCAGGTGGTGATCGGGCTTATTTCCATACGTAAATGTCCTCGGAGGCCACATCAGGGTGGCAGCATGTACAATACCATAAACCTAGAACTGGTATTACTATGACATGTCAAAATATCTGCTGTTAAAAAGGCATATTGGAGAAACAAAAACATAAAAGTAATTTAAAAAATGAACAAACATTAACTCTTGATAAATTTAAACTGACTGATAATCCAGAACAGTAAAAAGTCTAATGGAGGAGCTGCAATAATCAATAGTCTTATATGAACAATCGATCAAACAACTATGAGCAATATGACAGGTTTCGCTGACAGACTCAGATAATTATCGGCTGACACTGCCGTTCCTCTCAGGTAGACTTAGCTTTCTTAGCGTCTTTCAGCTCTTTGTTTTGGTTTTACGACCTGCAGCTTTAATGTTTTGGTTAACTCTCACCACTCCGATCAGTCATTTACAGCTGCAGTAAGCAGCTGATAAACCCACGATACGCTCACCTCCCAGCACCAAACGACAGAGTTAGCCACTAGCTGGTGAGCATAGTGGAGCATTTAGTAGCTAAACAGCCAGATATTTCCCTCAGGAGCTGGAGACCAAAAACAGATATTAAATGAGAATAAATATTGGACTTAGATTTATTAGGTAACAAGAAACACAAAAGCAACATGTTAGCCATAACAACTTGATATTACGTCCATGTGTTTACAGCCTGGTCTGCTGTAATCATCAGATATTTGTGGAGTTTTTTTTTCTTCTTTTCCACGAAACATGAAATTGAGTCTCATGAGTACTAACGTTTCACGTCAGGTCAATAAAACACATCAAACTAATGTTTTCTTAACTCGGTCAGGCAGTTGCATGCCTTGCATCGACAGTAAAAACAACATGACGGGATGCATGTTGGCTACAAAAACCACTGTAACATTAGACGACTTTTGAATTTACCGTAAAAACAAAGTTAAAAGAAATACAAACTGTTCCAACAAAAATCAATACAGTGTATCAAGTTGTCACAGTGAACACCTCATATTATGGGGGTTGACACACCCTTCCCGCACCAGATAACTTGATTTTACTATTGTTTTATAAAATACATCTCAGCAGACCATATCAAGATGATGTATTCGTATGAGAAAAATGTGTCATCAGCAGCTGAAAGTGTAATTGTTTTTCCCTTAGTAATCACTGGAAATCAAACTTTTCATCTAGTCTTTTATCACTGACTTCATCCCTTTAAACGGCAGACCACACCCTCATGTTGTCTTCAGCTCCATTAATCACCGTGGCAACACTTTAATTATTTTTAGGCTTTAAGGTTTACAACATCTGAAAGGCTTTGACTGTCAGCCTCTCCCCAGCCTGTAATAGTTTAGTTAGCTGTGTGTGTGTGTGTGTGTATGTGTGTGTTTGCAGTAATGAGCCAACGGGTTGCCAACCAGTACCTGCCCCAGCCTGCGAGGCTAATGCTGTCTGTTAGCAAGTTTCCTAATCCCCCATACCAACAGGTCCAGAGTGATGAAACACTCCTGTATCATGTCTTCTTTTTTTAGGTTTGAGGCAGAACAAGAAAGAAAGGGGTCTGGAGCGTGAACAGAGAGAAGGTGTTTCGAGGAGTTTTTGTTTTTTCTGTCATTTTGATTTATTGACGGAAAAATGATGTAATTTAACGGTCTATTTGCTCTTTAGAAGTGTACATGTCCTCTTGATGGATCTTCAGTAAGATTCAACATAAGATGTGTGTGCTGTGCTGCCATCTCTGGTTTTGAAGCGTTTTTGTTCACGCCTGACAGCAGACAGATGGGTCACTTCAGTAGCACACTGTTGGATGATTCAGCAAACACACACACACACACTCTTTGCAGGGTTATCCCCTGTGTAAATGTGTTTGTGTGTTCCAGATATCCCTCCTTATGTAACATCCCATCTGGGTGTCTGTTGGTATATGCTTATCTTGTCCCATATTCCATGAGAAATGACTTTAAGAAGTTAACGATTTATCCGTAAAGTAACTCATGGTACAGACTTTGCCTGAAGGAGCCATTCAAGTGACTCATTATGTCAATATCCTTGAAGTGCAGCTTTAATAATTCAGAGTGTACATCCAAAATTAGCCAACAGTGAGGGATCGAGTTACGTCCTGTCGAATTCAGCTGTTCCTGTTTAATTAGATGAGTAAGAGTAGAGTGAAAATGGAAAGGTAATTTTGAAGTGTGAGCATCAAGCTAACAGGCTTACCACTAGTGGTATTTGCAACAATACCCTGAATTGAAATACAAATACACATATACTTATGCATTTTATTTCACAAGGATGATTCTTTCAGCATCAGTTTTGTTATCCATGGAATCTTAGGACTGGTACAAACATATATAGAAAGTTTTTTATAAGCTACTACCTTGTTATCGACAGTATGGCAAACATCTTAAGATTATCACATTTACTGTTCATTTATTGTGATTTATTATCATAACTTCAAAGACTTGGTGTAACCTTGGGTTTTTTTAAGGTCATCATATCCAAAATCCATCTGAAATACAAAAACAAAAAACAAGTAAATGTTTAAGAATGCTATGACATGCAAAACGAAATGGAAAAAGGCAAACCAGACCTAGTCAGCCCCCGACCATCTTCACTCCTTTACTCATATCCAGATTGTCTGATCACTATTGGCTCCTCTCAAGTGTCTGTCAGACCCACGTCCCACCCAGTTGACCTTTGTAGATTATTTTTGAGGGCAAAGGCTGTGCGCCTGCTGCCAAATGCTACAAAAACACTGTGTGCACATATGTGTGTGTGTGTGTGTGTGTGTGCATCCAAAAGCCTGTGTCCATCCAGGCATATTCATGATAAATATTCATGAACCAACTCAACTGAACTGAAACACAAAGCAAAGCATGCTGCAAGCCATCTGCCAGCTGCTATCATGTGATATTGTGGTTACTGAGATATTCAATAACGTTTGTCTAACTAGCGCAGGCAGAGGTTAATTCAGTATGGATTTTTTTTAATAATGAAAGATTGGATTAGATTAAAACCCTGCTTTTTCCAGTTACTGCCTTCTATGAATTCATGCTTGACATGTTTTTGCTATCCTATCCCTATTTGCCCTCTTTTTTCACTGCGTTAGGCATTTCATCTAATGCCCCATGTGTGTCATGAGTGTCCTTGTCCAAAAGGAACATTTCCATTACACTGGTATCAGTGGTAGAGGTCAGTGGTGTGTGTGTGTGTGTGTGTGTGTGTGTTATCCTTACACGCCCTGGCTCTGGTTGCCAGTCAGAGTGACAGCCAGCATCCTCTGCCACCGTCAGCTCTCCCTCCTTCCTGCCCAGCCACCTTTGACCCAGGAAGCAGTCAGGACTATGATCAGTGAGCCAGTCAGAATTGGCAGCAGCTTGTTTTAGCTGTCACTATGGCAACCTTGGGCTCCTTTCAAGGCTCATGGGGTGTGCTGCGATGGCCTTGTGAATAGACGGGTCAGTCAGTCAGCCATCTAAACAACAACACAGGGAAAGAGAGTTGGGGGGAAAACTGAAATGCAGAGTAAGCATTGCACGTTCCTCCCCGCTCTTCTCCATTTTTTCTCACGACATTCCTAAATGCCCTCTGTGACATCATTGACATCATTGCCTGTTTGCTTTCACACTGGACTCTGAGAGAAAAGACAGATTTGCGGTCTTTGTCATATGTCTTTATCACTTCCTGTGAACTGGTTTTCTCACCAACAAGGGAGTGACTAGGATGTATCCTTTTTAGAAAACGAAAAGAAATCCATTGTAAGAGCATTTAACTTTATACCTAGGAATTCTTCAGTATGTTTCACTGAGATGCTTTTCACATGGTTATGACCTTATCAGTAGCAAATTGATTGCAAACAGCAGATTTGCAGTATGTTAAAGGTGCAATATGTAAGAACTGGCCATCTTGAATTATTACTCCCAACAAATAGGAGCAGCATATCACCAGAATACCTGCTTACTGCTGCTGACTACAGCTGCATGTTAGTTCAGTTAGCCGTGCAGCTAACCAGACTACCAGGGTAGTGTTAGGGTCTACACTGTTAGAAAAGAAAGCTTTGGACTGCTTGGAGAAGAAGATTTTAAGATTAGCTGGTTAGCATGCTAACTTCAGTAGATATCTCTTTAACACAATAAATAGATGTCTTTTGATATAGCATCAAGCTCTCATTTCACATTCTGTTGGTAATTTTTATATTTGGTATGTTATATTTGAATGTTTTGATCTAAAATTCCTCTTAATTTATTCTTATACTATATTGTCGACTGCTAATTACAATTATTTTGATTATCAATTACTTTGTCAATTATTTTCACTATCAATCATTAAATTGTTTAGTCTATAAGTTGTCAAAGATTTGGGGAAAAGCTTAACAGTTTCCAAGAGCCCAAAATTGAAAACATTGCATATTTTGTCTAGCCAACAGTCCAAAACCCAAGGAATCTTCATTTTCTATCATAAATGACAAAGAAATTAAGCAAATCCTTACATTTAAGAAGCTGGAACTAGCAAATGTTTGACCTTTTGCTTGACACATCCTCAACTCACAGTTTATCAATCATTTAGAGGAATCATTAATTATTATAGCTTCCTGTTTCCTGACTCATAGTGCTTTAAGATGATGCTAAAATGATACAAGATACAGCCCATGAATTAATGTTGACGTTCATTGGATCAGAGTAGTCGACACATCATTTGTCAGTTAAAGTGCTCCGGTAGATAATGCTGCATCATTCACTTTTACAGAATTACCTCTTGGACGCAACCTCTCTCCCCTGCAAGCATTGAACAGTCTTCATTATAATAAGAACTCTTGCACATATGAATTTGTGTGCCTTTAAAAGGCAGAGGTTAGCAGCATTCAGCCTCTTACAGTTTAAAGACCTGTTTGAGCTTGCTGCTCACAGAAATACACTGAAGAGAGTGATACAATGAATTGACTCTTGATGTCAAGACCAGCTGCCAAACAAAGACAAGACTGTCACTGAAAACACAGTCGTGCTGAGCTGTAGTGAGTTAAAACAGTGGCCACTCATCGTGCCTCGGCCATTTTTCACTATCCGTAAGCTCTACTTTCTCTCTTTTTATTTACATCCTTCCATCATTTCTTTGCCTTCCCATTCATCCTCTTGCTCTGGGCGGCCATTAGACCGTGGTCACATATTATACAAGCTGGTCCAGACACACAAATAGAGAGAAGTGCACCTGCCGGCTCATGCATCATAAAAGAACTGTCTATCTGTGTGTTTGTGCATGTTGTTGTATAAGAAGTCATGATGGTGCACATGAGGGTGTTCTTGAAGTGCAAACATGCGCACACACACACACACAACGTTAAAAGGTTGTGAATGAATGCAGTGGTACGATCATGTTTCCTACAGTAATAGATTCCTGACGAATAGAGAGAAGCTTTTCACTATTTACACTTCAACAGAGGCCTTTGACTAAAAGAAAGATTGGGGCCGTAAGAGCTATCGGTGTGCGTGTGTGTGTGTGTGTGTGTGTGTGTGTGTGTGTGTGTGTGTGTGTGTGTGTGTGTGTGTGGGTGTGTGTTACTGAAATCTGAGTGTTTGCAGTTCTCATGTCTCAGCAACAATGGTTCAGTACAAAATGTCTTTTTTGGTCCCTACAAGTCACCAAAAAAAAATTGTGGACCCCACAACGGATGAAAACAAGAATTCACACACCTGCTTTTGTGTGTGTGTGTGTGTGTGGTGTGATGTGTGGTGCGGTGTGGTCCTTCATTAACCTCTGTTGGATAGCATCACTGTCATCAGTCCACACTTAAGGCCCCTCAGAGGACTACGGTCCACTCTTATCACCATCAAAACACTCACAGACATTCTTCAGCTGCTTAGTCTCAGTTGTTATTGAAGCTTTTCATTCGACCTGACCACTGCACATTATAAGCACTCATACAGACCACACTGCTCGTTGTACTCACACTTTTGACTCTTATATTAGAACGTGAGAGCTTATTTCCAATGTCAACACAAAGAAAAGAGGCATCTAGCAAAGAACATGTAGATGAAGAGATGTGCTAGAGATAGATTTTGCAGCTTTTATGATTGTGCGAAGGTGTGTTCAGACAACAAGTGAAGGACATTTTTGTCATGTGTTGCTTGCACATATTTGACCCCTAGATATGTGCAGTCTGTGTTTATTCGTCTGTATCTGTGCAAACAATATACCATGTGTATGGAGCTTTGCTTCTGTGTGTGTTAGTGTTCAGCTCAGCCTCTATCTGATCTCAAAACTCATTCACCTCCAATGGTTTACAAAAGCTTTCGAGCTAGCCAGGAGTCGAACCTAGAATCTTCTGATCCGTAGTCAGACGCGTTATCCATTGCGCCACTAGCCCTGTCTTTGGGGTTTCTGTTTGAACAGCCTGATTCTCACAGCATGGCCTGCAGTCAACCATTGTCTTGTTTTTTTAAACACATGCTGAGAATGCTGGGCAAATGACGGGTCAGAAAACATGGGGCCTTACACAGCAAATTTTTATTTTGAGCCTGGCAGTTTCCAACTCTGAAGCATAGGGTGGAGCATGTTAGCAAACAGCACAAAAGGAGTTCAGTTGCTCAGTGATGCCGTGACCCGGATTCGAACCGGGGTTGCTGCGGCCACAACGCAGAGTACTAACCACTATACGATCACGGCTCCTCGGTCAGTGAATAATGTGTTACAAAAGACAATCAAGTTCGACAGGACGTTTATCTTGCACTGCTGGGTTTATTCTTCAGGGACATGTTTTGTTTTTTTAAGAAGTATAATTAGCAAGTGACGCTTACAACAAAAGAGGCTTCATGATGGCTGCAACTGACTGACCCCGAGGATCAGAAAGCTTTAAGTACATGTTAAAAGGCCATTTACCTATTATTTGGCCTCTTTTCAGTTGTAAATAGACTTTGACACACAGAGAGGAGTATGAGCACCAGAAACAAGTGATTCACAAGTAAAAGTTTCATCGAGCTACATGTCAGACACGTTATCCATTGCGCCACTAGCCCTACAAACTGAGATCTTCTTGAACAGTTTTGTTGTAACAGCATGTCATAAAGCCAACCATGGTCTTTTCAGTTTGCAGACAAGACTTAACTCATGAAGTCTTGTTGCTTTATCGAACGTACTACTGTTCTTTCTGCTGAAACTGAAAGTGTTCAGATGCCGTTGAGTACGTGTTGAAATGCCATTGAGCTATGTGACTACATGCAGTTTTAAATGAAGGGATATTGGAACAAGGGATTCACAGGCTAAAGATTAGCCGAGCTAGCCAGGAGTCGAACCTAGAATCTTCTGATCCGTAGTCAGACGCGTTATCCATTGCGCCACTAGCCCTGCATGTTGGGTGTTTGTTCGAACAGCCTGATTCTCAAAGCATGGCCTGCAAAATTATCTTGAGTCTTGCAGATTCAGACTATGTAAATTGAAGCAAAGGGTGGAACATGTTAAGAAACATCACAAAAGTAGTTCAGTTTATCGGTGATGACGTGCCCCAGATTCAACCAGGGGTTACTAACCGCTAGACGATCACGGCCCCCTTGGTCATCTGAGCCTCCTGGTTGGACTGAGCACTCCTGTTGTAAGATACCAAAATATATCAAGATTAAAGATATCAGAACATAAATTGTATGTTACTGAATAAAAAAGAGTTCCACAGAACGTTTATCTAGTGCTGCTGTTCTTGTTTTCCAGTGACACATTTTGTTTTTCAAAGAAATATAATGAGCAAGTGACGCTAAAAACAAAAGCGCGTTCATGATGGCTGCGACTGACTAAATTGAGGGATTCAGATGGCTTTTTGTACATTTTGAAAGGCCATTTACCATGTGGCTCTTTTCAGTTGTAAATGAACGAGTGCAACGTCATAAAAGTAAAACTTCTACAGCTACCGTGACCCAGATGCAAACCGGGGTTGCTGGAGCCACAACACAGAGTACTAACTACATGATCATGGCCCCTTGGTTGCTTTGTTTTCTTGGTTAATATCGATTAACAAACTCTGTTAAACATATGGCCGTTTACTGCTCCACACCTAATGCTTCTTAAGTAGTGCAGGATTCAAAAAGTATGGGTCTGTGGATGATGCGGTCAGGTGATGAGTCAGTTTGCTGGTAGCGGTGTGAGATGTGGAGACAAGAGTCTTGTTGTCTGCTGCCTTGTGGGCTCAGATGTTCCATTTTTGACTCTGCTGAATCACTCCGTGCTGCCTGTGCCTGCTGTACATCGTGTGTGAAGTAAACAGCAGCACACTAAACCAAAAACAAATCACCGAGGATTAGATTAGGTGCATAGAAAGGACACATTGGGCTTTGTTGTCGTCGTTGCCAGTAATGATGCAGAGTGATCGGCTGCATCTCAAGGCAGTGATTCGATTGGCTGATTGTCAGGAGGACTGAGGTCAGCATGTGATTTGATTGGCCAAGTTTCAGGAAGGATGAGATCAGCAGCATGGTGTTGATGGACTGACTCATCAGCTTTTTTTTTTTGCCAGCAGCTTCTCATTTCTTGTTTCCTCTCATCCTCTTACGTCATTCATTGAGTCAGCAGAGGGATAATAGAGATGGTAATGATTTTATGTCATTTTATAATATGTATCTGTTCAAAATGGTCTCTAAAATAAGTTTTGTTTCTTTCAAATGCCACGACAGGATGCAAGAAGTTTCAGCCATCATGTGACAAAGAGTAAACTCTGAGGGTGGTTGAGATTATTACCTTTCATCAGTGTAGCTGCCTTCTAGTTTCAAAAATCCTTTATAATCTTTTTGATATCCAAATAAGAATGAAACCTCTAAAATCAATGTAAAAACATATGACATTTGGGTGTGTGTGTGTGTGTGTGCGTGCAGGAGGGGCCCATGTTTCTCAGGCTGTCGCTGTAATCGCAGTAATGAGACCGAGACAAGGAGCCTAACTGGACCTGTCACATGGGAGAGGCTGACAAAGCCCTCCTGTGAGTGCCTCTGTCTGTAATGTAGTGTGTGTGTGTGTGTGTGTGTGTGTTTGAATAGGTATATTTTTATATGGACTTGACTTTTATGTGTGTGTCCCTTTCATCTCTGAGGAGTGTTCAGTCAACTGTGTGTCATCACTCTGAACTCCTCTCATCAGTCAATGCCAGCCAGGTTTCTCTACATTTCATGAAATTTCACTTTTACAATTTTGAATATCACAAGAGTGGTGATGTGGGTGGGAGCGGGCAGTCATAAAATGCACAGTGGGTACTGGGATTAAGCGAGCGCTATCCAGAATTTAAAAAAAGATCATTCTTTCAAGGCGAGTTGAACATTTGGACAAATTTGTCAGGTGTTACTGAAAAACTTGTAGTATGAATCTAATACTAGCTCCACAGTACCTTTATATATAAAGGTTACTTTACCTAAAGGAATAGTTTGGGGTATTTATCACCATGTTACATTGTAACATATATGTAACAATGTAACATGGTGATAAATACCCCTAAATTCTTCATGTAAATGTATCCCTTTAATCCTCTCCGCTCTGAAACTTCTCACCGGCTGAAACTGTCACAGCACATTAATGTGTTTAAAGGTTTTCACCCGGCCTTGGGGGCCCCCGACCTGTGTGTATGTGTGTGTGTGGAGGGGAATGTTCTTGACACCGTAAAGCTTGTGTTTTTTTTTACAATTTACAGAACAAATCTATTTTAAAAAGAAAATACAAAATTCTACACTCACAAACCAAGTTGCTGCACGCTATACCTCAACTATGTTCAGCAAGCGACTCCCTGAAAGAGTAAGATCGTACAAGAGTGTTGAGGCATGCTTCACTATGTGCGTGCGTGCGTATGGCTGCGTGATTGTGCACATTTAGGAGGTGGTGGAGTTGAATTTCCTGGAGAAACAGCCTGTGAGCCTGTGTGTGTCACTCTAGAAGCTGGATTAGCGCTGTAAGTCTCCGCGGTGCTGAAGGGCAGCCCTTATTCATCCAGGAGAACAGGGTGTTTTGGGTTGAACCACAGAGCGAAGCCTGCCAGATCATAATCACAGCCGAAGTCAGTCACACTAATAACACACCAGCAGGACGGGCTTCACACCTAACCTATCCCTCACCTGTTTATGGTTAGCCGAGGTGCGTGATGCCAGAGCTTGTGTTTTGAGTACACAGACATCCCAAAAAAATCTCGGATAATGCTCCATTGTGCCACAGTGCTTAAACAGCATCAATGTAAGGCCAAGACATACTTGAACTTTATCTGTTTAAGATCTGTTACACACCATCAGAAATCTAATGATGCGCAGCATGGATTAAACCAACCGGCTGGAGGCAGAGATTTTGCAGGTGCAAGGTGCAAGGTATCAAGTACAAGCTGCATAGTTATCATTTTCAAGATACTAAATGTTTTTACAATGAATTTCTATCTTGAAGGCAGCAATTTGGTTTCATTAATCAATAAATCAACCGAGAGTTAAGTTCTGCAATACTGGTGTTCATTGCCAATGCAGAGGAAAACTAGCATGTCTTTTATAGAGCGAGGCAAAAAAGTGACACAGTGGAGGTCTAGATGGTGAGGAGCATGTCGGAGTCTCTGGACTGTTTTTGTCCTTCGAGCAACAATTAATGTCAGCATCTTGTAACCATGACCAAAGATTGTATATGACATAAACCAAGTGTTTTAGTTTGCTCAACTTAAGCGTATCTTAAAGGGGCTCTGTGGAACTGTCTGTCCACAGTCCACCAGCAAAAATTAAACAAACAGCCTTGTATCGGCAAGCAAATGAGACAGTAATATTGTCTCATTTTTTCAACTGGTATTTGAAGCATTTATGGAGCGTTTATGTATTACTTATACTGTTAACTACCGTCAAGGAAAGCGATTCTATTTATAAATGTACATACATATAAAGTTGTCACATATAGTTAAAGGCGAATTTTGTACTTCTTGTATATTTTATTTTTATTTCTTACTGTCTTCTATATTTATATTTATGTTCAATCTCTCTAAAGTGTGATATTTCTATTCTGGAAGGAGTTACTGTCATGAACCAATTTCTGCTCAGGGATCAATAAAGTAATTCCGATCCTGATCCTAATTCTGATTTGTCATACAGATATGGTCAATAAAAAAGTACATGTAAATTGCTAAATATGGTTATGTAAAGCCGTTATAACCATGGAAATAGTTAAACCTTTTCGGGAATTAAAGAAAATGAGTTGTCATAACTAATTTGACAATGGTACGTCTAAAAGTTTTAAAATCGGCCCCTTTTAGCACCTTGAAGAGAGAAATTAGTGAGTAAAAAACAGCAGTTTCCAAAGGCTGAACCACTCCAGGCTGATGGTCTTGTTATGTGAAAGACCATCATTACGCAGACAGATAATAGGTCTGTTTGACTGGATAGACTGCGGCAGTCTCCACCGATTGTCATCAGTGTTTTTGTCTGGGCTGTAACCATTATGTCTCGTCTCATTCTCCTTTTTTCTTCATCCTCTTTCTTTATCTTTATCTCAAGCATTTTCTCAGACGTTCATTTTCCTCTTCAGTCCGACCACCCCTCCCCAGGGCCCTCTGTGTATGGAGGACCCCGGGGATGTCGTGGAACCACACAAACCGACATTGCATCAGACTGTGGAGATGAAAACAATCAGAAAGACTGGGCATTTATTCTGAATGGGGCCACAGTGCTGCAGGCTTGTTCTCTTCTTCTATAGACTGAGCAACCGTTGACGAATTTCATTCAACTTTACTGAATTCGACATTTTCTCAAACGTAATGTCTCATGTCGAAGTCCATATTATGTTACACCTTTTAATGTTGCCGAAATGAACAATAACCCAGTGACTTAATGCCCTTGCTGTAAGCAGCAGTGAGTGCTTCCATTGTTACACTGGATTACAGTAATGGCTCGCTGTCAAGTTTTGGGAAGGTGGCCAGCAGGATTATGCAGTCACTCCTGCAATGCCCCAAACCATCCTACCGTTAAATCACAGTCTCCCCAGATGACCCGAACACTTACCGTGACAGGTACATCAGTTTAACCCCCAACAACATTTGATCATGTACAGTTTTTAGCTTAATGCTTAGCTAATTTATCTTTTTACATCAACAAGTTGGTAAGCTTACTCGCTCGTGATGATGAAGCAACTCACTGCTCTCATCGCTGTCGTCCAGATGCAGCTGATGTCGGTCGCGCTCTGTTAAAAATACTGGGATAGTAGATTTCATCACTGCCCGCTGCCTCTAATTTTTGTGTGATTTGTTTTGTCGAGACTTTCTGATGTAATATGGGATATTTCAGCTGCATTTCAAAAACATTGTTCAAGTATTGTTATGATGATAAGTCCTGATGCCAACGCTGGATACTTTAAACACAATAAGTCATCACAAAGCAAAATGATCTGACAGAAAAACATGTTAACATGACAAACAGTATATCAGTGTATTAATCGGGCAATCTTGCTGTCCATAAGACAGAGCCGACAGTAATATTGCTCTACAGGTGTACAGTTACTGCAGGTAGGACTGAGTTTCTCCTCCCTGGCTCCGTCCTCTTTTCTCATCAGAGCTGTAATCCCAGACAGAGTCTGCTAAATAGCTGGGATCTGATGTCACGCACACACACACACACACACACACACACACAAACTCACACACTGACTGTCCTTTCAGGCCATTCAAAACTTCCACAGACTCTTGCTGTGATGAATGTGAGCGCACACACTAGTGCTACACACAGAATGCAAACTGTATGCAAAGTGCCACATACTTACACACACACGCACACACACACTCTCACACGCAGTCAGAGTTAAAGCCTGCCAGCAGAGAGCAACAATAGCAGCCATTTATAATGATACTGTTGTGAGATTCTCAGGTGTCCTTCTTATTATTTCTTCTGTGTAATTCCCTTTTTTTTTTTCCTGTTTTCCCTCATTCTGACTGGAGCCTTGACTAAATTAATTCACTGCCTACAAAAGGTATTCCAGCAGGATATTTCCAAAAAGTATTTCAGGATTATCCGCTGCCAAATATAATCTTCGGTATTTTTCAGTCAAGGCTGTGAGTAATTCTGATATTTTAATGCTCCCAATATGTCTAAATATTTCCTTGGTCTGCCTCCAATAGCTCCACTTCCTCTTCCTTCAGGTGGACAGTGAATTCAGTGATGAGAGGCAGGGGTGCATCATGGGAGGAAATGATGTAATAACAGCGCGTTTATTTGTGCTAAAGCAAACAGAGCAATTCCTTAATGAAATCCAGGGTGGGACTGTTTGCTCAGAGCTCTCTTGCTCACCCTCTCGTCCGAACACTGAGGGCACTGTACTGCGTGTGATCCCCGCCGGAGTGTGTGCTGGCACTGCACGGTCCTCGACACACACACACACACACACACACGGCACAGTAGCAGCACTCATCTGCTTGCAGCTCAGTGAAAATATTACCTGCCTTCAGCTCAGATTGAAATCAATCGTGGTTTTCAAACATGAGACAAATTCTTGCTCAGGCTTTAGATGCATGCACACACACAATCATATATAGACCAGAGCTGCAGGGATTTGAATATTGCTTAGGTTATATTCTAAGTATAACATTTCAAGTGAGGTGTACTGTTTCAGTGCACTGGTGTCATTTTAGATCATTTTAGATTTAATACATTTTATTGTTGAACTAAAACATCCTGCCTCCATTACATATCTTTGTCACAAGTGTTTTGACAGCCACATTTGATGGATCATTGCAAATAATGTGGGTATATATGGGCTGATATATAGATTTTTTACTCCCTATTATCCGTATCTGCATCAGCCCCAAACCTGAGAATCGGTCGGGCTCTAATTTTTCTTTTCCGATGGAAATCCAGGCTGATTACAGAGAAATCTCATTGTCTTTGCGTCTTTCTGTCTACCAGGATCCGTCCTCAGCTGGCCAAAGAGAGGATCGAAGGATGTCACATCTGTACCTTCGTGATGCCCGGGGAGCCCCAGGTGGTCCTGGGCAAGGACAAGGCCTTCACCTACGACCACGTCTTCGACATGGACACCCAGCAGGAAACCATCTACAACCACTGCACGGAGAAACTCATCGAAGGCTGCTTCGAGGGCTACAATGCCACCATCTTCGCATACGGACAGGTCGGTCAGGCTTTTCTCTTCTTCTTTTTAGCGTGGTACACAAAAAGTCGCACGTTCAGATTCACATTCGTGGACTTTCCATCGCTCAAGGGGATGAAGCTTCTTGCAGCATCCCAAGATTTATGGTGGCACGTGATATGACATAAAGCTCATTTCATATGATCGGACGAGTATTACGGGAGTGAACAGGCCTCACAGCTGCTGCACCGGCTCTGTCGATACACCATCAGCTGACATGTTCCAACCTGCCCTCGCCGCCACAGCTTCATATTGGCTCTGATAGATTAGCCTGGAGAAGCAGAGATAGAGAGGGAGTTTATCAGAGCAGAGTGCGAGCAGATTGCTTCACCTCATACCGGAGCAGGGAACTAAACTGCACAGTCAAAACATCGCCGAGAGACATTGCACAGATGAAACGCTAACCTGTCCTCCTCTGCCCTCACAGGGTGAAGGAGTAGGTACGCATTTTGGGATTACGCTTAAACTGTAAATAAACAAGATATGATATAAATGAGCTGTTAGGCAGGGTTTGTTATCGCTGAACAGAGCCATGATAGCTGTTTCCACCAGTTTCAAGTCTATACTAAGTTTAGCTGACTGGCTGCGGGCTGCATTTTCATATTTAACAGACAGACATGAGAGTGGTATCAGTCTTGCACTCGGCAAGAAGGCAAATAAGGCATGTTTCCCCAAATAAACTATTTCTTTAATAGTCTATTAAAGTGAAATCTACGAATACAGAAGTTTGTAACTATACTTTGTTTTACACATTTGTATGCCCACTTAAAGCAGAGTTGGAAGAAGATGCACAGCTATTGTCAGTGAGTTTGTTGACCCACACAGTTGTTTGTTTGTTTGTTTGTTTTCTTTATTTAATGTAAGGCAACAGGCAAATACAAATAAACACATTTCTATATGATGACATATCCTCCCAAAATGACAAAGAGACAATTGTTGGAAATATGTTACTGAACAGAATAATGGCATTTAATACCTGAGGACAATTTTCATACAGAATCCCCAACATTATAAGTAAGAGTGTAAATTTGACAGTTATTTGTTGCCTCTGTGCTTTTGTTGTTCCCTCCAAACAAATGCACAAATGCCATATTAAACAGGCTACGTCAGCGAGAAGATTGACTGGTTGACATCAGGTTGGATTCCAACGTGTGCGGATCATCAAGTCATAAAATTAAACGGCTTTTTATAGTGGAGCGCTGAGGATGTATTGAGGAGCCTGAGGACAGAAGCTGCTCAGCGGCCTGATACAGCACGGGACTAAAGCAAAGTTGAATGTTTCACCGTCATCATGTGAAAGTTATTAATTTAACAGCCGCAAATATGCATTAGCTCATCGGCATGCATCCTGAGGCTGTGTTAAGAAAAAGATTGTTGCGTCTTCCTTTAAAACAAAAATGCTCACTCTAGCCATGCTCATGTCAGTTTTGTCCAAAGGGGGCGCCAGAATCAACACAAAGTAAAGGTTCATTAGCTGCTATAATTAACAACATTATTGTGAATGTAAGGCAAGGTTTTGTTTGTCTCTTCCTTACTCTCTTCAGCTACATCGCAGAGACAGAACTTTCAATAATTCCACAAATGTCACATTAAACAGAATGTAATACATTCACAAGACATCCTGTATATAGAGCGTATAACTCCTGCTTTGATTGCACCTCTTTCACGTGTAGATTTATTCTGGATATGCCGACACCTCTCTTACTTAAGCGTATAAAACTCCCGACACTCTCGAGTTGAACAGCAGCCCTTAAACCTTCCCTCTTCTTAATCTTTCCCTCCGTTCCTCTTCTCCCTGTCCATTATTCTCTCCTCACATTGTTCCTGCAGCCCTTGTGTTCCTGTCAAAGAGCCTTTCACAGGGCGCAGCGGAGGCCACGCATAGAAACCTGACACACACACACACACTCACAAACACAGCGTATGTGAATGTGCAGTTAGTAACGACGTAGGTGTGGTCTCGTAGTAAAAAAAAAAAACAGCCAAACAGACGCTACTGTATCGCTCACGCGCACTCCCTCATCTATCACCACACACACTCGTGTCAGGGTCTCTTTTAGGGGAGAAGGGTGACGCGTGAATTTGAGCTCAATGTTGCATTCCTCCCCTTGTCACCGTGGCGACCACCCCGTCCCCTCTGACCCCCTCTATGTTAGAGAAACTCCTCAGCTGCACCCCAACCTCTGAGACCCAGAGTGTTGGAGGCTTACATATATAATGAATGATGCACACACAGACAGAAAAAACCACACCAAGTACACACAGACTTTTATGTTCATTTTGGTAAAGTGACTGATGACTCTGTCTTCTCCCCCTCGTCCAGACGGGCTCGGGGAAGACCTACACCATGGGAACCGGCTTCGACGTCAACATCGGCGAGGACGAGCTCGGTATCATCCCCCGCGCCGTCAACCACCTGTTCAGGGGGATCGAGGAGCGCATCCAGGCCGCCACCGAGCAGGGCAAGCCTGTCCCTGAGTTCAAGATCAACGCACAGTTCCTGGAGGTGCACAACACACACACACACACACACACACACAGGAAGACAAAAATTTAACACTTTCTCAGGATTTCAAATCTCAAATAAAGATGCATTTATCAGCTCTCAGACTTAACTCAATACTAAAGACGTCCAGTCCACTGAAGGTCCATCAGTTAGATTAAGCTACAGCGTTCAGACAGCAAGGGGTCAAAGGTCGGCCGGGGTGCAGTGATTTTAAGTCGTCAAAGCATCCAGATGACCCTACAGCCATTAAACTGTCATTAGTCTGTCTCTGCTGTCAGCTCCTGGATTTATTTTCAACTGCCAACAAGTGGCTGCTAACAGCTGGTGAAGAAGCAGCTGAGGAGAGCAGATGAGGCTGGGAAGTGATAGTTATATTGACTATTGATCACGCACTGATAACACTATTGGAGATCTGACTTTTTTTTTCTGTCTTCTGTTTTCATTGATTCGATGCACTCTCCAGCTGTACAACGAGGAGGTGCTGGACTTGTTCGACTCGACACGAGACATCGAGGCCCGGAAGCAGAGGTCCAACATCAAAATTCACGAAGACGCCAACGGGGGCATCTACACCGTTGGGGTGACCACTCGCACCGTCACCTCTGCAGCTGAGGTCAGCTTCAACACCCCAAAAAACCTCCCAAAACCAGCTTTTTTTTTTCCTCGCATCAACCAACATCTTTGTCCAGTGGGCATACTTACCATGTATTCTGCTGAGGAAACAGTCCTCATGAAAGCTGATCATAGCAAGTGACAGTGCGACACTGTCTCTGTTTAAATGATGTCAAATTTGAGGAATAAAATAGAAAGCATGTCACCTTTGCTTGCCAAAAAACAGAACAATTTATCTCTTTGCTATACAACAGGCTGGTTTCTTTTTATGTAACACTTTCCCTATGAATATCATCCTAATGAACTTCTGGTGTGGGTCTGACCTCCGCCCAAAGATGTCTGCGATGTTTGAATAAGCCCTTTGTGTTTTGTATATTATTCCTCCCTCCGTCTCACGAGATTCAAGATTAAATTTTTAATTTAATTGACATTCTAAAAAAAAATAGATAATGAAGTTATGGTTTTAGTCCCTTTAGGCGTCTCACCAAAAAACAAAAGTTTCCTTTGACCTCTCTTCTGACAGATGATACAGTGTCTGAAGCTGGGCGCCTTGTCTCGTACCACCGCCAGCACCCAGATGAACGTCCAGAGTTCGCGCTCCCACGCCATCTTCACCATCCACCTGTGCCAAGTTCGAGTCTGCTCTCCAGATAACGACGTGCGTACTCCAACACACAGCAGTGGCTCTCTGCTGCCACTGAACGCGTTCCAGTAAAAGATTCAAGCTGTAGCACTTGTTAAAAAGTGTATTCCTATTTAGTGTGTTTATTGTACGCTCTGTTCTTTCTCTTCCAGGATAATACGACGGACAACCGTCTAACGAACAACTCTGAGATTAATGAGTTTGAGACGCTGACAGCCAAGTTTCACTTTGTGGACCTGGCTGGTTCTGAGAGACTGAAGAGAACTGGAGCTACAGGAGACAGAGCAAAAGAGGGCATCTCCATCAACTGTGGGCTGGTGAGGAAACTCGGAGCGTGTCTGATTCTGCGGTGGACATTTCTTATTACCCAGTGCTGTGCAGTCACAGGTCACAGTCATGTCAGATCATATGGATTTATTTAAGTGTGAATGAGTGAATCTTCAATTAACTCTTCAAATGCTCATATCAACACTGGGATTTTGTGGAGCAAGAGAGCCCCCAGGTGGCCAGAACATGAACCGCACACTTGATTTCTTTCTTTCAAAGTACCCACTATCTGTAGCTTCCCTCGAGTACAAATTAAAATATATTTTAAGTGTATTTGCTCTTTCTGCAAGATCTGAAATAGTTTTTTACCCTAAAAATATCCACAAGCTGGTTGTTTCTGAAATAATGCTCCTCTCCTGTCTTTCTTTCCGTAGCTCGCTTTGGGAAACGTCATCAGCGCTCTGGGAGACAGGAGCAGGCGCTCCACCCACGTGCCTTACAGAGACTCCAAACTGACCCGGCTGTTACAAGACTCACTGGGTGGCAACAGGTTAGTGCCGTCTTTGAAATCAGCGATTGAGCCTCACGAAAGTATCAATGTTTACTTGCTCAGAAAGGTATCAGCGGTTTTGTCATTTCTCTATAAACCTATTATACACAGTTGAGATTATGATTCCATCTGCATTGTTTTGTTGTCGTAGCGGTTGGCTCTTAGAGATCTGGTGAGTTGGTTAAGCAGTTACGGGTGGTGTAGTTTTGGATTAAGCTTGATTGAATTAAAGGGGACTGTTGGGCCTTGGGGGAGGTATGCACTCTAGTCAGTGCCATTCTAGCATTTTTATTGACATCAAGGATCCAACAATAGATATAAACCTGGTCTTTTTATTGTAGTTGAGCCATCTTACACCAATAATGCCGTAACCCTAAAACTAGGCCCGATTAAAGGTTTGTTTCATACTTTTAAAAAAATGCAGATATATTTATATATATATATAAATTGCAGATATATAACTGCGTTAACTAGCTAACGGCAGCTTCAGTTGGCAGCAGTTAGCGGTTACTCTGGTGATATACTGCCCTCGATTTGTTTTGGAGGAACCTTAGACAGGCAGCCAAAAAATTGGTTTAAAGAAGCTATAAAAGGCATTTAGAAGCTTAGAAAATCAAACTCTCATGTGCCTTAAAATGTTTCCATCATAATCCAACGAGATCACTGATCAACATTCTTCATTTGTCCGTTCTCCAGTCAAACAATGATGATCGCCTGTATCAGCCCGTCAGACCGGGACTTCATGGAGACGTTGAACACTCTGAAGTACGCCAACAGAGCCCGAAACATTAAGAACAAGGTGGTGGTGAACCAGGACAAAGCCAGCCAGCAGATCAGCGCCCTGAGGACGGAGATAGCACGACTGCAGATGGAGCTGATGGAGTACAAGACGGTAAGAGGGCAGAAGGGAAGGGTGGAGGCTGGTAGAGATGAAATTAAAGACACAACCGTGAGTAGAACACACATTTGAGGATATTAATTGACCCTGTGTGATGCCCAGGGGAAACGTATGGTGGGAGAAGATGGCATGGAGGGCATCAATGACTTGGTCCACGAGAACACCATGCTGCAGACGGAGAACAACAACCTGAGGGTGAGAGTGAAGGCCATGCAGGAGACCATCGATGCCCAGAGAACCAGACTCACACATTACCTCAGTAACCAGGCCAACCAGGCCCTGGCTAAAGCAGGTGAGCACTACGAGAAGACTGCAAGAAGAAAGTACTATATTTTGTCTCCTTAAGTGGACTGATTGTATAAAGTAGCTGAAAATGGAAGTGCGTGAAAATTGTACTTAAGTACAGCAACTGAGTAGAAGTACTTAGTACTTAGTCGAGCCGAAGTAGAACAATCCCCGCGGCTACTGTTACCCTAACTAATAACTTGATCATGCTATCTATTAGCCTACTGGATAGCCTAGCCTAATTTTTTTTAGAAGTAGCATGTCATTATTTTACATGTTGTTTTAATGAAGGTAAAAACAGTGGATTTCCATTTGGTTTGCTGAAGGCTATTAGCAGGAATCTACAGCCATAATAGCTGCTACGACTAAGACCTGCTTTAAGCTAAATGCTAAAGTCACTGACATTGGCTGACACAGTATGCTAGCATGCTTACATTCTGAATTAGCAGGTTTGTTTACATGGTCCTTTACACAAAGTCCTGATGAGAACAGGATTAGTTTTTACAGGTTTTTAGATGTAAAAGTATTTGTTAAATTCAAATGTTGACCTGCTGGTGATGGTGCGAAATGAAAAGCGAGCTGGTTCACCAAAGTAGCCTACGCTTCTGAAAACAGCAGTAGTGAGTCGGTTTAGGGGAATTGTATTGTTTGCAAGAAAAAAACAAATTACATTTAAGAAATCTTCATCTTCATCTTCTCCATCACTGCTCCTAACAAGTCAGCATGAATCATACTGAAGCTAAAGTCTTGCCTCTGATCCTAGGTGAAGGCAACGAAGAGATCGCAAACATGATTCAGAACTACATCAAAGAAATCGAGGAGCTCAGGTATGAAGTGACATCATTTTGTATTTGATTTCATTTTTTTAATCTTTCTAGTCTCATTGAGATAAATCTCTGTTGAAAGTTTTATAGCAATTGAAAACACTTGTTTATGGTGTGTGACAGTAACACTCTGCCCTGTTCTTGCAGAGCTAAACTTCTTGAAAGCGAGGCCGTGAGCGAGAATCTCAGGAAGAGCTTGTCTCGGGCCTCCACGCGCTCCTCGCTGTACGGCGGGCCCAGCTCCTTCTCCGCCGCCCTCCTCGCCCCCGAGAAGGAGGCCAGCGACGTCATCGAGATGGCCAAGAAAGATCTGCAGAAGCTCAAGAAGAAGGAAAAGAAGAAGAAGAAGAGGTAGAGTGTGGGATTTGTGTCATTCTTTTACTTTTTTTTTTTACTTATTCACATTATTTTTAAATAAAGATGGCGTTGAATCGTGTGTCCTTCCTTGGAGGTGAGCTAGACGACAGGAACGTTGTGAAGAAACTGAAAAGAGAGTCTGTTGTCATGGCGAGGGTGTGTTTCATGGTGTGTTGTGGGTAATTATCTCCCGGCTCCCTGCACTAGCAGTTTGCACCCTGATGTTTCTTTAATGGAATGATGGCAGGATAGAGACAAGACGATAATGACAGCTATTAATGTTCTTCTGCGACGCTGCAGGACACTATTTATCCTTTTTTTTTTTTCGTGAGTGTTTCTGTTCGTGCACTTTGATTTCTTTTACGTGCGAGGGGCCAGCTTGATCTAGATCTGCGCATAAGAAGTGAGGAAATTGAATCTGTGACCTCGCAATTAAAGCAAAATCTGTCTCTGTCATCTGCAATCTCCACAATCAGGACTCGTGGTTTGTGAGAGTCTCCGCACTCACCTGATCTTTCTCGCTGCTCTCTTTCTCCCGCCTCGCAATATTCCCACACCTGCCCCCCAACTTCTGCGGGCCTGTCTGCCTCCTCCTCTACCTCCTCCTCACCTCACCATCCTCACCCCATGCCACTCTCTCTCCGAAGACTAAGGCGATATGAAGAGAACCACCACCACGCGCCTGTCGAGCACGCCAGGTTTGCTACATCCAACCTAGGATCGGGTCAAATCTGAAACTGGCTCAATTGCCTGCGGTGCAAAATACGCACCGCGTAATTGACAGGGTTTCGGTTGATCGTTGACCTCGGCCCGAACCTAAATCTTCCCTTTCTGACTTCCCGAAGTTACTAATCTCTAACTTCTTCTGCACCTACAGGTGGTTTACACTCCTGGAGGGAAGCAGACATTTTAACCCTCTCTTACCTCTTCCACTTAACCCTTTGTTTTGTTGCTTTTTTCCTGCTTACTACACACAGAAATATGTTGATCGAACTCATCATGAGCAAAAAAAAGAATGATGCTCTGTGGAATTTGGTCAACAAGTCGCGTGTAGAAGCCCTTCCGACGAAATTAGTTTGTAATGTGGACGGTGGATCGTGATCGGTTCTGTCTTTCCCAGTGTGCCCCCCCTCATGCATTCACAGTGAAATCATCCATTAATCAGCACTGATTCCCCATCTGCTCCTGATCTGATCAAGTGTATAATCGTTTGCATGTGCACCTTACCCATCGTTGCTGTGATTTGAATTGCAGTCAGCTCCAAATCTGACCTTCTTTGAGGACTGTGTCTTGGTTGGTGGGTGGCTGACTGTCTTCTCCTCTTTCAGCGTCATCAAAGAGGAGCTGCCAGACAACGAGCAGGAGCGAGGA
The DNA here is from genome assembly GCA_039737535.1 of Lagodon rhomboides. Lineage (NCBI taxonomy): Eukaryota > Metazoa > Chordata > Actinopteri > Spariformes > Sparidae > Lagodon > Lagodon rhomboides. Next base: position 16,213,680 of record CM077805.1, on the reverse strand, counting down.
GGCAACGATGAGGTAGAGATGGTAGGTGGAGAATCACTTAAGCCACATTTCCACTGCAGGGACAAGGAACCTTTGGAGGAACTCAGTGTTTTTCCAGCACAGGGACCAGGGTCTAGATTACACTCTAGGTACATTATTTTACCCCCCTAAGAAGTCTTAGCTTTGGGGGGGGTAATACTTTCCAAAAAGTACTAGTAGAGGAGTAAATTACTAGGATTATTCTTAGGATTTACTTTCAGCCACCACTTTTAAAACTCTGCAGCTGCAAACCAGTTTGTATTTGTTCATTGTGCTTTGACACATCAACATGGGCAGGATGTAGAAAGGGCCTTATTGTCACTACATTTAGGTAATTGGGCCGGTTTACCTTTAATATCAAAATGTGCGTATAAGGTGCCCTGAAAAAATATAGTCTGCCTAAAGTCATCTGTTCATTAAATAGACTGGACCTGGATGGACCGAGAAGCTTTCATACATCAGCAGACTAATTTGCTTGATCTCCATGGTGGAAATGCAGACAATAATGTAGTGAAGGAACCTTTTACTTACCTGAAAAGTAAGTCCTGGGAATAAAAGTTACTGAGTGCTTTGGGTGGAAACTAATGGGGCGTCGAAACAAAGCTGTCAATTTCAATCATCGAAATCAAAAGCAGGACTGGCGATTCTTCCAATAATTAATTTTCTGTCCACCCACGCCTACTTGCACATGTCCACAACACTTCAACAGCACTACAAAGACGACTTAACGAGTCGTCTATAGCCTGCAGCTGCACCTCGGGACACTAATCCTGTGTGCACAAAGAGAATCAACTGACTGGTGCCACAGTTAACAATGACAGCGGGAAGAGGGTTTGACTCGGGACAGATTTCAGAAACTGCACTTTGTAACAAGCTGAATCTGTGTCTTTTTTTGTTGTTTTGTTGAACATGTAAATAAAGTTGTCAGGGCTTAAAACCAATGATCTGTTGATTTTTACAAATCCAGATGTGATAGTCTAACAATAACAGAGCTGTCAGTGCTGGAAAAAGTGTTTGATAAGTGCTTGAAATCGAATTGAATCAAATCATAAATTGGAGAACTGTGACACCCTTCGTGGAAATGTGGCTTAAATTGTGCTTTTAGATTGCTGATTCAGATATTTATCACACACTTCTTGTGTGTATTTGTAATGCCTTCTTTATGTGTGTGCTTGTACGTTGTCAGGAGGCCAGTGACCACGAAGAGGGCGAGGACGCTGAAGAGGAGGACGACTCTGAAGAGGCAGGAGATGAGACCTCTGAAGAGTCTGAGACTGAAGAACTGGATGAGAAAGGTAGCAAGACAAGCTTATGTACAGCTTTTTTAAAAAAAAAAATCATAATTGGTACTAAAATGGAAGAGGCATGGGGATCTGACGATGCTTTGGTGTGGCAGAAAACGTCCAGGCCGACCTGGCCAACATCACCTGTGAGATCGCCATCAAGCAGAAGCTGATAGACGAGCTGGAGAACAGCCAGCGGCGCCTGCACACTCTCAGGCAGCAGTACGAGCAGAAGCTGATGATGCTGCAGAACAAGATCAAGGACACACAGCTGGAGAGGGACAGGGTGCTGCACAATATGGGTAAGAGACACATCAACAGACGCTTGACTTCGGTGACGAGCCTCGGGAACAGATAAGATAAACTTGAAAGATCGAACAAAGGGCCTTTCTTTCATCGTTGTCTTGTTCATCTCCAGGCTCAGTGGAGACGGGTACTGAGGAGAAGGCCAAGAAGATCAAGGTGGAGTACGAGAGGAAGCTGAGCTCCATGAACAAAGAGCTGCAGAAGCTCCAGTCGGCTCAGAAGGAGCACGCCCGCCTGCTGAAGAACCAGTCGCAGTACGAGAAGCAGCTCAAGAAACTGCAGCTGGATGTGACCGAGATGAAGAAGACCAAGGTAAAGGGTTTCTTTTTCTTTTTCCCCCACTTTCTCTTTCACACTCCACACCTGTCTCGTCGCAGCGCTGATTTCTCTCCTGCTGTGTTGCATCTTGACCACCAGGTGTCGCTGATGCGTCAGATGAAGGAGCAGCAGGAGAGAAACCGAGCGGCAGAGTGCAGGAGGAACAGGGAGATCGCCTCTCTGAAGAAAGACCAGCGCAGAGCGGAGGTGAGAGGGATGGAAACATTCACCCGGAGCTCTTCATTACCTTAGTTTCCTGTTTGTCATTACATATTATTTTTTCATAGCACTTTTTACACATAAGCAGAGATATAATCAAGAGTAAAGACTAGGGATGACATGATATTAATTTCTTCTCTTAGCATCAACTGAAGCAGATGGAGGCCCTGAAACGACAGCAGGAGCTGGTTCTTCGCAGGAAAAATGAAGAGGTGAGACACACAAAGTCACGCTGGCATCACAACGACATCCGCTTGTGTTTCACCGAAATATGGAGAGTAACGCTCTCCTTCATGACCTGTGTCAGGTGACAGCTCTCAGGCGGCAGGTGAGGCCCGTGTCCGGGAAGGCGGGCAGGAAGGTGAGCCTACCTGAACCTCTCCAGGAGCCGTCACATCGAGCCACCCCAGGGAGGACGCACACCTACGGAGTGGCCTCATCTAACGGAGCCAGGTGTGGAATCTGAGCGTGCGAATGTGTGTTAAGGTGTTTATCGCACAGTTGCGTGTTCTAAAAGAGCCGCGTCTTGTTCCTCAGGAGTTCCCCAGTGCGGATGGGAAGTGCCTACCTCAGCAGGACAGCCAGGGCCAAGTGGCAGTCGCTGGAGAGACGTGTCAGTGACATCATCATGCAGAGGATGACCATCTCGAACATGGAGACGGATATGAACAGACTGCTGAAGGTAACGCATCATGTCATAAGATTCAAGATGGCTGTGGAGAAATAAAGCAGGACGAGATGAAACTGTGTTTTTCTGGTTCTAAAATAAATGGAAAATAAAATGTTCCTGTGAAACCTTTTTAGTATAAACCTTTGTACACACCCTTTCTATCGCAGTAAATATTATGACTTCATCTCCTCTTGACTCCGTCTCTCCGTACTCTCCGACTGCTATAGCAACGGGAGGAGCTGACCAGACGGAGGGAGCGGGTGTCCAGAAAGAGAGAAAAGATGGCGGTAGAGGGTGCCGACGCCGACCGCTCCCTGGCCTCCCTGAACGAGGAGCTGGAGTCTTTGAGCGCCAACATCGACTATATCAACGACAGCATCGCAGACTGCCAGGCCAACATCATGCAGATGGAGGAGGCCAAGGTCAGGGAGGGGTGGAGAATCCCAGAAACCCATGAGTTTTGTTTGAAAGAAAAGTGGGGATTTTTACCATGGCAACAATGCCAAAGTTGGAGTTTTCAAATGTATTCATAAGTTGTGGCACAGTGACTGTATAAACACAGTGCACAGTGCTGTGTCATGCTACCTCATTAGCTAGTATATGCTTGTACTGGACTGTAGCCCTCAAGCAAACAATCAGGAAATATTTGCACAGTTCAGCACCACTGACAGCTTTTTGGACCCCACTGGGAAAATTAAGCATTAGGCACTTATTTTTAAGAATAACACAGTCTAATAAAAGAACAATCACTGGCAGCCTTGATGATGCACACTGAACAACAATTCATAAATCTAATTTTACATAAATCCGTTCGCTAGCTGCACAACGTCTTGCAGGTACTGGTTGCAAATGTTTAATAATGACCCATCTCTGCTTAAGAACTAGTTTGTGCTGAGTTTAAGAAGGTGATGTTGGGCACATTTTGTTACCTTTGGACAGATCCAGGCTAGCTGTTTCCCGTCTTTATGCTAGCCTGACCTTATTGGCCGCTAGCGGTTGCCCTATATTTACAAAATTATACAAGAGAATGTATCTGTGTACACTACAGTCAAATACTTTGCCCTACTTCTTAGTTTCTTGTCATGTGTCTTCCTGAATGTGCTCTTGTTCTTGGCTACAGGAGGAAGGAGACACGGTGGATGTGACGGCTGTGATCAGCTCCTGTAATTTGTCAGAGGCCCGCTTCCTGCTGGACCACTTCATGAATATGGCCATCAATAAGGTACCGACCGCCCTCGCTGACCTAGTGCTATTTCAGTCGTAATGTTGTTAGTGTGTCTTTGTTTGCTTTCACGTACTGACAACAGGTGAGGACTGGTTTTTGTATTTTTCTGGAAGCAACTTATCTAACCTGTATGGATCTGACTGCATTGTGATTGCTGGTTTGTTGCTGTTTGTTGTTGTTGTGGCAACTTATATGCGGTCTGCTCATCGTGATCTAGCTTTCGTAGCCGTGGCTCCATAATAAGATTGAATTCAATGAGACTTTAAATGGAGCGACTTGATTAAATTAAGTTTCAATTAGATTAGATGAGATTAGATTTGATGAAACCAAATTGGCCCGGCGAGGAAATACTTTCAACCCGGCAGCAAAGAACAAACACAGAAGCGGAGATCATTACAACAACATTAAACAGCTGATGTTAAAGACACGGAGCCGTCGTGAGGTTCGTTTCTCCAATGACAATCTGTCTGCTGTGTGGTCGTTGTCAGGGTCTGCAGGCATCTCAGAAGGACTCCCAGCTGAAGGTGATGGAGGGCAGGCTGAAGCAGACGGAGATCAACAGCGCCACCCAGAACCAGCTGCTGTTCCACATGCTGAAGGAGAAAGCGGAGATCAACCCGGAGCTGGACGCTCTGCTGGGCAGCGCTCTGCAAGGTGGGAAAACACCAACAGATCACCTGAACATGTCAAAGCACATTCACCTTTTTAATCAGCATTTCTTTCACCGTATGGCTACATTTTATTTTGAAGGCCTCACTATTCTTTGAATTGATAATTTGTCATGGAAATATTGTTTAGAGACAAAAAGCAGGCCTTTGAAATAAAAAAATAGCCACCTTCTCATCTTTGGGTTTGATTTTTGATTTGGTTGTTTTGTTTGTTTGTTGTGTTGGTGTTAACTCAGAGTTAGGTTACCTGTCACCAGGTGAGTACGAGATGCATAGCGATGTGACTGTGTTTGAAAGAGCGTGGCACATGCGCACTACAAGACAAATATGTAGTTAAACTAAAAGATCCAATCCTTGTAAAGGCTCCAGACGTAGTCGTATTGTAGGGAGGTGACTCTCTGACTATTGTATTCCTTTTTATACTAAATGCTTTAAAGGGACAGTTCGGCCCCATATCCAAAATACATATTTTATCTCTTACCTGTGTAGATATTTATCCATCTAACTCGTTTTGGGCTGAGTTGCCGAGTTATATTCAAGAGAAGGCAGACTTTTTCTACAGCTACAACTCAGTAGCTCACACCAAAACAATCTTGATGGATAAATAGCACTACAGGTGAGAGGAATGTATTTTTAATTTTGGGGTGAACTGTCCCTTTAAACGTGCTAAACAAGAGTAAGAATTCTTGTAGTGTGCATCAACCTTCAGACCTCCTTTAAAAAAACTAACCCAGTTGCAGTACCTCTGCCACGTCGTGCATGATGTGTTAAGTTACCCCACCTGCTAGCAAAGTCCCACTGACTCAGGTTGTTGTCACTAAAACTAAACAGCAGTACGAATCCACGCTGCCGCAGGAATCCAAGCGAAAGTCCCGTGTGCGCAGCAGTTTGTGTCCCTGTGTCTTTGTGTTCTTCTCTCATGCTTCCTCCATTCTTTCCTGTACACAGGACACATTACATAAATACAACGCCGTAGCTTTTCAGTCGCCACTAATGAGATCTGATTGTCTCCCTTTATCTAAAACTAAACCTGGTGACCCCTGACCTTGTTATGACCTGCTGAAGCTGTAATCGTTGTTGTGCTGTAATGTTTAGCTTTCTGTATGGACGTGAAAATATTACTTGTTAGCAGATATTGTACAATTAAAGGTCCCATATAATGCTCATTTTCAGGGTGATAATTTTTTATCTTGAGTGCACATTATTTTCTTCATTCATTTCCTCAATTGCTGCAGCGCCTCTATTCACCCTCTGTATAAATGTTCCATTTTAGTGCCTGTCTCTTTAAGGCCCCCCTCCTGAATAACCCAGTCTGCTCTAATTGGACTGCTCTCACAGGCCTGAGCAGGCACCGCCCACCATGCTTCTACATCAGCTCTGCCGGTGTTTTTGTAACCACAGCTGTGCTGGGGGCGTGGCTAAGGGCAGTAACTGTATAGTTGTGACATCACAACTTTATGTCCTGATGGCTCGTTTAAAGGCACAGTTCCTGATGACGGGCTTTGAGCATTTTCCCACTGATTGACGATTTGATACTTTCACAGTATTTACACAGCACATAGACCTGCTTTATGATAACAAAATAACGTTCTACAATATGGGACCTTTAAGGAAAGAAACACACATTGCTTTGCAATTGAAGGAAGAAATTCTGTTTTTCATTATGATTGTTTTATTGTACAGAGAATGGAGACGACAGCAGTAGCGACGAATCCAACCCCAGTCCAGTCGCAGAGGGCAGGTAAAGCCAAACACACCTTTGAAACTTTTTCACGTTAGATAAAATAGTCAGCTTGTGTTTTCGTGTGTCATGTTTACAATGAATAGGTCTTCTTCATATCATAGTGGGAAAAACACAGGTGTGACTGATAACATTGATTACGACTGTGGTCTATTTTGGTGTGTCACTTCCAGTTTCTTGGTATCATACATGCTAGCTCACTGAGACACTTAAATGGAACAGACACTTAAAACTTTAGTTTTAATACAGTACATCCACAGCACACAGGTGTTTCTAATTCTGGCTGATTAGACATTGTTGTTTATCAGACCTTTTTTTTTTCGTGTTATCAAACTACATCTACTAATACATATGATAAAGTTGCACGTTGTCTAGTCAGAACAAATTAAAAATAACAAATACAGGGGGGAGATGCCGATCAAACAGTCTGTACACACCCACACAGTCTAGTGTCGAGGTCTGATCAGGCTGCATCAGTGTGGGTGGACCAATGGGCCTTCAGAGAGCTCACACTTATATTTAAGCTTATTGCATAATATTAGCAGAGTTGTGGGTGTCAGCATAGCTAGAAAAAGGAGCTACATATACGGTATGTGATGGAAACACATCTGTCTATGCTCCAAACAGCTTGTACCATTTAGTTTGACTTTATTTGTACAATTAAAACATCATGTACACTTAATGATAGAACTAATGTATGTACATGTGAGAAAATAATCTTTTACAAAGACCCAGACTATTCAAACAACATAATAAAATAACAGAATACGTATATTGTTAACATTTCGTATGAGAAATGTTGCTAATAAATGTATTCCTGCCAGGTAGAAGTATATATATTACCTGCTTAACATTAGCATGTTAGCTAATGTGTTGGGTGTAACTAACTGATCACCTCGGACTTTGTTTCAGCACGCTGGCGACAGATCTGATGAAGTTGTGTGGTGAAACCAAACAGAGAAGCAAGGTACTGCACTGTGCAATACACATGCTGATACACACACTGTATATAGGCTAATTATCTACAAGTCCATGATGCAACATATTTGATGTCCTTTCTAAAACTACAACTTTGCACCATTTCGCAGTAGGTGTTCATAGGACCTGGAATAATGACTAACTGGTCCATTAACTTGTGAGTCAGCTGAGTATTGAGCCGTACTATTTTGGTCCCTCAGGCTCGCAGGCGGACCACCACCCAGATGGAGCTGCTGTACGCCAGCAGTGGGGATCTGTCCTGTGAATCCCCCACCGGAGACTTCTCGGCCCCTCTGCTGCCTCTCTCGGAGCGTCTGGAAACGCCGACGGACATGCAGGGTCACGCGCTCGGTCAGACCCCTGACCGCGAGCAAACTGTTTCCCCATCTGCACTGTCTGCGAGGCCAGCTGCCATGTGAGAGTTTAAGGCATCGTTTCTCAGCGGGAGACAAATATCTCGAGACATTTCTCTCCATTTGAAATGTTGATTATTTATTTTGGTGGGCGGATGATCCATCCCAAGTGTTGATACGACTGAATATGACCCCCCGTTTCTTTTTTGTTGTTTGTTTCGTCTGTAGTTCTGGAGCCAGGTCACCTACGGGGACCGAGAGGAGGCAACCGGAGCGCTCGCCCCTCAGCCGACGAAGGGTGCAAGAGAAAGGACCCACGGCGTCACACATCCCAGCACCAATACACACATCTCCGCATAGCACGGCAGAGGCTAAAACTAAAGGCAGCGACTACAAATCCCTGTAAGTGAGAGGAACCATCAGCACTGATGTTTACATGTTTGTCTCGTCCTCAAGTCCTTTCAACTGAGAGTTAATTGATAATCTTATTGCTTATTGTGCAAATGGACTTTTTCTCTTTCTTTAAGCACAGGGAAGAAAATCTTTATATTTTAATGGACTTCACTTGCTTGTTACTTTGTTTGCTTACTCAGGTTGGAGGAGTCTCCTGTATTTGAAGGCCACAGGTAATGTTCATGACCTCACTCATCTCTCATCTTCTTCTATTTTAAAATCCAAACTGATACACATCTTGCTGTTATTATGTCACGTGTATTATAGAGGTGTGATCAACCCCGTGACGGCCCCGAAGAACAGCCGCGGGGCCAAACTTCAGTGTGTCTACGTCGCAGAGGGCCACACCAAACCTGTTCTCTGTGTAGACGCGACAGATGATCTGCTCTTCACGGGATCCAAAGGTCAGAAACGAAAGAAAAAAATGAACAGCTTTCTTTGAAAAAAGTGTTTTTGTCTGTTCTTTAACATGTGCTTCCTGTGCTGTTATTTTCAGACCGTACATGTAAAGTCTGGAACTTGGTGACGGGTCAGGAGATCATGTCTCTGGCAGATCATCCCAGCAGCGTTGTCTCTGTCAGGTACGAATATAAAAACAATTGTACAAGTTAAACAGTACTAGTACGGCTGCTTTTGACGAATGCTAAATTCTGCCTATTTTCCTTGTTTTTTGTTGTTTCATTTCAGGTACACTTCTAGTCTCGTCTTCACTGTTTCCATGGCTTACATCAAAGTCTGGGACATACGAGACTCTGCCAAGTGTATCCGCACGCTCACGTAAGCAACACCATTTCTTCTTCCAACATCTTCACAGTGGTCCCATATTATGCTCATTTCCAGGTTCATGTTTTATTAAAGGGTTTTCATGCTTTAACGTTTAAAAAAAAAACATTATTCCTCTCATACTGTCCATTGCTGCAGCACCTCTATTCACCCTCAGCCTGAATGCTCCGTTTTAGTGCCTGTCTCTTTAAGGGCCCCCTCCTGAAAAACCCAGTCCACTCTGATTAGTTAGCTCTCAATCAACCGTGCCGTTCGAAATCATCTGCCACCTCAAGTGGTTGCCAGATTGTTGCACTAATGTTGCTAACGCTAGCTAGCTAATGTTAGGGCAATACAGTATACCATTTTTTCCACAAACTGACTACTACTACTCTTGATCGCTGACCAAACACAGACACAGTGTTATGCTGTTGGCTCACACACATTGTTGGATGCTGGAACCAAATGTCAGAATTATTACACAGAGATAAACAAAACAATCATTTTGTATACAATAATTTTATTAATTCATATTCATGCGTAATTATTAATTCATAATCATACTGTTTCTAAAGATAAAAGATATATGCATCTTTTTACAAGCTCTGTAGGTGCTTTATTAATGAAAAGTGATTTGTCTACATTCAAATTTTATACATTTGACTTTAAAGTATAATGCTCCTAATGAGGATTTTGTGTTTTTGGTGGGTGTCAGGTCATCAGGCCAGGTGGGCTCTGGGGACATCTGCTCCTCTGTCAGGAGTTTATCCATCCCACCAGGAGAGAGTCAGATCAACCAGATCTCTCTCAACCCTTCCGGCTCCTTCCTCTACGCTGCTGCCGGCAACGCAGTGCGCATGTGGGACCTCCGCAAGTACGTTTACACGCAGATTACCGTTTTATTTGTACAAACCATTCAGACGGAACAGATTTAATCTCCCGTCTTTTCCTTTCCCTCCTTCCTTCCTCTAGGTTTGTGTCCACCGGGAAGCTGACCGGCCATTTGGGACCTGTCATGTGCCTCACTGTGGACAAATTGGGCAGTGGACAGGATGTTGTCCTCACTGGCTCCAAAGACCATCATATTAAAGTAAGACAGACACACACAAAACTGTAATTATATTCCCATTCCTGTGTGTGTGCAATAAACTGTTTGTTTTCCAGATGTATGAGGTGGCAGAAGGTGCTCAGGGAAGCCTCAGCTCCAGCCACACGTTCGATCCCACTCACCAGGACAGCGTGGAGTCTCTGGCCGTGCACGGAGATGTTCTCTACAGTGGCTCCAGGGATTACTACATCAAGAAGTGGGACCTGGCTAGTAAACAACTGCTGCAGGTATGATGATACCATGACAGCATAGCTTCCATTCAGAAGATTTTTTCCCCTGTTTTCAGTTCATTTCAGCTGAATAGATCTGGTAGAAACTACAGTAAAATCTGGCTGTTGTTTCCTCTAGCAGTCTGCCAGTGCTCAGGCAGACTGGGTTAGCGCTCTGGGCGTGGTGCCAGGCTCCCCGGTCCTGCTCAGCGGATGCAGAGGAGGGCTGCTGCGCCTCTGGCACGTTGACTCACTCGCGCCCCTCGGCGAGGTCCGGGGGCACGACAGTCCCATCAACGGCCTGGCCACCAACAGCAGCCAACTGTTCACTGCCTCGGAGTGAGTCACAAAACATGCTCATGTGAATTCTCGTGCTTTTAATCATCGTCTGCAGTGATACGATCCTGTCAAACGTACTGAATCTGAAGCCAGGATTTGTTGTGCTGCTGTTGTTGAACTTTTTCCTGTGTGTGTTTCCTGTCAGTGACCGCACAGTGAAGGTTTGGGAAGCCAAAGGATCTCTGGAGGAAGGAGTCCACTGACGCCCACTTCCTCATAATCAGCATGAGACCTGAAATCGAGGATCGTCTACTGGCTGTTACCCATTCAAAAAGAAGCATTTGTAAAGCACCTGCATTACCCATGGCACGATGAAGTGTTTGAATGGCTGATATTTTAGGTCAGGATGAATCACAGTGGAGCCTCTCAAGTCTCCAGAGGAGCTCCAAGGACTACAGACCTGTTGTGATGGACAGGACCTTTCATGAACAGCTACAGAAAACGAGAAAATAAAAGTGCAACTGTGGACTTGCGGTTCAGAATGAATCGACACAGGAGTCTCTGCTGTGCTTTCTACATTCCTCTCCTCAGCTGAGCACTAAACAACATGGATACCTTCTATGCACATAGTGAATTTTGCTGGAGCAAAAGAAAATGCTTAAATGCTTTGCCTCCTCGCACCATCTGTGTCACGAGACAAGACACGGAGATCTCCTGCTCACCAGCAATAACTGTGAGTCTGTCCTGCGTGTTCACATGATGTGTTTTTTCTCTGCTCTCCAGGTCATTTTGGGTGTGTGTGTGTGTGTGTGTGTGTGTGTGTTCTCTGTAACCAAGGACCAAAAGGCTACTGAAACTGTGTATGGTCTTATTTTTTAGCTGTTACTGCCAAACCCTCTAGTGGAACACGAGAGGCCTGTCAGTGTTAAAGGTCCACTATGTAAGAATTGGCCACCCCTTAAATTCATACTCAAAACAAATAGGGGGCAGCATATCACCAGAGTAATTACTAAATGCTGCTAATTGCTAGCGGTTCGCGCTTGGGGCTTGGAAACCAGGGGACTGTTAGCGTTTACAACGCTAGCTCAGGAGCTTTGGAGCTGGAAGGGGCTAGCTAGTTAGCATGCTAATTTCAGTAGATATCTCTGCAACACAATACGTTGACATCATAACGTCATTATGATGTTCACATTTATTATTTATTCACATTGTGTTGATGATTTTAGTTAATTTTTTTAATAATTCAACTACAATTCTTACATAGAGCCCCTTAAATTAAGTCATTAAGTCATTAAAGCAACTGCCGACTGATGTCACTATAAAATCTGTGTATCGCGACAATATTCCTACATACTGAAGTTTAAAGGCTACTTAGTCAAGCAGTGGAAAAGATAAGCTAGCCACACACAACATGTTTCCTTTAGTTTTATTGCCCATATGTACAGATTAACTAGCCCATTGAATCAGTCTCTCATTTACAATGGTATTTACAATGGTTAAATATATGATTTAAAGCTAGTTTTTCCCACATCAAATGAAGTAAATTCCTCTCGTTTCAGAGGCTAAGTCAGCAGTTACTGCTAGCAGAACTAGCTGAACTTGTGTTACTTTATTTTTCTAGTTTGATCAAATTTAGCTACTGCCTTATATACAGTATTTGGTAAAACAAACTCAATTGCTACGATTTTAAATTCAGGATAATGGCAGGGAGACATTGGTGGATTAGCTAGCCTTAACTAGCTAGCGTGTGGTCACCACAGTTTGATTTTTGCTGCTCAGATTTGATCATTTATAATTTTTCGACAGCTCTGTGGTAGAATCATTTTGTAGATGGTAAAACAGATGTCAAAAAGTCAGTCCGAGCTTCTCTAGAAAAATTATTAGTTACCCTACAGTCATACTTTGCTTTTATTTGTCTCACACCAGGCAGAAGAGGCTAGCTGTTACATCCTGGTTAAAATATAATATGAGTGTTTTAACATTTCCCAAACAGCTTCAGTATTTCAGCCAGTGTGTTGTCACCAGCCCCTAATAGCAGCTGGATATGTGGTTTCAGTATCCTCTAGCTGATACACAGACAGCGTCCAAGTATTTCTAGCCTTAAGTGGTGTTTTAGTTTCCCTGCTGAATGTTTTTACTTTCCTGTCAGCTTCCCTCTGGCTTCTCTGACCTGCATCTCTTAGGCCTCCGGCAAACATCCTCTCGTGTCTAGGACTTTGATTCTATAAATAAAAAGGTTACCCTCCGAGTATTTAAAAGCTGAAGTACAACTCCGGCAACAAGTGCTTTATTCGGGGACTCTCGCTTGACTCATGTAGCTGTAAAGATGTGAACCATTCATGTTGATGAAACCAAGCACCTTTTAATTCCTAAATCGTGGAATACGACACGTGTATTCTGTGAGAGCAGTTGTGTTTATGTGTGTGTTCTTTTTCCATCCAGATGTTGTCAAAATTCCGTTCTCCATGTACAGTGCTGTTCACCTCTGCTGTCTTAGTGTCTGTGAACTACACACATGCTGCTGTAACCATATCAAACACAGCGTTCAATCTTTAAAGGGACACTATGTGGTTCTGGAGTAGAAATTCAAACTCAGAAATTTCAAAATTTACTATATTAATGAGGTAATAATACAAGTTATGTATTCATAGTTTCCATAACTGGATAAAAAAGCTGTTCTTAGAGGGAAATGAGGTCCCCGGAACAGAAGCTTCTGCAACGGCGGCAGGGTCCGCCAAATATAAACAAAGTAAAACAGTATGTACTTGTGTTGCCCTTTAAGGTCAGTCTGTTTATTCAGTTTATCCAGTCATGATAACAAAGAGAGTTTGTTTATTTAATTTGTTGAGGCATATATAAATCATACACAGAAGATCTTTCTCTTCTGGTTAGAATTACTTCCCCAAAACTACATAGTGCACCTTTTAAAATATGAAACTAAAATGCTATTTATTTATTTTTTTGAGTTTTGACGTTTGCTGTTGTGTCTTCCTTATCAATCAGAGATTTGAACTGATTTCCATCACATGCCTCCATAGATGATGGACTGCACAGAATATCTGGGATGGATTTTTCCATAGTCAGAGGGGTATTATCAGTGCCTGTATAAGTCCTACGAGTAGTGACTGTGGAATCACTACCCCGAGGTATATCATGAACTACCGTATCATGAGTATCCTGAAAATGTATCGGGAAAACCGCTTGCTTCTGGTTTGGTTAATGGAGGTGGCGATGCGGTAGTCAGTGGGACTCCAGCAATTGCACTGAAAAATCCAAACTTCATCGGTTTTCTCCCCTCTGTGTCACAATAAAGTGAAACACACAGGACTGAAATGAACAGGAAACTGTTTTTTGGTCCCATTGACTTGCACTTGAATTGCTAAATGAATAATCCCACAAAAGAAACAATGTGAGCTCTAAGGATCCCTTATTGATAATAAATCAGATATGCTGCTTAAAATCGTAATTATCCTTTCTAATTGTAGATGTGTCTTATTTTGAAATCTGACTGTAAAGCCGCTCTTGTGTAAATACGACTGTTGTTTTTTCTTCCTGCTGATTCTCTTTTTGTGCAGAATTTCGAGTGATTTGGAATATCAGATGCAGTGTGAAAATAAACTTTAAAGTAAAAAGAAACATTGTTGTTATTTTTATATATATATATATTTTTTTTTAATCATGTCTTAATGTGTTATGACCACATGGTGGTAGTACTGTATAATGACAGGTGGCGTACTCGATAATAATGTCATAATAATGACTTGAGATATTAGGAACTTTGTTATTTATAAACTTTGTGTTTCATATATATGTATGTAATACCTTACAAAAAAATTACATAATCTCTGCATCCCATCTGCCCTCACTAAATCACCATTTATCTGCAGCTGGTTTAATTACTACTTCAAGCAGTAATATCGCATTCGATGATTTACAGAGCCGTAGAGAGGTGAAAGAGGCGAAGGAACTCCCCCTGAAGACTCAAATTAATGTGAACAGTGACGGAGGGATCAATATTTAATGTTCAGCTACACTGAGAGCGGCAGAGTGTTAATTAGGCTCGCAGGAGCAGAGCATCGACCTGTGGCTGCCTCGCGCCGCCTCGTGTGTGCTGCGTTAAACTCCTGTTGTACTTCATATACCATCTTAATGACTGCTTTCAGAAGACAGCACACACCCCCACAGTGCCACTTTCAACTTGATGGACAACTTATCCTCGCTGCATGCACGCGTATAATTGTAACACAAGACGACACACACTGTGGCCGCATGTCGTGCTTGAACCATTAGACGACAGATGAATGTCTCACCTGCTGTTTGGTGAATCTCCATCGTTTAAAAGTCTATACATGGGGTCCCACCATCGTCTACACATGACCTCTAACCTCAAAAGAATCCATTGTCAGCTTTTTTTGTAAAATACACTTATTTTTAACGGTTTTGTTGAGAAAGCTGAGAAGGTAAGTACCACTCTTATTTTTGTATGCTAAATGACACAAAGTTGGCTCAGCATCATGACAAGAAGTGAGTTAGCTATTGTTCAATGGAAGCTAACAGGATTATCAAATATGTTGTTTTAGCGAGAAATATTGCCCAATGCGCCTCTTGGATTTTTACTATCCATCGCCTTTTCACCTGCTGATCATTCAGTAAGCGGCTAAATGACACCAATTTGTCTGATTCCCTGTGTTTAAAAGACTTCCAGCCAGGAGTACAGCACTGCAGCATTACAGCTTCCAACCCTGAGCGTGCTGTCGGAGGAAAATGGTCGCCCCTAAGAGATATAGTTTGTATGTAAAATAAGCACAACCTTAAACATTTAATACAGTCAAATGCAAACACTGATGGGCACCACTTCACTTTAGAATGAGTATTTTTGTACTTTTGATTCTTTAAGTAAATTTTACTACTACTTACTACACACTGTCACTGTGAAGTTTTAAATGCCGGACTCTAACATGCGTATTTTCACAGTATGGTATTGCTACGTTTATTAAAAAAGAGCAATATGGAAAAAATCTCGGCCAAAAACACCTAAGTAATGATCTACAATTATCAACAGAATGTGAAGAATTATCAGTTTTGCTGTTATGACGTCTATGTAGTGTGTTGCAGAGATAGCTGCTGATGTTAGCATGCTAACCAGGTAGCAGCAGCCCGTTCCTGCGCTAGTGCTTTAAACACCAACACTTCTCTGGTGCTACGAGCTCACGGCAGCTACAGTTACCAGCAGTTAGCGGTTATTCAGGTTGCAGGTCTGTTTGTTTTGACTATGAATTCTTCCAATTCTTACACATTTCACCTTGAAGTAAAAGATCTGAATACTCCCTGTACCTCTGACTGCAGTGTGACCTTGTAGAGGCCTACTAGCCTGCCTTCTTTCAACAGCCATCGCTTTGACAGGAGAGGTTAGTGAGTCACACATAGCTTCACATGGAAACTTGTTTTGGAAAACACCTGCATGTCCTCGAACAGCTTTCATTCTTAACCACACAGTCTCTGTCCTTCCAGCTCCGCGGGATGGTTACTCTTTGCGGGAATATTTTACAACAATTATCATATTCCTGGCAGACTTGTGCACAAGCCAGAAGATCAAGTTCCACCAGAAATCAATAATGTCTTCTCGCAAGTGGGCGGAGAGCTCCACTTTCACTTTTAATTGCGGCGATGAGTTGGGATAGTAGATATCCTCCCCTAATCTGCTCAGTGAACACATTGATTGGCCGTGAGCGCAGGGCCCCACCGGATGCTCTGGTTTCACAGTTAAATCCGTCCGTATAATGTGATTTGTACAGCTGCAGGTGCTTTGTATTTACTGAGGGATTAAAATCAATGCAGGTTAATTTCTGTGTGAAATGGCCGCGGACGGGATTCGGCCCTGCATGTGGGCGTCCGTGCCCGGGCTCCCTTTTAGCGTTTGTGCTGAGAATTTACATAAAAATGGCGAGAGGGAGAGAGAGAGAGAGGCATTTGTCGGATAGATAATGATGCACTCCACACTACGGAGGGATTGTTTGGCCATTAGTTGGTGCAGTTCGCTGCGTATTTCACCGTTTGTACCTTTTGGATGAACACGTGAAATTAATACGGGCACCGTGAGCGGCAAGAATGTTTTTTTTCTGACATTCGACGAGCCGTTCCTCTCAACGCACAGCCAATTTGCATTTCATCTGCGTGTGACAGCCATATGGAAACAAAAAGGTAGAATAGGTGGGGGAAGATGTAGCTGAGATAGAGGCGGAAACAAGGAAAGAAGGGGGGGGGAGATGAGGTGCAGGGAGGCAGGCATGTGGTAGTTAAGGACGTTTATCTGAGCAGCAATGAGGCTCAGGAGGACAGGGTCAATATTCACCACCCGGGCTTCTATCTGTGAGCGTCCGCAGATTGAATCCTCCGGCTAAAAATACCAGCGCCGCTGCTTTATGACCAGAACTGATGAGCCGTGATACTGCCGCTCGCTCTCTTAATGCGCCTACAGAAATCAACCTTGTCCCCTTCTCGACGGATCTCGGTTATCAAGCAAAACAGATTGGGAGGAACAACATTTTTTATTTTTTTATAATGCGCCCGCAAAAGCGTTTTAGCATGAAATTAGAGGGCAGTGCCTTTTGAAGAGATGACATCTGTGTTTCATTTACTGAATCAGCGTGAGTTTTGTGAACAGCGTGAAGAGGTGGAGGTGCAGATTATTACACACAAAAAAAAAGGAAAACAGTGCAGAGAACTCGAATGCTCAGACGTAGGAGCGACGACAGCGAGAGAGGTAAAGCCGATAGTCGCGGCGAGTGAAGTGGGTGCTCTTGTATACATTGTGCCGAACGAGGCTCTCTCTCCATGTAAGTGCGGGTCAGTATCAATTGTGACGTGTCAGTGACTATTAAATCCAGAGAGCTCTCCAGTTGAACCCTGCGTGGTGGAGAGTAAATGAGCACTTTAGAAATCATAACTACTGGGAAATTAGGCAGAAGGAGGACGACAGAAGGGTGTTTCTGCATTTTAACTCGCTGTCAAAACTTCTATTCCAAGTCACACCTGGCTCATTTTTTTAAACGTGCACTTTGTAGTTTTGGAGAAGAAGCCAGAGAAACTTTGGTCGAAACTGACCTTAAAGGACAACATTTTGAATTTCTTCTCCAAAACTACATAGTGCGCCTTTAATGGGTCTATCTGGTAGCTCAGTCTGGGAAAATCCCATAACTGATATGACAGGGATTTTCAGACATGCTGTACTAGTGTGCAGAAGTAGGGATAGCAATTTCAATCCGAACAGCTTGGCTATATTGCAAAAAAAGAAAGCTAGATTTGTATTTTTTTTACCCCAGCTTTGCAGCTTTTCAGCAAAAAAGCACAAACTAAAACATACTGATGACCGAAAAGCTCCAGGACAGCTACTAAATGGACCTTGTGTACGTGGCTTGGAATGAACAAAGATCAGCTTTTAAAATGGAGATTTCAAAGGTCAACTTTGTAAGACACACTTGTCAAACACTGACGCTTTGGGATGGCGACTGACCCGACCTCCGATCCCAAAGCGATAGTATTTGCCAATATTCAATGGTGTTTCTTACAAAGTGGACCTTCAACTTTTTCAACTCTGCAACAACTGGGAAAACCTCACCTGCTGACGAAGACCGTGAGATACGGTCAAAAGCTTCCAAATAGCTATTAAATGGCCATTTTGGTGTGATTGTTCTCTCAATTAAAAAAAAAATCTTTTGAAACACATGTAATTGCGTGCCTGGATCTACATGTCCAGATCTTAGACATGTTATCGAGTGTTAGATGTAAAGAAGTAGGCGCGGGGCCCCATTAGATCTCAACTGAGATGAATTACATAACATAAAATGTACCCATTAAAAAGTCAGCAAACACATTATGAACATACGAACATGTCAGTGGTGAATGTGCCGTGTGCGGGTGGTCGTCTAATATAGATGCATGAGATTGCTATCGTGGCTGCGTCTAATAATCACGCAACAGTTCTTTCATAACAAAAGGCTTCATGTTTTATGCATGTTCAGGGATCCAGGAGCCAAATTAAGATTAATGGGCATCAACATTCCTAACAGAGAATCTTCTTGGAGCTGACAGACACATTCAGGAGTACTTCAACCGCGAAAAGAAGGGAATTTCAGTTTGGTGTGGAATGAAATCAGGGGGGAAGATGTGCATCCAAAAACTGTCAACACTTCAATACAGCACACAAAGTGTTACGGGGCATTACAAAAGGAACAGAATTAATGAGAAACGACCTGATGATTAATGAATCTTTAATGAATAACTCCTGGATTACTGTGATTAGAGGAGGATGTAGCTGATAATGATGAGAGCAGAATGGACTGGGAGATAATGCATTATTAATCCATTAGACAATGATGAGTTCATCAATATCCATGAATGGACTTTCTGACCGCCGACTTCGTGAGTCGCTCCTATGACTGAGAATTATTACATTTCGACTATATTTGAAGTGGGTGCAGCTTTTAAAGACTTCCTGGCTCGGGCGGCTCAGGAAACTCACAAACCGGCTGCATGTGTTGTAAATCCACTCCTGTGACGCCACTCAGCATCAGCTTCGGATTAAGTCTTTATATTGGTTTCCACTGGTGCGCCTAACCATTTTATTTAGGTGATTTTAGCTGTACCCACTTGTACGTTTTAATTTCTTAGCACGTCATGGGAATGATTGTAAACGGGAATTTTCCTTCATTTAAACCACAGACAACAAATTGCGATATCCTCAGCTGTTAAAAAACACCGACAACGTAGCTTGCGATCAATGAAGGACTCACACGTTCGTTATCCCCCATGCAATTTCTTTTTTTTACCATTAGCGACTAAGCTAACTAAGCTAAAGTCCATTGTCTGAGAGACTTTCAGAGCAACACAGAGGAGTTGGATTCTTACATTTTTGACATGAAACACGGACCCTGCAAGTGACTTTTGCGTACCAACGTTTTGTAAGGAGCAATATCTAATGAATGTTAGCAACCAAGCCCCGTTCTCCCCTACACGTTTTTCTGTACTTTTCATGATCATGAAGCAATGAGGGTTTACTTAGCAACTGCTCAAAGAGATTTAAAATGCCCTTGAATGCTCTCTGATTTACACACATTGATACTAATGCCACAACTGTACAATGCATTCCTCTGTTTTGATTATTGAACAGCAGCTTGTTTCCGGCATCCCCGCACCAGGGGGCGCTGCAGGGAACGGTCCGGCCAGCGCTGCACTGTGTGGCGCTGCTGTCAGGTGGTGGTGGTGGTGATGTGATCTTGGGTCAAACAAAAGGCTCAGTGTGTGTCCATTCATTTTTCGCCCCTGTGTGTTTATGAACCCCGCCCACGTGGTCGCGGGCCGGTGGCATGATGTTTGCCCAAAGGTGCCCTAATGGATTTTTTCGCCACCATGCCACACATCCAGCCCAGGGCGTGTTGGTGTGGTGTGTGTGTGTGTGGGTGTGTGTCTGTGTGTGTAAGAGAGCTATATTTAGAGATGTGGATTGCCAGTAAACACGCTGAGTAATACTTAGATGCGTCATTTTTAAGATCCTATGACTCTTATTATCTAAACATAATGCACACTCACACACACACACACACACACACACACACACGCACATAGCAAAACTGAGCAGGCGCTTTCACCAGCAGGTCACTTGGGGATACTTGTGAGGACAGGTGTGTTCTGCTGTACCCTTGCACAGTTGGAGTAGCAGTATCAGAGCGAAAACTTTTTCATTGACTCTACATCTCTTTTGGAAACACACACACACACGCACACACACTCGATGTCCTCATAATGCGACTCTCCTCCTTATCCCTTCACATTCATCATGCTGTCATTCTCCTCCCTGCCAGCGGAGGGTCTCCCTTTCAGCTAATTAAATCAGAAGCTTATCCTCATAGCGCGGAGAGAGAAAGAGAAGGGAGAGGGAGGAAACAGAGACCGAGACTCATTAGTGTATCTACACAAACACTAATAATGATTGTGCTAATAATCTCCTCGCAGACGACCCCACTCTACTTCAACTCTACTGTCCAAGCACACGCGCACATAAACTGGATTACAGTCAGCGGGCGAAATGGACAACCCCTAAATTCTGGAGGGACCCTGTGACAAGATCTTATAGGTGCCCTCCATTGAGTTAGTGTTGCAGTTCCATACAGTTGAAGGACTTAGAAGAGACAGATCAGCAACAAAATAGTAAAAATTAAAGAAGCAGAGTTGGGATTTGGTGTTGTCATCATGGAATTTCCAACTTTGATACAATACCTTGAAAAATAGCGATATTCTATATCACGTTCAATACCACAGGGAAAAATGTATACAGCAAAATGACACTTTTTTTCTAAACATTCAGTTTTTTCTCTTTGGATCAGGCCTCGGCCATTGTCGGGGCCATCTGTGAGCGTCCGTGGCTCAAGTTATTTGGCGCTGGATGGCCCTTGTTGGTGGCTTCTTGGCCGTTTGAGCGTGTAGAACTGGCGGCTCATCGGTGAGAGAAATCACTCCGATTGGTGAAGCAGTGCACGGAGAGAGAAGGGTTTGTATATCCTTTCACACAGGTGCAGAATGTACAGGCTTATTGGCCAGTGTTGCGTTCAAGTGCAGCTTTTTGGCCACGACACAGGCGACGTGAGGCGACGCAACAGTCAGCCTTTGTCGGAAACTACTTCTTTGGTGGCAGTTTGGTGTGTCAGGGCCCTAAATGAGCCTGGGTCGAGGTTGTCGCTAACTCCATGGCTAACCTCCTCCACTTGAACCAGCTGGTTGCGGACAAGACATGACTTGGCCCGGGTCCTGAGGAGCTGCAGCATTAATTCAGCAACAAACAGCCTAAATTGTACACGCACTGCGTTTCACGGACACTCTTTTTCTCTGACCACCGGCTGCACACTTGCTAATGTTAGCAATGTTAGTCCTTGCTACTTCTGCACCATTTTAGTTTGGAAAAACATTGTATTGCAAGATGGCTGGCGGATGCGTGTGTCAGCTAGCTTATATGTATTGAGAAACACTAGTCGAGGTATCCTTACTTTTAGTTATGGCATGTTATGACTGTAAAAAACACATTTCCCATAATGCAAATCAACACCGTCTTCCAATTGACCTACCTCGCCTGATAACATAATAATTACAATAACAACAAACAACAAATAAGGTAAATTAAGAGCAGAAAATAAATAACAAGGATTATTAAACATTGTGGGACAAAATAAAGTTGAAAATTAAAACATGGCGACTTTTTTAACTAACATATTTATTCATACTTACTCATAAATACCTTTCTTGAAAAAGAAGGCTTCAGGAAATTGCCCCGATGATGTCACCAGGGGCCCAACGGTGAATTTTTGCCCCCTGACCCCAGAACAGGCTGATCCGGCCATGCAAGAAGCAGCGAGGGGTGTTTCGTGCCAGCAGCACACATTGAATTGAACTGAAGTAAACTGAATTGGACTGATGTGAATGAGGGTATTGAGGGCAGGGGGAACTACACCACACACACACACACACACACACACACACACACACACACACACACAGGAAACTTCTTCTATTTTCCCGTTTGTCACCACTTCCATGCCAGTGAATCTGAAGCACTGGATTTAAAAAAAAAAAAAAAATGAGCTGAGCAGAAGTCAACTGAGCCGCACTGAATTGAGAGAGTGAGAGAAAGGAGAAGAGGGGAAGGAGACGGCAGGGATGCACGGAGAGAGAGAGAGAGAGATAGAGAGAGGGGAGGAAGCGAGAGGGAGAAATACTCACACTCACACGGTCAGAGGAGGAGAGAGAGAGGAGTGACATCACATCTCCCAGCCTCTCTCTCCCTCTCCGCGGCACCTTTGCTCCACTTCTCGCCGAGGAGGCGCGCGTACACACGGTTCCTCTCTGTCCTCCTTCGCCGCTGATAAGAATAAAAAAAAAAAGAAAAAGGAAAAAAAGGGGGCTGGACCAGCGAACAGGAGGGGTTAAAAGGCAAAACAAAAAATTCCTGACAGGATGAACAACAGTTTTGTTAACATGGCGTCGATAGGCGACTTCGACCCGCTCAACGCGACCATCCCGGCCACCAAAGTTGAAATCACAGTGTCCTGCAGGTAGGTGTCTTTTTTTTAACCTGCTCTTTTTTTTTGTAGTCGAACAGGGTTACGGGGGAAAAAAAAACACCGAGCCGTGAAAGCAGCTGGAACTCACCTGTACAGAGCTCTAACTCCGTCCAAGTTTCTGTTTAGTTTCATGACGGCTGTAGCACCGAGGATACGTGAAAATGTGCCATTACTATTGGACCTTGTGTACTATTAGCAGCGCTAGCTTAATGAGACAGGTGTGTTGTCAGTTGGTCACTTTCACTGCACTTCTTTCACTTCTTTCACAATGACAGCACATACACTGGTGTATTACAGCAAACCTGTATGTTATAGCAAGCTTATGTGAACATTACGTTCGTACTATAAAGGTGAGAAGAAAGGAAAAACCCAGTTAAGTCCGCTCAAACTCACTTTTAAGTTGCGTGGCTTCGCGTTTATTAAAGGTTTTAAGCTAGCGTGTTTACGCTGAAACTACGAGCAAGACGTGTGTTTTATGGCTGTTTGAAACACAACGTCGGACATGTAGCTGTTAGTTTCACTTTAAGACCCATATATAATGAAAATATAGTGCCACCATTGGAAATAGAGACAGTATGATAAGGTTTAAACTGATTATTTGATATTAAAGACACTATATGGATTCGCGCCACGAGAATGCTAATGAGTCATTCCTCATTTTTTCCATACTGTATCTGTGTATGCTGTCGTCGCTGTTGCTTGTTGGTCACCTCTTTAAGAGAATTGCATCATTTTTGCCTCATCAACGCACACAAAAGCTGTTTAAATCATGATATCCAGTTGTGGTGTGTGCGGGCGTTATCTGACGTGATGGAAACAGACAGAGGAAGCATGGTTGCGGGGCTGGTGTGTGTTTAACCCTCCCTGAATGAGGGCTTTCTCCCTCATTCAGGGAGGATTTTCCTTTCTGCCACATGAGTGGGCTGAGAAATGCAGAGAATGTGGTTTATTTCTGCCAGACGGGTGACCCACTGGTCGGCTACAAGGCTGTGTGCTTCACAGGTCAGCCACATGTTCTCAGGAAGCCCCCCCTTGTCAGGGAATCCAATTAAATGTGTCAGCTCCATCAAATAAAATAGGTCACGTGTTCAGTGGTGTCTTTCTGCCATGGAGAGGTGGTAGCTTGATACACATTTAAAAGGTTAGGATGGAGAAAACAATGTACACAAAGACAAAAGCTGTTGAATTTGACTGTATATTATAGTCATGCCCCTCAAGCTGCATTATCATTGTGAAACAGGTTGCAGTGTTCCTTCTTTACAGTGACACCATCGCCAGGCCACAGCAAAACAAACAGTTGGCTTTATCTTGTGACCAGCAACATATTAAAAAGGACCTTAAACCTGAGAACAAATTCGCAAAAAAAATAATAATATATATATATATATACAAATAATACCAAAATTACCCAAAACTATACAGGTCTGGAGGCCTGGCCAAAATGTGCAAAATGATCGGTGAAGTCTGGGCCGTAGGAGCCTCTCTATACTAAAAGACAACATAACTAAACTAGCAAACAAAGCTGCGAAAACAGGACTACCAGACCTCCACCCGCGAAAGTAAACAAAATACCAACTGAGGACAAAGACAGAGATAGTCCGAACTGTTTGGTCAGTGGAAGGGAGTCTTCGACCTCCCTTAAATGTGTGACAGATGAGGAGCACCTGAGAGAAAGGGAGAACAGAGGAGGAGAAAACACAGAAGGGGGGGAGCATGTAACACCAATCATATCTCTATAGATCTCTGTGTAATGTATGATGTTAAAGTGCTCATAAGGATTCAGTGTATTCATGTTAATGTTCACAGGAGACCGTTCATTGTGCTTGTATGTCTGATGTTGTGTAAATCGGTCTTGGCTTTGCTTGTAAAAAGTGAATACTTCCCAGAATTAGAAAAACTTGTTCCCTCTCCGACTTGGACAGATACTCCAATGATTATAATGAAACTGAAACTGGAAATTTATTTGCGTGTTTATGCCGCTGCTATGTTTTTCTTGGGTGTGTTTCCTAGTCCTACTATTGGTGCATCGTCATATATTCATGGTAAATTTATTGGAAATTAAACAGTAGTTTATAGTTTTTTCACTATACCAACAACTAAATGCTTTATAAACAATTAATTAAGTGATGGCACAGGTTTATAAACCATAGCTTATAAAGCATTTCATTGTTTGTTAACAGTTCAAGAATTATCAACTTAAGTCTTAATGAAGGCTATAAAAAAGACGTACCTTGACTTTAAACACGCAACATTAATCCATCTATCATTTCGGTTCCCAGGAGCTGGTTAAACAATTACCCCCAAAGTCAAATGTCAGTGCTCTTATTTTGATTTAAGTGCATGATAGAAAAGTGGATTGTGGCTTGACGTTGTTGCTTGTAAAAAATCAAGCTGTACGACTTGATTTTAATGCTACACTACTAATCTGAGAGGAGTGGACAGAGACAGTTTCCCATCCTGCCTAAGCCCCTCAGATACTGTAGTTACTGTATCTCCACAAGATTTTAGTCCCATCTCCTTAGTAACAGAGAGATCATGCCGTCTTGTAGCTGAATATATGCACACGTTAGGCAGACTTTGCTAATGTCTGAGTCACCCAGATCCTCAGCCCCCAGGGGGGTGTTGTTTCCGTGGCCAGCTCCAACCTGAGGTAAAGCATTAATGCCATCGTTACGGCCAGGTATATGCGTGTTCACGTGGTTACTTGTTTTTGTGAGCTTTAAGCATATATGTTAGGGTCCGTGTCAGTGCATATGCCATTGTTTTTGTTAGTGGACAAAAAGGGCAGTGTACAATATCACCATGGTTACTTTTATTAAAGTTTCCCTCTGTGTGTGTAGGGGGGTGTTAGAGTGAGAAATTTCACTGAGGAGGCAATGTCTTAATAAGAGAGAGCAATCAGAATGAGTGGTCGCTTCATCAGACAGTTGGGATCATAATATGAGTAATAATGTGGCTTCAATGATAGTCAGTCACTGACATTCACCATTAATCTAGGATGAAAGAAAAAAGGTTTCTGTCATGGCAAGTCATTTAGTTGAGTCTAGGGCTGCATCTAGTGATTATTTTTTATTGCTGATCAATTTTAACGATGAATCGATTCATCTTTTAGTCTACAACAGTGTTTTTCAGTCCTGGTCCTCGGGGCCTCCTGCCCTGCATGTTTAGAGGTATACCTGTCCTAACACACCTGATTCAAATGATCTGCCTGATAACGACCCATTCATTTCAATCAGGTGTGTTGGAGCAGGGCAACATCTGATATAAAACACGCAAGGCAGGGGGCCCCGAGGACCAGGATTGAAAAGCAGTGGTCTATACATTTTTTTTTAGTTAAGAAAAATGTTGTCAGTTAACATTTCTGTAAACCTCTGATGTCTTCCCATTTTATGTCTGTCATATGTACGATATTGACATTTTTAACAGTACATGTCAGCCAGTCACCACAGTTATTTCCACGTCACACCAGTCGATGATTTTAAGAAGACCTCTGGACAATTTCAAACTATGTTCGTGGCTACAAAAAAAATATTTTTGATGAGAAGTTGGACAGCTCAGCTGCGTTTGTGTTTTTAATCAGACCTTGTGACACGTCCTGCAGTGTTAGTGGTGATAAAACAGGTATTTTATGCCAAAAAATGATCTTTTCTAACCCTCACCAAGTGGTCTTTGTGCCTAACCCTATCCAGACCATAAGCACAGCATTGTCACAACATAAAATTGTTGCTGCAACATAAAGAAATGTAAAGTCTTAACACGCACTGTACATGGGTTGCAGAAACGTACATTGGCAGCATTTATTTTGACGATTGTGTCGGCGCTTCACATTTTTCAAGGGCCCAAAGTGACGTTTCGAAATAGATTCTTTTCTCCATTCTAAAGATTTCAACAGATTTTTTTAATTTACTATCATAAGTGAAAAAGAAAAATGTGTATGTTTGACATCGAAACGCTAAATCGATTATCAAAAATAGTTCCCAATTAGTTTCCTTTCAACTGAGTAATTTATCCATTGACAAGTGAGTCCAAAGTCTTATGTTCGAGTCCATCTTATAGAAATGAGTCTGCAAAAACAACTTTCATTTGTCTTATTTCTAATGCGAGTCGGAGTTCTTGAAAGATGTTGAGCGTGCATTCTGCCTTTTTGATGTTGTAACCTGTTTCTCAAAACACTGCAACGGGCAATCTGCCAAAAAGTGACATAATCATAACATGTTTTCACTTTCAATTCAATATTAACACTAAATAAGCATTTTCAAGATACTGAATTACTTTTTCAAATGGATTTTTAGAAGAGGGAAAGACAAGAAAACAGGAAAAGAAAAAGAGACCTGAGGACCTCCAACTCTCATTCAGAGAAGCTGTAATAGTGAGTGGGAACATTGCTGTTGCAGAAATATTGACAAATCCTAGTAGCCTACGTCTCCAGCTAATTCAGATAATGCTCTGATGCTATGGGGCTATGAAGTAAGAGCTTGGCTCAGACTCAGTGGGCAGCTGCAGACATTTTGCTGATCGATGGGAGAGCCCGAGGAATCAGCTGGGATCAATACACTACCAGGTCTACCCTACTGAGCTGTACAAAAGCACACATGCATAAAAGTATGTTCACACATACTGTATAGTTGTTCATATATGAATGACCGTACACACGGACCATTCCTCACCCGCGCGCCAACAGTCACAGAAGAATAAATTACTCCCTGATGCACTTTAGTGTTTCCAGGGGACTCTGCTGTGAATGGCCTTAAGCCCAAATATTCTATTATGGTCATCGATCAGGCCAGCACACAGGCGGCTACCTGTTTTTTCACACTCACACACACACACACACACACACACACACACACACACAAAATAAGTATTTCTCATTTTTGTGATATAAGTGATATGCTTGGAGCAAAGTTGAAGAAGATGAAGTGTGTGCTGAGGGAACTGGGCTGATGCTTTACTGATGCTTGGGGTTTTTTGCTATTATGTCGATGTCACTGTGTTTTTGTAACAACTTAAATTTGTCTTTATTACAGAGTTTCAAAAAGTGTCAAAAGCCTGCCTTGTCAGAATTTCTGACTTGCGTACTTGATAAATCAGATGTTTAGATTATATGTAAAAGGTAACTTTTGACAATGTTGGATTGTATTTTGTTCCGGTAAGGTCTTTGTACAGCCTCTTAAAAGGGTTGTAGAAAAACATCTTTTATATCTTTATGTTTCTAAAAGTGAGGCAGCAAAGACTCATATCATATAACGGTACTGTAACTCAGGTATTATCAATACTTTGTGTGAAATAGAGAGTAGGCTGAAATATATGTATCCAGGGGAAATTGTAAGTGCTAGAGAGTGACAGACAATCTGCTGCTGTATACTGCATTATGGATTGCTCCTGCTAATGCTAATATGTCATCATTCAAAAGGGGTTTGTGTGTAATGTTAGTGGTGGATTGCTTCATTTCAGATTGTTTCTTTTAGGGCTGCAAGTAACTATTGCTTTCAGAATTAATTAATCTGCTGATTATTTATGATTATTTAGTCTATTAAAGGCCAAACAATTGTACAAAAAGCTCATCACAATTTCCCAGAGTCACATCTTCAAGTTGTTACTTTTGTTTAACCAACAGTCCAAAGCCAAAAGACTCAGAAAAGCTGCAAATCCTTATAAGAAGGTGGAACCAGCAAGTGTTTAAGTGCTTGTGTACTAATGTTCTTTCAATCGACTAATCGATTAATCGACTTATCATTGCAGCTCTTGTTTCTTCAGTCTGTGGTCTCTTGTAAGTCATTTTCCTACCAGCATGATAGAAACGACAGAAACGATATTTACAGAGAAACAAGCTCACAGGCTCAGAAGAATGACCCTGAAAAAATGTAAGGGTACTCGCTTTTGAGAGAAAGTGAAACCGTTTTTTCCCGAAATGTCTTTCAGACCACTTGACACATCTTTCTCTGTCTGTCTTTTGGACTCTGTCCCTCTCTCTTTGTGTAAGCCATCCATCCCAGCACTGTCAGCAAACATCCAAACTGTTGACAGTAATAACTCTCAGATTCTCTCTTCTGTCTACCTTTTTTCTTCTGTCAGGCGACGGGAAGGATTATAGAAAACATTTCCTTCCTGTATCCATTGTTGCCACAACATATTAGTTGTGGTGTAGAGGAAAATAAGAGAGACAGGTGGTTAGTTATGATTTGGGCCGGCTTTGTACTGCATGTGTGAATTCCTACAACCTGCAGGAGTACATGGTTGCATCTGGGTGAATGTAAAGTCATATTGTTTCCCCATTTTAGGCTGCTTAGAAATTTAAAAAAACTTACAAAACAATAGGTCTCAGTAAGTCTTAATCATCCCAAATACTTAATGTCAGTAAGTCCTTGTGTATACAAATTGTTCCTGACTGATTTCAGTGGAAAAAAGAGGCCAAATTTGAAAACGAGGTCATATTTGTGGAGGCCTGAAGGCTGGGACACGCCACTGCTGTGATCCTAATGGATTCACTCAAAAAATGTGTCATCGCATCAGCTTCAAGCCACAAGTAGTCCCGCGGCTTTAGGTATTTCTTGTCATGCTAAATCTGAGTTAAAATACCCATTACATAATAGCAGTTTAAGCTAATCTGTTGTGACAACTTAATGTTTTTCCTTATTGATTGTGTGCTGTTGTATGATGTAGATTTCCTGTGAGTACACAAGATGCTAAAGGACAAAGTCTACAGGCTCCGGTGCCCTGAGATCTTAAGAGTGGGTCGTTGTTGAATCATGTATCTATTATTCAGGCCCTGCCTCGGGAAACCACAGGTGAGAGTTTACTCATCAGTGGACCAAACCAAACTCTCACACAGGAGCTGGATCACTGCAGAGTCAAATGGAAAACATTCAGCAGAGTGTTAGAATCAGTGGCTTGGTAATCAAAGGCTTGACATCGTATTCAAGCGGCCGCTTATATTCTTTCTCCTGGTGCAAAACCTGGCCTTTGTCGAGTTTTGATTGGGCTCATTTGGCAGCATGGTTGTCGGTGTGTGTTTCCAGGGAGAAACAAAAGTAACATCTTATTCCTTCTGTCGTCCCTCCGATCCTTCCAACGCACTGCTGTTGCTTTAATGCTGAGCGCAGCATGAGCACAGGCACATGAACAAACCTTTTATATTGATTTAACATCATTTGCATATGATCTCCCACTACCAGCTGTATGAGTACTACCAAATCCATATTAATAAGCCTGGTGGATTATTCATGCCATTGAGATGGAAAGGAAATTACTTCAGCTGGATTCAATGGTCATTTAAGGTAGAACTGTGAATAATGTAGGAAAAATACTGGAAGCAAATGAGGTAAATCATGTTTTGGCTCCTGCTACCCTTGCAGCCTACTTACTCTGCCTTTCAGTCACTTCTCTGGCCTGACTTGCTAATTTCTACCCTGAGTTTGTCTCTGTCAGTCAGTCATGCTGCCCCCACAACCAGTCATTTACAGTAAGAACTTTGTATGGCTATGTGTGTCTGTTGTGTTTGTATTTCTGTGGCTATTTGTATGTGTGAGTATTTGTTGATGTAAACACCCCATAGACCATTGAAACTGTGAGTTCCCACATGTTCCACATAAGCTTTTTGTGCTTTTTCTAAATAGCTTTGTTTGCCAAAGGAAAATATTTAGATGACATTCACACCTTTCTAAAAGCGCAGTTGTTTCTTGTTTTACCAACACAAACAGCACAACACAAAGTCTTCCTAAGCCAATATTCCATGAAGGTTGGAAACATCATGGATTTTTAAGACTGGTGTGTTGCCAAAAGGTTTGGACTGCAGCTGCCAAAAGCCAGTATTTTTGTGGCTTCTTTGTATGTGAATAATTTACCACAGATCAAAATAATTTCTTGCACTCAAAGAAGTGTACTCCTTCCATCTTGGAAACGATTCTGAAGCAGTATGTAAATTGTAAGATATTAATATCTGGAATAGAAAATAGTGGCAGCTTTTTAAACATAAAGTTTGTCAATCAAAAGGGTGAAAACAAAAGACATAGTTTGATGACAAAGTGAAGTAGCAATGGATCAGGGGAGTTGTTATCTTCATTGTTCAAGAGCCACTGCCAATGCTAGTGAAAATCTATCTGATGTGACTGACGTATTCTCAGACACGTTTAGGATTATCCAACTACACAACTCAAAAAGTATATTTAAAAGGTGTAGTTGTTTTTAGACATTTTAATTTCAGAAATATATCATATTATATCTTTAAAGCCTTAATATTTCATCGATGCACTCCACAATCTGGAATCCACTTACCTGTGTTCAACTGACGAATAAATACATTTCTAACTGATAACGAAGTTATTGAGCAGTTTTTCAATTCAGTTGTAGGTTTAACAAATAGCCGTTCAGTTGTTTCTAATACCTTTTAATATGTGTGTGTATGACAGGAGGAGTACCTGACATTTGTGCTGCAGAGAGGTGAATATTGCATAAGGACTAAATTATCAGCATGCATTGTGATCAATGTGTCATTGTAATATTGATATCAAAAGTAATATTACACCGCCATGAGCACTGAGATGTGGCTGCCGGATACAAATAGATTTAATCTACAGCCGGCAGGGACCTGCAGTATGAGGGGATGGGCTGTTCTCTCAGGCCGAGGTCTAGACCTCTAAGACATAAATCTTGTGTTTTGATGAATAACAAATACAGGGGCGTCCATTAAAGTTGTATAAGGTGAGGCTACTGTTAAGCCCTTGGCTTGTGACGAGTTAAAACAGGCAGCAGTCAAAACACTTTAAACTCCACTTTGGAATATTTTTATCAGTCAGTCCAAAATCTCAAAAAGTCTTTGCACAAGTTAAAAAAAAACATATTGATTTTCCTATTGACTACCATGCAGTTTAGTCTCCATGTTGGCTTTGGAGCAAAGTTCATGTCTATATCGTTGAAGAAAGTAAGAGAGAGCTCAAATAACATCTGGAGGGGAAAAAAAAGACTGCCAGTATGAAAACAGTGATCTGGTTGAATGTCAGCATGAGAAGAAGATAGAGGGAAGACACTCCAGGTTATTGGGCCACAGCCAAGGAAAAGATGAAAAGTAGGTTGGGTAAATGTAGGTTGTGAAAGGCTGGATCTTACAAAAACAGATACAGACTTTGAACCGTTGAGACAAAAAGAAAAAGGTTGACATTTCAGATTTCTTTGCAAGAACACAGCTGTAATTATGAATGTATCTCTTTTTGAAAAATAATCCCTCAGAAAGGATTATTAATATGAGGGATTTTAAATTAGGTGTTTCATCACTGACTGCATGAGGCAGCAAAGGAGCCAGTTGAGGTGGTTCTGACATCTGATCAGGATATATCCTGTGAGATTTTCTGGTCACGTCCTACATATAGGAGACCCAGAACCCGCTCGAGATCCTGTCTGGCTTGGGAACGCAACCCAGGAGGAGCAGGAAAACAGGGACGTTGGATCAAAGGAGTTGTTGTCTTTTGTCTGTAAAATGTGAAATAATGACGTCTTCAGTTTGCTTCTTTTGTCCAACTGACAGTCCAGCACCCAAACTCTTTGTTTCTGCTTGTAAAAATGACAAAGAAAAGCAGCAAATCCCTACATTTAAGAAACTAAAAACATGCAAATGTTTGATATTTTTGCTTGAAAATATACTCAGACTATTAATCAGTTATCAAAGTAGTTTGCAGTGAATTATCTTGCATCGATTAATTGACCAATTCTAGATCATCTAGAACAGGAAGCCCTAGCTAAATGGAATACCTTTCTTTCCACATTCTGCCTTTCA
Organism: Lagodon rhomboides; assembly: GCA_039737535.1. Taxonomy (NCBI): domain Eukaryota; kingdom Metazoa; phylum Chordata; class Actinopteri; order Spariformes; family Sparidae; genus Lagodon; species Lagodon rhomboides. The sequence continues at coordinate 16,181,211 of CM077805.1, read as the reverse complement.
ATCTGTGACTCTTAGGATTGTATCACGTGCCCACTGTGGACGTCATTAATGTGGATTGTATTGATTCACATTTCAAAACTCTTGGGTTGCATTTTTCTTCAAAGCAACTAAAGAAAATCACGCAGCCTTTTATTTTAAAGTGTTAGGGGTGAACCACTTACTCTGTAACCCCACCCCTTTTCCACCACGAGTCATGCACGACCCGCTATCTATTTTCAGGTCGCTCACTCCCACTCTGTGTATGGGAAGTGATTGCGTTGACCTTTTTGGCCCCATAGAGCTCACATAATGGTTCCCTTATTGAAGAAGCCACTGACAACCGTCACTTTGAAGGGAAGACAGGGTCGCCTGCTGCGTGCCAGTTCAATGCCAGCCAAAAGCACAAAAGGATGTGTGCGCGGTGAGGACGGCCGCTAACTTTTCCTGTCTGTTTACATGTGGCTCTGAGCAGCAGGGAGCGCAAATGATTTTGGATAAGAGCACAGTGGTGGTGGCAATCAGTGAGACAAAGCTGTATTGAAGAAACCCTTTCTGAGCTGCCATGAATTGATGCTATTGTCTTTGTCTGTCTTACACTAACTGTTTCTGAGTGGGGGCTGCTCTCAGAGTCTGTTTATGCGAGAGTTTTTGTGAAGCCACAGATTGAAATCTGGTTTGGGCTTTCTCTAGTCCGGTCAGTAAAGATTTATGCACTCGGAGGAAATTACCGACTCGGAGGGAATTACTATCGACCCCCGTCCTGCTGCTATTCTCTCGCTGCGGGTGGCTTTCTACATAAGTCACCAGACAGTATGCGCACAGTGTCACAACATGTGTGTGTCTGTGTGTGTTTAATTGCACGTTGCGGCGCACACATTGCGAGAAGGCACACACGCCAACCACACACTGATACAAAGCCTCCGCTCCATACATCAAGCTGTCCTGCTGCAGCAAGAAAATGGATTGATAAAGATCTGACAGAGAGGAAGAGCTATTGGCAAAGGTCAAGGTATACAATACCTAAACACACACATACACGCGCACAAATCAGTTGTGTACCACTTTACTACTACATGCAGAAGTAATAAGTGGAAGGGTAATCGGTGGACATGCTGACCTTACTCTCAAGGTTAGACAGCTGTGGTGGTGTTATTTTAAAATGCAGGTGATATTGCACAGACCCAAGGACACACACACACAAACACATCCACTCCTTTCACATCAGCATGTCAAAGGCAAGCTAACCTGAGTCAAATGTATGGTTACAAATAATAGAATTATAGTATCTTCTCCATTGCCCGTCATTGCCACTGCTGAAAAGTTACATTTTGAATATTTTGTATTAATTGGATTTTCTATTGGACTTCTTGTAGGGCTTGTTTATTTTATCAAGTACTACTTACCGACTGCTTCTTTTTGATACCTTATCTAAAAAAGGGCAACTCAAGTAGGGTCGCTAAATAAGGTAAAGTTAGTGGGAAAACCTGAACAGATTGGTAAACTTGCACACAAACCTGCCCGAAGCTATGTTTTAATACAAAAATGAGTAATTTAGCCTTGTAACCATTTTTCCTGACCTGAAGTCATTGACAGTTGCGGCTTTTCCTCTTGGGGAGAAGATGACACTGGTGTCTCTGAAGCCACTGGTCTTACTAACCTGGTGCAGCTGTGCACCCTGCAGTTTTCTCCCGGCTTTATTCTGTTGTTCTTATTCCCAATTTTTCCCGATATCATCCTCCCACATTTTATGCATATATTTTAACAGATTACCCTACTTGAAGGACAATGGGTTTTCGATTAACAGCCTGAAACAATGTCTGTAGTTAACACAAGCATTTACAGATTTTCAAGTTCTGGTCTATGACATAAAATACGTCAGTGTTTATGTGTCTTAAAAAATGTGGTTGATAACAAGTGGCTAAATGTGACTACAGAGGTTTTTGGCGACTTTCTTTCTTGTTTGCTATAGAACTTATTTTTAGCAGTGAACAAAAATCATGGTTGTCGAGGGAACCAGGGTAAAGCTAACTTTCTGTCTATCATACTAAAATAAATCATCCCTCCTCCTCTCTACTGTATTTAGTTACCTCCAAATGTTTTAGTAGCATCTCAGCACACGAAAAGTACTGTTTAACTGGAGACTTGTCCATACTACGTGGTAATGGGTTGTTACAGTCAGTTACCTAAAGATATGGAGCAATGATACCAAGATCTAATTTTCAAGATTTTGTCAGAAGTATGCAAGTAGCAGAAATCCTCGAGGGTTATCTTCAGAATAATCCTGTAGGATAAATGACAGTGAGAACTGTTGACCTCTGGGTCAAACAGGCGTTAAAAGCTCTGCTCAATGAGCCATCTGAGAACGTGACAAAGTCCTAATAGCAAATGAATTCATCAATAACTACCAAGATGTGCCGCAGAAAGCTCGAGGGAGCAATTCAGCTGAAGGACTGCATATGGGCTGCCACATATTACGCACAGTATGTGCGATGATGAAATTAAAAGCATTTCAACACTCATGCATGCACACACACACACTCTCAGATATTTGTGCTGCTGAGCCTCCCGTCAGTCAGCTGATGACATTTTCAGCGCGAATGACACACACACACACACATAAAATCCGATCACATTTGACACTGACATTTTATTTTACACTCTGATGTAGATTGCCTCCTGTGGAACATAAAACCATGATAAAAAAGAATCAGAAAATCTCCTCTAAATTCCACCAGCTCAATTAGATTTTTTCTGACATTTGGGGTGTGATATCTGGATAGAAACTGGCCGTATCTGATGAGGATTTTCCTCTGCTGTTTCGCAAAACAAAGATGCGACGTTGCACACAGAGCTCTCAGATTGTCAGCGCAACACAGATTTCGACCATTTGACAAGTGAGATTACTTGACATACAGTAAATCACCCTCACAGCCCTATTTATAGCCAGCGAGCGACAGGGACGGAGGGGAGAGAGAGAAACTGGCTGGCCTAATGAAGTCATCTCCATCCCGGTCACATAGCACAGAGGCTGTTTGAATTCCTTTAGGGATGCTTCCTCCCGCTCTGTCTGTTCCCCCTCTCTCTCGTAGGAGCCCCTGGCCTCGGACTGCACATTCAAGCATGTCTCTCTATTTCTCTTACATTCGCAAATACACACTTGGCGTCCTGTTGATGTCCACAGCGCTTACGTCGCGAGGAAAAAGAGAGCTGTGGAAGTTAGTACTGTGCGGAGGGGGCGAGTATAAAGAGACAAACCACCATCGTCCTCCCTTCCTCATCAAAATAGTAACGCAAACATGTGCACACTATGCTTACACACTCACACTGACCGTTACATTCTGTAACACTATTACAGACAGACATGTGAGGACACAATCACAAACCACCACACCAGCACAGCTCATTTTTACACACACAAAAAGCATGCGGGCGCGTCTCATTTGTGTGTGTTGACATTGACATTGCAGTATAAGCAGACTGTATGACTTAGCATGAATTATAAAAACATACGATACATCTTTATGTCCTTACCTCCCCGTCTGCTCTGTATGGCCTAAGCACACACACGTTTTTCTGTATCGAGCGGTTACGGAGGCCAGTGATGTGTTGACGGAGGAAACTATAGGCGAGTTGGACTAAACTGCAATGAAAGCAGTGACAAAGGCAATTAAGGTAAAATGCCACTAGCACAGATGTGTTGCTGTGTGTGTTGTCCATGACTGATGTGTATTTTCCTGCACATGTCTGTGTGTAAATGGATAGCGGCGTGGCACATTTCAGTGTGTGTGTGTGTGTGTGTGTGTGTGCTATGATGTTCTCTTGGCTCTCCCAGCCCTTGTCAAGAAGAATTAGGGCAGCCCTTGTAAAGAAGCAGAGAGAGAATACAAGCTGCTGATGCTCCCCTTCACTCTGTGTGTGTGTGTGTGTGAAAGTGTGTGTGTGTGTGACAGAGAGAGAGTGAAATTGGGGAGGGGATTGTGCAAGCATGTGCTTTTCTTCGTGCTCTGTAGCGAATGGTTGTTACCAGCACTTTTGATAGATCAGTAAACATGCAAAAGGAAAGAAGTGATGAGAGGAGGAACACAAAAGAGAGGGAAAAAGGGATGCAGGTACCTGTAGCACTGTGCTCAGCGACCTGTTGAGATCATCTGAGCATGCCCAGTTGTCTCCTCTCGCTCCACATGTTTCCAAGAATATTCCTGGTCTGTTGCTAAGCACGGCTACACACACACTCAGCGGAGAGTCCTGCAGTGGTGCATGTGATTCAGAGAAGTGCATGAAAGGCCAAGAGAATAGGACCTCTATTTAAATTTGAATGCATGTTTAACAACCCACCAGGAAAACACTTGAGCTGAAGCCAGAATATTTCAAAATATAACATAAATAAGAAAATAGTGCCAAGAATTTTCTATATTTACTTTCAAAACATCATCTTGACATTTAAGTGACGAGAGGAAAACATCACCAGTCATATAGCAGATTTGGCCTCTCCAGTCTCTTCATTATGCATGAGGTGTGTTAGACCTGTGGAAGAAGCGCTTAAAGCCCCGTTTAATAGTGTTTTTGGCATTAACATTTAATGAGAAGGTTCCCAGCGAGGTGAAAGGGTTGCTTGTACCGCCCGGCCCCCTCAGCGTCAACGGCTTTTAGCTGTTTTCAGCCCACTGTGGTTTCGTGGATTGGCAGATCTGTTCCTCAGAGGAGGAAACAAGCTTCTTATAATTTCCTCATCTTTGGCTCATGGGAAAGGATTGACCCTTAAGTGTAATTAAGGTCAAAAGCAAGGCTTTTTGACAAAGTGGAAGGGACGGTTCAGTAATGATGAGTGTTGGCTTTAAGGTCTTAGCCTGTATGATTGAATGACATTTACATTACATTCAGGGCATTTATCAGATGCTTTCGTCCAAAGCGACTTACAGTAATTCATACATACATTCATACACTGATGGCGGTGGCTGCCACGCAAGGTGCCGGCCTGCACATCAGGAGCAGTTTGGGCTTCAGTATCTTGCCCAAGGACACTTTGACACGCAGACCAGGGGAATCGAACCAGCGACAATGTGTCATTTTCAACACACGGAGTGATCTGAACAAGGACACGATGAGTCATAGATGAGAAGCAACAATACATTCTTGCATGTCGATAATGTAAACTCCTGTGTAAAGGATTATTTAAATGTTTGCTTGCGCTCCAGCTCACAAATGTCTTTACCTGCGTTTGTTTTATTTTGTGTCTTTCCTTATCAAGTGAACTAATTGCTAGATTTACTAGCCCAATGTGGCATTTTACTTGCCCTGAGAAATCAGGCAATGCTTTCCGTTGGTCCCTGTACCAACAGTTTACCTCAAGAAATTTAATTCAAACATTCACATCGATTTCAACATTTTAATTCTCACAGACCGGTGACTTTTTTCACGTCTTCTAATTTGTGTATTGGATCCACATTCAAGTAGATATTAGTGTTTGAAAAGAAGTATTATTTTAGTGGTGGTGTTACTTTAGATTCACTAAAGTGTTATTAAATTGTAATCCACTAACATAACACTGAATAACTACAGCATTTTCTTTAAGGATCTCTCTCAGGGTGTCGTTCCTTCTCCTTCTTTTGCTTGTGTTTACAGTCACACATCGACTCTAATTTCAGATTAGTCACCACAGCAAAAAATAGCCTCTTTGTTTTCCACCAAGCGTTATCTTTAGCTCTGCTTGTTTATCGGCATGTGGGTTCTTAATCTTTTATCGTTTATCGAGTAGACGTATCCGAGGTTGATTACATGTGGAATGCTGGGTCTAAACATGTCATGAAGCAGTTTTGCTTGGACCGCCTTTTGTTTGTGTGTGTGTGTGTGTGAGGCGGTGGACATCCGTGTTAGCTGAACTGGAAAATCATTGGACCGTACACAGGTCGCTCCATGTGGTTCTCTGCCCCCATCTACATGTGTGTAACTGAATCTAGTTCAGGACTATTCAGGTCACGGTCAAACAGAGAGAGAGAGAGAGAGAGAGAGACAGACGCATAGGAGGAGAGAAAGAGAGAGGTGGGAAAGAGGAAGTCAGACAGAAGACAGAGCAGGAATAAATGCTCTGGGCTCTCACTGAGAAAACCCCTCTTCCCCTGAGAAGAGGACAGAAGAGGAGACAGGAGAGGAGACCAGAGGACTTGGAAAGAAATAATAGCATAATAACATAGAGGAGCGATGATATAAAATGAGTGGAGAGACAATAGAAGGTGTGTGAAAAGCTCAAGTATGGACAGAAGAGGTTTGAGGAGGCAGAGGTGAAGAGTAGATAGCACAGCACGTATCGAGCTTGAGAGCAGCAGGTTCAGTGAAAAAACACTGTCGGAGCGGCTGAATGGTTTGGAAAGTACCAGAAATATCAAACCAGAATGAAACATGTCTGTGTCATGAGAAATATCAGATTGGATGAAACACAGACATTAGGATAAGTGTCTGATAGCACCGATCACGAGTGACACATAATAATAAAACAAGTCAGGTGAGTTGAATTTGCGTCAGGAAGGATAACTGTATAATCATTAACAGGGACTTGTTTAGAGGTGGGGCAGAAAATATGGATATGGGAATATATTGTATTACTTCCTCCTGTGATACATTATTGATACACACAATTTCACCTCACTGAGTCACTACTTCATGACTCCTCATGGTGTAAAATTCAGTAAAGCATGAGCTTGGCCTGGCTTAGCTTATCCATCTTCTTCTCAAAGGGCTTTTTATGTGTTTAGTAACAGGAACTCTCCATGTCTTAATGCACTGAACTAGCTCTTTGAATCCCTTCCCCTCTACCACGGTGATCGGCAGCGTATCTCCTCCAAGCGGCACGCACACTTTCCCCCCGGCTAGCAGCGACGTGATCTTTGACTGCGAGCCATCTGTGGACGTAGCAGCAGGGCGCTTGTTCTCAATGTGGTACATCGTAGTGCTACTACTAAAGAGTAGCATCACACATTTTAACTTACACTTGACTTGTGGTTAGCTTAAGTGGTTAGCAGACAGTAGCCCCATTCGCACTGCCCTTTGAGTGCAGGAATAATGCGCAGAGTCTCCGCATCATTCTCGGTGTGAAAGTTTCAGATGCGGAGAGGGGGGAACGTTTCCCTGCCTATCAGAGCCGCAGCAGAGATGAGTCGGCGTCTGCGACACTGAAAATGAGATGATGATGTCTTCACTCAGTGAATGAGGACTTTAACGATAAGTCATTATATTAGCAGCAGCAGCAATGACTACAGCAATAAATCTAACTTAGTTTGGCTTCAGTCAAAGCCACTATACGCTGTACCTCAGTGTTCTGTAGCTTTTAAACCCCCACGTCTTTCACACTCTCCCTCTCAACTTTTCTTTCTGCCTGTTGTAAAGCCTGGACTCAAAACTGAGTCCATAACGACAGTGATACACACAAAAGCCTCCGTTTGCTCCCCTAACACAGTTTGACACGCCTAATTAGACCGCCTGCTTCTCTTCCTCAACATCTCTTTCCCTCAAAATGTGTACTCTTTCTTTCACTCAGCTCCGTCCTTTGCGGTGTAGATCCCATTTTCTCTTCTACCTTTCTCTTTTCTTTCCTTCCCCTGCCTCTGTTGCTCTTTCACACCTCTCATCTCCTGTTTACGCTTTTAAAGCGGGCTACAAACGCAGAGTAGCCGTAGTCATCAATTCTAAAAATAGGAGGAGACAAAGGGGAAATGGGGGAAAGAGAGAGGGATAAACGGAAGATGCGATATGATTGGGAAAAGAGGAAAATAGATAAAAATAAGAGGAGAAGTGGTATATCGGAGGAGCGGAGAGGGAGATGGGGAAAGAGGTGGAAAGGTGAGCGCCACTTATATTGCAGCACTGATGGAATCCCTCGCTTGTTGAGCTGGGAGGAAAAATAACATTCAGCTGTCAGTCATGCCAGTCAAGTACCCCCCAATTGGCTGTCAGTAGTTGCCATGGTTACCATCCCCACACTGACATTAGTATGTGGTTCCCCCCATCGAGCAAATGCACAGAGGTGTGTCTCCAGCTTGTGTGTGTATCACTCTGACCCCACATTGAAGCTCCACCAGGTATTTCACATGGTTAGTAGTAGAGTTGTGGTACTGGGTGAAGATGCTGCCGCTGTCTTTTGACCCTGTTTGTCTTCTTTTTTCCTTTCGTATTTATTCTCTCAGAAGCAGAAAGCAAATTAGCATAAATGAAGGTGTGCGGTGTGGGTGGGAAGCACACAGATTCCCACCCGTCTGGTGTCAGATTTCCCTTCCTGTTGCTGTGATTGGCAGCTGTCAGAGGTAATGTGTCAGAGTCACGGCCAGGGTGGCAGTGAACTGTACCGGCCACCCCCGGGGAGGAGAAAGCAGGGTTCGACACCAACCGAGACGCTTTGATCAGACCTGAGATCAGCAATGTCATATCCTGTTGTGACAGTGTGTCGGTGATGCCAGCGGTGTATAGTGCTTGTCTATATGTGTATGTTTTATATCTTTAGAGCTGAGGTTGGTATATTTACCTTTAACTTAGTATACCCCAGATCAATATCCATTGCATTTTAAGGACTGTTCGCCAGTAGATGAAATTATGTAAAAACAACTTAAAGACAAAGCTGTCTCCTTACCTTTACCAGACTGGTTTAGTTGCCTTTTGTCACTGTTGACACCAGTTTATATTACAGCTGCGGTGATTGATCTCTGGCCTCAGTTCACCTAAATAATTATAAATTACCAAATTTGGACATAGATGGTTTTCAGTGGATAGTGATGAAATGCATTAACCCCAAAGATGATCTGGTTCGATGGCTTTGGTGATACCAGAGCTGCATCTTAATGATACACCGCACATTTATCATTAAATGTGTCTATGTATCTACAGTGGTTCAGCATCTATCAGTAATAACAAGATGATAAGCTCACACAGCTGCGAATCCAATTGAACAGAAAATATATACTTCAACTACATTTTGCGAGCTGTTAGCCACTGGTTCACTCATGTGGATCATTTGTATTGTATTCATGTATGCCTTATTTCTTGTGACTGCATATTTACTTCAGATAGACCTTACAGAGGTCACTGGAAGTGTCGAGGAAATCTTTTTAAAATCAGGAGACATTGAAATTCAGAAAATGTTAGATCGAACAAGTGATTATTAATACTACACTGTAATCGTCTGAACCGGTCTCTTATCATTTCACATCACAAACATGTGACGTCTCTTCTCATCACAAGCTCGTGTGAACAGTGAACGTGGGAACTGCGTCTAGGTAAAAGGCAGGTGTTTATGTGTCTGACATTGTCATCATCTAATGGGGGTGCGTTGCGTCATGCGTGGTGTCTGTTCTTTCGCAGTAATTGCTTTAAAAGCTGTATAGGTGAATGTTTAAAAAGGGCCCTGCCATGTGACGTGTCCTTTGGCAGAGACAATGTTTTACATCTGAAATATCAGCAAAGCATCGTCATAGTGTATCTATTTGTGGAACAGTTCCCTTTAATCCAACAATTTCTCAGAATCTTTCTTTCTGTCACCACAAGGATCAACAATACAGCTCATTTAGGTAACTTTTGGAGTGGGCTTTAATAGAGGCGGAAGAGCGAATGAGGAGAACGATTCAATTAAGTGATTAAGCTGCAAGTGCATTAGAGAGAGAAGATGCACTGAGTGTTTTTAGTCTGAATGAACATGCACGCGAGAGTCAGCAGAAATGCCAAAAGTTTTTCTTTTTTTTTTACGTGGAAGCACGAGAGAGAAAAGAGGCAGCAGCCCCTCGTACCAAAGCCAGAAGCCTCTGGCAGATATACTGAAGAAATCAATACCTTTAGAGATGAAGCAGTACCAACTCTAGAATTCAATTCCTCGTCTTCATAGCTGATTAGTTGACTGATGAGTTCAGAGTTTTCCCTTCAGACATCTGTCCTACTGTCTAGATCGACCATAAAGGCATTAAAATCCAAATGACGCGTCACTAGCATGGCATTATAAGGATTTTCGGAAACTCTCTGCTAAAAATACAAACACTATTTCAGTGTGGTACCTTTATTCCCGCAGACCTCTGTGTGACTCGGATGGCAGCTTTTAGCTTTCCGCTGCCTGCCTCTGGATGAAAAGAGGGAAGCAGCGAGAGAAAGAGAGAGCCATGACTCATTCACATTATCCTCTGAAGTGGAAATCCTGAAAACGTGTCTTACTCACACAAAAACACACACACACACACACACACACACACACACACACACACACACACAACACGCGCGCAGGGGGAGCCCAGGAGCCCATTTGGAGTGCCACCATGTGTGATGTGCTTTGAGCGGCAGCCAGTCATCGAGTGTGGAGCCTTAAATTCTTTCTAAGAGGGCGAAAGTGTTTTTTAACCCGTGTCCCTAACTGTAACCCAAACTCGGTGTAGAAAAAATATTAGATGGTAAAAAAGGTTTGTTAATTTCACCCACTTCCTCGACGCTGACAACAGACAGACTGGAAAGATTATTTTTGGAGTTTTTCCACTAGTGAAAGGGACAATTCAACATTGAAAAAGCTCATGTAAAATACATGCATCATGGGAATTCCCACAGCTTATCTACAAAGTGAGTCATTCATTCTTGTTTATATAGTGGTAATGGAGAATATGTGCATTATTTCCTCTCATGTTGCCTCCTTACTACATCAGAGCACATTAATATCTATAGGCAGGTGATATCCTTCTGAAGATGTAAATCTTTAAAAACCAGTCACAATTACGTCAGCAACCAACCTTTGGTCTGTCCTTTTCCAAGTTTTTTTTAACATTACTACAGAAATATGGAGGAAGCAAACCTGGTTAGCGTTGGGAGATGATGCCACACTTGAACTACTTCAATTTTTTCAAAAGTTTTGTAAAAGTAATTGCGAATCATGAAGCCATGTGCCGTCATATGGCACAGTTGAGATTAGTGATTTGATCTAAATCATGCTGCAATTTACGACTAAGTCTGCGAGCCAGCAGGAACGGCTGCCTGGATACCAGAGGTCTTTCTTTGTTTGGAGAAAAAAAAACAAAAGAGAGAAACAGAGAAAATGCCAAAGGTGGTGTTGACGATTTCACACTTAGAAAAAAAGAGCCGTGTACACATAGGGACACAGCTGAAAGTGGGCTGAAACAATAAAACAGCTAAAGTTCAAGAAGCTGTGAGTGAAAACCATCTTGCAGCCTGGATACTCTCCAGCCAGTGATGGCTTCAGAGCTTTGTCTGAAAAGCCTTTCAAAGTCTCTCACAATCCCTGGGCTTGAAAGGATGACAGGAAGCATTACCCACATTTTGATGCCTGAACTGCAACCAGGCGTCAGGACTCGTTAAACAGACGAATGAAGGTGGACTGGAGAGAGAATACATTCATTCTTATCAAGCCCTTTGCATGCTAGACTCTGCCTAAACCATTAGCTGCCATCATCATCACCACCACCACTGTCATTCATGTCATTATTCACAAATCAGAATGAATGACAAGGTCTCTTTTCATTTTCGCCAACCCTCCTTCTTCTTTTTTGGGGAACATAAACTCTCCATTAATGTCCATCTCGGTTGAAACTGGTTTAGTGAGACTGAGGCCTGCCCATTTTATCACTCAAGATCAAGAAATGTGATCTAAGGCCTAGTGTTTTCCAAGAATGAATGAGGAGTGATACAATCTCTCACCCAAGAGTCTGAATATAAGAAGAAATCACTTAATGCTTTGTTCCGTGGCCTGAAGATAGTGTGGTTTGTGTCAGGGGTGGAAATCCCTTGGAGCTTCAAGATCGACTGATCCAGAGGGCTAAAATCATTGATGCGTCTTGATTCACCATTCACTTTTTTCTTTCTCTACATGATTTATTTGTTCTCCCCGTGTGATGACTGGCTATTTTTAAAACATCTTTGCTTGCACTTGTCCGATTTTACGTGTTTTGTTTCACCATCTGGTTGGTTCAGCTGTAAGGAACGTGCAGCACGCTCTTGCAAAAATTGTTACTGGCGATCATAATGTTGAGAAGTGAGTTTTAAATTTTCAATTATTCAAAAGAGAATCACAATGCCTCTAAGAACAGATTTTTTTTTCCCAGTGCTTGTTTGTGGGGGAAGCACTTGCAAGCTGTTTACATGTGTCAAGGGAGGACTTTCTGTACTATTAAACATTGAATGTCTTTAGGTTTCAGTGCTGTGGAGCCCATGTGGGACATGCGACTCATTTTTTCTTATCATGTCAGGTTTAGCTGAAACCAACTGGATAGAAGCTCATGTTCTTTCAAGACCTACTCTTCCCAAATGACTTTAGAAACGACCAAAACCAACGATGTATAAGTCCATCTCAGAGTGCTTTCCCCTGTGCCTTCCCTGTCTGTTTTAGCCCCAAGTGCATTTATTCCTACTGAAGAAGTAAACCTTTACTTTTCCATATTTTCCTTTAACAGATGGGAACTGTAGTTTTTAGCAAATGTGACTAAGTCAGGAGTAAAAAGTCCACCTGTTGGGGACTACTTTCTGATGTGGATGAACACACATTTGGTTCGTATTTAAGCAGCAGGACTGTGTATTTGGGTTTGACTAACAAAAAAACTCCAGTGTCCATGTTTGTCACAATCGAAGAACATCACTCACTGATGTGTTTTTTAATAGGCTAGTTTTGTGACAACACTGGAGAGTTGTTGTGTATTCTTATTTCTTCTTATTTTACAATTTTACATAAATTATGACACCAGTAGTGCACAAGGCTCAGTGTCGTGTGATAAATCCTGTATTTGTGGTATTTTGTGGTATTTTCACAGCTTACTTAGATAAGAGTTTCACAGGAATAGTGTATATGGAGCGTGATGGTAGCGTTCCAGCTCATGGCCAACAGAGAACATAAATAGTCTGTGTTGACAAATGTTTCTCCTTCTCTCCAAGGGAACTGTTTCTGATTACTTTTCCCTTTGTGTCTCCACAGAAACCTGCTGGACAGGGACACCTTCTCCAAATCAGACCCAAGTAAGATCCACCACCTTTCTGTTGTTCTGTTTTGTCTGTCACCAACATATGGGCGTCTGTCTGGGCATGCCTGTTAACAGAGGTTGAAAAAGATCTTGGCTCTGTCTTTTTTGAGCTTCATAAAGTAATGGAAGGAAATTTGAAAATTTGTAATAGCCCCAGAGAGAGGGGTGTAAGGCAAAAGGAAAGGAGAGAAATGTATAAAAAGTACAAATAAGAAAAAAATACAGAATATAAGGTGAACAAATGGAGCGTGTGGGAGTGAGAAATCAATTAGGGACTGAAGGAAGGTCTTGTCTTTTGCCGTATGCAGTCGTGAGTCACTCCTCATGTGTAAGTGTTTTTTTTTTTCACTAAATGTGGGAGCTGGGCTCGAGGCAGGTCTGACTAATGCACGAGGCCAACGAAGAAGCTGCTCCCTATAGATGCTCAGAACAGGTTGCAGCTCTCCTCTAGGTTAAAATCATCAACATTTTCCATATGCTTTCTTCAGCTGTGGTGATTTCTCTTGCACTACTGTGGTAATCCTTTTATTATAACAGTGCCAACTGCTATTTATCTGATGGATACAAGAAAGAAAGAAAGAACACTGCTTCATTACCTGGCTACTACCGGTGCTTTAAAGGCTACTATTAGCAACCTGTGCTCCTAGCCTGCTAGTCTGTACTGATATTAGAGGAGCGTCACCAACTGCAGCAACTTCACTGCTGGACTTCAGTTCAGTTTTGGGCATATGCCATTAAATGGGAGGGTGCAACACTGGAATATGTCAAGAAATACGACTGTAATGGACAAATCTGCATTAACAAGATAACGTTATCTAGCTGCTTAACTACTAAGACATCAGCAAACTAGTGCCGATTGTTTTATGCTTGTTTATAAAGAAAAGAACCATAATACATTAAAGAGACAGAGAGTTCTTATAACCCTCGGTTAGAAGTGTGCCTCTGAAAAATCTCCTTTTGGCGAGCCATGTCGCCCTTACACTTCCCCACACCTGACTCTCAGCGCGAATGCGCAAAACAAGTGGGTGCTGGGAGCAAGGGGTGTATTAGGAATCATAAGGACTCGTGACTTGACTTCTAATGACTTGTCCGTGTTAATTTTTATGTTTTTAGTTTAGTTATTTAGTGATGGGGAGGGAAAGGAAAATAAGAGACAAGCTTTTATAAAGTTATTTGTCATTTATGTTCATTCATTTATGACAATAAATAGCAATTTGAATACAAATTCAAATAATTCTCATACTTTTAAACAGGTATGAAAATAATTGTCCATTAATATAATTATTTGACAGGTAATATTGGCTTGTCGTTTCTCTTTATAAAGACCTGGAGTAACTTGACTTGAGAGTTGAGTTACATGTCTGTATGTGAGCCTGTGTGTTGAGTGTGGGTTGTGCATGTTTTTATTGTTATCAAAGAAGATATTTTTCATCTTGAGATGTGTGTAAATTTTTGATTATGATATGACTCAATGACTCAACCAATACACACACTACACACACACACACACACAAACTGTCTTTACAAATCATAGCATGTCAGCACATTTACAGTAGCAGTGGGATAAAAATGACTCAAGGTGAGGACGATGGCAGTGATGAACACGATGACGAGGATGACAGTGATTAGCATGATGAGGACGGGGGGGAGGAAGGAGCTCTGTGGGCTTTACCCATACTCGTCTCTTGTGCTGAGTAGCACTTGTGATTATGCTGAGCACGGTGTTTTCAGTCTCCTGATATGAACCAGCCTGACAGGGCAGAAGAACAAGTGAGGATGTTAAAAAAAGAATATAAAATACTAGACATGTAGAGATAGCTTGGATCTGTCACTCACTGGCAAAAATATCATTAAAACGTAAAGAGCAGTGATCCAAAAAAAAAAAGAAAAGGAAAATAAGGCTTTCTTGTGCAAGTGGAAAAATGACATAAAGTCCTTCAAACCTAAGCTGCGAGACTGTGAAGAAACTTTTCTCTTCTGTTATTGGTTCCCTAAAATATCACCATCTATTAGACCACAGAGAAATAACTTGTGTGTCTGTGTGGGGGTGTGCACACTATAATATCCTTATAAATCCTTCAGTCACTTTTTTGAAAAGAACATCAAAGGCCTCCTGAAATGAAGTGTCTGATGAGTGAGCTCAGTAATCTGCCTCCTAGTGAGACGTCTTGTTTCAGTAAATTGCTTAATGGCCTATAATGATGTCTCTCACCATCTGAAGATGGACAGGAATATCATGTATATGTTAAGGCTTCATAAATAAAGGCATTGGGTGCTTTGATGTTTTTTTCTAATTCCTGCATTTATGATTCATTAGACATATTGTGGATCTCATACAGCAAATACCATGGCATTTAAGTTAGTTTTTTCTTTCTTCATTTGCTCACAGAGTAATATTTGTCCATCCATCCCTTCGTTAGCCCACTCAACAGTTCAGCAGTGTGATTATAAAGAAAATGCCCATTGTGTAGTGGCCACGTAGTTGGTGAGAAGGTTTTGAGGAAAATGCCTTAGCAACTACAATGGATCTTAGCATTGCTTTTATTATGTTAAATTGTATGATATTAAGTTTATGTGATCATGTTATATGTCTTTGTTTTTACAGTTTGTGTTCTCTACACACAAGGCATGGGCAACAAGGAGTGGAGAGAGGTGAGTGTGTATCAAATAAGAGGCAGTCAGGCTGCATTATAAATAAGAATATTTACAAAATTGCAATATGCCCGAGCTCAGTATCCCAATCACAGATGCTGCAATATTTTGATAAAGGTGTGTGAAAAAGCATCATAGTAGTCAGGGCTGTAATCAACACTTTCATCCTGATACGATGACATCACAAAGTCTGCCATATAATTTCCATTCAGTTCAATTCAGGGGCCTGTGAGATGATATCATCTGCCCATTTACCACGATCAATAACTGAAAAAGCTGTGCCACTTTCATTTCTGATTTTTGCCATGAAAAAAAAACCACACAATTGTAATCATTGTAACCAGTTAAGTACAGTAAAGTGTACGTTAAATTTATTCCACTAACACACAAAACTTGGCTTAACAAGAAGTAATAACAATAATATAGTTGAACAGGTATTTGGGCATAAATCAGCTTTGGTTTACAACATGAAGTAATAAATCTGACTCCCACTCTGATAATAAACCCCACTTTGTGCTCATTGACAGATCCAGTACTAACAACTTGTTTATGAGCGTGTGTGACTGTACTGGGATCACCTGTGTGTTTCACAACAATAAATATTCATGAATGTAAATGAGGTTCAGATCTCGCAGGCTCAATCATTGGCAGATATTCATAGTTGTGAGTAGCCCGTCATCCGCATGCATTATTAATAAGCTAAGTTAAATGCCAAACTGGGGGCCTACTTGACCCCCATTGACTTGATACTTCAGCTGCTCTGCATTCATTAAAGCTATACGCTGATGTGTCTCCTGATGGGAAAGGCCTGTGGCCAATTAGTTATTCACATGAGCCGTTGCAATTTTACAAAGTGCCTGTAAAAACTGTGATTTGAGTAAGGTCAATGTTTTAAGGTGTGGTGCTGCAGAAATAACAATTTTACATCAACAAGTCTTCAAAGATTGTTAAGATTTGGTTCATCACATTCCTTTCCTGTACAACATTTAGAAAAGCAGAAACATTTTGGAGCAAAGCTTGTGTAATTTATCCGAGTGGTATTCTTATCCGTCTTTTATCTCACTTTTTTGTCCAGTTTGGAAGAACAGAGGTGATTGACAACACGCTAAACCCAGACTTTGTGCGGAAATTCATTTTGGACTACTTCTTCGAAGAGCGACAGAACCTCCGATTTGACCTGTAAGTAATACCTACACCTCTGTGTGTCTGTCATTGTGGTAAAATGATAATGGTAATATTTATCGAGATTAATGCTTCGGGCACCAGACATTGTAAATGCCAACTGACACTTGTGGTTCTGGACTTGATATTTGGATCACTCAATGTTAGAAGCCTCTTCTTGAAGCATCTCTTACAAAAATGTTTGTTTTGTCTCAGAACTGTATATTTGGCATAGAACACAGTTTTCTAGTAAACTCTCTTTTTCTCTCTCTCACATTTAGAGAAAGTTAAGTAGATTGCACAGTGAATGTGCCACTTGATAATATTAATTAATGGCACCTAATATTGGCTTATTATAAAACAAATGCTGGAAGAAGACTTGATTTCAAACAAACATGCACTGAAACAGTGTAAAAATGTCAAAGAATTCAAACAATATTGCTTTTAACTGCATTATTTAGTGTTTTACTGTGGATCTGTGCTGCACGTTCATCTTCAAGTCTTTTTTCGAAAAGTTCTTTTTTTACCTTGACACTGCCAGAGAGTGATTTATTGCACAGAAGTGAATTTAACTGGGGCAGCTTTATTTGTCCAGTTGCATTTGTGTGCTCCATATATCGGCTGATAAAATCTGTATTGGTATGTTGGTCCAGCATTATTTTTACTGCTGATATTTGGCACTTTGAACAATATGCCACCCACCTCCACATCCATAAATCCACTTAGCTACAAAATAAAAAAGTAATGAAACACTTCATTACCTAAATTGTAAATTGTGCTGAATTTTAAGGCATCAATATTGAGCTGAAAGGACATTTGGGGATTTTCTTGGGCACTATGAGAGCATATTTTTAAAAAGCTTAATCTGCTCTGCTTATCTTTTATAGGGTCTTAAAAACACACATGGGTATCAGTGTGGGCTTTAATTTATGAAAGTAATGGCTATTGGTATGAGCTTCAGAAAAGAGAAATCAATGTATCGCAGTTGTTTGTCCCCAATTGAAAATACTCAGGATTGACTATCTTAGTCCTGATATCATCAGTACCTCTCCGTATCATTAACCACTCAGTGTAAGACTCATTTAGTTTGGTTGGATCTCTGGATTCTAGTGAGTACTGTAACTCATATCGCTTTGTTGTGATCTCTGTGTCTGGATCTCACACTTGGTTCCTGTGCATAGAAGCAAAGGATGCTATCTCTAGGAGACAGTGGGTCGTTAGATTCATTAAGCAGACAGACTGCCTGTAGGTGAGGGGATTCTCTTTCTCAATTTGCTCTCAGATTGCATTACAGAGGGGATTTTAGTGGCTTTATTTTATTAAATGGAGACTAATTATATTATAATCTATGAACCAGGGCGCCACACCGACAACCCAGCTGGGAGCAGAAAGTTAGACTCTTTGAAGAGGAGTTAGTGTTTCTGCATATATTGTGTGCGTTTGCCTGTGAGAGGTGGAGAGCGAGAGCAAGCCAGAGACGGCGTGCTTGATGTGCGTATTTGTGTGGGTGGAGGTATGTCTATATTTGTGCATCAGGGTTTCTGTATCCTTATTTTCCCCAGCTGTGAGGCAAGGCAGGATTATTTATATAGCACCATTCTGACACAACAAGGCAATTTTAGGTACTTCACAGAACACATGAATTCATTTAAAGAAGACATTTAAAATAGCATCTAAAATATAATGAAAGCAAAATGTGACAAATGAATAGTCGAGAATATAAAACAAAAAAGTGAATAGTAACAGATTTAAACTCAGCACTGTATCTGTTTTATTGGAAAGCTGCTTTATGACCTTTGGCTCTCGTCTTATTGCATACACATTTTCTGTAATGTGCTGCAATAGTCTTAATCTTCTCTTTGTGGACTGTGGGCAAGTAATGCAGGAAGTAGACATGTCACTATGTCACATTTTCTTAATGTTTTACAAATGTAACTGGTCGTTAATCATAAAATGCAGCTCTGGGTGGAGTAGATCAGGAGTATGTTACACAATCTTTCATGACTTAAAATGTGGTGAATGGTTAACCTTTTTCTCTGTTTATCCATTATCTGTACCGGTTTTTGTCGTAGCCAATGTCTCATACAAAAAAACTGAATGACAAGATCATCCATCCACCTGAGGTACATTAACCAGTAACTGCATTCTGGTTTTTGGATTTGTCTATAAACCTGCCATTGGCCAACAACCTCCAAGCGAGCAAACTGCAAATAGATAGTTACCCTACCAATAACCTGGCTGCTAATGCATTAATGCATTATTCTAAAAACTTCTTTGCTTAACTGTTTGATTACAGATTCAGTGATCCACCTTTGTTGCCACTCAAGTCTTGAAAAAAGACTAGTAAAAAAGGACAATGTGGTGAATTTGGTTTGTTTATTTGGCTGGATTTCCTCGTTGAGGTCATGTGTCAGTGGATGATGGTTTGCTGTTCCTTTTGGTACAGATAGTAATCCTGGCCATCCACACGTGTGCTGGTGATTCAGTGTCTCAGCTGGTCGCTCCGTCACAATACATACTCATCTCACAAGAGGAGTGTCACCGCTTCACGTGGACACTAACAAACAACAAAACCGATATGTGCGTGTGCGCCTTGTGTCTGCATTCTCACATACTGCGTGTGGCCATAGTGACAGTGTTGTGTGCTTGTGCATGACGTGTTTCTGGCCATGTGTGCGGTTTAGTGACGGTAACCATAACAACCGGGGTTCCAGGGGATGGTGGGTGTGATATAGGAGCGGACAGATTTTCCTCAGGGAAAGAGAAGCATTTAACCTTTCATATCTACTGTGCCTGCTCCACTTGTGTGCTGCGCCATGTTATGACCCAGGATACATTATCACATATGATTGGACTGGTATCAACCTGTTACATTATTTTTTCTGAAATGTACCAATGTAGAACATTTCAGTTTGTTTTGTTGTTGCCTTGTGTTTGAATGGATGAGTGCATGCCTCTGTGCTCGCTGTCTCTTGAGTGGTTTTCTGAATGGAGCTGAGAATCTGAGGAACAAAACAGCGCACTGGCTTTTTGTGAGTCTTTTTGTGTGTGTGATGCGAGTGTCATTCAGTGCTGGCATCCCTGTTATAGAACACATTCCTGTCCTTTTGTCTGTGAAATGTGTTCACATGTGTGTGTGTTCTGGTTGAACTTGCTGCCCCTCTCATCTCTGACGGCCATAGATAGCTGGCGCTGCCGGCCTGCAGAGGGTAACACGGTCTGCGACGATGGCAGATGAAAGAATGTTTCCTCCCGCAGGCACATCAAGATGGGATCTGTATGAAAAAACTGTAACAGTGCAAAGGTTATGAAACTGGTACAGTAAGTCCCCTGAATATGAATTACGAAACTGAACCATGTGAAATAACCAGCTCTCCAAGTTTGTATCTTCATTTATAGAGAGTACAGTATCAATTTGTTATCAGTATAACAACTTGTAAAACTATTACTGCTCCTACTAATAATTCTTTACTTTAGATATTAAAGCTCCCAAGAGGATGAATCCTACTATCTTTGGTGATCACTTCATTTTCCCTGGTGCACCCCAACGGGCTGAAGGTTTTAACATTTTAGACATAAGGCCAGGGCGATATAAAGGATTTCAGAGACAGCTTCTCAAACTTAAGCTGTGTTTTTTGGTGTCAGCTCACTTTCAGCTGTGTCCCCAGCTGTACATGGCTCGTCTTTTCTTGTGTGAAATCGTCAACACCACCTTTGTCATTTTCTCTCTGTCTCACTCTCTTGTGTTTTTTCTCAAAACAAACACCTCAATCCACTTGGCCCATCCTGCTTGTTTGCAGACTTACTTGTCTGTAAAAATGCTGTAAATTGCAGGATCACTTGCATCAAATCACTCATCTCAACTGTACCACATGAAGGCTTTTTGCGTGATGATTTGCCATCACTTTTGAGGAAGTTGAAGCCGTTATTTGTAGCATTTGGCTCACGCATGCATGTCGCGTGTCAGTTAAGTGTTTGGGATTGCTCCTATTATCCAACGACACATATGCCAGGTGCACTGTAGACTCAAATCACCCATAGGTGCATTCATGTCTGTTTGCCTATTGTGTTGTCTGTCTTCAGCAACAAAAACGCTGCTGGACACAAAACTCCAGTTAAGATGATATCATGGAGCGCAAACCCTTTCTATTCATCCTCGTGTTTACATGCCTTAAGGCAGAGCCTAGCTACTGACACACTGACTGACCAATGAAGATGTTTCCTGAGAGGGCTGGGCAACATATCGATATTACATCAATATCACATTTTACTTTGTCAAGCGCTTTGGTTAATGGCCTGCGAAACTTCTGACTTTCCCATCAGCCTCATCTTTGCGTTTTGTACTAATCAGCAAAATATTAGCATGCTAACACGCTAAAATAAGATATTAAACATCTACATGCTAAAATTGTCACTGTTAGCAAGTTAGCTTGATAATCTGAGCATTTAGGTGTCTTGAATGGAGAGTTGATGTCGACACTGGGGGATTGGTTGGATTTGATTGTCCGATTGTATGCTAAACCAAGTGAAAAGAGAAAAATAAAGGATTTAGAGAAAAATGTATAAATAAAATAGTTCCCCCCTCTGAGAAAGTGCGGACCCTTCGTTGATAGTGAAGCCTTTCTCCTGTAGAGGAGTGTCTGCATGGTTTGTCCAGTTAGATGGTAGAGACATAGAGAAAAAAGTCTGATGATAAGATTGCATTTAATCATTCTGAACACTCAGTCATGCTTTCGGATTCAGATTAGTTTAAAATACTAATTAGTGTGTGACACATGGGTGCACACTTACACACACACATGCTCTCTCACACACAGGCACATGCAGGATGTACATTATCCTAAACTGTTCTGTAAAGTAACTGAATTGCCCCTCATTTCTCCCTCAGAATATCATCCAACAAAGGGCAATCCATTGTAAGTGGGGGTTGAAATGACCTGAGCTGTGAAATGACCTCAAATTGCAGAGTGAATGGCCTGTCTGATTGCTTCTCATTCTTTAGAGTAGCCTCTGCCCTGGAGGGGCCATTTCTGGACAATTTTGTATCGCTGTAAGTGTTGGCTGTATGACAAACCTGCAGGTGAAATGGTGGAATAAAAAGTGTGTAAAAATATTCAAATGACATGATCAAATACCGTGATAGCACACTGAAACTCCCACTAATGAGGAAAGACGAAAACATAAACGAGAATAGACATTTATTTACTTATTTACTCACTCGCACAATAGTTCTTGCGTTCACTTGTCTCTTTTTCACGTGCACACACACATATACTCTCACAATCTTCTGTATGACTGCCAATTAGCCCAGTTAGTGTCACTTTAATGGAGGATGCCTGTAAACCTGTGATGCTGGGTAGTGAAATACCCGAAGCCTCTGGTGAGATCATCTGCGACAAGCTGCTTGCCGATTTACTCTGTCTGTAATCCCTGTCGTGTTCCCAGCTGAGCTCCTGTCACCCTCCATCGCTTCCTAACGCATTGACTCTCGCTCTCTTTTTTTTTTTCCTATAGGTATGATGTCGACTCGAAGAGTGCCAACCTGTCAAAACACGTGAGTACCAAAACCCGTCTTGGTAAAGTGTGTTTTTGTGAGGGCATGTGTATTTGCATTTCTTTCTCTTTTTTTTGCACACTTTCCCTGATTTTCACTCAGTGGGTTTGAACGAGTGTTTGTTTGAGCATGATTGCTGTCCTTGGTATTATTAGCCTCATTTCAGGCCACAAAACAGTAATTTGGCCATTACAGTGAGTGTGTTTATCATCTCATGTAATAGGACTGACGGCCCATAGCTCATTTAGAATTTAAATAAACATTGATTTCCCCTGTTCACCCTGCTTTTTTGAAGCGATAGCAGTGATTAGCATAACGGTAATTAGGAACAACAATGCGAAACACTTGGTCTTTTTCTGCAACCAGTAATATCTGTGTCCTGCCTACTGCATCATGGGGATTGCAGTTCAAACGGCCTGATGCAGCTCACTTGGAAAGGTTTTCCTTAGAGTGTTGGACTATATATTTATGCTATTACATGTTGCTATTATGTTATTTTTGATGACTGGATCAAGAGATCACTGGGTTGGTTAGCCATTTTTTAACCACTTGTCTCTTCTTTGATAAATTGAATAGAGCAGGTTTACTTATTAAACACATTACAGGTGCATCTGCATGTTTTCCAGCCAGTGTTTACAAGCTGTATAAACCATTTATTAAGGTAACCATTTGTTAAGTTGCAACTGATAATTATAATACGTAAATGGCTAATAATTACTGTATAGTTCACTATAAATACCATCTAGTTGGATGTTATAAAGTTGCAACTGATGTTTCTAAACCTTTACAATTGTTTGATAAATGATTTATAAAGCATTGTGTTGTTTGTTAACACTCAGATAACTATTAACTAAAGTTTGATAATCTATAAATTCACCATTTATTCATTTGAAATTTCAGAGGGCTTTAATTTTGAAATTCCACATCAGAACGTCCTGATATTACATGAGTGACTCTCTGAGGTGGAGTACTATCAATCTGAACTGAAATTAGTCTGTGGAAACAGGTAGTTTCCTTTTAATTTAAATCTGAATTCATATGGAAATATTGAGAACATCTCTACCACTCTCTTGGAACCAGCCGGGGTTTAGCATAGCTTAGCATTTTAGCAAGACTAAAACAGGGTGAGCAGCTATCCTGGCTCTGTATAATGATAATTAAATCTGTCTACCATCTCCTCTAATGCTCACTGATTAACATGTTGTATCTCACTTGTTTAATCCGACCAGAACCAAAGTGAATAAAAGACCACTCACTGTTTCACAGGGGTTAAATGTCCAACTATTTCTTGGCCATGATAAGTTTCCAGGCAACCAGCGGAATCTCCTTGTGTAGCCTTCACACGTTGGTACAGATTCAATGATTGAGATATGATGTGTTAATTAGTGAGCTTGAGAGTTTTTGACCTTCCAACCGTCTGTCTAATGGTTAACCCTGTCTCCAGTCTTTATGCTAAGCTGGGTTATCTTGCTGCAGGAGGTAGACATATACTCAGTGCAGATTTGAAGGCATCAGTCTTCTCATCTAACTCTGAAAGAAACTGAATAAGTGTACTTCCCAAAATGTCCAATTTTGTATCTATTATGGTGCAACAATGGAGGAACCATCTTAATTCCATCCATTCACTGTCTGCAATCTTGTGTACACATGCCTGTTTTCAGGAAATCGGCTTTCCAGTGATATCTGAGACCAGTTTGGCCAGGTGTTTGCTTTGGTGATGGCCAATGCTGACCTGGACTTCAGCTGTCCAATGCAAAGATATCACAGCAGCAGTAAAAATGATGGAAGGCAAAAAAAACTATGCGTGTGAAAAAAAATTTCAAGTAGGGCGAACTTGACTTTTGTGTTTCGGTCTGCCTGAGCAGTGCTGCAAACAGACATTGCATTCTCAACATTACATTCTCAAACAAACATTCTCCATCCTTCCGCTCTTTTCAGTGTTTACTATTCAGTATCCAGCCCAACCGGTCTGCCCACATATTTTACGACATAGACACACACCGTCACATGACTGAGTGTCATTTGGAGAAATGGATGGAGGTGGGGATTATTGGAAGAAACAGTCAGAGATGAGAAATTTGTGATCTCAGATCTCAGGTTTCAACCCAAATGTCTGCATTTGTCTTCAAACGCATACGGCGCTACTAAAAACAATCAAATGAAAGCCTTTATATTGCAAATGCTTTCTTTATAGCACAGAACTAAACCCTAAATTTCAATGATAGAACTGTACTCAGACATGCTTTTTTTCTGGCATTTTTTCATATCATAAAGCCATTCAGTGACCTCAGGGGGAGAAATATAATATCTGTAATAACACCTCTGTAGAAGCACAGGAAACGCTGCTTGAATGCTTGTAAATTCTGAAATTTCACAAATGTTTCATGTACCTCTTTGAAATGGATGGAGAACCACAGAAAGTGGGTTTTATTTAGCTCAGTATCATTATGTGGCTAAAGACTGAATGCTGCAATGCAATTTACAGTATGTACAGTCATATTGATTTCAGTGCTGGACTGGTGGCTTTTCAGGTTTAGACCTTTAATTACAAATCAAATATACTTTAAAGTAGTGCTCGAAGCTTATCATCATTTTTTAAATTGATTTCTCACCCGCACGGCAATTTCAGAGACATGAAGCCAGAGATAGGTTATCTATCGCAATACATATTTTTCAGCATTTGAATTGTTAGTAGTTGTGTGTTTAGGTGCTAGAAAGAAGGTCTGGTTTGGAAGGCAATAAAACCTGTTGACGCTCCTACATGTGACTTTTACTGGCAGGAAAATTGAAGAAAGTTGCCTCGCTTTGAATTCAAGTCACATGTGGGTATTGTTTGTAAAAAGAAATGTAGTGCAATAGATCTTATTTGCTGCCCCTCTGTGTGACAGATGACATCAGTATTATTACATCTGGTGGTCATAAATCAATATGACTGCTCGCAATGTTGCTGCAAGGCTTTATTATGGTGACTGTCTGCTATCTACCTCCAACAATAGTTCATGGTGAGCTTTAGTTTTCAGAGTTGCTGTTTTAAGATAGCTGAATAAAAGCCAACAAATGCACTGCTGGCATTTATTTGTAAGCTGTATGAAGTTAAGTGTAGATAAATTGAATATTACTGTGAGAAATGCTCTCGTCAAGTTTAGTCCCTCTCATTTTCCCCTCAGGATTTCTCTCTGGCGTCGTGATGCATTGTTGTCTCTCCGGATGTCATCCATTCCTCTTGTGCTTTCTTCTTTTCTGTTTCTTGTCTCGTACCCTGGCATTCCATCACCTTTTATTTTTCTCTCCCGACTTGCGCTCTCAATTTCTTTCTATCTGGATCTGTCCATTTGCCGTTTCCCTCCCTCGCTCTGTCTGTCCTCCCCCTCGCCTCACTTTATTATAATCAATAAGCCCATACAAGAAGAGACAGGCATGTTGGCTCAGAGGCAGCGTACTCGCCTCGATCCAGGTCTCGAGGGGGAGAAGGCAGAGAGCCAATCCATTAGACGGTGTTTTAACATGGGAGCTGTAGGCTGCAGGCACACCTGGGAACCAAGTGTGGAATACACAGGGACTGGCCGAGAATCCTTTTATTATTTCTCTCTCTGTGTGCAGACAGATAGAAAGCCAGGCTGACTGAACATATTTCAGAAATACATTGCTAATCAAAGGCATTTATTTGAAATGGGTTGAAAAGCTTGCATGAGTGTATTTTTCTGCATTTGAATGACATGCTTTTCTGCTCTGAGCTCCCAAATTTGGTGTTTATCTGACCACATAATAGTAGCCCATCAAAACATCTGTAATCTGTCGTCTAATAAGTCGCCTTTTATTAAGCGTCTGTAAGTTGTAGCTTTTGTCCTTGTTAGTGATTAATGAAAAAAAATACTGATGCTTTATAAATCAGTTATAAGCCATAAGAAGACCGACTTTTAGCTGGCCAGGTAGTGAATTCTTTTTTTTACTGCTGCGTGTCCTTCAGCTGGAAAGGCTGAATTCAAGAGCTGGCCAGTTCTTACATATTGCACATTTAATGGACCACTTACAGTGGAAACCTGCAGAGAATCTGGACTGAAATACAAACTGATCTAAAAATGATTTTTTTTTACTATTAAAGAAAAAGTTCAACATTTTTGAGAAATACACTCATTCGCCTTTTTATAATGAGTTACATAAGAAGACTGGTGATTGATGCAAACACTGTAAATGGGGAAACTAAATCTGCTTAATCTTCAGTTAGTCCTGCAGCATAATTAAAAGGTAATTAAAAATTTTAAAAGGACAGCAATTTGCCAATAATGCTACTGTGGTGTGAAAAGGGAAAAGAATAAAAACACTCAAGGTAGACACATGGCGTGTAAAGTCTCCTTAACACTGTCACTAATGTTTTTTATATCTATCTGCTCACACTCCCCCTAAACTATACTCCTCCACTGCAGCCTCAGCCTTATCTATCAAACAGTTGATTCTCCTTTAATTAATAATTGGAGCCATGCCCACACAACTGTCTCTTTTCACATTAAACCTTTTTTCTTTTTTTTTTTTTATCTCATGCTGTTATATATTTAGCCATAAGCAGCGCAGAGCAGCTTCTGCGATGGACCTCATGCTGGAAACAGCGACAGTTGCTAGGTGATTTGTGACTTTACACAACCTCTACATCAAAGAAGTGGAAAAATATCATAAAAGGCACATGTAACAAAAAAGTTTACAAAAGTATTATTTTAGCATCGCTGTTTGCCGATGTCGCCAAAATAAATTATTTTAAAGGCAGGTAAAGTGAGAAAGAGACAGAACAACAGAAGAGGCTAATCAATGGAGCAAAGAAAAGCCATTATGTTATTGCTGCTTGGAGCTGCTCCAGTCGGATATTAGAGACAGAGTTCAATAATGACAAACAGTCTCACCAGTGTGCCCCCTGGTGAAAGAGGACATGTTTCTGTAATAGCTTCAATAGAATTTATGTAAAAGCTTGTTTTTTACTCCAAGCTGTAAGCTGATTGCCAATATAAGACAGGCAAAGCAAATAACATACAACATAAATGAATCCCATTTTTGCCATGCAATAGAATTAAGTTTCCGGGACTGGCAGTTTTTTTGTGTTTGCCGTCTTCTTTCCATCTCTCGGCCTTTCTGCCAGTCTCAGCTGTAAAGTTTCATTATACGGTGGCGATTTAATTTAACGGGAAAGTGGCAAGGGAGCAGAGTGGGGCAGGTGTGAGGGCTGGTGGGAGGAAGGCTTAATGTGCCTGCCAATATGATATGTCAATGGGGAACACTGAGGTATTTGAAATGGTTTGGACCCTGTAGGGTTGTGCTCTGTAGAGATCAGGGACGAGGCACATTTTTGTTTCTTCAGTTCAATTGTTGTGTGTGTATGTTGCACGTGTTTCTTTTTTTGTCTGTAGGACTTGTCTGAATAACAAAAAATGAATGATTTTTTAAAACCCTCCCTCTCTTGACATTGCAGGATTTTCTGGGCCAGGCTTACTGTACTCTCGGAGAGGTGGTTGGATCATTGGGCAGCCGCTCGGAAAAACCTCTCGGGTGAGTAGGACTGCCCATAGCTGAGAGTGTGTCAATATTTCAGTGATTATCTGACCGATGTTGATTGATGAAATCAAAGAACTGTCAGGGCTGTCTGGGATGTTTTCCCTACAGAGTATGCAGTAGGATTCAGTTTTCCTGTGGGAGTCACTGTGTGTGAGCCTGTTTTACACCTGCAGTTGTTTCACAATTTTCAAGACTGTTCTCTGTATCTGCGATGGCTTCTTCTTTCATAAGAGCTCTCTCCCACTTGTGCTTGAAAAATTGCCCCTGAGGGAAATGTCTCTCCCTCAGGATCATCCTTTGAGCAGTCAGTACTCTTTGCACAAGTTGTTCTAGTTGTCCACTGGTGCACTCTTGAAATAAGGGTGAAAAGTGGGTTAAGCGATCACCATTTTTCTACACAGGCAAAATATACATACTGTATATACAGGACATTACATAAGTGGTTGATGGTTGGTTTTTGTACGGATAAAACAAAGGAGATGTAACATGTTAATTAATTAACTTTCCTGTTGCCTTTTTTTTTTAAATTAAAAAGTAAATGTTCTTATTATTTGGACAAAGCTGGGCTAGCTGTTTTCCCCTCTTTCTAGTTTTTGGCTAAGCTAA
Source organism: Lagodon rhomboides (assembly GCA_039737535.1). Classification (NCBI taxonomy): domain Eukaryota; kingdom Metazoa; phylum Chordata; class Actinopteri; order Spariformes; family Sparidae; genus Lagodon; species Lagodon rhomboides. The sequence continues at coordinate 16,152,741 of CM077805.1, read as the reverse complement.
GCAATCACCTGCTGGTTGTGTCTTCTTTTTTATTTTAAAGACATAAAAGTGGTATATACAAGACATAATTTCAAAATATGTTTTCTTTTCATTCAAATTATTTGTATATATATACGTTTGAATTAATTCTCTGAGAAGTTTGGTAAATCTCACCATCTCATCAAGTGCGTCTCTCAACATCTTTGAGACTGGTACTGTAAATCCGCCTGGCTGGTACAGTGAATCCCTCTGTACAATAAATGAATAACCACAGACATGTTAACAACCGGTGTGAAAGCCAGAATGTCCCTGAATAAACCACTGAAATCCTGTAAGCCAGTTAAGCTAGAGTTACAGGTCAGTGGATGAAAATATATGAGGTGTCAGACACAGAGCTTTCGAGCAGAGACATGTGCAGAGAAGAATACCTGCTGTTTGGTAATTGGGATGACTCAAAAAGAATCAGGGGTGCATCACTGACTTCTGTTCAGGAACAGTGCATACCTCCATTGTTTAATGAACATACACAGACAAACACTCCCACACACTCAGGGGAATACATACACATATAAACCCACAGGCTCGTTACAGTGATCGTGTTCATCAGGCCGCCTGTGCTCGACAGCAACACATATAGATTTCCATACCTCCATCTCTTGTGTATTAATGCATGTGTTTCCTTGCACATATGTTCATGAAGGTATGATCCTAATTATATTTTCACATGTCTTTGTTGTTGTTGTTGTTGTACAAGTTCTGTGTTCTCCGTGTACTGCAATGCACAATATTATCGTGGTGGGGGTGGGGTTCAGGTTTTTCTTGCGATATATGATAAGATTTTATTTACTTTATTTGGATTTTATGTTGATTAGTAGTATAACTAGTATTAATAAATAAAGGACTGACAGGTTAATATGCTGTTCATTTCTTTACTTCTCCCTTTGCAGCATCACATACAACACTTAAACAAAATAATATTAAATAGGAACTTTTGAAACTAGATATATAGTAAGAGTAAAAGTGTCATACTGTATGTTAAGTGCAGCTTGTCTGTCATACCTTGCAGAATAACCCCAAGCATAATTTGTCCCAGTGCATTATTGGTCCTATTTTTGTCTCGATTATGCTGTATTCATGTGCATTTAAAAAAACAGAAAATCATCTGGTGTTTATGGTGGCGTTTCTGCCTCTGTGTTGAACACTAATAGCGTACATACGGACACGTGACAATATTTAATCATTAATTCTTTAGTCTTTATCCGTCTAAAATACACAGAATTTAATCTGTACTAACATGCATCGCACGTCAAGATATATGTGGTCAAATTGGCCTGTAGTTCTTATTACTTAGTATGTAACAATTCAAAAATATTTTTACCATCAGAGGAATAATGCTTAAGGCTCAAAAGTATTTTATCCATCAGTTCTTCATCCATAGGGAGTAAATACATTCACATTAACCACATATCCACCAAATGAGACTTTCATCTTAAATTTGTCATTGCTGATGTGCTGGAGAGCTAAGACCAATGATGGATGCATTAGATACTTTGTCACTAAAATCAACACAAAATCTCTCTCTGGTGCTAATAGTGTGACATTCAGTATTTTAAATGTTCTATTTAAAAGCAACACTAAGGTTGTATGGTTAATATTTCCAATTGTGAATGATTAAAAAAATCATCAGAGCATTTTGAATTGATCGGTATCAAAGCCTGATCCAGACACAGTCTTTAATATTTTTTGAACTGTTGTGCTCAACAATACTAATCTTTGCGTCTTTAAAACACAGTGAGCGTTACAGTTAGTGATTCACAGAGCAGAACAAACAAGCAGCCAGTTGTTTGCATAAAGATATCCACTCTGACAGGGAGCAGTTTTTAAAAAAGACATTGCTTTGCCTCTATTTTAGTGACATTTTGCACATTTTCGCACCGCATCTCTGTAGTGCTGCTGTTGGCCCAAATCTTCCTGCCACAACAGTTCCATACTGACACTCTCTCTACAGATATTTTACAAAACACTGTGTTAGAGTAAAGCCATGATGCAGGGCACATAGCTGTTCTGTCAAACACAAGAATGAATAATCTGAGCCGAGTGTTAGCTTGCATTGTGCAGCTGTATTACAATCTCATTAATATTAACAGATATGAAAATGCTTTAATCAAGATCAGTTTCAAAATCATTCATCAGGAGCCCTGATTAGAATACATCATCATCTACCTTTATCCGTGATGCTGCTCCTTTGGCCTCCTCAGCTTCACTTGTTTTCTCCTGGCTGGAGCCACTTGGCTTCCTGTCAACTGTGTCTTTTTAATCCAATTTGCTCGTTCATTTAAAACCTTGATGAGCCTTGAGATCTCAAATGGTGTGTGGGGGGGATTGGGCAAAAATAACAGCCAAACTGGCATCCCTTCATTAAACGCTTTCAGCAACCTGGCAACCTGTGTGTGTGTGTTTCAGGTTTTTTTTGTGTGTGTGCGCTCCACTATTCCTCTTCGTTTCAGAGCAACGCTGTCGTCCACTTGAGCAGAGATCGCCATGGTGATTGCAGTGGCTAGTTTCCCACTCAGAGAGAGGGAGAGAGAGAGAGAGAGAGAGAGAGAGAGAGAGAGAGAGAGGGAGCACCTGTCTTTCCTTGTACAGTGTGTGTGTGTGTGTGTGTGTGTGTGTGTGTGTGTGTGGTGATATGTGCACCATGGAGTCCTCAAAGTGCAAAACGATGTTGTCTACCCTGAAGCGCTACTCAAGAAACCCCTCCCTCCTCTCCACTCTTCATCTCTCACACACATACACACCGATGCCGCACATGGTAATGGTCACACTTACAGCAGAACTATCATTTCTTCTCCAATTCTGAGGAGGCTACATCTAGAATGTATGTTAAAGCCACAATTAATACTCCTTAATTGGATGTTTTTAAATTTAAGGCAATCAGTTGCCTGAAAACCCTTTTATTTTGATCAGTAATGGTCTTAAAATTGGAGACAAGAAATCACATCCACACAACACAGGACAAGAGTTAATGCTTTTATGTGATTTTGCGTATGTTTATTATATGGAGAAACATATAAACTTTGAAAATAATCAGATTTAATATCCTGGTTGTTTCCAAACATTTCACCCATCCCAATGTGTCTTTGTCCTGTTTGAAAATGTCTACAAAAGTACTGAATTTGATTTTGAATAGTATGCAAAAAACTATGGAACGGATAACAAATTGTTTACCGTCTTGTTAAGCTACTTCAGCCCTGATCCCCTGAATATTTCACTTTCCCTTGAGTGGGTGTAGACATTGTCACTCACTGTATATATTCTGTGTTTGCTTATTATCGTGTCCAAAGTACCTCTGGTGCATTAAATGTAGAGGACAATATTCCTGAAGATGATGAAGATACATTTTAGGCTGCCATTTTAACAGCTACACAACATTACATTAATTTGAAACACTTGTCGGTGTTTAAAATGGCAATAGACACGTTTTTCACTTTGACTTATTGTTATGAAGTAAAAGTTAACTGATGTTGTGATGATGTAATGGCTATAAAACAATGATACCATTGGCGTTCACATCGATTTCCTATAAGCTTCTAACAGCTTACACCATGAAATCCTGTCTACCACCAGGCACATAATCTCCCTGGAAAATGAAGGCTGCCTGTCAATCCAGTCAGGCTGAAAGCAGTGCTCACTTTCTATCTGCTTTCTTGTCTAGGCTAAAAGATGGAAAATCATTCCTTTTTCCCTGTGTTGTTGGTAGTTTTAGGAAAACTGAAACAGTCCAGTTGCTGGCGCTAACTTACAGATGACCTGGGAATGAGAATGAAACCACCAGCTTTCTTTCTCCAGAGTTGCATACTGCTCCTTTAAATTGAAATTTCTCGGTGTCTCGTACATTACGTAATTTCTATTACAAAGAGAAAAGGTTATGGGAAGAATTGCAGAGAATAGAATCTGTACCTTCAGAGTTCAGGAAAGTACAGACTGTGCTAGAAGAGCGTGGGAGTTGTTAATTGTCAGGTGAAGACATTCACTCTTGTTACTACAGATACATGCAGCTCAAAGAACTGATTGAAATGTATTTAATAGATTTATATATCACAAAAGGGTCCGATAGATCATTTCTAGATCCCGGAGAGAAGAGAATGAGAAAGAAGTCATGAGCGATGATTGGTGCAGAAATAGAAATACTGTCAACTTTTATCAAGAGCAAAGGTAGAGAGGCCACAGCAGCTGCAGTTGTTGTCTTGCTGAGGCTGTGTGTGTGTGTTTGTGTATGTGTGTGTGTGTGTGTGTGTTAGACTTCATCAGACACACACCTGCAGCCTGATGCGACAGGGGGGATCTTTAACAATTTTAATGAGTGGTAATTACAGCTAATTACATTGTTCAATCAAACTCCAGTGGGCATTCAGGAGTGTGTGTGTGTGTCAGTGTGTGTGTGTGAGAGGAAAAGACTGAGAACAACATGAAGCCAAAACAATGACAAGTACAGTATCCTGTGATGCATGGCTCCTACGTGACCAGCAGTGTGTGTGTGTGTGTGTGTGTGTGTAGTACGTGTGTAGGTGTGTATACATCTATTAAATGTGTCTCTTCATGTGGACTGAATACTCTCAGTCCAACTGATGTGTTGTCCCTCTTTTCTTTTGATTAATATTTGACCTCCACCTTCCTGCTTTGAATTCCATGCAATTATCCAGAATTTCTCTATCGCAAGTTAATCCATTCTTGTAATTGTTGCCACCTTGGAAACCCAGTACAGAATTTATATTTGCGGTCAGAGCTGACTGTGCCCTGACTTAATTACAGTCCATTGTCATATCACCACACTCCTAATAAGCACAAGGCGAGAGTTATGTGGCGGACTATTTCTTTGCCGAGTTCCGTTCCGTTTAAGTGTACGCTATATTTTGAAAGAATTTGGCGCCTCACATTGCCGTCAGACAGCCGCTGAAAGTCCGACCCATACAGCTGATCTGTGGTGTAATACAGTGCAGGGCAGGCGCAGCAGGGTATGTACTGCCCAAGGAAAGGGCTGCCTTCTTTCAGGTGCCTAAAATACGTCTTGCTGTCGGTCCCGTTTGGCAGTAAAATGCTCTGCTTCCCTGTTGGTGCTTCGCGCTGCTTCTCCACACAGTGGGGGGAGAGCTAACTATTACTTACTGTAGGTAATACACTGAATAGGGATAAACACCTCACACAACCCAGTGTCAAAAGACCCCGACTTTCACTTTAAGACTTACAGGTAACTTAACATCCTTGCATTGATTGGATTTGCAGAGTGATATCAGTCTTCTCATCCAATTCTCAGCAAGTAATTTGATACTGTATGTTTATTTCCCAAAATGTCAAACCATTCCTTTAACTCGCGAAGACACTTGACATGAGATTTTAAATGGTGAAATATGTTTTTTCACAGCATGCAGTTAGGCTCACCGTTAAGACTGTAAACCTTAATTAATTTGGCATCATTATGAAGTCTCATCGTTAATTTGACTACAAACTCGCCTCGTCTGAAGCAACTTTAACAATAGGGAGCTCTGAGTTCAGTGTGCTCCGTGTCGTAGCTAATAAACCCCTTGAGGGCTGCTTTTGACTTTTTAAGTTAAAAAATGCATGAACGTGTTGCTCTGACTCATTGTTTGGTTAAATTTGCATGAGAGCACTCAGGTTTAGCGAGCACCTCCTGAGACTATTTGCAGCGAATTTGCATTTTATTACTGATAACATTTCATGTGAAATACTGATGCTGGTGTTCATTTCCAGGGCCTGTTGACTCTCCAGTGGGCGGTCTGTAATGTGGGGGGACTTCTCTCTTCTCCCTCATACGCTCAGAATGTTCTCTTCTCTCTCCGACACTCACCATCCTATTTTTTAGACTGTGCCTCTTTTTTTCCCCGCAAACAGATCTTTCAGTGTTCATTTTAATTGTGTAACAGGCTCCGAAAGAAGCCCTGGTGAACTGGAGGAGCCTCGTGGGCTACAATTTAAGATACAAGTGCACCAAGAAGTCAGACACAAAGGCTGATAGCTGTGAATGCAAGCCTGATTGTAAGGATTTGTAAAGCGAGGACAAAGACACTCTTTGTCTGCTTCTGGTGTGCCATGGATTTTGATGTCAATGTTCCTTTTGTGAGAGAAAATTATGGTTATGAGTTTCTTCTTGGAGGAAAGAATGTGTGATTGTGTACGGATGCATGTCGGGGCATGACCAAGAGTAGATGGATTCTCATGCTTTTATAATTATAATTTATGTCTTATTCAGGTATTCTCACTTAATAGGGAATATAATGAAAGTGACATGTGTATGAGGCCTGTGTCTGCGTGTGTTTGTCTGTGTGTGTGTGTGTGTATGCATGAGCCCCTGTTTGTGCATGCATGTGTGTTACACGGCAGCCCAGAAGTGGCCCAGACTTAATTACCCGTCTCTCGCCAGACACTGATTGCAAATTCATGTGTCTTGATTAGAGGATTCACAGTGTTTCCTCACACACACACACACACACACACACACACACGCGCAGGGACAGTCAGTAATGTTCCTGAGGCACTTCTCAACTTTGGAGTGCTTTTCTCTGTCACAAATAAACTCAAAAAAGGAAAGTAATTTGCCTGAGAGTGATCAAATTTTCAGAAGTTTTTGTTCAAAACACACATTAAGTTCATCCACATCGTGGTCATTTCTACAAATATAACAGTTAAGGCCACAATTTGACAATCTGACAATCTTTTTCACATCTGGAATGGTGTTTTCTCTCTCTGGAGAGATAAACAGTATTACCATGTGCATAATTTTTCTTTTCTGACGGGAAGAACTAATTTTCCCAGAGGCAGTTTTCAAATCTCCATAGATTGCGGGGCTGGTTTAAAAAGCGGTTCTATGTGGCAAGAATTTTTTGTCAGGATCTGAGATTTAAGCTCGTCCCTTGCCACATATGTCTGTGTGCACGCATGTAAGGCAAAACTGTGGTCTGCATTATTCATCCAGTAACTACCAATCCCGTCGGTAACCACCCACGGATCATTCTAAGGCAGATCTCTCAGCTGGAATAATGACCGCCGCGCTCTGAAAAATAGAGGAGCGAGAGCCAGCATTTGAGGAAAGAGCAAGCGGAGGAATCCCATTTAACATCCCACCGTGGGGCCCCCTGCTTAGTGGGGTTGTCATGCCGACAGATTCTGAGGAAGTGTTGCAGTGTGATGGCATGATTGAGACTAAAGGGTGAGGGACAACGGGAAGAAGACACTTAAGGACAATTTACTAATTTGTGCACCTAAAAAGTTGTCATCGTGGCAGTCAAGTCAAGATCTCGCTTCAATATTCGTTTGGTTTGGTGGCAACGCAACCTCCCTTTAGTGTTGTAGCTTATCCCCATACTGGGTACGGTATCCTCATGTAAAACAATTGAGATTATTCCAATGAATGTGTTCAACTTTCAGCAGTAAGATTGTAGCAGTCCCATTGTTTGTTTGAGACTTGCTATCTTTCTTTGTTTTGGGCTGATTTTCCAAAATCCCTCATGACTGATTGCAGTGGAATTCAGATCACCTGGGCACAGGGTGGAGACGTGGAAGCAGCTTGGGGCATGTCCCTCCCAGCCAATCATGGTGTGATGACACCCTTTTTGTGAAGGCTTAAAAGAGGTGGGGAATGGCACACAGGTGGCTCTCACCCTCATTCTGAATCTGTCCCTGACCCATTGAGAACCTCATTCCCCTTAGACTGCCAGCTGGAAACTCTGGTCTGCTTTAGGTCCTATTTGGTTTTCTTGGCTGCCCACATCTTTCTACTGAGGAAACTGTGTTTATTTGTGAACGTCTTAAAACCCAAGGTCTCATACACCTTCAGTTTGACATTTTATTTCCCTGGGGCTTGTAGGAGGCATTCGTTCATTCATTTGTTGGTTTATTGTCCAAGTAGCAGACGTTGGGCATTTCCCCTAGATGTACATGTTTTTTGTTTATATTTCTATGTAGGTTGGGCTGACTGTTAGCAATTTACTGCCAGTACCGCCACAAGATAAAATAAATATTGGAGTTTGTATAAATACTTCATTAGTATTGTAAATATTAAAGTTCCGACTTTGAATTTCTTTAACTATTTATTTAAAATACACTTTATTATTCACACATTTATGTAGTTATTGTAACTAATGCATTCATTTGTGGGTAGAATTTTACTTATGTAATTGGTGATGGTAGAATACATGATGTTATACTGTGTATATGTACTGTACATGATATTTTATAAGCTGATCACAAATCCTAATACATTAAGTGCCGTCAAAACTGTCAAATGGTCATTTTTTAGTGAATAGTAAGATATTTCCTTTTGAAAGGGAAGTATAAAGTAGAGTAAAATAATTGGTTCTTAATCAGTCTTATTTGTGAGCTGGAACTTCACTGATCTTTAATATCCTCTGATGAAGGGTGGTTAGATATATAGCTGATGTCGCTGCCACAGTAACAACCTACGCAGCTCATTATTTTTAATTGGCGCTACCTTTTTGTGTTCACTTTGTACTTGTTGACTTGCATCATGCTGTGTTGCAACTATTTACTGCTCATAATGTTTAAATTATGGCCGCAACTATGGATCATAGCCGAAAGGGTCAAAGCAGGGGATCTTATGAAGTGGTCCTCACTGAGAGGGGAATGGCAGGTATCTGAGAGAGCGGTTAAATGATGTTGGGAAATCGTAAAAATGAAATGGAGTGGATAGAGAGCCAAGTGCAACAATCAAAATGGTATTTGTCTGTGAAAAAACGGCATTTTTATAGAGTTCAAAAACCTCTTGATCCTAGCAAAGTAAAGTGCATAACGAACCGTGAGAGCAGTGATGTCCTTCAGGAATTTTCATGGTCAGGTTTTGCTCCAATTTATCTGACTGGTTTTTAATAATAGAGAAATTAAAGAGACTATTTCAGTCATAGACACAAGTGGTTGCAGTAGAACTGTGTGACGGGAAACTGTAAATGTATGCTGTTTTAGGAAGGTGAATAAAGTCTTCCTTATTTTCTATCACACTTACTGACCTTTTTGCACCATCTCATTCTTAATTAGTCTCAAGAAGTCTTCCCGTAATGCACAGAAATCCTTTGGACCCTACCCCCCTGTGCTGTCTGGGTGTTGATGGAAATAAGAAAAAGAGAGAAAAGAGAAATGGTCTCCCAGGTGCTATTTTAGCTGCTCTTCCCATCTTCAGGTCTCAGAGAAAAGTGAATTGCTTTTGCAAGTAAAAAAGTAATGGGAAAAAAAGCTCCCAGCTCTTCAATGCAAAGCATCGATCCCAGGATCTATTTCATTTTGATAAGTCTGCCATTTCGAAAGCGCTTCCCCCATTCTGTATGCTGGAGTAAAAGGAGACTTGAATTGCATTTACACAGAGGTCCTCGACCCCAATTCTGGGCTGTTTAAATGACTGCCTGAGTCGATTTCTGCCAGGTGGCCCCTCAGAGCGGAGCTCATCAGGCGACAGGCCCCTTTGTCAGATTGCAAGACCTCTCAAAAGTTATGTCAAATTATGTCCTCCCGCTCTTCCTCCCACGCATGGATAGCTTCCTCTAACTACTTACTCTGGTTTTAGGATTGTAATGGCAGTAGATACATCACTGTCACTGTAAACATGTGATGGAGTATTGACTATTTAAAATACACTTTTTAACCACAGTAGAACTGCACAGGAAAAGTTTGATGATATTTCTTAGTGAAAATTTCAGTAAACTTAATGATGCAGAACAAAGTAAGTGGGAGTTTGTGCTTCACATTTCACATGTAGAAAAGTCAGGTTTATAAATACTTTAACATTAGATTCATTTTTAGAATTTAAATGGCACTCAGGAGAGCGCATGCCTCCACCTCCTCCACAAGGCCCAACAGTCCCCTTTAATGCAATAAAGCCTAATCCAACACCAAACTAGATAGTCCTGTATCAATCTAAGCTTTTAACCAGCTACAACTGCTTAACCGTAATTTAAGCCACTTAACCACTAGAACAACAAAACAACACAGATGCAATTATAATCTCCATTGTGTTGTGGGAGACTGACTCAAATTGTACTCACTCCTAGATACAGCCACCTGGTGCTTTTAATCAAGATCCATGAATTATTCCCTGAAAAATTAACGAATGTTCGTAGAAGTTATAGTGACAGGTGACCAAATGAATAGCACTGTAACCTTGAGTAAAATGACATATTTATTTGGGTTTGAACTTCATTGGAAACAACAGAGTGCTTTAACGATGACATATACTTGTAGGCATAACTTGTTAGTGAGCATCGCACTGGTTCCCTCGAAAAAAAGGCTGAAATCCAAAAATAAGCTCTTTGGCAAAAACAAGTTTATGATACTTGCACGTTTTGTTCAACAAAAAAGTCTTCAAAGATGAAGCCCACTTTTGTGATTTTCGAAGCGTTAATTAAATCACTAGAAGTAAAAAGCTAATGTTAGGCTATAAACAGACTGCAGTGTTTTTACATGACTTAAACGTCACCACATCTATCATCTTACTACACAATTACTATACATGTTTTCTATACATTGATAAATCTACAAGTTGTAAAGTTAGAGTTAGAATAGTTGGCAACTAACGTCCACCTGTAAAGATGGACTCGTGAGTAGATGAGTCTCCCTGTTCAGCATGATGACATTTGCTGTCCCCGACAACTTCTGTAGTCTCATTTGATCACTTATCAGTGGCTGCTATTTTTAAGACGCGTAACACTTTATGATTCAATTTGATATCTCAAGCCTGTGGTAACCACAGACCTTATTGTAGGCATTTAACTGAAAACCCATCCAAAAGACCGGTCGACTTTGAACCAGAAGTGCAAAAATGCACTGGATGGATGTGTGTGTTTGTATGGGAGGAGGAGGTGTTGTACATGATGTCATTGAGTTTACCTTCAAGACTGTGATGTTCCTTCAGAGAAGGTGCTGACACACAGGCTCCCACACACATGCATCGCCCACAGTATCCTCAACTGGAACCACCGCTGCAACGACCTGCTTAAATAGAGAAACACACCCTCATAAACACACCACCACGGTCGGCTTGGGCACACTCAAGCACATCATGCACACTTGCCCTTACCAACAACATAAAGGTCCACTCACACACACCCACTGACAAACACTTGGGCACAAACATGAACACCTCATACTTCACAGTGTTCCTTTTGTATCTTGGAAATGTTTTGAGGCAGCGTGAAGTCGTAAAACTTTCCATGAGGTTTTTCCCTGACCTGTGTTGTGTGTCATGTTCGACAAAACACAAATATGGCACAAAAACAGGCGACAGTAGCAAGCAGAAGATCCTATACCTCTACAGAATTAACCCAGAAGATGTTCAAACTCGTGTTAAAAAGTCTTAATACGCAACATTCTGAATTGGGCACAGTGTTTTTCCTGGAGAAGTAGCTAAGGAGTGACACATCTCACTTTTTTTCTCATCTCTGTTGAGAGTTGCACATGTGCAGTCCCGATCAGGCAGCTGGCAAGGCTAGTTTAGTGAGACGGAAGCCAATGACAAAATAACGTTGGTTGGTTACATTTCTATACTTTGACTTCAGTCTCTCTATCAAACACAGCGCTGGCTGTGCGATGTTAGAGCACTTCTTGAAACGACACGGATGGACAAGTTTCAGCGCTCCAACGTCCTTAACTTCATCTGACATCATGCCTGACAAGAGGCGAAAATTTGTGCGTCCACCCAGAGTTGGAAACGATAAACACCTATGACTGCTGGAGAGTCAATTGATGCAGGAGACAAAAGCCAGATGTTAGTTGGTGTTGGGGTTTTTTGTTGTCCAGTGTGAAAGGGATTTATGTCTGGCTATGTCAGGTATAGTGGTAGATGAAGACAAGGCAGGGGGACCCAGATGCACAGACAGCAGAACGTGGTTGCAGGGATGCGAAAAAATATTTTAATTTTCCAAAGATCAAAATAACCAAGGCGTCAAAAACGTTGCGTGGCAAGGCAATACATAACAGCACAGGCACAGGCAGACAAACAATGAACCGACAAAGACTGAACAAAAACCCAGAACTTAAATAACAAGACACAAATTCAAGACACCATTCAAAAAAACCTCTTGTCTTTAAGATGAGAGATCCATAAGTGTAAAAACGCTAACTCATATCCTGGTTTCAGGACTCATTCCTACAGCACTCAATGTGCTCTCATGTTCAAGGGGTAGGTTCTCTCTATTGATTTATTGGATTTTAAAAAAAATGTTTTTAATCTGAGGTCCTTAACACTGAACCAGACCCACAGCTATTGTGAAATTGATTGTAAATCCAAGTGGTTCAGCAGCTGGAACCAGATATGGATCGCCAAGCTTGATGTCTCTCCAGACACTGCAGAGAAATTAGAATACCACATTGATTGTGCACTGCAACATTTAAACTGCTCTTGCTGATGACATAATGAACAGAATATGGTGGCAATAATGTTCCCAGTCACAGCTTATTTCACCAGTTAAACTGCTTCATCTGTTTAACATGTTGTATCATTACACTCTTTTGAAAGACCAAAAAAAAATAATAATAATGTGAACGATAATAATTCAAATTTGGTTCATTCCTTGTACAGTATTATTTATTTTTATCCTGTTTAGTGCTTGCACTCAAGCAGGAGTAATGATATTTTGCACCTAATCACACTGGAAAAAAACCCTCCCAGCGTGTAATCAACCAAAATTATTGAAAAATGTCACAAGACTGATTGTGTTGGCTTCTTGGGAAAGAATCTTACCTTTACTGATTTTTGATCTCCTGTGGCCAACACAACACATTGCCAGTAAGGAGCATCACTGAGTAAACAAACAAAGCAATGACATAGTGAATAAAACACATATGCAAATATGAGATTGGATCTAGTTTCAGACGAATTTTCACACATGCAGGGTCAAATCCTGCTGTGGGAAGCTCACCATCCAGCCTGAAACCTCCGAGGGGATGTGTATTGAAGTAGTCTTGCTAAATCCTCTACTGGTGTACACACTGCTGATTTCGAGATAATAATTCTGGTCAGGAAGTATGAACTCTCTTTGGATCGTCCCACAATGCTGACTTGACCTTTGGACTTGAGTGCAGAGAACAGCAGAGACTTATGAGGAAGGAAACATTTAGAGTAAACAATGTGGCCAAACCAAATATACTATCCATGTGATTGTGATCTCCTAACCCTTCGCTGTGTTGTGTCATGTGTACAGAGGCATCCAAGGGAAGAAATGCGGGACCATAATTGTGAAAGCGGAGGAGCTGAACAACTGCAGGGTGAGGATGGGTGGACACTTCCAGAAAGTGTTTTTTCCTGTTCTGTTTCTCCATCTCTTTTCTGTGTTTCTGTTTCTTTCTTGCAGTATCAGTCACACATGCTTTCTTCTCTCTTGAGGTGTGTTTACAGACATGTCAAGTGGAGGTAGAGACAAAGGCCCCTTCAACCGGCTGAATATTTCATTGAACTTTAGAGCACAATAAAATCCCAGTGAAAGTACTTATTCACTTGAAAATGGCTTTAAAGAAGCTGTTGATTGTTCCAGTTTGAACATTACGATGTTAGACTTGTGAAATAGCAGGCATGGCTTCTATAGCAGGGAAGTATGGAGCCTAAACAGCCATAAAAATAAGTAAAAGTTGAGTCACAAATTTAACTGAACATCATACATACATCAATACATAATAATGTCAGTGAAGTATTAGAATAGAGGGGTAAATAAATAAATATTGTTATATAACATAAATATTAAACTTCATATTATAGCTTTTATTTTCCTTTCTTTCTCCCAGTCAAAAAAGCTTTTTATGTTTTTTATTTAACCTGCAACCAGTTGACAAGATAAACTAATACTTTGAATCTATTTTTCTCCTGTATTTGGGTTTCACGAGCTTTCATCTTTCATCACTTTTGCACTGCCTTTGCCCTCAGCCTTACAGTATTAAATCATTTCTGGGGCTCCATTGCACAACAGAAAGAGAGATTATTTTAAGTAATAAAGACAAAAAACTCTTGTCAAATAAGAATTTAATTTAATTTTAAAAAATAAGTCTTTGGATTTAGTCTGTCATTAAAATTTCTACAGAAGAGCAAGAGATGTCAACTTTCCTATCAACAGCAGCCTCAATAGACCAGAAATCATATCTACCAAGAAAAGGCTGCGGGTGTGATCATATAACTTTCACAAATCAATTCCTGATATTTAATGTGTATATTTATCTAGAGGTGGATTTGTCCCTGAACTGAGACGGTGTTTGCTTCTTGGAAGCATTTTTATTCTGTTTTTCTATATTTTTCTGTCTCTGCTCACTAGGAATCAGTGATGATGCAGTTCTGCGGCAACAAGTTGGACAAAAAGGACTTCTTCGGCAAATCTGACCCCTTCCTGGTCTTCTACAGGAGCAATGAGGACGGCACGTGAGTTCCCCCTCCCCTTATCTTCCCCCCTTTCATGTTTGGTTTAATCCTCCCCTGCATCCAGAGGAAATTGGTTTCATTGATTTGCCTCAGATCAAAAGCCATGCTGCCTCTTTAAGCATGTGTGTGAATTACATGGGGAAGTGTTGCGCGCATGCAGTGTGCACGACTGTGAGTGCGCGCAAGAGTGTCCGCGAGTGTTCGATCCAGCTCCATGGGCTCTTTTTTCCACCCTGCAGTGTGTGACAAGTCAGATAAGACCTTCTGCTCTGAGGGCAGGAGATACCAAGTCCACCTGCTCGCCGAGAGACTAATGAAATTACCTCTTTGCAGTTTGTGTGTGTGCGTATGTGTGTGAGGGCAGTAGCTGGTGGAAATGTAATCTTTAATAGCATTTTCTATTTTATCCCCCATCAAATGTGTATGTCTCAACTACATACTCCTTAAATCCCTTTTTTTTTTCTCCATTCCCTTTTCTGTTTCGCCCTCTCTCCTCTCAAACCTTTTTTCCCCTCTTCTCTTGTTTTCCTTTCCTCTGCAGATTCACCATCTGCCACAAGACAGAGGTGGTAAAGAATACGTTGAACCCAGTGTGGCAGGCCTTTAAGATCCCCGTTCGGGCTCTTTGCAATGGCGATTATGACAGGTAGGTCCGATTCCCTTTGTCAGTGTTGTGAGAAGTTCATTATATCCCTGACATTTGAACTAGGTTTAAACTTAGACTAGTCGACTCGTCTAAAAGTCAGGAAACACTCAAAAAAACGGAGCACAATTTAATCTATTAGGTAAAATTTATCCCCAAAACTATTTTGTTACATCTTATGATCTCTTATAATGTAAATATACAATTTAAAGTAGTAGTAGTAGTAGTAGTAGTAGTAGTAGTAGTAGTAGTAGTAGTAGTAGTAGTAGAATAATAATAAGTTTAACCTTAAATATGTGAGGATAGAAACTTTGAAAATGTAATGCAAGGAAATTTGAGCAACCCCGTTGATGTTGATGAATGTTCCTGCCGTGTGTGATGATCTCACACAGAGCCAAGAGGTCTCTTCAAGTGTTACACTCGGTGGAATCTGGTTGAACCCAAAAGCGAACACAAGGCTGGAGCAGGATGAAAAAGGTTCTTTATTTTGAAACAACTGTATGCTGATGAGGGTTAGAGCTTGAGGCTGTTGGTAAGCTGAGGCGTGTGCAGCCGCTCGGAGGAGCGCAGGACAGGTTGCGTGCTGCGGAGGAAACACTGGATCAGAGTTTCACGTTGTTCGGCGCTCAGGAGGACACTGTAGACAAGGCAAGACGAGATTGGCCGTAGAACTGAAGAAACACAGGTGCACTAGATAAAGCCTAAAAAACACTATAGACAGAGCCATATACCGCGTGTTGTACACAAAATAATCTGGCAGCAGGTTGCGTGACGACCAGGGCTTTTCAGCGGGCGCTGATTGTAAACCTGCTGCAGGTGCGTGTGAGTGTGATCCCTCTCGAGACCGCAAAACTCTGCCCAGCCGTCCAGTGCACCTCTGCAAGCAAACAGAACACGAGCAGAAAAAACACAACACAGACAGTGCAGCCATAGACCATGACTTCAAGTGTATATGTACATGTTAGTTAAGCTCAAAAACCTTTGTTCCAACAAACTTCAATACTTCATTTTACCACGAAGGCCATACTTGTCTGAGTAAACCTTGCAAGAAATTTGAATTTTTAGCATGAGAAACGCAAATATTCCTGTGCCATTTAAAGAAGTACTTGACATCATTGATAGCTTGTATGCTTCATAATGTCTGTTTAGGCTGACAGGGATATGAATAGTGAGCCTAGACACTGAGTTATTCCAAACATTCTCACACACACAGCCTTTTGTTTACACTGCACTTACTAAGCACTATATCTTGTAAGACATTATGTAAAATAGCCTTCAATACATTAGAGTTTGAAAGAAAAATGTGTGAATGTTTCCAGCTGCTAGGTTGTGATATTGTGTTGTCAGTTTCAGCAGGAGGGCAAATATGATTTGACAGAAAGAAGAAATTACTTTTTACATTTCCTGGAAAACAAAGTGTGGATGTAAGAGCTTGCGATTTTGTTTCCTTTGAAAAAAATTCTATGAGGATTATTTAAATTAAGTCATTACTTTTATGTGTAGGTGTGATTTCTTCTCTTACACAACAGCATAGTGGTTCCACTTCTGAATGAAGCCAGTATTTTCAGTCTTATCTCGGTGATGCATTCATGGCTATACTTCACAGACTTTTTGCAGAAAAGTATGAGACATGGACACGGACTGCTTTAATCCTCTCACCATGTGACACTGCACTCAGTTCTATTTCTCTGCAACAACAAGTGTCACCCTGTCCCCAAATAATAAACTGTTGTAATATGTATTGGACTGGATCTGGAAAACAATGAGTAGATCCGCGTCCTCCTGCTCCCCTCGAGCTCAGGGTCAAAGAGAGTCATGACCAAAGTCCACTGTGCTGATCCTGGGTCTGCCAGGGATGCCAGAGCTGTCAGTGGAACATGCTGTGATTGATTCAGTGATGGACAGGAGTCTCACTGCCATTTCTAGGGAATGATGTCACTATGGCTGATAGTTATGATTCTGAATATCTGTTATTCTGAATGGAATGACAGTAGATCCTGCTGTTTTTGTTTTTTAGGTAACACTTAATTTTACATTTCGCCCCCGTAAAATGCCAACATGTTTCCTGAAAAAAGCTACATACTGTGGTACTAATTATTGGCAAAATAGGTCTTAAATGAGCTCTACCTCAGTAAATATTCATTTGTTATTCATTATTTATTGGAAGTATTTGTATAGTTTGGATTGTATGCAGAATTTTGCATATTCAGCTGGAGTGACCCAAAGGTCTTTAATTAGTACCAAAGAACATAGAGCTCTCCAGGGAAAGTATTGAAAGTCATTAGAAGATTTTGCAAAAAAACATGACCCATAAAATACAGCATTTTCGCTTTTATATAGCCTCTTAAAATATCTTCTATATTTTCCTTCTGTTTAAACTGTATCCGGCTCTTTCAATGGTTTTGCGTCACTCAAAGCCCCCCTTCTTGTTGGGGACACAGGGTTTTCTTTACATCTACAGTGAGGCCCAATCCATCCGACAAATTAGTAGGTTAAAGTGCTTCTCTATCATGTCAATCATGTGTTTGTGTCCATCTCCTGAGTCGATGGCAGTTGTGTTGTGAAAAGGCACAAAGATGCAGACAAAAGGGTTTCGTTTAGTGTGGCTAGCAGACAGCAAAATTGATCTGAAGTTTGGTCCAATAAGCTAATTAGGGGAGTTGGGTCACACCGTGCCTTATCAGTGGTGGGCTCAGTGGACTGCACATACAGTGCACACACACACACACACACACACACACACAAACACACACAGTCACGCACTGAGTCGCTCTCAGCAGCCTGGGAGAAGAGATAAGGAGGAGCTCAAGCTGGCAAACAATAGAGGACTGTGTCTGTCTGCTCATAGGTGCTACGAAGAGAACACACACACACACACACACACACACAGTGAAAACAAAACATTAACGAGTGAAATCATTGTCAATATCCTGTCACATCATCAAAAGCTCAGAGTGACGGGATGTTTCCTACTTAGATGGGTCTCAGCGCTGATTTAATAAGACACACGCCCATAAAAACACACACATACACACACATTCATGCAGCCAGCGCCTCACATAGTGCTTTGTCTTGAGGAGAAAGTGTTACGCCAACCAGGAGACGCGTTCATCCGCAGAGTGCCCCATCACTATCAGAACGCCTCCTTCCCACTCTTTAGCTTATTGCCTCCTTTCCTCTAATGTGCATCTGGCTCTCTAAGTAGCTCTTAGGATCATTAATGAGGGTTTGTGTTTCCACCTCTGCTCATATTGAAATATGAGGAGGATGGAAAAGTGCAGTTTTGGCTATGCTGTTGAGTTAGATGCCTCTTGGTCCAGAAAGCTTTCTGAACTCCAAAGCAATTACAGTAAGTCAAGAAGAAAGTCTTGGAAAATTAATGAAACACTGGCTGGTTCCAACGATATGATAATACTTTACATGCGCTTCTTCCAGATTTGATCCATCTCTGTTCCCCACTGCCAAAAAGATGCATTTAATTGATTTAAGTGTACAAGTACTACATTATTTTATCACTCTGATCGTATGTATTATGCCTCTGTTGATAGAATGTTTTTGGGTTTTTGGGTGCAATCTAACTGGTGCACCGAGGCATAAACTGCAAGGTGATAATTCTCGTTCTCTATCAGTTTTGTGTTGTTTCCATACCTTGCTTGCTTCCTCCTCTCTCTCCAGCAGAGTGACTTTTGCTCTGTGTATTTTAATTCAGTCTCTGTACTATTATCTCTTAGCCTCACCCTTCTCATTCTCTACATATCGCTCTCCCGCTTTTGTCAGAGAGAAATGACCCTTCCGTTGAAGACATTGGTAGATGGAGTGATAGCGCAGCATGTCTGCCTCTTGCAGACTATTCTGTTATTTTTTTTCCATTTCCTTGCAAGCTATAATGGGATGCAGAAATAGATGTATTTTGAGATGAGGAGAACGCATTACCGCAGGCAAATACAGTGACAGACAGACAGTGTGATGGAATAAAGATAAGCTGCAGAATGGATCTGCTTCTCCTAATGGCTCCATGACAACAACGTAAAAAGAAGTGTTAGACACAACGTCTCTGTATATTGTATAATTTCACAAGTGAAGAAGATAGCCTTGTAACACTTTGAATATTAATTTATAAAATCAGTCTAGTTGAGCTCAGGAGACAACTTTTTCTTTTATTGTAAATGTCTAGCAACACCATCCATCACTTTTTTAATTTGTTGACACTGATCATTGTGATGCCTCGAGGAACAAAAGAAAAACTGATTGCGTATCAGGTGAAACAATCAATAGACTCTTATTTGAGATAAAGAAATCAAATCTGTTTTTTTTGTGCCTCTCCCAACAGAACGATCAAGGTGGAGGTGTATGACTGGGACAGAGATGGCAGGTAAGTCCTCTCATTCATATTCCTGCATATATTGTTATTATTGTAAATGAATTGGAAAACAACCCTGTAATTTACAGCCTGAAAACACATATTATAATGCTCTCCAAGCTCAGTTAATTAATAATTGTTCTATAACTGGTCTGACAAATTCTGGCGATCCAGTCTTGTCTTTGTTTGACTTGATCTGAACATTTTCATTGGGTTCCTCATCCCTCATGGTTGCGATTTTACCTCAGAAGTATTTTTAAAAAAAAAAGCTCTAGGCTGCGACTGTTCACAGACAACGGCGCTGAATTTTAAAAACAAATGGCTACCTCATTCATTGGAACAAGACCACTGCAGTTTAGGCGTGGGTGATGCCACAAACTTTTGTTCTGATCTAATGCCATGTCATTCCAGGGCCAGAATAACAGAGATCAATGTCAGTGCTCCAGTGATGCCTCTGGAGGTGTCACTGGTATCAGTACTTATTCCAAAAAAGTAGGGACGCCATGTAAATGCAAACAGAGTTCTTCAGAGCTCATTTAGCAATATCCTTTATACAATCATGTCTTTCACAAAGAAGAAGAGTATGGTGAACGACTGGAGGATGCTCTTTTCATACCCAATCATGATACAATCACCTGCCACCAATTCATCTGTGTTCACCTGTAGGGTTGATCTTGTCCCAACTTGTTAAAAACAAGTTGCTGTCGTCAAATTCAGAATAAACATATGCTTACAAAAATCAATGAAGTTGATGAGGTAAAACATTAAATATATTCATCACATTCTGTTTAAATTATGTTTTGACAGTGTCACAACTGTTTTTTGAATGGGGACTTCAAATTAGAAGCACTGTTTTGATGCAGGGAGGTTGCCAATGCAGAGGGCTCCAACAGAAGAAGGCAGTATCATCGGGCAAAAACTCTGCTACACAGGCCAATTAAATATATGCAAGCACACATTTATGCTAGATTACTTTGTTTACTCATATAATTCCTCATTCCCCATTGGTTGATTCTTTGATGTATTTTTATTACGAACATGTAAAAACAAAAGAAAACAAACTGTAGAATTAAAGCTTTCAAAAAACAAGTCAAGAACAACAAAGCAAAAACTGAAAGAATAGTAAACGTCTACAACAAATTCAATAAAGAAATTCTCAAGAAACAACAAAGTTTACTTGTTCAAAAAAGGGAAGGAAGAAGTATACGCTCATGAAGTAAGGCATAATCTGTACACAAAATTTAATTTGGGCATCTGATGAGTCTTTGACTTGATCTTTAACTCCAGCCTGTACTTCCTGGGTCATATTTTCATTGTCTTGACAACTGCAACAACTCCCTTTGCATTTTTTCATAGTAGCAGGGCTGTTTTAAGTCTGAACACCCACATACACCAAAAAGTGATGGTTATTAAAGCAAAACAACACAAGTCAGATGACAGATTGGTTTGTAGACAGAGAAAGTTTTAGTTCTTTGTGCCTATTCTGTTTGTTAAGGCAATCTTTAAACTGTTCCTGAGCTTGGTTATAATATTGTGAGGACAACAGGTTGCTGATCTGATAGCCTCAGTTCTTGTAAACACTGATAAATGAGCAGCAATGCATTTCATTATTACTTCTTATCTTGATTACGTTAACATTCAGCACATGACAGCTTCCTGTGTACGCCTTATCTAATTCAAGCCACACATAATTAACACTAGTCTATGTTTCCAGTAGGTAAGGAAGCTGGGTGCAGGATCGTCACAGATTGACTGCTTAATGGTGATCTGGATACTGGCTGCTGACAGTCAGACGGAAAGAAAAATGAGTGACATTTGTCAAGCTGTAGTTGAAACGGGAGTTATTCCTCTATTCCTTTATACTTTACAATCTACTCAGTGTTGCTCTAAATCTGACAGGGAACACAGTGACATTTTGGTGTAATGTTTTTTTAATGGGACTAATTCTAACAATATTTAACAAGCTGTTTGGCTGAACTTAGTTTTGTTTTTTCTTACCTGCTGTCCCTGTACCTGAAATTGTCGGATGTCTTCTTTTCTCACGTTTCGTCCTCAGTAACAACAAACCTCTATGTCATGGTTTACATTTTCATTAACAGAAGCTGTCTTCTGTTGGACATGAAGCTCTTCTGTTTGCTCTGAAAACTCACACATTGACAAGACTCAAGTAATAAAATGGAATGTATCCTCTAACACAACCTTTTTTCAGTATATTCTCTTTGTTCTTGTTCTTTGCCTTCCTCACTTTGCTCTGTAGTCACGACTTTATCGGAGAGTTCAGCACCAGCTACAGAGAACTGTCCAGAGGGCAGAGCCAGTTCAACGTCTATGAGGTGAGTTTGAGTGTATCTGTGTGTGAGCTTGCATGTACGTGTGCGTTACTGTGTTCATTTCCATTATAATCCTTCTTATCAAACTGCAGCGCAACTCATGTCTGTCTATATTGGCCTATCACAGATATATCTGTATTGGCGTACATGTCTCATGTGCACTAATTGAAATATTTATATTTAATACAGAAAAGATGTTCAGGGTAAAACTGTAATATATCCAGCCTCCATTACATATCCACAATGGATGCTGACTCAACTGACATCATTTTTGGACAGTGTATTGCAAGATTGTGAAGAAGTGAAATATGTTATCTCACAGATACGTTCATTAACAATATTTGTATTACTTCGCAGTTATATTGATTAATAACAATTCCTTATTATGTTAATTAAAAAACTAATTTGGTCCGCATTCCTTCAAAATGTATTTACTGTTGCAAATTAGTTGTATTGAAACATAATACTCAATATGAATAAAACCTAGATATGCCAAAAACAGAGTTGACCTGGCAGTCTGAACAAGGCCTCTGTTTTAAACCAACACGATCTTAAAATCCACTAAAAGGATGAGGTTTTAAATATATACAATTTTCAAACCAGCATGGCATAGGGACTGTTTATCCCACTGTGCATCGTTTCCCTCCCTCACTTTCTCTCTCATGCACACACACACACACACTGACAGTTATGATGGATCGCTGGCTTATCTTCACCCAGGAAGAGTCAACACTTCTTGATTAACAGGGTACCACATAGAGAGGAGAGCACACAGGGGACTGTCATTTTAAGCAGCTGCTGTTTGCCTAATAGCACTCAGATGTGCACACGCACAAAGGTGCACACGCAGGCACGTAGAGGAGTATACGAGGAACAGCAGACAGATAGAAACGCAGACACACACACAGTCATTCTGTGATTTCTAGCCTGTTCCTTGACCCTGGATGTCCCTCAACTTAAAGCTGGCAGTTAGAGAGAGGATGGCTTTGCATTGCTAAAGGTGCTCAAGTTGTGTGTGTATGTGTGTGTTGTTGAAACCACGTTTCAATCACTGCGCCTCACCTCCAGAGGCGAACGTGTCCTTGTGTGTACCGATTGCAATGTGAACCAAGGAGAAATGCATAAATCCACACATTTGTATGTTGTTTCCCCGAGGTCCTCTCTCCGTTTAACCTTGGCCCAGTTTAATCAGACCATAAAGCTCTGAATTAAAAGCTCTGATGCAGTGTTTGGGATTCAGAAGGTGTTTCATGACTGCGTCTGGCTGGTCCCCACATCACAGGAGCAATTGTATTTTTAAATACTCTCGGGTCGCAACATGAGAGACCAAATGAAGAGAGGCTGAAAAAGTATATTTTCTAATCTGTTCACAAAATCAACTCAAGCATTAAGTAAAGCTGGTTTAGATGCATTAAATTCTTAATTTATCCAAACAAGGTTGGCTGTACGCTCACTTTGTGTCCTGTTACATATTCATGAAGTCTCAGCACGCAGGCCATAGGCCACCTCTGGATTTAGCTGCTCCTCAGGATGAATTGTACTTTAAGTGCATTGCTCAAAGGCATCTTCATGGTGGTTGCTGGTTTAGGGAGGGGAGTATTTGAGGATGGAGAGTGAGAGGGAGGTCTGCAAACTATACTGTATATGACTTCAGTTACCCCACATTTATATCAAGTGTTCTACTTGGCGCAACTAATTTACTGTACATTTTTGGTATATTACTAGACACTATATTTAGTGTTTTCTGTAGCTTTCCACATGTGGCCAGAAAAGCAGCTGTTGTCTCGTTTTGACAGAATTAGAGTGGTGACAATTCTGAACCCAAATGATGAATAAATGAATGAATGAATCGATGTTGAAATCACAAGAGAGCACCCTTTCTTTTTTAGGTGGTAAATCCAAAGAAGAAAGGGAAGAAGAAAAAATACCTCAACTCTGGAACGGTGAGATCCTAGATACAGCTGGGTACCTGTTTCATACTGCTTAGTGCTTCATTTTATAATTGAACACGTCATGGTACCTATTGTGTCAGAGAGAATTAGAAACTGTATTTGTCCCATCGCAGACGACACTTGAAAGTCATTATCATTGACACAAAGCTGATTGTGGCCCTATCTCTGACAGGTAACGCTGCTGTCATTCCTGGTGGACATTGAAGTCACCTTCCTGGACTACATCAAAGGAGGGTAAGTCAATGACCAAACATTCATTGAACACACACTGCGAGATGGGGGTTGTTGTCCTTTAATGAGAAGTGGCATGCTGAGTGTGCCGCTCCCTGTCTCGATAACGACCCCATCATGACTCCGAGTCTGCAATATGCCAAAGATAATGATCCCTGAGTGTGAGTGAATCACATGGAAAAGTGAACATTTGCATGTGAGAGAAGGACAGTGAAAGGTGGAGAGAGAGAGAGAGAGAGAGAGAGAGAGAGACTGGCAGATGGACTGACCTGAAGTCAAACTACACATCGCTCAGACTCTGAGGAGTGTGTGTGTGTCCCTGCTCGTGTGTGTGTAATCTTGTATTGTGTTTCAGCTCTCGACTACGCCATGTGCTCGTATGTGTGTCTACTTATGTGTGCTTGTGCACGCATGTTGCTCAGGAGGGTTGACTGTGTGCAACCAGGCATGGTGCGAATCCTCGCCTACACACTCTGCCTTCATTAGACTCACAGAGGGGGAGACTGTCAAGGGAGAGAAAGGAGTGTGTGTGTGTGTGTGTGTTTGTGTGTGCTGGTGTGTGTGTGCGGGTGCAACTTTGGGGGAAAAATCTCCATTTTCGTCCTCTTTTCCTGCTGCCCTTGTAGCTGTGTTTTTCAATTGTCAAGAAAAGTCAGCTGGCATTCAAAAGGTTTTTAAAAAACTGAAGTTTTTGCCTGATTTTGGAAGTGAAAAAAATCCATTACTGCTGTGAAAGTATAAGCTTGTTTCGTCTGTGACAAACTCATAAGCAACACAATCTATTTTCTGACCTGCTTTTTCTTTTTGTTGCTGTTGCTTATTTCTGGAGGATTTCAAAAGAAGTCACACACAGCTCAGAGCAGAATGGTAACAAGCTGGCCAAAAAATGCTTCAGCCAATGAGAGGATTATCCAGGAAGCCAACACTTTCGACGCTACACTGTCTTCTCCTTGCACCACAAATCATTAAAAGGCCTGTGTCTATAAAAAGTTTGACTTTAACTATGATTTAATGAACTGGATGACAAGTTTTGCAGATACATCTAAATCTCTATTCCCTCTCAAGATAATTAGCTTGGCAGCGCCACACCAAAGTGCAAATAAGAATTAGTCTGGAACCTCTCAGAGGGCGTTAGAGACCTACAACCAGTCAGAGCGAGAAATGTGTGACATAGTGCTGAACGACAGGAAAATGGAAACAGACTAAATGTGCAGAGATGACCCAACCCATATTAGATAAATGGTTGTGATTGACCCGACCAGAACTCAGACGAATGGGAAATCTGTATGAACAGAACTGTATGAAGGTTTAAAAACTTTAAATAATTCATCAAACACCATTTTGGCCTTTACTTGCTGTAAAGCAGCCATAATCAGTATTTTTTACACTAACAGTAGATCAAACAGTATGACTACTACTATATCTGTTAGTGATGAACCTACAGAGAATTATCAACTGATTTTGTATTTCCCCTTAGCACCGCAGCTCATTGTGTTGGTTTCGTTACTATTTCGGCTCATGCTTACTGTGCTCATAGTATCAATTTCAGCCACAGCAGGCAAAACATCAGACAAAGTTAGTGACAAGCTGGTGATTGTGGATCCAAAGCCAAAAAGGTTGACTGTAACTGGACTTGACAAGAGTTAAATATGAAAGGAAAAAGTGTGATATCTTCTGAATTATTTATCAGATAACACAATGACTGTTTGAATTCGACACATACATGTCCCCTGTACATGTTAGCATGTGTTTCTGCATTGCCCAAGGCCTGAATGTAATGAAAACACTAATTAATATACAGAAACACAACTGCAACTCCACAGGGCCTCCACCTACAAGACCCCCAATTTCTCCTCTCAGTTCGAAGGCTGCTCTGAGTGCTTGAACTCAACCTACACCTGTCATCAAACACACACACACACACAGGAACATGAAACAAAGTGTGACAGTATGATGTACATACAGTATATGCATTAACTGCAAAATTAATGCATTAACCAAAATGCAAATTGTCCGCTGTGTGACATCACTGGAGGATTTTTATGAGATTACATGCAGCTTCCTCTGGAGCCATTAAAGGCTCAATACTACCTTCTTCACATCAAACTGTAAACGCACTTTAATATGTAGAATTAGTGGAGTTACCATTTAAAAGCAATGTGTAGAACGAGCAGTTATCATACTGGGAAGAAAAAAAAGTAAAAAGACAGAGAAAAAGTTGTCACAAGAATGTTCAGTACACCCTCAAGCATATTGCTGAAATATTTTTGTTTTGTTTTTAAACCGCGAGGGATGTTTGTGCCTCCCAGGTTGTTGTTTTTTTTTAATCCACAGCCTCTGTAGCTCTCAATCATAAGGCAGTGAAAAAAACTGCTTCGTGACTAAGAACACCGATCAATATGTTATTGAATCATAGGGCATTAGGAATGCATGTTATGTATGCAGGTTTATGTATTTGTTCGAGCTCCTGTACATGTTTAAACAGATGGCAAATTAAGC
This sequence comes from Lagodon rhomboides, assembly GCA_039737535.1. Taxonomy (NCBI): domain Eukaryota; kingdom Metazoa; phylum Chordata; class Actinopteri; order Spariformes; family Sparidae; genus Lagodon; species Lagodon rhomboides. Next base: position 16,126,325 of record CM077805.1, on the reverse strand, counting down.
AAAACACAACTTGACAGCAAGACTTTCATGTTTGTATATTGATGCGTGTTATAGCGCCAGTTTGCCGATTGACAGCATGTGTGAGCGCTGACTTTGAAGAGCAGTGTGTGTGTCTTCACCACGTGTTCTGGCATATGTTTCCCTCGCCCTGTCGCTCGCTGCTAATGGTGAATTCCCGTCTTTGAGTCCCCGTGCACATGCAGAGCCCGGCGTTCTCAGAGAGCACTTTGAAACTCTCAGGAAGAGGCTGTTCTGTTTTTTTTTTTTCCCGGTGCTTTGGGAGTGTGAGCCGGGTGCTGTAACACGCCTGTGTGGCTAAATGAAGTGCCAAGTGCTGTCTCACTGTTTGAAACCTAAATGGACTGTAATGGTCCAGTTGCACTCACTCCAATTGTATAATGGGCAGACTGTGTACTTGTGCGCCGACACACTGATGCATGCACTCACACACACAAAAAAATGCAAACACACACTCTCTTAGGTTACTTTCTCATTTCCCTGAAATCCCTTGTTGAAGCGTCTACATCGGTGTTTTGTCAGTTTGCCAGTCAGCTCGTTCCATTTCCTGGTACCATTTCTTCTCAGCTCTCTCCTCTTCTTCTCTCCTCCCCACTGCATCTCTTATCTGCTGATTGACAGCTCTTTTTGCAGCTTCAACCCAATCAGCTAATTGTTCCTTTGGACCTAATGAGGAACATGATACGCTGGCAGCATTAGCATAAATGACTGATTTGAGAAGCCAGAGCATCGCTGCTCTTATTCTTTTCACTCTCTGTGATAATGCATTAGTACCACCCATGGACTTCAACAAAGAGGCCCCTATTCATGAGCAGGAGGGTAAAAATGAAGAATTGCAGGCTATATCTTTCATTTTGAATTGCATCTTTGAAGGCAGTGCTGTCACTCATAGTGACAGATATTGTTTCCTCTTGTTTTGGTTTGTGAATTGAGTATTGGAACCAGAATAGAAGCAGGAGGGAAGTCTGCTTGTATTGAAATCATTCTGAGAGGTTATCATTAGACCGAGGAGCACACACAAAGATTTGTAAAAAAAAAAAAAAAAAAAAGACTGTAATCTTTGAAAGGAACGCAGGCATTTCACTTTGTGTGGTATATTTCCAGTATAAATGTGTCGGCTTTTTGGACTTAATGCAGGTATGAGCTGTTCATCGCTCTTCTGCTCTCCTCTTCTTTCCTTCGGCCAGATGGATACTGTCCAACCAGCAACATCTGCTTGCATATCAGCAGGAGAGGTCATGTCGCACAACCTCTGCTGCTGTTTTTAGGCCACTCAGTGCACTCATGCATATGTTTCCCTCTGACACTTATATATAAGAGGAAAGGAGACTTCTGTTGAGCATTGAAACACTTCCTGTCTTAAACTGAACATTTTTACTTTAAAACAAACACTTCCTTTACAGGGTACACAGCCCATTGAGACTGGCTGTGAAGACTTTAATTTTGATTAAAGTGGATTATAATAATGGACATTTACTGTTAATTTTACTGTGAAAAATTCTGACCTTGGCTACTCGGAGCAGTTGCATAAACTATAAAGAATAGTGTAGAAAGATATTTCAGAAGATGTTATAATCACAGAAATATTGAACATGTGTCCGGAGATTTTAAACATAATCCATCACCCTCTTCTTTCTGCTGATCGCCAGTGATTTAAATTCTCACTGTGCTGCTGTGATTTAAAGGTGGATGTGGTAACAACGAACGCAGTTCTCACCACAGCGATGCTAGTTGATATCAGAGATAAAACAAGAAAGATCATGAACAGAGAAAGATTTAAACATTAAAACATTAAAACATGGTGTCACTATGAATTTTTCTATAAAATGTGGCTAAATGTTATCATCATGTTTCCTCTTCCAGAACTGAAAGTTTGCTTGAGCATCTCACTAGAGATATGGCGGAGATAATCATGTTATAGTCTTGACATGAGATGCTTTGAAGATTTAGGAGCGACACCAGCATCCAGCCTGTTCTGTCTGCTGGAGAGCTGATTTGAATGTAGTGCGCGACCTCCTCATCAGTCCGACTCCCGCTGCGTGATATTTTGTCATATTGGTTCCTCGCTGAGTCACTGTGGGCTTTAACAGCAGGGGAAGATCAGTGAGTGACAGAAAACCAGCTGGTAAATGGGGCATCCCCCTGTCACCCCAAACACATTATTATATACAGTACATACTTAACACAGAGGCTTCCACACACTATTCACTGCTGGGCAGCCATGTTGTTTTATCACAGTCCTACGAGATGCTGTATGTGCCGTCTATCCACCTCACCCTTGATTGTCACGCAGAGATTAGCGAAACAGATCAGAACACCAGATTTAAAGAAGAAGACAGGGTATACATCACTTAGAAATGACTGTATCTATGGTTGCATCGTCATTTTCAGTCGGCCAAAACAGTGGTCTTTAGTGCAGCTTATATTCAGACTTCAAAGTATGTTTGATTGCTTATTCAGTAAATTAAATACTGCTGAGCCAAATGGATAGGACAACTTGCCAAGAGATGGATTGCAGCCATTTCAGGGGGGGGGGTTGCAATTAAAGACGAAAAACATCATGACACAGGGTTGGAGATGTTTTCCTGTACCTTCAGGACACAGAATGATAAGATTTGGTCTTTAAGGCAGGCTAAGCTCACAGCAACCATGTGATGCTGTGGTTTAGGCCACTGCCTCTGAAAATTCCTTATCATTCCCTCCAGAACATTCTGCTGCCTCTCTGGTTTGAACCTGTTCCGCGGGCGATGATTTGCTGCAGATCTCATTTTGCTGCTCAGGTGATTTTGTGTCTGTGTGTCCTATACTTAAGAAACACATTCAAGTGTGATGTCATGCATTAATCCAGTCTGTGCCAGAGGCCTCCACTGCACCCTTCTCCACCCCTGTCTTATCTGTTTTAGCATTCCTCCATTGTTCCCAAGGTGTTTGGCATGAGTCGTTTACGTTGAGCTTGCGTCACACTCTGCATTTTTCCACCTGACACCCACACAAAGAAATGCAGGTCCTTATCTAAATGTTTGGATTGGATTGGTGGTTTGCAGTGGTTTTTCAGATAAACAACCAAACATATGCACACATACAAAAATGCAATACTACACATGTAGTATAAAGTACCAAAAATCTACTTAAATGGCACAGAGCAACATACAGAACTTACTAATGATAGAACGACTATGCAGCTCTAACCACAGTGCTGCTGTAAGTACAAAGATTTTAATGTGATACAATTAAAGCCTTTTGTCTTTTTAAACATGGGAAAACCTGCTAATAATGTGCAATTATCTTTGTTCCCAGTGCCAGTAGAAAAGTTTGCCTCTCCGTTTAAGTTTTTTCTGGTGTGTCACGATCGATGTCACGATCGATGTCACAACGCGCCAGAAAGCAAGGAACCAGCATGGAGACCAGTAACAATGTTACAGTTGTTAATTTGTAGTGTTTACACGAGTCTCTCTTTCAAACTCAATGCCAATTGAACAATGTTTGAGTGCTGCTTGAGTGGAGACAGATGGAAAACTATTACGAGCCAACGTCGCTAGAAAAGTGAAAGACAAAATTAGGTTCTACCCAGGTTCTACCCCGTGACTGCTGGTCTTACAGATGCTCGATCAGATTGGGATCTGGGGAATCTGGAGGCCCGGTCAACACCTTGGGCCCTTTATTGTGTTCCTCGAGCTGTTCCTGAGCAGTGTTTGCGGTGTGTCAGGACACATTGTCCTGCTGGGAGGTCACTGCCATCGGTAGTGTTGTTGTGATGAGGGGGTGTACTTGGTTCACAACAGTGTTTGGATGGGTGGTGCGTGTCAAGTGGCGTTCACATGAATGCCAGCACCCAAGGTTTCCCAGCAGAACATCGCATTGTGATGAGATGATCAATGTTATTCACGTCACCTGTCAGTGGTTTTAATGTTGTGACTGATCGGTTGTATATTATGTAATATGTCTCAAGACAAGACTGTAGTGAGGCAGCAGATTTGAAATACTCATTAAAAAACAGATTGGCCAGTTGGATAACATCCAGAAACACACATCACCAGGGAAAACTACAAGAGCCAAGAAACTGCCTCACTCAAGTTCTTGTATGATTAATGCAGAGGACAGAGTTGACCTTTTGGAGAATGTCCTGTGTTCAGATCTGGATATTAATATTCTCTACGTTTGGAGTCAAACTGACGGTATCAAACATGAGGGGTGATATTCACTTTGTAAAGCAAGAACCTCTGACATTGACTTTTGAAGGTTTCTTGCTCATGACGATGGCTTTTAAAGCCTCAGCGCAAAGTACCACAGTCAAACTGCAGAGATTTGATGATCAATTCAGCCATTCAAACCCACTTTTGAAGACTATTCATTCAATGTTCTCTATCTTGGGCCACCTTATGTTGTTGCCAATTCCTGCTTTTTTCATAATTCATTTATTGTCCACCCCCCAATTCACCTCGTTTCCTCGGATGTCCCTTCGCACTCGTACAACAGGAGTTCTTCTACCAAACTTTGTGTGTGTGCGTGACAGAGAGAGATTGGGTGGGGGAGAAAGAGGACATGCATAATTTAGGCTGCTGGGCTGAAGCTTGTTTGTGCCAGCATGGGGAACTGGACCAGAATTCACTCAGATCTCCTCGCTATGCTCTCTTGTCCTTGCAGCTGTCCCCTAGAAAAGCTCAATTACTGGACTTTTCATAGTCTTTTCATTTTTATTGAGATGAGTAACATCCTTATTGAACAAGGTGACTTCTATCAACAAAGCGATTTTGAATGATGGCTGCCTTAATGAACGGGATGACATTTCTAAGATGAAGGTCATTTTACCGCGCCAAACTAAACAAAAAATAGTTACGCTCACTTTAGACAAGGTTACTGAAGCTCAGTTTAACAGCAACATTGCAAGACTCTGAGATCTATTTTGTATGTCAGCTGCTACGTCAAGTATAAAGATCAGAACACTGGCTGACACTGTAGCTGCTGCCTGTTGGTAGCATTAGCTTTAGCTTTTCCTGACAGAAAAATGATGCCACACATTAAGGGGACTTATTCCACTAAGGTGTCAGTAAACGCAACACATTAGCCCACTGATAACTGTGCTGTACAGCACAAGCTTAACAAGGTATTAAGGGCTGCCGATCAACAACAATAACCGAGACAAACGGCAGAGAGGCACTCCCAGTGAGACTGTCACAGGGGCAGAGCTCCGTCAGACTCTGTCTTTCCAGCAGAGACTCTGACAGCAGCTTCTCAAGCTACTTGGCTCTGAATACCAGCTCTACTGTCCATTCCACTACTAAGTGGTGGTCACTTGGTATGCACACAGCCACGAGGCCAGGCTTCCCACAGTCGTAGCTCCTTGCTTGGCATTTGCTTTGATAGAGGGTTCTGGAAAAATATTTGGGGATAGTTGCGCTTCAAGTTCTATTTGTCTGCCCAATTTTTCAAACTGCTACTCTACTTATATTGATACGCTAACATGAGAGGACAGCTCAAACATGTGGACTGGTGATGAAATGTCCTCTGTCCCTGCCCCTCCGTCCCCTCTGGTTGGCAAAATGCCTGCACTACACAGGACTGCAGAGGTGATGAATATGATGTGCTATTGGCTGTTTGACGATCTGAATACAGATGTGTGTAAGGTAGACGGTGTGTGTTTACGTGTGGCAGAGGGTGAGGATTGGTGTGAAAGAGCTGTGACAGGCTGACAGAGTGCTTAACCACATCCTGTTCCTGCGGGTTAACAAGAGATGTTGTGATGTTGGGAGACATGCCACTTCCTTTTGCAGGGTGCTGTGGTTTGTTTGCCTTTTTTCATCTCTCTTTGGAAACGCTTCTTTTTCATCATCTCTATCTTTGACATGAATGACATGAATAATGTGTTTGCAGGTCTTATCGTTATAGAGAACCACTTGATCCTTACCTACAGACTGCAAGCTAAACATGGGGAATAATCAAAATGTGGAATATATACAAACAGAAACTGCATTTTCTAGCCTGCTTTCCACATTCTCTTGAATAGGGATCAACATCAACATGTTTTTTCAGGGCTGATACTGAGAGCGATTAGCAATCAAAGAGACTGATAAAGCTTTGGAGCTGATATATACATTTACAGTAAAAATAAGAAATCTAAATTTTAGATATTGTCAGATATCAAAATATCCAGTCATGGAATCAAGTACAATTTAGTACTGTACTTAGGTAAAATTTGGAGGTACTTGTACTTGAGTACATCCATTTTCTACAAAAATACTGTACTTTTTACTCCACTACATTAATTTGATAACTTTGGTTAATAGTTTGTTTTTTTCTTAAATCATCATTTGGACAAAAAAAAACACTGATTCAGATAATCAATAATCAATCCCTCATTAAATCATGGTCCCTAGAGGATCAATACTACTCATTTCTGCCCTTACTTTTCCTTTAGCACTACCAAATAGTCAACATTTTCCCTCGTCCAGTTGAACATCTCAACGTATACGTATACAGGTGCTACAAGACGAATTGGCACAAAATTTGGTGCAGACATTCATTGTTCCCAGATGATAATTCCAAATGACTTCGGTGATCCCCTGACTTCTCATTTAGTGCCAGCATGAGGTCAACATTTTGGGTTCTATGTGAAATGCCACAGCAGCTCCTGCATAGATTACTGTGGAATTCGGGACACACATTCATGTTCCCCCGACTTTCCATCTACCACTATCATGAGGTCAACATTTTTTATCTGTCTAATTCAACAATAGTTTATGACCAAACACCAGAAAAACCATTTCCATCTGCCTTAGCTATGCTTTTTGTTCATTGCTAATCAGAAAATGTTAGCATGCTAACATGCTAAACTCAGATAAAAATGATGCCAGTTAAACAGGGGCCTCAGTTTTAAAAATATTCTTGGATTTATACTTAAACTTAGTCTTAGGATCATTTCGTACACTGAGTTTACATTTGATCCATGATAGATACTGAGCATAAAAAACATGTCAGCTTTTTTTTTCAAGAATCCTATCTTGTTAACGTAGCTGTGATCTATAAATCTCAGATTAGATCCATTTCCACTTTTATAATGTCAACACAAATTATGTCTTGGTCAAGGTGCGCAATGGACCAAAAGAGAAAGTAAACCATTTGGAATATGTAATCATGCTGATGGTAGACGTGATTAAGGCCAGGCAACACCCAATCTGTGGACTCTTTATCGCTGCCCAAACTGCAATACCCTTGCATAATCAGCAGGAAAATCACTTGCGTCAAGTCTAGACTTTGCTTAGCGATAAGAACATTTCCATATCAACAAGTAAGTCATACTTATGATCAACATTTCTTAATTCCATTTTTAATGCAACTTTGGGTGACTTAAAATCAAATAGTCCATGTTTTATTTCAGTCTAATTTAGCATTTTTTTAGATTTCACTTCCTGTCTACCAGAATGCCAGTGGATGCACCTTGTAAATGGCAGCCATCACAGTTAAATATAGTTGAATTTTGGGGGCACATGTGCAGTTGTTAAGCAGACTTGTAGCTGCGTTCTCCATTAAAATACAACAACCTTCCTCTGAGCAATGCCATGTTTGGTGTGAAAGCTCAGAAACTTGCTGTCTCCTCATCACTGTCACGGCTAAAGGGCAAGAGGAACTCTGTTGGCACTCTCAAACATTGATCACTTTAACCTGAGTGTGTGTGTGTGATAGAGAAGTAGAGAAACAGTATGTGCAAAATTATTGTTGAGTAATGAATAATCTTTCTGCTTTTGTCTTTTCAGGACCCAGATTAACTTCACCGTGGCCATTGACTTCACAGCTTCTAATGGTGAGCCTCCCCGTAAACAAACACAAACACACACACACACACACATACTAACACTTTGAATGTGCACACAAAGACACACAAAGTGTGCTGAATGCCTTGGGAGCATTTATTCAAATATATGCAGATGGGGAATCAAGTGTTTCCTAATAGCCCTCTCCATCACACCTGGCAGCTAAAGCTGAGTGCAGTAACATGCTATGATAGCTGTGATTAAGGACCGTGTTATTCATCTACCCTTGAGCTGGGTTTTAGCAGGACAGGCAGCAGCGGTAATAACGCCAAATCCGATGTGTTGGTGTCTGAGGTTGAGGTGTACTTGATCTTGTCTGGCTCTCACTAAAATCTCAATTGAGAATGATGGCTAGTAGAGTTCTGCAGTTTATTATAAAGCAGCTTGAATAGCAATAAGGAAAGTCGTGTTGAGGGAGACAAAAAAATGTTTCACATCAATAACCCATTAATGTAATTAGCACCACTTTAGTTCTATCACTGACAGAACAGAACCACTAGAGAATTATTTGTTGGTTTTTTATTGAATCACTGGCTGCTGTGTTCAGGCAATGAAGAACAAGTATTGGAAAAACATCATTTTGAGGTTCAAGTGGCTTTTCAAATAGGGATGGTGGTTCCCTAAAAGCACCATTCAGCCCACACAGTCTCTGACAGTTCATGTTTTTTTTATAAAACAGACGGGTAATTATTACCTGCGTGGGTTTCTTTTTTCTGTCCGTTAAAGGTATCTACAGAAATACATTCTTGATTTTTAAATTTCACAATTTTTAGACATAATCATTTCATGATTTTAAAGTTTGATTGAACATGTTGTACAAATTATGACTGAGTGAGACAAAGAGTGGTATCAGTGGGAAACTACACAATAATGTGACTTTTCTTATACGTCTCTCCTTTTCTTCATGTATTGTACATGTCGTCTCTAGTTTACATGCTGTGAAGATGAAAACACATTCAGCTGTCCAAAACCATTGTAGAAAGGGTTTCAGTTTTGATAATACATTTTTAAGACTTTTAGATTATTGGTACTGTACTTATTTTAAATCACTGCACTTATAAAATATAGTCAAGTTTGAGCAGTAAAAAACTAATTTTCATAGAATGACTGAATCATCACCTTGATGCTGTGCCCACATCACCTCTTCCATCGTCCAAGCATAATATCGTTCCCACGCCCTCTGACTGTGTGTGTTCTCTTTGTCACAAACAGGTAACCCAGCCCAGCCCACCTCACTCCACTACATGAGTCCGTACCAGCTGAATGCCTACGCCATGGCCTTGAAGGCGGTAGGAGAAATCATCCAGGACTACGACAGCGATAAGATGTTTCCCGCACTGGGGTTCGGAGCCAAGCTGCCACCTGACGGTCGGATCTCCCACGAGTTTGCCTTGGTATGAAACTGAAGGGGCTGGGTGTCAAGGATGAAGGGCAGGGGATGAAAACGAGGGAATAAGACACGTAGATGTTCCCTGTATGAGGTTCTTAAAGCTTCAGTCTCAGATGAAACACTCAAACAAATCATTCTTCTGAATAGTTAATGTTTATTTTATTGATTTGTTTTCTTGGTGGTATATTTTTCTTGTTCCCATGGAGAACTGACAAACAGAATAATATGACATTATGTCCCTAAAGATACTTCTTATGCAACAAAAGAGGGGGCAGAATTTAAAAGCAATTTACACCAACGCTTGCCAATAACACAAGAACACAGAATCAGTTTCTCTACTAACTAAGAACCTTAAGGGACTCCATTAGACTGATGCTCTAAGTCATGTTGCATTTATATAATAATGTTATGTCAGCGTAAACTTTACCTCAGAGAAGCAGAATAAAACAAGTTGAAGTGAACATGATAAGAAAATAACAGAGTGTACGCAGTAGGGGTGTAACAGTTCTGAAACTGATCCATGATAAACTTTCACATTCTCAAGTGGGAGTCCCGTCTTTCACTTTTAACCTCACTCACATTGAAAAAAAGACATGTTACACTCCCCTCTTGTCTCTAAAACTTGAGTTTAGCTGGACCATATACAGCTATTTGCTTCTGCACTCTATATTCATTCTATTCACTTCCCACTTTTCAAAGACGTTTGGCTGCACTTAATTGATATCTAGACCGGTCTCTCCGAAAGAGCTATTTTATGATTTATATAAAGTTAAATTATTGAGGTTGATCAACCGTCATAGTGTTATTTACTGCTCTTCATATTCCAATTTTTAGTTAATTTAATAAAATCCCATTTTTCTTTCTTAGTCAGTGGATTTTCAGACTCAGTCCACCCCGAGCAACCACTGATGAAGATGATTGAATTTGTTTGCAAGGCTTGGCATTCACTAAGTGTATCCCCCTGCTGTGTTTCCTCAGCTTAGGGGGCAAACGACCTGACATAACCCAAGTGACCCAAGAATGCATGTTAGTGGGAATCAGGGGCTTTTAGTTTTTTTTAATCACATTCTTTTAGATTATTTTTCATTGTTGTTTTCACGGCGAAACACTTGAATATGTAAATCATCCTTAAGCCTGTTTGTTCCACCTGTTTGTCCTCAGTGCATCTGAAATGAATCATGCAGGTTAATGAGTCTCTCCTCTCCTCTCCTCTCCTCTCCTCTCCTCTCCTCTCCTCTCCTCTCCTCTCCTCTCCTCTCCTCTCCTCAATCTAGAATGGGAACCCTCAGAACCCCTACTGTACGGGTATTGACGGTGTGATGGAAGCCTATTACCAGAGTCTGAAGTCAGTTCAGCTCTACGGACCCACCAACTTCTCCCCCGTCATCAACCATGTGGCCAGGTAACACACATACATGTCATTTAAGGTCACATTTGACCAGCTTTTCCTACTCTACCAGTTGGTGGGCTCTTAGGTTTACTTTTTCCACGGTCTTATTTTCAGCTATTCAATTATCAGCATACCAGATGCACAATGTTTTACACTTACACCACTGCTTATATAAGGAACTTCAAATCATTTGATTATGCGTGAAAGAACACCAAGTACATTTCACTCTGTAATTGACACTTGTGTTCTCAGGTTTTCTTTAATAAGCTTCGTGCAGCGAGTGTTGCCAGGTAGCTAACAAGAGTTGGAGAGAGAAACTAAGGACTTAAACAGACAAAGTAGCTGACAGCTGATTGCGTGTTTGTTTGTGCCTCTGTGTAGATTCGAACATCATTTATGCTGTCATGCGGACATGTGATCCAGACAAAGTTCTGAAATAAAAAAAAAAAAGACATTTAGGAACTATTCATGCAAGTGTGTAATTAAAGAGATGTGCTCAAGTGAAGCCTCTCATCAGGTTACTTCACATATTTAGAAGGTAATTTACTGAATCTTAATTGGGTGGTTACACATGAAGAGGCAAAGGCTCTCTGAAGGGAAGCAGTAATACAGAGGCAGCGGTTTACTTTCATTTATCCTGTAACGTCACAGTAACAGTCCAACTCCTTTTACTCCTCTTTCCTGCCTTATGTGTTCATTCCATCAAACCACCTTAATGAACTTCCCCTTCTTGCCTCAGTTCACTCGTCTGTAACATGTTTGTTTAATTGCACAAATGAATCACAAATTTCTGTAAGTACATCCAAATCTCGATGTTCTCTTTCTCTGACGGCTTTCTTGCCGAGAGTTAGAGGAGAGAAGTGACACAGTTATCACAGTCATATCTTTACGATAAGAATGCAGATGAAGCTGGAAGGCATTTAGCTTAATTTTGCACAACGAGCTGGGGTACACAGCCCCACCAAACTTCAAAAAGCTCACTAATTAACATGCTGCACTGTCTCTTGTTTGTTTACTCTAAATACAAACAGTATTTTAGAGTGGCTGGTAGGCTTATGAAGCGACAGTCAGAGGAGGTTAGTTCTGAATAAAGATGGGAAACGGGGAAAAAGATGGCTCTGTTAAAAGCTAACAATGTAAGCATACTGTACCAGCAGCTAAAGCTCATCAATGAACACGTTATACCTTGTTTAAAGTGTTAGTGTACCTGAGGGGTTTTGTATGGATTCAGTAAACAAGATATAATAATAAGTGAGCTACTCATTAGTTTGGCTTCAGCGATGTGGGGATAATGTTTTTTTTTTATTACCTTTGCATTGAGTCAGGCTGGCTGTTTTCTCCTGTTCCCAGTCTTTAATCTGAGCTAAGATTACATTGTCCTGACAGTAGATTATTATTCAGCAGACAAAAATGAATAAATCTGGGAAGTCCGCCATGGAAACTGTTTTCAAAAGAGCAGCTACTTTCAAAAAATACCATCTGTGTGTCATCTTCTATCACCGGCAAACTTTAATCAATCAGATCAACAATAGGTGAGCACTGCCACCGGCATAGCAGAATTGTATAAAAAAAAAAGAAAAACAAAGCCAGTCGAGTAGAGCGAAAACATCTTTTTCATTGAGAAAAGCCTTCAGTGCTCTTCTTTGCTCTTCTTTCAATGAAGAATACACTCCAGGTGTGACATAACTGATGCTAAAGCAGCTAGGTTTCAAACAGTTGCTTCTTCCGCTGGTTGTCACACCTAAACCACGCACATACAGCGGTCGACGGAACCTGACCACAAACGCATAGCTTGAAGGCTGGCAAAATGGATTTGTGACATCATATGATCATGTGATCCACAAATCCAGCTGCTTCTTAAGGTAATGAAAGTGGTGTTTTCTGTTCGTTTCTCTACACACGCAAAAAAAACTTGAATATAAAGTGGCAAAATGCTACACAGCAAAGAACTCAGCCAGACTGCATCTCATTAATATAATTTTTCCTAAAGAATTTGATGAGTATTGGCTTATCAGCAAGCATTCTACTCTCTTCCTCCTGAACTAGTTAAAAAAATGTAATATGCGTGTAGTGTCTTTCTGCAACTGTACTGCCAACTTCAGTCCCTGCTAACAGCGTGTTGCCAAGTACAGGCTGTTGCCATCACCCTCCTCCCTCATCTGTAATCCCACCTCCACCTCCTCTCAATGTTTCAATAACAACTCCCTTTTTCTCCTCTGTGTCCTCACTCCCACATGCAGCTTATTAAGTGTTTACTTGATTTCTCCTCCCCTGCTCTTCCTCTCTACTTTTGTTTAGTTGTTGCCCGACGTCTCCATCTTTCTCTACCTGCTGAGAGACGCTTAAATACCAGCTATCTCTAGTGGGGAGGAGGCAGTCATACTGATAGATTTAACCTCCCGGTGCAGAAAGGTGAAGCCGAAGCGAACGAAATAATCTCTGTGTGTAAATATCAGTAGCAGTCGGTTCACGACTCACAGGGGAGTGAAAGGTCACACTCAACATGGCAGGATAAATTGAAAGCCTGTATTGAGCCAAGGATCTATAGAGTTGACACAAAAATAGATGTGCTTGACAGATTGAGATCCTCCAGAGTGGGAGGTAAGTGACATTTATTCAGTGAGGAAAATCATTTTCCGAACTATTTTCATGTACTCTATTTAATTTGGGAACAAGCTAAATACTTTAATTAAAATCACACAGAACGACGCTTGATCCGCTCATGTATTGAATCATCATAGTAAACAAAGGAGGATGGCAGCACAGAAATAACTGCAAAGATGGTTTTGTGTGTTTTTGTGTGTAGGTACGCAGCTTCAGTGAAGGATGGCTCCCAGTACTTCGTGCTCCTCATCATCACAGATGGCGTCATCTCCGACATGGCCCAGGCCAAGGAGTCTATCGTCAATGTAAGGGTGCCACCTGACAGTAGATGGGGTTCATGCACCTGACACAATTGGTAAAAGACCTTCACTGACCTGGAGCGATCAGGAAATCATATTTAAGCAAGTGGCATGACCATTTCAACCCTTAAGACAAACTCAGACCTACAGCCTTGAATCCCAAGCTGCAGTTGAGTCTGGATCTGCACCAAAACTTCTCTCAGTAAAATCATTTTGCACCTCATTCACAAGCAATGACGTGGCCTCTCATCTCAAGCAAAACCTGAAGGGTAAAATACAGTTAATGTGCAATTCAAGCCAAACTAATAAATCTTCATTTAGAAGCAGATTTTATATAAAAGAAGCAGTGGGATACAACGTGCCTCACAAAAGATGAAAAATAACACAGATGCAAAGTCAGAATTGTTAACAATAAAGGAGACGAATGAATGAAGAGAGACTTTCTGCCATAAAGGCAGCTGCTGATTTAGGTAGAAACTAATAGATGTGAAATTGTCTGTATGAATTGGTTGTTAGGGAAGGTATTTTACTGTTTATTTTTCTTTATTTTAGTTGTTGCTTGAACATAAAACCATGACAAAATATATTGAAATGAATTGAACTGTCATGGCCTGTCATAATCTTTACTTTATTTTTGCTCCTGAGAGCAAAAATGAGTGTGCAGCTGTGAGTTGGATCGCTGTCACTGTATAGATGTTTTGACAGTGGAGTCACTTCATGGAGAAAAGGCACATGGTGTTATCCCTTACAAAACAGGTACTTAAATCGACCAGATCTTTGCAATAAAAAAGTCTAACATAAACATAAGGGGCGCAGATTTAAATGTTTGGTACTGACAAATATTTTACTCATCTCTTGATATCCGTCCTTCTTTGTAATGCCAACAGAAATACAGCGTGACTAGGGAGCCTTTACTGCTGTTATATTTTTTTGTAGTGTTTGCTGTTGCCGGCCTCCCTTTTGACAGCCTGTAATTCAGCCTCCATCCTTCCTCTCCATCACTGTCAGGTCATGGCATGCACCAGAGGGAAGCCGGAGTGTCTGATGTAGAATACAAACAAAGTGAACATTGCAACCATATTTGCGAAGGCAGTGATCCGTCTGAGGTCTTTGAAAGCAGAGATGGAAAGAAAAGGAGGCGACGCGGTAGAAGGAGGTGGCGGTGGAAACATAAAGAAGACCTTTACCAACGGGAGCAAAAATAAATGAGATGTTTTGATAAGATCATCTATTGCTTTGCAGCCTGAGGTCAACCCATTACATTATAATGAAGACACACACTCTAATACGCGCTCTGCGACACTTAGACACACAGCCACACACAGAAACACATGTCATTTGTAAGCTGTCGGTGAGCTCAGGCCGTGTTGCTGAGTCCCTCGTCTCTAACGTTATTCACTGCGATGTCCCAACCCACGCAGCGCTTCAGGAGCTGCTGCAGAGACGCACACCAATGTTTACACTTACTGTACGTACTATACATGTTGGGAAGACATGAACATCACGCCTGATGCTTTGTTGACCGCTCATGAAGACAGAGGCTGGACATGTTAACCTGTAGCTCATCTTCATCCTATTACATTCACACACTGCTTTTTACAATTTTGTGGATCGAATATACATGTTTGCTCTCCTCCCTTGCAGGCCTCCTGCCTGCCAATGTCAATCATCATCGTGGGGGTCGGACCTGCAGAATTTGATGGTAAGTCAACAAGAACTTGACAACTTGTGAGTTATATTAATGTGTAAGAAACTTTCTACTAGGGCTGTGTGATGTGACAAAAACCTCACGTCCAGATGTAGATCCTTTTTATATTCAGTTACCAAGACACATCGTGATTTAGCATGTTTTCTATAAATTAAAAAAAAAATAGTTTATGTTAAGTTAACATACAAAGGCTTAATACATTTTGAATGATATACTTATATGATTGTTTTTCTCCTTTTATTTTGAACCTTTGTAAATTGTCAGTGAAGCCTGTATTTAGCAGAATTTGCAAGCTATGTTTTTCCTGTCCGTCAGACTTTTCATACCCAAACCATTTCTGTACGACAGAAGTCGCCGCTCTTTCCGGTTTGATTGGTTGGAGTCCTTCTCCAGTTAGGAAATATCCTGTTCATATATATATATATATAATCAGAGAAACACGAGCTGTATTTTAGAGATGCTGCTTGTTGGCAACAGTGAGAAATAATGCTCATGTGTGTATTTCTGTGTGTTTTCTGTGTGTTCTCCTCAGCAATGGTTGAGTTAGACGGTGACGAAGTCAGAATCTCATCCAGAGGAAGATACGCTGAGAGGGATATTGTTCAGGTACACACTCCTTTCTTTCTCTCAAACCATTCCCCTCTGTTTTTAAAACCACGTCCAAGATTACAAATAGGCTCTGCGGCTTGAGCCATGGAGATCCTTTATCATCTCTTTTGTTCTGATTTTTATCCGTAATGATGTAGTTGACACCACCAGGGCAAACACTAGCTGCTTGGCCCCTATTAACCCTTTGGTGTGGTCGCTCTGTGATGTAAATTAAACTGCCCTCGTCTGATCCATGGTCATTTAACTAAACACATTCCTTTCCGAATACGCAACTTAGAAGCATGAAACCGACATAATAAAGGTCTTCAAACTAAATAAATATATGATCTCATAACATGGCAGCTGATGCTTTGTTGGTGCATATTCTTAATAAAATGACTATTAAATCAGAACACGTTGACACACAATAAGCCTGGAGCCTTTGGGGCTCTTGGTCCTGGTCTAAATAGTCATAAGACAACTGCTGGACGTGTTGATCTAGGTGTCTTTTGTTAACCTAAAAATAACAAGAAACATTTCCACATTAAAAGGTCTAAAAAGGAGTTGAGTTGTATAGTTGACATTGTCTTAAATGTAATCTGTGATTTTCTTTTAACGGCACGATTAATTTGGTCTCCTGTCACTTTAACTCATGAGTTGAGGAAGTTGGCGTACGTGACAACAAACTTAACATAAAATATAATTCTTTAATACAACACCTCGCCTGTGAACCTGATTTCTGACAGATTCTAATCATGGCTCACACAACAACTCCTACGATCCCACGCGACTTCATGATGTTTTCAAATGACCTCTTTTGTTTTCATTGTTTTGATTGAGCATCCCCTAGTGGCAGAAATGACATACTCTGCATTTAATTATCCCAAAATATCAGAACTTTATCATTTTTAATGTTGGACACTCCATCTGAAAGATGTTTTCCCCCTTAAAATCCCAACTTCACCGGGGATTTATTTGGCTGAGGGCGAGTGACTGAAAACACAGCTGAGTCCAGTCCGGGTCGTTCATCTCTGTCCATGCAGTCAGACACCCGGTCACCTCGACCCCGCGATGCGGCACACGACAGACGGCAAGATGAACCGCACACATACACACAGGCAGAAAATGGCGTGCTCTCCGGCATCTGTGAGGAGTCTGCCAATTCCTGTTTCTCTGCGTCTTTCTTATTAAAGTGGATGAAGCGTCACCTTCAGCTGTAACCCCGGCTTAATGTACGAGTTAAAAAGCCTGCAGGGCAGCTGGGGGTCTGCAGTCACACAGAAGGGCCCTGGGTGGTGCATTATGGGCAGAAGTAAAAAATGATGAGACTCTTTGCACCAAGTTGCTACGACTGCAGTCAGTTGCATCTTTGGCAGCTCTTGCTTAACGCCATCTTCCCATGCAGAGTTTGGGATATAAAGTGGAAAAACCAAAATCCAAACTATGATTAGTCGTCCCTTCACCCTGTCAATCATCCATTCCCTGTATTTATCCACTTGTTCGTGTCTTTTTTTTTTTCAATCATGACTCGCTATCCTAATGTCAAGACAAAGAAAAGCAATGCAAACATTCTCCTACATGACCTTTTTACTGCCGCTGTCGCATCTTGTTCCCTCACACCCTCCCTCAGCCCACGTGATGCGAGGGAGGCTAACTCATTAGTTGGTTTTTTAACAAGCTGAAGTGCACACACACACATACACACACACACACATACACACACATAGAAAACACGCACAGATGGTGTAAAACTAAGTTTCACTAGTGGAACGTTACATTACCTCTGCCTGCAGGCTCTCATTATCAGCCAGCTAGTTACCCAGAGGCACGCGGCGAAGTTTACTTTTTGCAGCGAGGGTTTCCAGCACAAATTGGCCTCTCGTATGATCTGGTGATTGTAACAGCTCATTAAGTAAACGAGATAACCGCATATCTGTCCACGTCCAGTTGAGCAGCGCTGAGCAGTCTTGAAATGATGAGTCGCAGCGGTCAACAACAACAACAACAACAACACGTGTTGGAGAAAAACGTGAGCTCAGTGTATGTTTTGAGGTCTTATTTGTTATATTGTATTTAATTAATCGCAGAGATCAGGGAACTCGGCACCATAGCCAAAGACAAGGGCAATGAGCACAGGCTGCCACACAGTCAGGCTGTAGAGAGGTAAACAGTTTAGTTTAGACAGGTTATCTAAACCACTTTAATTGGAGGTACACTGTTGTTATATATTATCATACGAGGCACATATTTTTATTTTATTTTGTATATTTGTATATTCTAATTTTCTATACATTTTGTTATATTTAGTAGTCAAGGGCTACGCAAAATGGTCTTAAAATTAAATTCATATTTTGAGGCTATGCTTGATAGATACATAAATATATATCTCAGTCTCACTCCTCAAAAGCACTTCATTAATGCTAAGACTTGTGGGACAGAATCAGAATCAAATATCTTTATTTAACTGTATTTTCTTACTTCTACTTTTTCAATTTTTTTCTACTATTCTTATAATTTGCCTCTGCTGATATTTATTTATTTTCCAGAATGGGAGCAACTGTGACCTGACCCAATTTTGCCCCAGAATCAAAAAAGGATTTCTGTAAAACCAAAAGTGAGGGCGCCTACAAGGACTGTAACCTTCAATCATAGATTTTAAATAGACCTTGATAGATGACCCGAAGACGGCACAGAATGCAAGTTCAATGAAAATCATCTGACGCATACAGCAAAGAAAATTCTAGCTTCCGGGTCAAGTCCTGGTTATGCTGCCCACGTCCACACTCATTTCCCATTTACAGCAGGTCATAGTTGAAGCAGGAAATCGGTCTGTATACTGTGACAAATGTTCAATGCCTTCATCATACAATCAGTAACATCCATGGAGACGGGCTGCTGATGCAGTGATTAGCACCCTGGCCTTGTGTTATCATACATAAAATGTTATCTTGCATATAATACACAGATTTTATATTTGTGAATGAGAGACCACTGGTATTGGGCACGGAATTGGAACCGGCATGTTCATGTATTTAAGATGAGAATCAGAAGAGAAAATGTCAGATTGGTGCGTCTCTTATCCGAGGTGTTACGCTTCTACCGGTATGTAAGTTTGACAAATTGCAAAAAGGCAAAAATATAAGTTAGATTTCTGACACGTTACCAACCACGTCTTTCATTCGCTATTGTGAGAATCAGCAGTGCCGATCACCCGTTTGAATCTCCACATTTTGAGCCTAACACTGGATCCCAGTAATCCCAGACATTTGTTAAAGCTAACTAGGTCTTGGCATGTAGCTGCTGGCCCTGAGCCCAGCTCCCCTCTCTCTGTCTTAAAGCTTGAAGCAGCCCTTTAAAGGCACCAGTGAGCTTTAATGTCCAGTATTTTCAGTAGCAGCGTGACATCACTATTTGCACTTTCTTTCCAGCCACATTGGCTGCTTATCTCAGTGACCTCAGGGATCACATTTTTCTTTTAAGGAGAAAGTTTTGACATTCACCAGCTCCTGTTCACCAGACAACCAGACACTCTCATTTCATCCGAGAAAATGGGGCGAATCTGCAGCGTCTTAATTAGGGTAGACTCTCCTCCGTGGCAGCTCCAATTTGTGATCCGGGCTGGAGAGATGACTGTTTTTTACGAGCGTCTTCCGCCTCAAATAGTGAACAAAGCAACTTGAATCAAGGAGGATGAAGAAGGTTACATAATTCAAATTCTTTCTTATTCATCATTCCCCCCACTTGTTTTGCTCACAGACATTTCACCCTCATCCCTTTGCTCTTAATCTTGTTTCTCACCTTTGTTCTTCATCCTTACACTCCACCTGCTCCTTTTTCTGAAATATTCATCTCTGTGACTTTCTTCTTTCTGCTCCTGTCCTCTCCAACTGTCTCTCCACTCATTGTTTCCCATGAATATTTTCACCCCTCCTACTCCTCTCAATCGACCACTCGCTTGGTCAGTTGTTACTCATATCGTGGCAGATATACAACTTAAAATTCGTACCTATTTTTGAAACATTGGGTCCTCGATGTCAGGCAAAAGCAGACTCCTCATTCCGACTTTCAATTTTGCAGCTAAAATAATGACCATCTCTAGCAGATTTTATCAGCTGCAGTTAGCGAGCCAATTAAGATAATGTGTACCTACATGAGTTGATTGACAAGTCCGAAATCGTCTTCGGCTGACTTCATTTAAAAATGATAACACTGTAAAGGGGAACTATAATACACACTTACAGACATAAAATACATTGGGCTAAAAGCTATAATCTCAGGCAAAAAAACATCAAGTTAGTTTGCCAGACATGCTAATGTTTGCAGCTATCATTAGAGCAGATAAACACACTGTTTAATCCATTCTTTCACTTTTGCTCTTATGTTTTTGGGAAGGTGATAAAAGGCCACCTCCTGTCTTCAACATGTGGAGAAATCCAAAGCTTAACTTTCCTGCAGTGTAGTTATGGATGCTAATCTATCATTGTACACTTGTTCTCCTTTTCAAATCTCACTTTAACAGATTTTCTCCCCTCTCCTCCCTCTCAGTTCGTCCCATTCAGGGACTACATCGACCGGACGGGGAACCACATCCTGAGCATGGCCCGGCTCGCCAAAGATGTCCTGGCTGAGATCCCCGACCAGTTCCTCTCCTACATGAGGACCCGCGGGATCAAGCCGTCGCCAGCGCCACCTCCCTACACGCCCCCGGGCCAGCCCCTCCAAACCCAGATATGAGGAGCCGGGAGCATAACGGTTTTGGAGTCAGGGGTTACCTGAACTTTACGCCCAAAATACTTCCATTTCCCTAAAGCCGCTCTCCAGGCCTCGTCGTCGTGGATCACGGTGGTCGTTCTCGTGTTCAGGAAGCTGCATGTCGGGCCAGGAGAGTGTCGCTTTTGAGGACAGGAAAAGCCAATGAGAGTCTGTTTACTTCCACTGTCGAGCATTCCTTTTACTGTCTGGAATTTTTGTTGTGTTTTTTCGCCTGGGAAACCTGGACAGGCTTTTGAGAGAGTCTGGGAAAAAGGCTGTGAAGAATAGAAGTGCTGATGAAAAGGAAGTGAAGAAGAAGTGAAGGACAGCCTTTAGGAAACATGTGAAGAGAATGTCTCCAGACAAAACAAAGGAATCACTTGATCTTAAATGAACCTTCTCTGTAAATAACTGGACTTCTGTAACTTCTTCTTTCTCTCGCTCTCTCTTTCTCTCTCTTTCTCTCTCTTTCCAACTCACTCACTGTTTACAGTAAATGCTATCAAGGATTTTTAATGTTGATACTTTTATATACACAGTTTCAATATGAGGCTTGTAATACGACTAATCTCTCTCTCTCTCTCTCTCTCTCTCTCTCTCTCTCTCTCTCTCTCTCTCTCTCCTGGCATGTGTGTCAGGTAGCAGCAGTGCAGGTCCTGGTAGCCCTTCTGTACCGTACCGTACCGTGCTGTACTGTACCGTACTGTATTCTGGTGTTTGTATTAACCTTTTTGCATGAGTGTAGCCTCAGTCAAGTGCATGCATATAGTGGCCCTGCACTACCTCTTCTACCCATCCGTCTGTCTGTCTGTCTGTCTGCCTGTCTGTCTGTCTGTCTGTCTGGGGGGATGAGTGTCTGTCTGCCTGTTTCTCCATTTGTCTCTTCACCTTGTCTGTCTGTCTGCACTGCTCTCAGGCCTGAGATCTGTCTCCTTTCTTTCTGTCTATCTCTCTCTCTCTCTTTCTTTCCTTTCTTTTGTTCCTCTTTCTCTTCTATTAGCTGTGTTTCCATCCATTTTATGGCCATGGCCGTTATAAAGACGAGCTGAACAGAAAATGCATCATTTTTATGCTCATCAGATGAGGGATGGCTTTTATTTCAGAACATAATCGGCTTTATAAATGATTCATATTCCCTGCATAACAGTTCATTTTTTTGAAATGTAAAATATCTGTTCCATCCTTTCTTCATCTACCTTTCATCTAGAACAATCGTTGGATCAAAAAAAAGTATTTGCCCAGTCCTTTGATTCATGACCAAAAACTAATGACATTCCCTTTAGCCTCTGCTGTACTTTATGCTGAGTGCTAATAAGCAAATATGAGCATTTGAACTCGCTAAACTAAAATGATGAACATGGTAAACATACCTGCTAAACTTCAGCACTGGTATTGTGTTAGCATTTAGCTTAGCCTCAGCCTCATCCAGCTGCTAGCACTGCTGTGAATTTTGTGTCTTGAAGGAACTGTGAAGTCAGTGCTAATTAGCGAGTGTTAGCATGCTAACACCATAAACCAAGATGGTGAACATGGTAGACATTATACCTGCTAAACATCAGCATGTTAGCGTTGTTAGTGTGAGCTTGTTAGCATGCTGACAGTAGCATCTAACTAAGTACAGCTTCGTACAAATGTTAGCATGGCTGTGAACTTTTAGTCTTGTGTTTTGTCCAAAAGTAGCTGTGAAATTAGTGCTAATTAGCAAATGTTAGCATGCTAAAACACACTAAACCAAGATCGTGAACATGTTAACATGAAAGCCGCTAAACATCAGCATGTTCACATTTTGTTGTACATATTGTGAGCGCGTTAGCCTGCTGACGTCAGCATTTAGCTCAGTATAGCCTCATACAGCTGCTAGCATGGTTGTAGATTGTCGGCTGTAGCCAACATTAGTAAACATTTAAGAACAAGTATTGTATTTTCTTACATTTTAAATTCCAGTTCGTTTGCTTGAGCGAAGTAGATGAAGATTCAAATTCTGCAGTTTCTGTTTTCCAACGTTTTATTATTTTTTTGCTTGGTATTTCTTTGACTTGTGAATGGAAGCATAGCTACTCTGTCTCTCTCTGTCTCTGTTCTCCTCCAAACTGCCTTGGCAATAGGATGCCCACATGCCCAGGGGTTTCGTCTCATCGTGTCGTCTTAACACCACATCCCTGCCCCACGTGTAAAGCGACAGCAGCTGCTCTCAAACGAAATACTGTTTGAGCAAAAAGAGCCCAGTGGTCAAAAATGCAGAGAAAAACACACTTTCCCTATGTTGGCTTTCTGTTCAATTTAATTTGTCTTATTTTGGTGTGTACTTTTATTGCACCTTTAGCTTTGATATAGCTTTTTATATGTTCGTTTTTATGATATGTATTTACGTGTGCCAATCACGTGGAAAAAGGATGATTGATTTTTGTCACGTCAGCATCGAGCGATCGTTTCTAAATGAAGTCTAATGAAGAATGAGAGTTCTGTTTTTGTCACGAATGTGGAGGGTTTGATCAGTGTTGTATCGAAAAAGTGTGTTTCAGTGACGAGTGAGAATATGTGGCGAGTTTGTGTGTTGTATGAAGCAGCTACATCTTTTAAAACAACTTTAGATTGAGTTTTAGAAAAGTCTTACCTACAATGGCGATGCACGAACCCTTGAACAATTATTGGATGGTTAGTTCAGCGCCCATAATGTTAAAGGACATGTAAGCGTGGCGCTGATATTAAAGCTTACATTATATTTGTTTATCATCACTCTGAAGTCTTAAAGAAGTTGACATGAAGCGTACCATACTTTTGACAAGCATTTAGGTCAAACTTAATAATAACCATCATCAAAAAACGGTTCATTTATAGTTAATTCAACGTAAGTTAATAGTTATTTAGCTGTTAATAAACAATTAAATGCTTTATAAACCATTTATTAAGCAATTGTAAAAGTGTATAACCATCAGTGGCAACTTTCCAAGAAACTTTATAAATGGGTTATAAAGTGAACAGTGAAATAAGTTTTAAGTTTAATTAACTATAAACTTACAATGTATGGTTATTATAAGGTGTTTCCAACATTTGTCTGAAGTGGACAAGATGTGTTCAGATGTTACAGTCCATCTTACTACCAAGTTAAACCAGACAGTGTCTGTTAGTTAACACACAGCCCATGTTGTAGTAATCAACTGTTTAACACACAATTTAACAACAAAAGTGTTAATTTTGAAAATACAAATATTACATAATCATGTATTACAGCCTTTTAACCTACGTCAAACATGTATCATTCTTTCTATTTATAAAGGTTCATTTTCCACATTTAAACACAAGACATACTTAATATTTTATTTTGTCTGCATTATTAAAAAGCTCCTGACCGCCACATCACCCGCTAACTGAGGTTTTATAGAATGGAGACTTTTCAATTAACTCTGTTTTATCAACCCGGCACCATTTACACACACACACTCTGCTCAGTGTGCAGAACATTAGTGCTGATTGCCGCTCTAATGACTCCACACACTGCGCCATTTTGCCCATTTTCAGTCAACGCCATGTCCCTCTGGGGTCAGCTGATTACAGAGTCTCTCAGAGTATTCCGCGGTTTTGTGACAGTGCCAGACACTTTCATTTTCCCGTTTCGCCTCTCTGCTACAGGCTTCCACCACATTACATGATCAGCAAATGGCCAGTAGTAGCACGGTGTGACTGCGTGAGTGTCGAGGTGTGATTTGCTTCTTTTTTTCAACACGTGAAAGTGTTTTATTCTCATTATTTTAATTGTTTCGTTGCCTTGTATTTTATTTTTCAACGCACAAATGCACGTAAAGGAAATGTACGGCTGAAGGTCGCACAGTGTGTGGACCTGGATTTGAAGTGATCTTAATCTGCAGATCACATTTTAAACACTAATCCAGGTGAATGTGCTGTCATTCAGACAAATGTTTTCTTAAGCTCTTTAGGGTATTTCCAGCAGTGAAAAGTTTGTGTGTCTTCTCTTAATTAACACACAAAAAAGGACACCACACACTGAACATGCTGTGTGACTGTTACACTATACAGTCGGGTGACCAACGATTATTTTTAACTGACCTTTGATATATTTGTAGTTTAGTTGCCTAACATTCCCGAGTCCATCTTTCCCTTTCTCACAATCCTCTCCTGTGTTGCGGCTGAAGCACAGTGCCGGTGCGGTCGGACTAACTGTTTGCTGAGCCGGCGCAGTCACACTCCTGCAGCCACCCGCTGTGTTCAAAGCGTAGCTGGACTCATCATTAGGACTGCAGGTCAAACTATGGAGCTCATTACTGCCTCAGCGGATATATTATGAAACGCACATCCTCCAAACCGTTAGCGATCCAACGCCGCGGGGGTCAGGCCTGGTTTATTATCGCTTTCGCCGATTGAAAAGGCAGAGTGGGGAGGTTTTTTGCGAGGTGGGGCATCCTGCTCGCGGTGGGAAGTGTTTGATGTTCATATTTGGTTACAGTTTCGGGGGAATCCCTGCAAATTTCTGTATTTCGAGATAAAAACAAGTCTGGTACAACTGGACAGGCTAAGGGGATAAAGTTAAAGGGAAAATGTGGCTTATTACAACTTGAATTTCATCTTTTCTTGCTCCGATGGCATTGTACTCATTAAAGTCATTACTAAATTACTGCTAAAATGAACTTTAACAGTCGTACAAGTAGAGAAGAAGCAAATTGACCCTTCACACTAGAGTATATCAAGAGACATCCATGTCTTTATGTTTCCTACTGGCCAGATTTAAGCCTGGGATGCTGTTGTAGTGTGGATACGGTGCCATATACAAACAGGCCACACAGGACGCCCGTGTCATGCCATTTGGATGGCTAACTACCTCCTGTTTCCATTTCAGCGTGGGAAAATGCATCTCTGCCTTCATGCTCATTTCCCCAAATGAACAGTAACATTGTACATGACGCCTGGAATAATGTGGTTATAGTGGGGTAAATGTTTGATATGAATTAGTAAATTTAATAAAGTATTACTACGTAATTACCAGATTGATAACCAGGTAATAGCTTGGTATCAACAGTGGGTATATCTGGGTAATATTAGACTAATATTTTGCATTTGGCAGTCCTGATTCATTATTCATGAAACGACCGGGACTTGTTGAGTAACAAGTCGCAGCATTAAACACATCGTATGTACAGCGTTACCTTGAAACGAGGCATGTTTGGAACACGAGGACATTCAGTGTTATAATGTGCCAATTACCAATTCTGACTTCCAAGAAACTGCATGTGTTTTTTGAAGGTATCACGCTGATAGTAGCCAGTTTTATTGTGATAACATCGACCAGTATGACCTCAGTATTATCAGGAATATCACCCCATTTGTGCCACCATATTACCATTTCCTATTAGCAGGTTAGCGTATCGTTGCCAAAATAATCCTCTACTATTACTGAATAGTTTCCCCCATTTGTTCCCCAATGTGTTTTCCCTGTTATAACCCTGTCACATAATTTAGCCTCTAATAACCCTGTCACAGATATACCCACTGTTAATACCAAGCTATTACCTAGTTATTACTTCAGTAATTATGTGGTTTTACCTGTTAGCTTTATATTTATCAAACCGTTACACCGCTATCACCAAGTTGTTGCCCACTTGTCATGTAAAATGCTACCGAAATATTAAGGTGCCAATCCGTAGAGATTTCAGAACTTAAAATGAGCTGGACATTTTTTAAATGGTTATATTAAGTCACAACTGAGAACGTTTCAAATTAAAATATTTAAGGGACATGAATTCAGAGCTATTACATTTAAATTTGTTTTGGGGTTTTTTTGCCTGTCTTTGCTTCCATACCTACACACAAACATACACACATTATCGCCACAGTCATTTGTGCCAGATATCTTCTGTTAGTCTGCTTTGGGTGGATGGATTTTTATTATTATTATTATTATGATTTAACTTTATCCATCATAACGCAACAGCACGCTAACCTCGCCAAGCCCCATTAAAAAGTGTGAGTTGAGTGAGCGTATGTGTGTGTATATGCACGTGTTTGATATAAATATATTTTGGGTGTGCGTTCGCGAATGTGTGCGTGTGTGTGTGTGTGTGTGCCCTCGTGGCGCCTTTATACGAGTGGTTTAATAGACCATGTGAGGTGTTAAGACACATAAGATCTTTGTTTACTAAAGCTATCCAAATAATATATTGTATGCTCGTCATATCTTCTTAACAACGTGCACTATGTTTGCATGTACAGTTTTACAAAGGATGCACCAGTTCCTTTTGTTGAAAAACTGAGTGTTTTGAAATATAAAAAAAATCTATATGAAAAAATCTTAACTGTACAAAATGGCCTTAAATCTTTCACTGATTTTCTTGGGATTGTGCGATGCCTTCTTCAGAAAAATGAATTGTTTAAAAGGAATTGATCGTTTCTCTATTTTGTGTCGGTGTTTCTATTGCTTTCTAGTGGATTTCCTTTGCACACGTTCAATTATGGAAGACAAAAAAAAAAAATGATTATCTTGTACTTTTTTGAAACCGTAATTAATCAGAGAAAGCATGGCTGAAGTACTGATTGTCTGATAATACATATAATAGATGACTATTTCTGTATCGAACTATGGATTTTTAAATAAATATTCATATTAAACACAAAAGTTGCCGGATCTCATGTTTTATTTCTCTACATTCATAGCTTATTAGGAGTGATATGTGGGTTTCCCCCTCCTGACGGGATGAAAAACACAGTGCACATGGCCACAGCAACACTATGTGACATTTTTTACATTTCAGAGGTGTCGCTGGAGCACCTGTCTGTCCTCTGTCTGAGTTTCAGGGTGCCTCTTGAGTCTGCAGAGGGTGGCAGCTATCTCCTGCATTAATTGGCACACGTTTGAAGAGGCATTTAGTGCGACTGTCACTGCCCTGTCACGCGAAAACACCCAAATTTCTACTTTTTTTATGGGTGGTGGTGGTGGGGGGGTTGATAGGCTTCTTCATCAACACTCAATATCTCAGCGAGTACTCTGACAGGTGCTGCTGAGATTCTCAAGTCACGATCGGGCTTGTTTTCGTCAGCATTTCGGTCTCACTCCTGCCGCTCAGGCTGACAGCAGGTGTACAAAGTTCTGCTGCAGTGGTGAATGAATTCCCACTGCTACTATGAGAGGTTAAAAAAGGTCATTCAAACTTGAAAAAAGCTTGATATTTAGGGAATTCGTTTAGGGACATGTATTTGCTTTTAGATCGCTTTTTAAAATGTTTAGAAAAATTAACAAAAATGATCAACAGAATGTGAATAAATCGCAGTTTATATTGTGTTGTGTTGCAGAGATATCTACTGAAGTTAGCATGCTAACCAGCTAGCCTTGGTCCGTCCAAAAAACTCCTGTGCTAGCAGTGTTTACGCTAACACTCCCCTGGTCCCCAAACTCCCGCCACGTGGCTAACTGAGCTAATAAGCTAACAGTTAGTGGTTATTCTGTTCATATGCTGCCCCCTATTTGCTTTGAGTTTGAATTTTTTTTACATATTTGTCCTTTAAATAAGAGAATGAATAGAAGCTGGGGCTGGGTATTTAGCTCAACTTATCTTAGCATTAAAACCAGTGGGGAAACAGCTAGCTAGGCTCCTGCTTAAGTTAGAAAATACACCGGCAGCTCTAAAGCTAATTTACTAAAGCTTTTATTTTTTATATATAAAATTTTTAAGTGTGATTTTAAAAGTGGTGAGAAGCTCCAAAGCACTGGCCCTCTTAGATGCCCCTATGGTAGATAAAACATGATAATGGTGAAGAGAAAATGTATGGTTATTACTCCATTACTTCCGTTATTTCCCCTGTCAGCTCTCGATAATAAGAACTGAGCATTCCATGGAGTAATAATCAGTCATTTTCATCCTTGAGCTGCGGAAGTCTACTGCACTCGGTAATCGACTCGTCAGGGCTTCCCCACAGCGAACAGGCTGCTGGAGGAGAGGGGTAAGTTGAGCTGTGTTTTCAATACAAATCCGGCTAAGCTAGCAGATGTTTGATGCTTCGTACTGTGTGCTGGGACTGTACATGTACTGTCGAACTGTTAAGTTTGGTGCTGTTCTGACCATTAATTGTGGCTTTTTGATGGTGGTTTCTAATTGGAGGCGTTAGCGGCAGTGTTTTCTTTTCGTGCGGTCTTTTCTGAGGTTGCTAAAACTAGCTAAGCTAGCAGTCAGCAAACTTGACCTCTCGAGGGGGAGTCTTACTCGGTGTCAAGGTGTGTTAGACCATGGATTAAACTTACACCAGAATATCCCTTTAAGGCCAGAAACAATGGTCTTTGTGATTTTGTTGGCAGATAGTTTAAAGGAATCAAAGTTGCTGCTTTGATGCTGATTGCGTTAAATCACTTCTTAAAGTTTTTTTTTATAAAAAAAAAAAGTTAAAGGGAAGTTTAATGTTAAAAAAAACTTCAATTATCAGCTGCCTGTCACATGAACTGCATCTTCATTGTGCTGTTCCTGTTCACTGCCATCGAGGTCAGCAAACACATGGCCAACTCGCGCTCACACGCCTCTGACTCTCTATATAAAGACGACTTCCACTCTCTAATTAGCATAATATGTGTGCGTGTAAGCTGCTGTTTACATGGTAACTTCATAAGTCTAATTAGCAAATAGGGTTTTTTCCCACATACTTCCCCTCACAGTGTGTCCCAGGCTTGGTGACGAGCTGTCACCATCACATTTGGTAAACAGCACGGGGAAACAGAAAGTCAACAACATATGGATTTGTTTCCAATTACCTCCACGAGGCGCAGCGCGGAGGGCGTCGACAGAGAAGTATCAAAGTGACAATCAGACTTACATGATCAAATGCTAAACTTTTAAAATGCACACAGCTGATCACTTGTTGAGCCAAAGAAGAACAAAACCATAAAATCCAGTGGAAAACAAGGAGTGTAATTTTCCAGATTGTGAGCTTGAACATGAACACATCACTGACATGTCAGAATGGATGGCTCGTCTTAAAACGGAGTAAGACATCCGCATTAAATATGACGATGATAAAGACGGCTGACGCTGACATGGACAGATGTAATTGAGCATGCACACAGTGTCGGCCCATCCACAGGCGCCCCCCTCCCTCCCCTCCCCGATCAATCACCATCAACCCTCTCGTGTTTATTAGATAAATGTCAGCTGCCGCCACATCCATTTTTCCCTTCATAAATTTAGACAGCGGATGAAATTGGCTGATGAATTTGTCTTATTACGCGCCAACGTTTGTGTGTGTGTGTGCGAGGCAAGTTGCCGGCACATTTCGGCCCGCCAAAAATCAGCTCGGAAACTGTGGACCGGCTTCCAGAAGCGAGGTGAAATTAGAGCTGAAATGAAGTTTGTTCATTCAGGAACACAATAGGACAGCAGCGAAGGAAGGATCCCATATCAGCAAAGATTAAATCGCTGTTTTTTATTCCTTTACAGACAGGAGGATTCTCACGTCAGCAGAGAGGACTGTGTGTCTGTCTGTGTGCCATCTTCTTTCAATGGCACTCAGCTTCTAAATGTTCGAGCATTTTTAAAAGATCAGCAAACGTCCACCTTTGTCACCTTGAGGTTAGGTTGGTCATTTTGTATGAGCCACGCAGAAGCTTTAAAATGTAATATTCAGCCTTCACATCTCAGAGGACGTTTGGAACTCTACTGTAGGCTTTGTGAGACGGAGCAGTGTTGCTTTGTGCTGAATATTTCATGCAGGATGCGACGGTGGAGTCGGGTCTTCGCAGGAATTCACCTCACCTGGTCCGATTGGAGGGTTAGGGTTATCAGGCCAATAACCTTTTTTCAGTATTTTATTTTGAAAGGTTACGTAGATATCTACTACATGAAGATAGAGAGAGATCCAGAAATTACAGTGGAATCCTTTTATTCTCAGGAAACTAGACAGATATAAACAGTATTTGATATTTCATAATTTAATCCTCTCTCCCACGGAAAACACTGCCCCTAAAATGCCTCATCTGTAGTCCCGCCTGCAATCCCGTGACTTCTTGACATCACGCTTCGTCACCATGTCACGCATTTGCATCACTCGTGGCCACATTCATGACAGAAGTGAATTCAAACGGAAGCTGAAAAACACGACAGAGCCGACCGGAGACGCGGTGAGCGGTGCTGGCTCAGTCGTGCGCGAGCGGACCAATCGGAGCTTACCGGGTCTTAAAGAGACAGGAGGGGAATTCACTGCTGCTGCACTGGACAATGTGAGAGAACTGATGTGTTTTTTGAAACACAACACCTCTCCTTTAAATGAAACATGGAAAATAAGGCAGAGATACACATTGGTGCATAACGTCCACTTGAGTGTACACATGTCCGTTGTGTTCCGTTTCTAACTCCTCATTTAGTAACTTCTTTCCAACCTGTCCAGAGGTACCTGGTGCATCTCCTCTTCCCTCTGCCATTTTGGATCTATGATGTCATATGTCAAAATGACAACAGATACAAAGATAAATTGATATTGGAATTGTGGACGAGGCTTTGGAGGCCACCAGCTGGTCACTAGGACGTGGTACTCCAGCTCAGTCATGCAGCACATCATACACCCTGCGTGATTTCATTTCGGTTTGTAGTGGTTCCTTTCTCTCTCTCTCTCTTCGTTGGGTTTCAGAACTGTGAGTCTCCCAGTTGAAACTTCTGTGATTCACCTTTTTGGTCCTTCCTCGAGGCAAGCGGAGACGAGGGAGAGGAAGTCCCTGCTCATTTACATTTCATGACAGCTTTTTCAAACCCATCGCTCGGTTCCTAACGACTTCTCCGCATTGGCTGCGATGCGAAGACAGAAGGTCAGCAGCGCAAGAGGACGTCTTTTGTCTATCCTGGATACCCTGGCGCAGACGCACAATCATAAAAAACAAATATAGACTTTAAATGTCAAAACATCCTTCCAGTTGCAGAGATGTGCGAAGCAGGAGAGAAATAGTATTGAACTGGGTCTTGAGGACCAAAATCATGACTTTCTCTGACATTTTAAAAGTATTCACACACACGCCTTGACGTTTTTGAAAAAAGCCATTCAACATCAAGATAAATATTTCACTTGGAAGCTCATACCCTGTTATTGTCTTTCATCTGTTATTTTAAATTATTATGACAAAAATAAGCTTCAAATACAAATGAATTATGAATTTTCAAGAGTTTTACACTCAACCTAGAAAAAAAATCCATCAACTGCTAAAGAAACAGTCCCCTCATTTGCATAATGAAGCAGAAATGTATATAGAAAAGTAAAATGTGATGCAGGAATCACTACGCGTGTGGAAATAAATAAAACTAATAAATGAAATGGAAAATTAAATGGGAATACAATCACTAAGTTCATTTTATACAAAGGTGATTAAATATGGAGGGGAAATTAAAGCATAAATATCTATTTAGACACATTTTATAAATTAATTAATGCCAACATTTAATTTTCAATTGTAATTTTTTGGTGCATTTATTTAGCATATTCATTTATTTATTGAGCCACTTATATTCTTTCCTGTGTGGAGGACCACAAGTGTCACGGAAGCAGTAATAAGTAAGTACATTAATGAATACATATACACTAACTTCTTGTTAAGCGCCTGGCTAACTTGAATAGGGATTAAATCATTTAACTGTGTGGCTCTTCTAGACTTGCTAAATGTTATTGGACCGAATGGCTCCAGTTATGAAAGGGAGTCATTTCGCTCAGAAAACAAATGGCATTTTACAGACACTTCTTTCTTTCACAACGTTGGCTTATGGGGAAAAAAGTCTTTATTGGCCACAGTGCATCACGTGACGATGTAATTACACGGTTTGGCCACTAAAAACAAACTGGCTTCAATTGTTTCAATCATTTGTGATCACCAGTTTGACCTTTGGAGCCATTTTCTGGCCACGTCTACACAGAAAAATATAAAGTTCAAGATCAATTTTAGGAAAAAGATGACCAACAACTTGGAATTGAAGGTATAATTTATCTATATTTTGTCAAAATAGCTGCATCCTATAGGTAAAATATCAATCCACACTGATTATACTAGATGTCGTGGCAAATGAAGACACTGTTTTCTGCCACAGCCATCGCCTGCATTTGTGATTCGTAAGATTTAAAACGAAGGTTTCGGCTTACACGTCGCGTGTCCGGAAATTCAAAGGCGACACGTGTCTCTCTTCGCCAACAGGAGAGCCTTGCGCACGCCTCGGGTTTCTTTAAATAGCCTTATTTTCCCGGCGTCCCCCGAGGCCACGGGAGGAGATGGATGGATTGATTGAGGGGCGAAGAGAGGCAGAGTGAAGGAAAGGTGCTAATATCGCTGTCAATCAACATCTAATGCAGCGGCGGCAGAGAGGCAGAGAGCATCGTAACACTGTGAGGACAAAACTGCCTACGTGCATGAACACACACAGATACACACACACACACACACACATATACATATACAGAGGAGCTACACTGCTCTTTACTAGCATTAAAGCAAAACAAGGCTGGGAAAAAAGAGCATCACTGAAGGGAAATCTGATAAATAACTTCATTTTTTGAATTTTTGGAAGGCTGAAGCGTACAGAAGAACGACACCACGATCCGTCCCGTAAGACAAACGAGAAAACGAATTCCTTTCCTCCGTAATTGTTTAAATACTCATTCGCCAAATAACTATGTGGTAATTAGTCGATACAAAAGGTCACGTGAGGGTTTTTTTTTTTTTCTCCCCCTTTAAAAAGACTTGATGTCTTAATGCTTGAGTAAGTCTAATGAACACTGCGCTGGTGTCTGTCAACCGGGGCTGTAATTATGTTCGCTTGTCACTTCCTGACACAGCCTGTAGCTTAGCAACCTGCCGCCGACACCGAGCCAAAGTTGGCTCTCGTTTGAATATTCCCCCTGATATTATAAGGAAACTCAGGTGATCGGGCGCAATAACTGAGCGCAGAGTTGCGTTTTCCGAACCCCGAAGGAAAGATTCTCACACAGGTGCGCGTCAAACTTTTACCGACAGCGTGCTGGAAATACGACTGTGGGCAGGCTGCATAATTACCGTGTGCCTTTAATGAAACAAAACACATGTTTTGGCCCCTCCACCCACTGAACTCCCACCATTCTTATATAAATAGAACATTTGCTTCATGTGCTGCTATTGTTTTTTTGAAAAAGGTGCTAAGCGATGGCACGTATAGCTGGTGCATTCTGTAAACACTGCGGCATATGTAGTGCTTAAATGAGATTTTCTATTTTTGTTAAAAGCAGAGGTGTGTGCAACGCTCGACTCATTATATTTTGTTTTCCTCTCCATTGTGTTATTACTTTCATATTCATTTTCATGCGCTAACGGTCCAACACGACGCAACAGATGCTCCCTCGTGTGGGTCACACTTCAAGAACTCTGGATCCTACACTTCCCAAAATGCAACCAAAAAGGGGTACATCTCTGGACTTTTTTTTTAGCTCCCTCCAGATCAACAGAAGATGTTTTCAAGTTCTCTTTACGACAAGTACACTGATCGCATGTGTAAAATTGTTGGACTCTTTTAAAAGTGCCTGTGCTGGCCGAGCATCGCCAAACCAATTCACATTTTAACTGATCGGCCCTGCTTTAAGGGGTTGATACATCATTCCTCGTAGCGCCGCACTGTTCTGGAACTGAACTGTCATCGCAAATTTATCTCCTCATTAGTTCAGACATTTTCACACTCATCTACTCACTAGTCTGTCTGTACAGGCCGACTTCAGTTGCAGACTTGTCTAACTCTTGACCAGTTTATAGTAAAGTGTGTAGTTTAGCAAAGTAAAATGCTTCGGTGACGTTGAAGTCATGCGATTGCTACATAGCTGGTTCATAGCCTAACATTAGCTTTTTTACTTCTGGTACTTCTACTTCTTCTGTTTAACTTGGGCTTAAAAAAACATAAAAGTGGTGTTCACATGTGAAGATTATCTTGCTGAACAAAACAACAACTGAAAAATCCCATCAGCTTTCTTGCTAAAGAAAATCAGGGTGATGCTAACTTCTGGGTTAAACTTGAAAATATCCGATCCCCGCAGCACTCTGTAGTCTTAGGCTGAGTTCGTAAAAAGTCATTCAGAGCGCTACAGTGGGCAAACTGGACCGGCTAACAAATTTGGAGCGCTGTTCAAACAAGAGTACCACAATGATGGAGCGGGAGAGCGCCAAGAGCAGTCAGCTAAAATGGCAGTCCTAGCTAAACCTAGCGAGATGGGTGAATTAACCGAAAGTGATTCAACGCAGAACGACATCAAAATTAACTCACGTATTCTCACGTATATATCTTTTGCGTTGATTGTTGGCGTTACGTTAGCTAACGCTACCTTAGCTAATAAGTTTGAGTTGAGTGTAGGTTGTTCTTACAGACAAAACTGTGAAGCTTTTGGGTAAATATAGCATTACTGGCTAACGTTGTAGAAGGTGACTGTTAAACATTAACCAATGCTACGAAGTCTGACACAAGCAATGGCTGATGGTCTGTCTGCTCTCATCTTACCAGAGCTTCGGATTCTGTTTACGAATGCACCTCTGGTCTGTTTATTGCTCTGATTCTTGATTAATACTTAACACACACGCCATGAAAATGTTAAACTGTTATTATAAAACACCCCACTACTGTTGCTGCTGTCAGAGCAAAGTTAATCTCCTTCCAAACGGTTTCAGTGTCGCCGTAACGTACAGTACCGCCTGCCTCGCCATCTGTCTCCTGGCTGGTTTCTTCGCTGTTTCTTTGCCGGGCGCGTGATCCAGGAAACATTCTCGAGATAAAAAAAATCCAATCCCCGTAACTTGAATCGTGATTACAGGACGAGGTTAATTAAGCGGCGATCACGAGCAAACAAAGTTCGCTATCTGGAGATTCTGGGATAATTGAGTTGTGGTCTCGAGATAATTGGGTGTGAAAATGATTGTACCATCTCCGCTTTGGCTTTCTTTCGCTTCTGCCTATTCTGAGCGAGTGAAACCAAGCAACACCGTTCTTCTTCATTATGCTCGGCAAACACCAACAACCGCGGGGCGAAGAGACAGACCACCAACTTGGCCACTTAGTTGACTAATGGTTTGTAATGCGCTTGTTGTGTTTAATCAGTAGATAGCACACACACACACACACACACACACACAAACACAGAAACCTCACCTTTGTCTCAATTAGCAGTACATATGAGGCCACTTGTTCCCCAGTAACCCGACTTGATGTATTATGCATCGCGGCCCAGCGCTTCCGCGCGCCTCTAACCGTGTTTAAGTGTGTTTCCACCTCGGCTAGCGATGCATTATGCAGTGAGACAGGAGGCAGATGCATCGGGTGCCAGCAGCCTCATTGCCTTGTAAGTTTTTTTTTGTGTGTGTGTGTGTGTGCGAGGAAGAGAGAACAAATAATGGGTCATTGGGGAATCTGGTAATTTTCCGTTTGTTCCCAGCCTCTCCAGCCGCACACACGGAGGCGTCTGAGAGCGCGAGTTTCTCTCTCCGCACACTGCGGAGGCGAATACGCGCGCGCGTGTTGGGAAGGTGACCGATGTACAGTGACGGGGTCGAGAGTCTCCGAGGAGTCGGAGAATCACCTGACAGCCGTGACATCACTGCCGCTCTGCTGACTCCACACACTCACACACACTTTGCTGGGTATGCTGTTCTGCTCACAAACTCACAGAGGGAGGTGGATAATCATTTGTGAATAAATTACAGGCATCATTTAGTCTATTCATGTCACGTTTGTTTTGTCAAGTTTCTGTTTCATGTTGTGTTTAGTTCTAGTCACTTCCTGTTTTATTTTGTAGTCTGTGTTCCACGTCTTGTCTTCCCTGTTCTGTTTGATTATCTGCACCTGTCCTCTTGTGTCTCACCTGTGCCTTGTTCCCTCGTTTGTCTCTGGGTATTTAAGTTCTGGGTTTTTGTTTCTGTCCTTGTCGCTTCGTTGTTTGTGTTGTAGTCCTTCGTGTTCGTCATGCCATGTTCATGTTGCCTTTTTTTTTCTTAAGATAATTAAAGACCTTTTTTGAATCCCTGCAACCCTCAGTCTATTGTCCGTGCATCTGGGTCCTTCACCCACGTCTACTACCAGCCCCCGTGACAATGAAAAGTTAAGTTCCTGGAAGCCGTTTGTTAGTTTATACCAGCGGACTCCATTTTCTAAGCTGACATTATGGACTCAGAGAAAAGCACTGACTCGGACTGTCATGGAAATCCTACCCAGGTCCTTCCCGAAATCATTGCGATTGACAGACATTGTGGCATTGATTTTGAGTCAGATGGGTCAAATGACCTGGAAGCTATTGAAAAAAACAGTGTCCCTAAGCAAAGTAAATGGGATGGAAGTGTCAGGGCCACAATTGTTCCTCCAGAAAGTGATTAGGAGACCGTTTCAGGCCATTTGGAGTCGATTGGTATCTATTTATAGTGTCACTTTTTTGGATCTCATAGTTG
The DNA here is from genome assembly GCA_039737535.1 of Lagodon rhomboides. Lineage (NCBI taxonomy): Eukaryota > Metazoa > Chordata > Actinopteri > Spariformes > Sparidae > Lagodon > Lagodon rhomboides. The sequence goes on along the minus strand of CM077805.1, from coordinate 16,089,360 downwards.
GATCTAGGGTTGGAGGCAGAAAATGGACTTTGGTCTTTCAAATATTCATGAAAAATAGAATTTCCAGCTAAATCTAATAAAAACAGGCGTGTCTCATTCAACCAATATCAGAAGACACTGTGGCATTGATTCTGAGTCAATGGGTCAAATGACCTGGACACTATTGAAAAAAAACGAGTCCCTATGCAAAGTGAACGGAATCGATCAGAGGTGAAATCTGACCAAGTGTCAGGGCCAAAATCGTTTATTGTTGTTGTCTTAAGAACCCACCCACACCAACACGACCGTATTAATATCGGCTACGTGTGTTTTTTAATACAGCCTAGCCTATAAGTTCTCTATTCAGTCTCTATGTGACTGTAATGAGCCGTATTCCGTACGCCTTAACGATGAAGCCCAATGCTACGATTGGCTTCAATTTACAGTCTTGAATCACTTACATCCATGCAGTCCTTGTTCTGTAGACTAAAAAGACAAAAAGGCATCACAAAGAGAGATTTTTGTCTTGTCATGTCATTACAGGCTACATTATAGACAGTATAGGTCTATTGTGTTTCATATGACTAAGCCTACGATCTAAAATATTTATTCCTATCTCATAATATATCAGACTGTGTCCAAGGCCATTCATTTATTTAAAAAGATCCAGGCTGTTTAATTGTTCTGTATAGGTTATTTGGCCATTTTGTTAAAAGTACAGCAGCTTCTTTGTAGCGGACATTATTTAAACCAACAAAGAGCTTTTCTCAAAACTTTAACGACTATGTCACAGGAGAGCTAACACTGCGACGGAGCCTCGGGAGGCTCACGACTTCTTATTAAAGAGAGACGTTTCTTGTGGGCTTACTCACAGAACCCCTGCGCTCCCAGTCGAGGAGGCAGAGTGGAAAAAACGAAAAGGTCTCTGTTGTAACCACCCACTGTCGGGGTGATAATTATTACCAGGAATGGCAAGTGCCTCGCCTTTGAAATAATGTCACTGACAGTTAACGGCGGGCGTATTGCTTCTCCAGCCGCCGACGCCGGTAAACTGTGAGAAAATAAAGGAGATGGCTCCGTGATAGATTTAGATTTGCTCTGCAGAATTGCGGCACACGCGGTTTGAGGCGCCGAGATGATCGTGCAATCATGTCACACGTCTTCCATAGGTCTCCGTCACGCAGCACCCATCTCATTTACATTTGGACGCCACCTGGATGCACTCGGCGCCAGTCAGTTTCGTGGAGAGAACCCAGGAGGGCTTTGAACACAGTGACGCATCGAGCTGCTACCTCCGCAGAGATTTTACCAGTTTGTGCTGCTTCCATTTGACCGGATCGAACTTTTGAACCACCGCAATCACAGAAATGTCAGATGGTGACTTATGTTGGACTGAATCCCAGGAACTGTTCTCTAGTAAATAAAGATACTTTACAAACCCTTTTAGATCTAAAGTGAAAAGAATGTAGCACCTCACAAATTAGCGCTGAAATCTGTTCACCTTTCTTTTTCGTTGAGTTGTACATCTAAATCGTCCCAAATGTTTCCAGTGATGTTCAAAAAGAATTCTACAGGTTGACTCAAGGAAATGGTGAAGAGGAAGAGCAATGTGAATAAAATCTGTCAAACGTTACCTCATTCTGGGAACATTTGTCACCGCCGGAGGATCTTATCGGTGCTTATTAACGTTGCTTGTGTGAGTGTTCGTTCGCACCAAACAGCCAGATTACTTGATCTAACTTAAACTTCAGGTCAACCCTCACGAAACTCAGCACGCACCAGAGACTCAGGTTCTCTCTTTTTCTTCTCCCCTCTCATCTCTGTACTGTTGTTCATGCAGGGAAGTATGTTTTCCCTCCGCAAACAACCGACAGTGGAGGTCACCTCCGCAGATCGCTGCTGCAGTCAGGTTGATAAACAGCAGTGAAGATATCCGGTGGGATTCCGGGTGTTAACTCCTCCAGGAGGTCTGGCTCTGCACTCGACTCTCTCTCTCCGAGCTGGCCGACTCTTTACACAACACTTGGCAAACCCTTTTGATTGTTTTTTTGAGACCCGTAGTGGCAGATGTGACATTTTGTGTGTTTCAAAGATAGGTCAAACGTGCAGTTATCCCGGACCGAAATAGTCCAAATGAAATGCAACAATTACTCTTGTCTGAGAGAAACTACAGCTCCCAGCTGTGTTCGCAAATCACCCAGTCAGTTTTAATGAATTCATCTTTAGAACAAACAAACGGGCTCGGGGCTGAGCGCTGCAGACGGGGCAGGCTGAGGGAAATCGTTGAAAGGCAGACTAACGCTTTGTTGTTGTTTCTTTTTTTGTTGGAATTGAGAATAACAGCAGCCCCGTGAGAGGCGCTTCACAGGAAACGTCTGGGGGGTCGTTGAGTGTCAGATTGCCCATATTCACAGTTCACCTGTTATCATCAGACAACACCTGTCGTTTGTAGGTGTGGGCACACACGCACAGGAAAGAAACGTGATGTTGTTCGCGGTCTGCAAATCCATGTTCTTCTCTCTCTCCTCCTCCTCCACCCTTCCTCGTCCTAATTATTTTCTGCTGCCGCATCTTCTCTATAACCTCGGTGAATGATTAGGTAACTCTGATTACTGATTTTTAAAAACAAATCTGTCTCGGCGACTTTCCGTGTTGTCACGTCCTCACCTCTGGCTCCAGCGAAAAAAACAAAACAAATGGCTCTCTCTCGACGCTCCTCTTCAGATTAATTGCTCCGAGCCTCGGATGTTTGCGCGAGCTGAAGTCTGGGAGGGAAGAGTTGCTCCGGTGTTATGCATGTCTGTGCATACGCGCACATTCACACCAGGAGACGGTGTTGAGAAGAGAAAGGAAACGAGAAAGCACGAAAATAATGCCGTTCTATAACGAGCGAATCGGGAACAAACATGCCTTTAACAGACGTGTAATTAGTACAGCACGTGTTGTATGGAAGCTCATTACTGACAAAACTATGAAGTGTGCGCGCATCAAATCCAAACTGCTGCAATAAGTAGAAAGTACAGAGGAATTTATATTTCAGATTTGAGAGCGCTTCCTGTTTGGCATTAATCAGTCTGAACGCTGTGAATTCTCCGTCTACGACTCTACGTAGACGATTTGAATAGTTACTAAGCTAATTGTGTTTCCAGTTTAACTTAACCACAAGAATGAAGTTGTTCATCCCCTTGGATTCGTCAACTTTTGCCTTTAAAGGGTGCCTCCACCAATTTTAGACATTAAAGTGTGTACTACGTTATATTTGAAAAAAAAAACAAAAAAAAGTAGCATAAAGCCTTTTGTGGTGTCACTCATTGGCTAGGTTGCATTGTGGGCAATGCAGGCTCCAGGTGTCGAAGAGGAAGAAGAATATGTGGGATTAAAAAATTAGATCATTACTCATTATGGGTCGTTTAAAAACAACTAATCAAAATTGAGCGACACAGTATTAAAGGAATGTGACTCTCGACCAGTAGGCTGCTTTTCAAAACCTGTTCCTTACATTACCCACAACCCCACAATTCGTACATGCAGTAGTACTCCCCGAGACCTGTAAACACACTCATTGTGGAAAAATTGGTGGTGTTACCCTTTAAAAGAACTTCCTTGTCCCTTGTCCTCCAGGCCAATCACTGTAATTCTGTAACTTGAGTGGGGACCCATCATTTTATTGTGCTGCATCATGAAATAAAACAGATCTGTGATTGATGGCAGTGCCTCCCTCTTAAGGCTGTGATTTCCCACAATGCCAGAGCACATCGGCGAGAACGACTTATCGGTACTTTCATCATCCCCAAAGTAAAAATCAATGAGACAGTGAAAAGGGGAAAAGGAAGAGTAATAAATGACATGTTGCCGTCCAAGCGATTGTCACCCTGCACGCTCTCTTTGAAAGCCAACAGCAGGTTTGTCTGCAACAGCTCGAAATGTCTAATCAACGTTTGTGTAATCATCCCAGTTTGATTCTATTAAAGTCTTCTCCTGTGGGCCGGCCACACACTGCTTGATGTTTTTTGGAGCGCAGCGGTGAAAAAAGGTTTCGGCTTCAGAGTGAAGACGACCGCTGTAGAATTACCACGAGCAACAGAACCGTCGATGTCAGACCGCTCTGATCGAATGTGGCTGTTTGTCTTTGTCGACCTGTGATTTAGCTTCACCTGAGAGCGCCGGCCTCAGAGCTGAAAGCAGCTGATGATTTGAAACAGTATGACAGGAAAGTGTCTTCGGGGCTTAACAAGGCATTACGATTTTCTGCTCCTCAGCTGTGAAAGCATCAGTCAGGGCTGCGGTGTGTTGAATTTAGAACCGGTTTGATTTATTTGCTTCACGTTCAAGTACTAACTCTGTTCATAGGAATGTGTGGCTCTGTCTTACAGCGCCCCCTAGCGGCTGATCTGTTGAGTAAGACAGTTACACACCTCTGTATGCAACAGTTAATAACCAAAACTCTCCTCATCATCTGCAGAACAGATTCTTTGCTGACACTGTTTCTATGAATTTATAGTTAATCAGTTAATAATTATATCACTGTTAGGAAACAATGAAATGCTTTATGATTATTATGCAACTGTTGCAAAGTAGCAAATGATGTTCATAGGCTTATAGTTAATAAATACATCTCTTAATTAAAGCTAAATGAATGTTGTTTTAAAGCATTTCATTGTTTTTTAATGGTGAGATGACTAAAATAACCGTAGACTAAAGTTAATGAACTATTAATGTATAATCTAGCAATGATTATTATCATAAAGTGTTACTGAAAGTAGTCCTGCAGACAGCTGTAGAAAGTAACTAAGTAAATGTACTCAAGTGATGCATTTAAGTGCATAACACAACATAACGTAACGTAATGTAATAGTTAGATAAAAGTGGATTCGATGACCTCCACAGACTGTTGCTGAGGTTTTAAAGCATCGGTAATAATATTCCAACAATACGCTACACATAATAGATTCAATCAATCAAACTTTATTGATACAGCACCTGTCAAACAAAAGAGAATGCAGCTCAAAGTGCTTTACAAGCGATTTGAGAGACTAACGTACACCAACTGCAATAAAATGAATAGTTCAAATGATAAAAGATTTTTTAAAAACACAAGCAATAAAAATACTCTTTGAAAGGTAACATTCTGCCGAACCAGAACTTTTACTTTAATACTTTAAATACATTTCAATGCCTTTGTGCTTTTACTTAAATGCATTCCTGAATGTATTGACACTTTACCTGAGTAAAAGATGAGTACTTCTTCCATCACTGCCTACAGAGCAATTAAACTAGTACAGCACCCCTGAAAATAAATACTCTGTTGTCATGTGAACACATTTGATCAACATCTGTTGGTATCAGGCCAATGTAACTGGTCTGTGATAGATCATTTCATTGTGCTCTTTGTGTTCTTGTTGTACACATATCTGCACTCAAAACAAACTTGACACGAGACTTTATTTTTACATGAATCATTTTATTCAAATTTACACACAAGATTGAGACAGCAGAGGAGCAGTAAACAGCTGGATGGACATGAAGTTTGTAACATAAGAGAGACAAAGACACTCTTGCAGACTGACACAAGTGGAAGGGACCTCCTCGTGATGACTAAAGTCTGTATATGTTGAATTACAGAATCACATGAACTTAAATGAACTTCTTCAACTCACAGTAAAAACTAAACCTGCGATGGGAGTGAGATTAACTTTGTGATTCCATTTTATGCATCCACACACACACACACACACACACACACACACACAGACACACACAAAATAAACAACAGGATGGGGAAACATACAAGTAGGCAAGATTACATCAATCATCTTGTACAATTAAAACACAAAGAGCACAAAATACACTTAATGAAAAACAAAGACATTATTTCTGAATCACATCCAGTCGATCTTTATGGCTTGGTCAAAGTAAAAAAAAAAAAGTCTATCTTTAATTTAGTCCCATGATTCTTAAGTTGTCCTTGGTTCAAGTTATTACAAAAACATTCCATACCATACAAATTGTGAACGTTTACAATATGGCTGTCATTTTTGGTCTCTTTAAATCCTATTCACAGCTCATGTCAACAGTTGTCTCACCAACGATCCGTTCATCGGACTGCGCACAGTATTTACATTTAAAGTACAAAACAGCTGGCGGTAGAAAAAGAACCCAAACACAAAGCTTTGTCAACCTGCAGGAAACGTCAGAATACACAATTATTTTTCCACCCTGGAACAGGAAAAACACTTCCACCGAAAAAGGTTTATCTACAGTAGAAACAACTTTTATATACAATCAATTTGAATCAAAACAGACCATTATAATTCAGACCATTACCAATGATTTACAACAATGATGCCACCACTCTATTGTCTAAGCCAAAAACTGTAAGAATTTTTACATAATGAATTGTATTTGTGGGCTGACTCACAGTAACTTGTGCTGCAGAACTCAACCCTGAAAACCTTCAACCTCAACATCAGGTTTAAAGGTGCAGTGTGTAGGATTCGGAGGGATCTATTGGCAGAAGTGGAATATAATGTTCATAATTATGTTTTTTTTTCTTCCTGATCAGCTGAAAATAAGAATTGTTGTGTTCACGTTACCTTAGAACGAGCCTGTTATATCAACAGCAGTCCGACATGTTTCTACAGTAGCCCAGGATGGACAAACCAAACTCAAAGAAGGCCTTTGGCATTTTTAGCAGCCACTGTAGCTTCTCCTACACGTGTGGAATTGGAGGGTTAGGTGAGGGGTATTCAGTTGGTTGCGATCTGCGACCTCACCACAAGAAGCCACTAAAATCCTACACACTGGACCTTTAAAAGGTCGCTCCATAAACATAGGGGGTAGAATATCACCAGAGTAATCAACACTTCCTGCGCTTTGCTAGCCATCCTTGGCTGAAACTAGCTAATGTTAGCTAATTCGCTCATGGCACAGGTAGCCGTGCGGCCAGCTGCCCAGAGTTTGTCTGGACTGGGTCCTCGGATCACAGGGGAAGCCGGTGAATCACAGGTGATTGTAGAAAAACCAACCAAGGCTGCGGTGGTGAGTTTTATTGTGTTTCCCAATGAGTTAACAAGACAATTAAGCTCGTCTTAGTTCAGTGAAAGAGAGAAAGTCGAATTCAGAAGTTGTAAGGTTCAATTTAAGTAAGTATTACGTATATTTTTTGATCATTTATTATGCTCACAGCTGGCATGTATCTTCCAGCTGTAACTCGTCTCTCCTCTTGCCTGTACAAAGTGGTACTACAAGACAGGATCCGAAAGGGCTAGCTGGTTAGCATGCTAACTTCAGTAGACATCTCTGTAACACAGTACGTAGACCCCTTTGACATCAACACTGTTGTTTCTTGACATTCTGTTGATAATCTTAGTCAATTTTCTTTTATCTTACAAATTCACTGCCACCTGTCACATTAACGCCCTGTTTTCAGTCCGAGAACACCTCACATCACACATCAGACACTTCCCTTCTGTCTTTCGCTCACCACATGAACCTCTGTGTGGCTGTGCTGTCCGGCCAGTGGAAGGTCTTACTGATGAAGATGTAAAGTGTGGCGGCGTTGACCGCCGTGTACAGGAGAAACTCCACGATGAGTCTGGTGAGAGAGGGGAGGGGCATGTGCAGGCGGTACATCAGGTAGGGGACGATGAAGTACCTGAACTCCAGCAGCTTCTGGGGCACGGTGGCGGCCAGGAGGCACGCCAGGAACGCCAGACTCCAGAACAGCGAGCGCGACTTGAAGGAGTCGAGGAAATTCCACCCGGCGAACACGTACGCCGGGACGAGGACGAAGCGCACCAGCTCGTGCCTCTGGAAGAGCCTTTTCCACACGTAGAAGGGGAAATGGCGGTTGTCGGCGAGGAGGTACTTGTGGACGAAGGTGAACTTCCACACCAGGAGCAAGGAGACGCAAGTGAGGAAGAGGAAGAACAACGGCTGTTTTTTCAGGGCCTGGAGGAAGCGGAGAGCGCGGTGGTAGCACAGCGAGACGGGGAGGGAGAAGAAGAGGGCGAAGGAGAAGAAATAGAAGAGCTGGGGGAAGTTGAGGCAGGCCTCGTGGCTCGTCCTGTCGCCAACCACTATCCCATCATTCAACACTACGAACGCCAGGAAACCCACACCGACCGCTGCGTAAGGCCAGGCCACCAGCAGCACCGCCTTCATGTGACTGGGTGATGTAAGGAACTCCAGCGTGAAGAGCAGCACTTTCTTAGCCCCACTGATTGACAGAGGGACCTGGGACGGAGGGGACTTCTCATCCCTCTTCTTCGTATGCTCCACCTTCCAGGCCTCGTCCATTTTGGCGGCCACCAATGTGCCCGCGCAGAAGGCCACCCAGATGATGTTGGTCTGGCGGAAGAGCACTGAGCAGACGCCGAGGAACGCCGAGGCCTTGTGGCAGCCGTAGAGCGTCATGAGGTAGGTGAAGAGGATGAAGAAAGTAGATCCGGCATCGGTGTAGTAGAGGAAGTTGAAGAAGTAGAGCACAGGGAAGGTGGACAGAGAGAGCGCCGAGAGGACCCGGCGTGAGGTCGTTCGTGTCTGGAAGAGAGAAAAATGCGATGTCAGAGGACAGGAAACTGACAAACAACATCACGCGCGATCGTCTCCAGCATCTGGAAATACCTTCTCCCTGAGGTGCAGCTTGCAGACGAGCAGGTAGAGCAGGTAAAGGTTGCCGCAGTTGAAGAGCAGGTTGATGAAGCGCAGCATGGCCGTGGAGCACACCACCGCGCCTGTCAGGTCAGCGAGCCACACCACGGGCTTGATGACTCCCACGGAGACGAGGTAGAGGCCTGGCAGGGTGGTGATCATTGGATCCCACTGTGCAAGAATCAAAACCATGTTAAAGGGGAACTCCACTAATTTAACACAGAGAACAGTTTACTTGTCTTGGTTAGTGCCTATCAGTAGGGTTGAGCGACTGGATGGATATATCGACTATCAGTTATTGGCCGATCGCTGAATTTTATTTGTTTATTTTTTTAGCAAATTTTCTCATTTTAGTTTAGTTCAGTTTAGTGGTCTATGTCTGGAGAATGAGCGAGAGCTGCTGCTCAGCGACAGGCTCACACACAGGTCAGCAACGACAAAGAGAGGCGGTGCAGCCGTGACAAACGATGCGTAAGGCTAAAACCCACTTAAATCCACATTTTAATCTGACATATCCACCCACTCGTGACCGGCCACAGAGGTCCCCAGCACACAGCTGCTCTCAGGTCCTTGTTGGGGTGACAGTGACCTACTGTAAAATTCAAACACATCACCCATTCCTCCCACTCAGCTTGTGGGAATAGATGCATAATGTATTCTGTGTTTATGGAGGAACTTCCCAAAGTCTAACAAGTTAACCCTGATGATGTCATGGTGATGTCATCACAGGGGGCATTCAACATTTTGAGTCTGACTTTCAGTCATGGGTGTTTATAAGGTAGGGAGGGTCGAACGAAAATACTTCCAAGGTGCATCATGGGAAATGAAGTAGAATGGAGCTTGACCCACCATACTAGCAAATTAAAATTCAGTATATATTTTCTGCAAACTGCATATACTTCACATTACATGTAACATATCTTCAAAATATATATATTTTTATTTTTAACAATTAGTGTACCAGCACTGCTAGTTTCGTGCCATACCTGAAAGGAAGATAAAAAAAATAAAACGTGGTATGCTTTGAAATAAAATGAAAATAAAACATAAAAACAACGTGAGCAGTAATAGTCGCAATATTTGTATGAAATAAAATACAAAATAACCGATGATGATCACCCTTTAATCTCTTTCCTTGATAAAGCTAGCTGACATGAATACTACAATACTTTCAGGCTCATAAACAGCTAAAGCCATTCTATACGTCCGACATCGAGATTAAAAGGTCATCAAGCTGCTACATCATTTTAAATGACAAAGGCTCCGCTGTTAGCTAACGGTAACCCTAATCCGCTAAACAACGACGAGACTCTCGCTTTCATGGCTGCCCCGTCCAGCAACTCCCATTTTTACCTCGTTGAATTTCCCACTGCAGTATTTCTGCGCTTGCGGGATGTGAAAAACCTCGTCCATGTACGGCTCCCTTTGCTCCCGAGTGACTCTGGAGAACAGCAGGCAAGATATCAAAAAGTTGGTGCTGCAGAGAGCAGTGAAGATGTAGCCCTCAAATTTCTCCATGTTTGATGGTGAAATCCGACGTAAAAGTGGAATCAGTTCAAAGCTAGCCTCGATAATGTCGTGAGAACCGCATAACGGTGAGATCCGCGTATTAAAACCACCGTAAAATCTAAATTCCGAGTGAGACTGATTAAACTCTGTGCAGTTTCGATAAACGGAAGAGTTTTTAATTTTGACAGCTGGCGGTCCGCTCCAGAAACATGCCCGGTACGAAACGTCTTGTACTTTTATGAGTTCCTGGGTTGGACTAAATTGTGTAGCACCATAGTTCTATCAAATAGCTATCATCATAATTATGCGTATGATAATTCTTTAAATACTAATGCTTTAAGGTGCTATTTTATTTCTTTGTTGAAACAGTGTCCCCAAAAAGGAACTTTACTCCTGAGCGGTGTCACCGTGTTATGGTTCCCCCTTGTGTGGACGTTCACGTGAAGCGCGGTTAATAGTGATTTCTTAATTGTTCCTTAAACAGTTGTCCAGCATGCATTTAACTCACGAGCTAGAGCTTTTTCCCGACCAAAAGGTGACACAAATGCTTTTCAAGGAGGTGAAAAATGCCGCAGAGCTGAGACAGAGCGCCGTGGAGGGGAAAATACAGGGTGCCTTGATCAACCCGACGATGGTGAGACATTTTTATTCAGCTTTAGTGACGTTTTATCAGAGTTTATCTAAATAAGGGACATTATTATGTTATTTTTAGCTATCATATAATTTATACCAAATGGGAAGTAAATAATTTGTCATTAGACTTTGCTTTCATTTGCAGCTGGTGAGTCCTTTCCAAGTGCTGGTAGCTGCCAACAAGGCTGTTCACTTACAGAAAACTGGGAAAATGAAGACAAGAAGTTTATATTCAGAAATAATCTTCAACCTGTCCCCTAACAATAATGTAAGTACTAATCTAACTTCGTTTTCTTCATTTCATTGTCCATGTATTGATCTGAAATGCTCAATTTTTGTTTATGCTGGTATATTTGTTCCTTTCAGCCGTTGGTCTCTTAACTTATGCTAACTGCACTGCAGAAAATTCTAGCGTATTGACCCATTCCTACTTCTTAACTCGTGAAAATAGATGACTCCTGATGATGTCATAGTGACGACCCAAACCATGGCAGTTTCTTGAACTATACCCGGAACTAAAACTCAGTATATCTTAACCTCTGCTGCTTTAATTTTGACAATTCTTTAATAAATTTAATCTAGTCAGCCTCCTAATGTGATAAAAGTGATATACTGTAACAATGGAGGGGTCCTTTAAATTTTGTTATGAAACACACTGATACTTTACATCATGTTTGTTGTTTTTAAAGAAACAAGCTCTTGAATATATAAGCACATTACATTTATGTTACATAAAATGTTACACGCATGAAAAGTATATCATGTTTTTTTGTTAGATTTTTAACATTTACTGTACTGTTACTCATAATTCCATGCTATACCATTATTATACTTTGGTATGGGTGAAAAAAAACATCAGAATTATTACATAAGTAATATTAATTGACTTAAATGTGAAAATAAAAATAAAATAAAATAACTAATAGATAGGCAGAAATGGGAGTGACAGGAGTATCAGCTAAACAGCCATAATGCACACGCATAAACTCAGAGCGGAAATGCATCATATGTGTACGACCTGTCCTCCCTGATACAGATCTCTGAGGCGTTTAAAAGGTTTGGGATCTCTGACGGCGACAACTCCGTCATGGTGGTCCTGGTTCACAACGAAGACGAGTCCCAGCTCCTGTCAGACATTACAGCCAGGGTGAACGGACGGCAGGTTCCAGTCGAAGATGTTTCCTCGCTGTCTGACCAGGCGAAGATCAAAAAGGTTCTTCTTCTCTTTCATTTTAATAGACTGTATAATTGCATAGACTCGCATGAGCATATGTGTGTGTATATTCCTATACAGCTGATGTAGTGAAATCTAGGACATGTGCGACTATACTGTATGTACTTCATTACCTGAATGTCTGCCATAGGCTGTTGATCAAAAGGGACATTTTTAGATGCTCATTGAAAATGATAAGTGATTCCACAATGAGATTTCTTCTTTTTGGAAAGACCTAACACCTTTCATGAGCTTTTTTTGTTCACCTTCTGCTTTGTTGTCTCTGTTTCAGCTGTATAAAGTCACTCCCCAGGAGGAGAAGAACGGGACTCTGCTCGATGCAGTCGTATGCAGGATGGCCATCAAGGATGTCATGTAGCTACAACAGGAAAAAGGACCAGAACTGGACTTTTATAAAAGATATAGTTGCCTTTTCTCCACGACATGTGGAGTTTTCTGCTGTTGTGCTAATGTTATTCCACCATATTGTGAATTCCCCAAACTACAGACATTGTCTTTTGTGCACTCCGAGCTCAAATCAAAGTTAACTACAGAAAAAGTCACATTTTAAGTATGTCAAGTTTATTTTTTCATCTTTTTGCCTCCTACTATATATGTGGAGAAAGTCTGACAGGCAGTTGGGGCAGTCCTATGACTTTATTTTGCATCGACTTGAGTTCCTGCAGCAACTTTTAATGCCTCTCAGTCTTTCCTCTGAACCTTTTTGGTGACATTTATTTGTGTCCCTTAACGTTTAAGGCGGGCTCTGAGCTTTTTGTCAGCAGGGGACAGTGACGTAAAGCTGCTCTCATGCCAGCAGTTGGTGAATAATGATTTCAAAATGCTCATGGCCAAATATCAAGGTAGATCTCAAGAGGATTAAAGGCATCCACAAACACTGACGTGAAAGATTCAGAGTCGAGCCAAATTTCAGTCAAACCCTGTCAGACCAAAAAGACAAGAATATTAAATGTACTGGTTTTCTAAAACATTTCAGCTTCGTTCTTTTAAATCACATTTAATGACTTTGTTGATCTAAATCAGAAGACCTGAATGTGTTTTCATCTTCACAGCATGTAAACTAGAGACGACATGTACAATACATGAAGAATAGGAGAGACGTATAAGACAAGTCACATTATTGTAAAGTAGTGTATAATTTTCAGTCTTGGAAGTTAGCAAGCTCGTCTTTTCCGATGTTCCCCCCGCTGAGGATGCACACCACGTTCTTCTCCTCCAGGTCGGGTATCTTGTTGTTCACAATGGCGGCGAAGGCGGCAGAGCCCGACGGCTCCACCACGAGTCCGGACCTGTAGAGCGTAGACACCGCTGCCTTGATCTCCTCGTCGTTTATAAGGACGATCCCCTCCACGTACCGCTGGCACAACTCGAAGGGCAGTTTGCCTGAGGCGTAAAAGTAAAGGAGAGCGACAAAGGTGAAACGGGTAGAAAAAGAGTAATTCTGTGGTCGATTGTGCCACTGAATTCTGCCAGAGAAAATACATTCTCTGATGTTTTACCAGAAAAACGACACCGCCAAACAAGAGTCGAATTCAAAGCAATGGAGCTGCAGAAACAGCTTGAATCGTACCTGCAAAAGGTGGTGCGAGTCCCGAGGCGATGCTCTTTGTGTCCATGCCCACCGGCTTCTTCTCGATGAAACTTCTGTACATGGTGCAGGCTGAGTCCAAACAGAAACGCACACTCACAACAGGTTCACTGAGCTGATGGGATGTGTGGTGGATCTTCACGTTGAGTTTCGTGAGTTTTACCTCCTTCCGGTTCCACACCGTAGATCCTGGTCTTATCGCAGCCCGACAGTTTGATGGCAGCAGCTACGCCAGCCAGCAGCCCCCCTCCACCGCAGCACACAACCACCACATCGGGCTCGGGCACCGCCTCCAGCACCTCCATACCTAGACTGAACACGCACAGTTGCTCGGCTCAAATGAAGTTAAGCCCTGAATCTGCCTGTTTGTTTTACCTGACACGTTATCGTTTTGTTCAGTGCACCTGGCGTGTCCTGCTATCAAATCCAAGTCATCATAGGAGTGCAGGAAGGTCATGTTGTTCTCCTGAACACAGCGGTTCACCACATTCATCAGACAGGTGGTGGGAACGCGCTCCACCTCCACCCCGAAACTCTGAGGACGAGAGCAACACTTCTTATTACCAAATCTATCTCCAGATAAACGGATCTGAATGTATCTGTGTCCTCTGACCTGTATGAGGATCGATCTGGACACTGGGGCAGTTTCAGGCATCACCACCTTCCCCTTGGTCCCGTAGTGTTTCGAGGCGTACGCAAAAGACTTCCCATAGTTCCCAGCAGACATGGTGACAAAATGTCCACCCTTCGGTCTCCTGGCAAACTGATTGGCCACTCCTCTGATCTTAAACGACCCTGTCAATTAAAAGTAACACAAGTATTAAGCTGGAGAACTGCAAGGTGTGGTCCCGTGACGTGAAGTGAAATTCCTCGTACCCGTTCTCTGCATGTTCTCCAGTTTGATGTGGATGTGGCAGCGGATGTCGAGAGGGAGGGTTGTCTGGCACCAGGGGATCATGGGTGTGTTGATGACACCAAGGGGGCTGCCTCTCACCGTCTCCCTGGCTTCTCTCAGCAGATCCAGGGTGACGGCGTCTGCAGACACCTCACCCATCTGTGTCAGGAACACGTTTAACATCAGGAATACGTTTGTATTGTGTAGCCACCATGTTAAGCTGATTAAAAATATGCATTTCATACATACATATATAAGAGCTGCCCAAAGTGGGGACTGGGGGTCAAAATGATATATGAATCACTGTTAATGTTAACACAACTGGATAAAAAAAGCTGTACTCAAAGGAAAATAAGCTCCCCAGAACACTGTTTGAGGCTAGAAAAGTGGCAGGGTCCGCCACAAAACAAAAAGTAAAGCAGTATGAAACTGTGTTGTCCTTTAAGGTCAGCTGGTTTATTCAGTTTGTTTAGGTATATAAATATATATATATTTTTTAAAAAAAACAGTCAATGAAGATCTTTCGCTTCTGATAAATGTATTCTCCAAAACTCCATAGTGCACCTTTAAAATATATTTTGCATATATTACAAGGTAATATATGCGTAATATTGTTTACAATATATGAAAAAGAGAAGAAATTGGTATACTTGTCAATATATAGAGAAAATATCATGCGGTGTATTCCATTATTCATTGCAAATACATAATTAAATATATATATCAATATATGTAAAAAAAAAAATAAAATAAATTGACACTGATTTTCAAACATAAGCCTGTGAACTCTTCATGATGTGACGGGTGAAAATAATGTCTTAAAACTTTTTGGTTGACACAAATAATAATAAAAAACTACAATGTTAATATACTAGACATAGGTTCATATGGAAAACATAATTCCGTTGCATAAAGGGTTTTTGATGATTATTTAGAAGATTTCAAATCTGCCATGAACACCACTCGTACTGACATTCATCTTGAGCTCAAATTACAAAATGACATGGCATATATTTATAAAGTTAGCTAGCTATTATTTCAAATTGATCATAAAAAGACTTCAGCAGGTCTGCTGAGACTTGATATGAGGTCAGTCCACGCACCTCTTACAGATTTCAGAAGAAAAGCTCAAAAACGTCGAATTACAAAACCTACTTTTAACTAAAGACTCGTTTTAGTTATCCAAAAAGATTACTTTCGCACTTTAGGCGTATTTCCCACTAACCTTATTATTTGTTTGTTTTCTTCAGTTACCCTAAAGACTGACAGCCCCGTGATGTTTACCGTGTTACATTTTTTGCGCCTCCCAGCAGAATAGTTAGTTCCAGTTTGGAACGTGTTTCCAGTCGGACTGTTTGTGAAACGGACCACAACATGGCTGCCCCTGCAGGTGGCGATGAAGTACATTCAGTACAGTGAGGTAACTTTTCTTAGTCGTATAAGAAAAATAATAACAATAGATAGAAATATCATTTAAAACCATGGGTTTTATTCGACACGTCGTGTGCGCCATGTCAGGCGGCGTCGACAGCTCCGTGGCAGCGTTGTTGCTGAAGAGAAGAGGTGAGAAAACACAGTAACACACACCTGAGCTGACCCGACACTAATGAATGTTTAGCTAACGCTACGTTTATAAAAGTCCCGAAATACAGCTATTAGCTTTTCCCTCACGCATGTCCTGCTTCCGGTGCTAAATCTGCTAGCATAGCAACACCTTCGCCTTATTTTGGTCTCTTTTCTATGTGAAGGTTACAGCGTCACAGGGGTTTTTATGAAGAACTGGGACCTGCTGGATGAGACAGGGGTGTGTACCACAGAGAGAGACTGTGAGGACGCCTACAAAGTGTGTCAGAGCCTGGACATCCCCTTCCATCAAGTGTCTTATGTCAAAGAGTACTGGAACGAAGTTTTTAGGTATGTATGGCTGCTGTGCGTTAACCATAAATGTAATTTTTAATTTAAAATGTTTTTTTAACGTGAATGTCACATGTTGTCTTTTGCCTCTGTCAGTAACCTACTGAAGGAATATGAGAAGGGCCGGACACCAAACCCTGATATACTATGCAACAAGCTCATTAAATTCAACCATTTCCACAAGTATGCTCTCAACACTCTGGGTATGTCATCATAATGTGGTCATACACTCGCATAAACTAATTCTAAGCTGATATTGATTTAACTGGGACACAATACAAATGTCTTAATAAGTAAGATCTGTAATTAGATGTTCTGTTGTTGACTAAGGTGCTGATGCCATGGCAACAGGCCACTACGCCAGGACGTCGCAGGAAGACGAAGAGGTTTTCCAACAGACGCACACAGCTCCGCCTACCACACTCTTCAGAGATCGATTTGAAGTCAGAAATCGTAAGAGTTTGACTCTTTTATGCCCAAATTTGAGACCCTAATGCATTTCCATGCTACTGTTGGAACTGAAGCTGCACCACAAAACTGTCTTACTCATCACTTTTCTCTTCCCTCTGCCCAGCGGTGAGGATGTACAAAGGAGCAGACCTCCTCAAAGACCAGACCTTCTTCCTCAGTCAGATCCCCCAGGATGCCTTGCGACAAACCATGTTCCCACTGGCCGGACTCACCAAAGACTTTGTCAAAAAGATTGCTGCTGAGGCCGGGTTTCACCATGTGCTGAAGAAGAAAGAGGTAGCCACACACACACACACACACACACACATTAAAGAAAGACATTTAATTCATGTTTAAGTGACATCAGGAGAGCAACAGTAAGCTGTGGTCATGTTTTCCAGAGCATGGGCATCTGCTTCATTGGAGAGAGACACTTTGAAGACTTTATTTTGGAGGTAAGAATTCAAACTAGAAGTGAAGTATTTGTTCCACTTAATTTGGCTCAGTTTTCTTTACTTTTCCAGTGTTTATAGCTATCATTTATTAAAAGATACATATAAACCTATACTGTGTCCTTATGTTTCCAGTATCTGGAACCTAAACCAGGGAACTTTGTCTCCATTGAGGACGGATCTGTGAAGGGAACACACAAAGGTAAGTTTCTGCTTGGTTCTCTGATGATGTTCCATTAATACATTCTTACACAGACAGACTGTGATGGCTCTCAATATGTTATATGTGAGAATTAAAACTAACTTACATTACTATTTTTTGCTTTATTGTCAACTCCATCCTCTTTCGTTTCCTCCAAACTAATGACACTTCAGACAACTCACGGTGTGCTTCCTGTCCATTCTCTTGTCATTTCTCTTGTGTGTGTCTGTCCATCCAGGCTGGTTCACTCTGACGCTGGGTCAAAGGGCGAGGATCGGAGGGCAGAGAGACGCCTGGTTCGTGGTGGACAAAGACATCACTACCGGAGACGTGTTTGTGGTGAGAAAGTCTGTCTCTGTTGTTAAAGTTGAAGCATCTTTCTCATCTTATGTCTTATCTGGAATTATTAATGACCTTATTTATAGTTTACAGTTGGTAGTGACTTCTTACGAGGCCGCCTCAAATCTTAAAAGTTAAGGTTTTTTGCCATTTCTTTCACTATTTTTTTTTTACATATTTGTGTGAGCCACTGTATATTGTGTTGTCTGTTTATTATCTCCAATTACTATTTAATGATGCATTAATGAAATAAAATGAAAAATAACATGTGATAGCCATACATCTCCGCACAAGAAGGGCAACATCATGGTGTTTTCTGTTGTTTCTCCCGCAAAGAGTATACTCAATAACTTAACTTAAGCATGTTACACAGTTTGAAACTTGACTTATTTTTTGCTGTTACTTCATTCCTTAAATTCTCTCTGATCAGGCTCCAACTACCAATCACCCGTCTCTTTTCCGTGACACGGTGCGGACCGACCGTTTCCACTGGGTGACAATCGACCCGCCTCCTGAACTTGCCAGGACCAAGATGATGGAGTGTCATTTCCGCTTCATCCATCAGATGCCGCTCAGTGAGTTCACATTCATCAGTGCCTGAATGATAAATGAGAAGAAGTGAAATGCAGCGAGTACAATATTTACTGAATTAAGAAAATACCACTTTCTGTGTGTTCCAGCTCCGTGTACGGTGACACTGAACATGGACGGCTCCGTGTGGATCTCGCTCTCCCAGCCAGTCAGAGCTCTGACACCTGGACAGGTAACGGCTAACACACTACAACAACCTATAATTTAACTGCATTGGCCTCTTCTGTTACACATAATGAGTATTTGTCTGTCCTTTCCTTCCCATTCCTCCCCCAGTTTGCCGTGCTCTACAAAGGAGACGAGTGTCTGGGTAGTGGGAAGATCATCCAACTGGGGCCCAGTGAATACACACTCCAGCAAGGAAGGGAACGACTGATAGCAGCCGCTCGGCACACAGAGCAGCAGACGCCTGAACCAACGAGCTGAGACGACGTAGAAACAAGCTCTGTCCGGTACGACAGGTAGAGCACTCTGTTATTGAAAATAAACTGTCTGTTTCCTGATCTGGAGGCTGTAAACAGTTGATTATTTCAATAGCACTGATGACACAAGGACAAAAGGGTTTAATTTCAGTGCTGTTTTTATTATCTATTAGCTGCTCAGTTTAACCATCAGCATCCAAACCAAAGTGGAGACTGGATACTAATTAGATGGTTTACTAAGTAACAGTAACCTCATTTTGAAAAGGTTTTCTGACTCTGACCTTTGTTTTAGCTGTTTTATCCTGCTTGTAATACACAGTTTACCACTGAACGCTCATGATGACAAAGGTTATTAAGGCAAAAACATCAGAAAAGATAATCTGGTGCATGTTTTTAAGAAGGGCTGGATGTCTTTGTTTTGTCATGTCAGAGAACAAATCAAGCTCACCTTTTCTGAAAGAAGTATTCAGCTTTATTCATCATCTATTTGGCGAGTTTTTGTTCTCATATAGTCAGTCAGTACTCAATGCAATGACCTGTGGCCTGGAACAAAGGCTGGTCAGTCTGAGCCCTTTAGTGTTGTTTACTGTCATAGTAGGAAACTGTCACTGACCCGGGGAGACTGAGGCATACAGTAGGAGGTTCTGTTAGGATTTGACTCCAAGCTAGCAGAGTGAACTGCTCACGTCCACCTGAGGTGGGATGACACAAACATTTTACTCTCTTGACTGTGAATGAAAGGGACTCTCATATCCTCTTGTTTATTCAGTATAAAAAAGTCTCATTGTCTTCCATGCATTTCTCTCCTGTCCTTGGCTGTAAATTGACGGTCAGTCATGTTCACCCTCCCTCTGTGCCGACTGCCGACCTACAGTACATTGGTAATCGATGTTAATCTGTGACTGTACTTGGTTCTTTGAAGCGTCGTCACAGAAGTGTTTTTGTTTGTGCTTTGATAACTTAAATGAATACTTTTGTACTAAAGAAAAAAAAACTACTTGTGTTATTTTTTTAGCTTTCTCCACTAAGGAGAAATTAAGTTTAAAAGCCATTTGATGGTGAACATTATGGGGGAAACAGTTTCCTTAAAGCATGCCAAGTTAGCAACTGCAACTAAATGTGGTGCAAAAAAACGAATAAAGTGTTATTTGTTATTTTACGCATTTTGAGACAGATTGCCAGTCGGTTCAATTAACAATGAAATTGTTAGACTTGTTATTGCTCAACTGTTTTATACTTCCATATATGTTGTAGGAAAACTTGAAGTGCCTTTTCTTTTAAGAGGGCATTGATGTCGGTTGTGGAACGTGAATTCTTCCTGATGTACAAACTGTAAATACTTGAACATTTATAAATGAGTGAATAAACCTAATAAATGATGTATTGACTTGTTTTTCATTGGCCTATAGACCTAAATAGAGTTGAGAAGAGCAAAACTTTAATATCCCTTTGGGGAAATGTAGCTTTACAGACAGAATACAAACACAAATACATACGAATAAATCATACAAGCGCACAACAAAAGATCCAGATCACATGCACTGTTTACATAGATCAGGGAGGTTATAGTTTGTTTAAAAAGCCAATAGCAGATGGAAGAAAAGACAGTCTGTATCTGTTAGCAAACCTCTGCCCTGATGAAACTCAAAGGACTCATGAAGGATGACACCAATTATCACCTGTTTTGAAATAAAGACTGCCAAACCAGCAAATCGTCACTTTGTCTGTTTTGCATTAGTTGTTCTGCAGTTATTGGTCCACACGGGGGCGCTATTACACAAGATTAACCTCCAGGATGAACCTGTTACTCTCCATTCAGGGCCGGACACCAAACCCTGAAACTATGCAACAGGCTCATTAAATTCAAAGCACTCTCCATTCAGCATCCCTACACTATTTTAGTAAATCCTAACGACCGCTAAATTACCTTTTAGCCTAGTTATCTAACTCCATCATATTGTTTGTTTTCCTAGAATAAATTTTATTTTTGGTCACTTTTTAAGTTTCCAGTTAGGCATGAGACAGGTTATCTTGTTATCCTGTGTTCCAAAAGAACAAACTGTCTTTGTCTTTCATGACTGAATAAACAAACCGACGCTTAAAGGGGCAACACAACGTGTTGTTTACATGTGGCGGACCCTGCCACCTTTCTAGCCTCAAACAGTGTTTTCCCCAGAGAACGGCTCGTCTAATCATTAACGGAAAAACATCTGAGTTTGTATTATTACCTCATTAATATTGTGAATATTAAAATTCTGAGTGAGTTTCTTCTTCAAAATTACATAGTGCCTCTTTAAGCTTATTTAGAAGAAGCCATACTTATTAGTTTTTTTAGAGAGACAACATGTTATCCTAAAATGATCGCAATGTAATGACCATTCACCAATCTAATCATGAGCAAACATAATAATCAACTGATAATCTTGCCTATAACTCTATAGTAAATGATGCATGTAGATCAGCTGTGCACCTTTATTACATTAACACACGAAGAGTGGCTGATTTAAGTTGTGTGACTCCAGAGCTGAACACCATTTTCCAAAGAAATTGAGCACTTGTGGTTCTAATTTGACTCCCCTCGGTGTCTATTTATAAAGGCCCATCACTGCCTGCTGCAACAAACACGAGTGAAGGAGGGAGCGATACTGTAGACAGGCATCAGGAATTCTCCCCAGCTCTCACCTTATTGGAATAACAATGCATTTGCGCGCATTGGTCAGAGCCACTTCCTAAATCTCCATGAGAAGAAGAAGAAGAAGAAGAAAAAAAAAAAAAAACAGGCCCCCCCTGTGAAAGCGTCCCAGAGGGGGAACACAGCAGGTTTATGGTAATAAGCCTCTGAGGAGAAGGAGGAGGAGGAGGAGGAGGAGGCGGAGGAGAGCCACGGAGCCATTTTGTACTCATTTTAAACTCAGTGTGGGTTAACGCAGCCGCTGCGCGCCGTGGACACAGCGACACTATGGAGACCGAGCGCCTTTCCCCGCGTTAAAACTTCACCATGAGGGATAAAAGTAAAACGCGGTGCTGGGAGAGGGAGAGTTAATGCTTTTCTGGCGGAGTTTCGGTGAAGTTGACTGGGATTTGGCAGCTTTAACAGCATGGATCTATCGATGTGTTGGATTTGGGTCTGTGTCCTGTTCGGCGTGCCGCTCGCGGGATGTTTGGAGATGCACCTTTCGGAGGCTTCACAGCCCGGGACCGTTCTGGCAAACCTGTCCCTCGGCCCCGGCTGGACTTATAAACTTGACAGGACTTTATCCGCTCAGTCCATCCAGAGCTTTTTCCAAGTTGAGCGGCGCGATGGAGTTATCCGTCTGAACCGCAGGGTTCAGTGTGCGCGCACGCCGAGGAACCCGGCGCCTGTTTACTTCAGGACAGGTTCCTCAACATCTGGGGACGTTGTTCTGACACAGTTCAATGTGTTCGTGCACGGCCAGGACTGCTTTATTAAATACAGGAGAAAGAAGGCGTCAGGTGAGCCAGACATTCACATTAAACACCTTTCAGAACTGGACGCAACTTCCTGCTTGCCCGCAGGTACGCTGCTTTTGAATGTGACAGAACTTTTGCCTGCCTTTACGCGGCGCACCGCCTTGTTGGACAGCGTGTGTGTTGGAGAAGAGCTGATCGCAGTGTTCAGACGTGGGGATTTGTTCCTGGCCAGTGACTTGTGTGTTGAGCGCGGAGGAGAGCCCGAGGTGAGTTTGCGCTGCGCGCTGCAGAGCGCTCCGGGCGCCAGGCTCTCCGTGCAGCTCAGCCTGACGCTCGTAAAAGTGCCCAAACATCACAGATCCCTCTCAGCCGCACAGAGAAAGTCTGGCAAGTTGATCCGCAGGGGTAAGCGGCAGGCGAACGCGTCTCCCCAGTTCCAGCTCCCGAACTATCAGGTGTCTGTGCCCGAGAACGAGCCTGCGGGCACGCGGGTTATCACCCTGAAAGCCACTGACCCGGATGATGGAGAGGCAGGGAGGCTGGAGTACAGCATGGAGGCTCTGTTTGACAGCAGGTCCAATGACTTCTTCAGCATCGACTCTCAGACAGGGAGCATCACAACCGTCCAGTCACTAGACAGAGAAGTCAAAGACACGCATGTTTTTAAAGTCACTGTTTCTGACCACGGCTCACCCAGGAGAGTTGCCACTTCCTACCTCACTGTCACTGTGAGTGACACCAACGACCACAGCCCTGTGTTTGAGCAAACCGAATACCGTGTGAACATCCGGGAGAACGTAGAGGTGGGGTTTGAAGTGATGACAATCCGGGCCACGGATGGAGACGCTCCCTCCAACGCCAACATGATTTACAAGATTGTGAACGGCGATGGAGTTAACTCTGTGTTCGAAATCGACCCCCGGAACGGCCTGGTGAGGATCAGAGAGCGCCCTGACAGGGAGACCCGGGCCAAGTACCAGCTGATCGTTGAGGCGAACGACCAGGGCAAAGACCCAGGTCCCCGCAGTGCCACCGCCACGGTCAGCATCTCTGTGGAGGATGAGAATGACAACTACCCACAGTTCAGTGAAAAGAGGTATGTTGTGCAGGTTCCAGAGAACGTGGCAGTCAACACCAAGGTCATCCAGGTGGAAGCTACAGACAGAGACGAGGACAACAACGGCAAAGTTCATTACAGCATCATCAGTGGAAATGTTAAAGGACAGTTCTACATTCACTCCCCCACCGGTGTGATCGATGTCATCAATCCTCTGGACTATGAGATTATTCGGGAGTATAATTTGCGGATTAAAGCTCAGGACGGTGGCAGGCCCCCTCTGATAAACGGCACAGGGATGGTGGTGGTGCAAGTGGTGGACGTGAACGACAATTCCCCCATGTTTGTCAGCACACCTTTCCAGGCTACTGTGTTGGAAAATGTTGCAATTGGTTACTCTGTGATCCACATTCAAGCGATTGATAGTGACTCAGGAGAAAACGCCCGTTTGGAATACCGTTTAACCGACACCACGCCTGGTTTTCCATTCACCATCAACAACAGCACAGGCTGGATTACAGTGAATGAGGAGCTGGACAGGGAGACCACTGAGTTCTACACCTTCGGCGTGCAGGCAAGAGATAACGGGATACCTGTGTTGTCCTCCTCAGCCAGCGTCAGCATCACAGTGCTTGATGTGAATGACAATGTACCTACATTTACGGAAAAGGTCTACTCGCTGAAGATCAATGAAGACGCTGTTGTTGGGACCAGTGTACTGACAATGACGGCTGTGGATAGGGACGTTAACAGCGTGGTGACCTATCAGATCTCCAGTGGCAACACCAGGAACCGCTTTGCCATCACGAGCCAGAGCGGCGGCGGTCTGATCACCTTAGCCCTCCCTTTGGACTACAAGCAGGAGCGCCAGTACGTCCTGACAGTCACCGCCAGCGATGGAACACGCTACGACACTGCTCAGGTGTTCATCAATGTAACAGACGCCAACACACACCGACCCGTCTTCCAAAGTACGAACTACCAGAAGGATCTATGTGAAGACAAACCAGTGGGCTCCACTGTGATGGTGATCAGTGCGTCGGACGAGGATACAGGAGAAAATGCTCGCATCACATACGAGATGGAGGATAATGTTCCTCAGTTTAAAATCGACCCGGATTCTGGTGCCATCACCACACAAATGGAGATTGATTATGAAGACCAAGCCTCCTACACGTTAGCCATCATTGCCAGAGACAATGGCATTCCTCAGAAATCTGATACCACCTACGTGGAGATAATCATCATCGATGCCAATGATAATGCTCCTCAGTTTCTTCGGGATATGTACCAGGGGACTGTATTTGAAGATGCACCTCTCTACACTAGTGTTCTCCAGATCTCTGCCTCAGATAGAGATTCTGGCCCTAACGGCAGGGTGGGCTATACATTTCAGGGTGGTGATGACGGAGAGGGGGACTTCTTCATAGAGACCTACTCTGGTATCATCAGAACAGCTCGCAAACTGGACCGCGAGAATGTACCCGTTTACAATCTTAAGGCCTTTGCTGTCGATAGGGGGGTTCCGCCACTGAAAGTAGCTGTTCCTATTCACGTGGTGGTCCAAGACATAAATGACAATGCGCCAGTGTTTGAGAAGGATGAGCTGTTCTATGACGTGGAGGAGAACAGCCCGGTGGGGTCCGTCGTGGCCCAGATCACTGCCACCGACCCCGACGAGGGCACCAACGCTCAGATCATGTACCAGATCGTGGAAGGGAATATTCCAGAGGTTTTCCAGCTTGACATTTTTAACGGTGACCTCACTGCCCTCATAGACCTGGATTATGAGACTAAAACAGAGTATGTGATCGTGGTCCAGGCCACCTCAGCGCCACTGGTGAGTCGGGCCACTGTGCACATCCGCCTTGTAGACATGAATGACAACATGCCGGTGCTGCAGAACTTTGAGATCATTTTCAACAACTACATCACCAACAAGTCCAACAGTTTCCCATCGGGGATAATAGGAAAGGTACCAGCTCATGACCCGGATGTGTCGGATAAGCTACGGTACAAGTTTGAATCTGGGAATGAGCTCAGTCTGCTGCTGCTGAACGAGGACACCGGGGATCTGAGGCTGAGCAGGGACCTGGACAATGACAGGCCCCTGGAAGCACCCATGACCATTTCCGTCACAGGTGAGAACATCTTCAGAAATACTCCTTTCATCTTTTTTTAAAGCTGTTTTTACTTTTCGTGACAGTCACGTGTGTCAGCACATGCACACGAGGTGACAAATGTGCTAAAGACGGAGATTTGAGTCACCAGGTGCGATGTATCCTCGCACTGCTGAGTCAGTGCAGAGTTTTCTGTTGCAGAGAGAGTGAGAGCAGGTTTTCACTGCAGTGTTGACTGTATGTTCAGGAGGTGTTTGCTGCAGGCTCTGTGCAGGATCCGGTTGTGCTGCTTTTGTGCCATTCGGGTGATAAATGTATTGTGTGTAAGTGGTCGGTTGAGGTAATAAAAAGGTGCTATTAGAAGGGCACCCACATAACCAAGCTGCTTTTGTTGTTGCAGATGTGTGGGTTTCTGTCACAAGTAGGAACACACACATGCAGGCACATGATTTCCTTAGAGCATATACAGTCTAGACTGCACTCTTTTGAAGCGCAGCGGCTGAAGGTTTTTCTGCCTTCTGTAGGTGATCGAACATCTTGTGGCAAGATGTCTCGCAGGATCTCACCGGAGCACCTTTCGCAAGTTCTTTCCACAAGTTCGCACTTGAACTGCTTCGATTTTGGATGAAAGAGAAGTTTCGGATCCAAGGCTCTGTTCTTCGG
Source organism: Lagodon rhomboides (assembly GCA_039737535.1). NCBI lineage: Eukaryota > Metazoa > Chordata > Actinopteri > Spariformes > Sparidae > Lagodon > Lagodon rhomboides. The sequence continues at coordinate 16,063,228 of CM077805.1, read as the reverse complement.
GAGTAAACGCAGGTTTCGATCTCAGCGCTTGGGCGTTACATATTACAAGGTCATGCACAAAGAATTTGCGTTAAGTAGCCTTTTTTTTTTTTTTTTTTCCACGACAGAAGCAGACTTTGTTCTTTCAAGTTAAAGATTAGACAAATGCAAACACTTGGGACATTCACACCTAAATTGGCAGGGTGCTGGCCACACTGGAAGCAAGCGCACACACACACATACAAACACACACACTTTGCAAGAAAGCGCTGTGACATTAATCAGGCAGTTGGGCAGGCAGGATAAATCTAATACCCTGACAGAGTAACTACCCTGTCACCTATTGACAGCTGGTTGCTCAACCTTCTCTCTTTCTTTCTTTTTCTCTTTTTTTCCTCTTTCTTATTCTTCTCTCCCTTCCCTGCTCTCTCTGTTGGTTGACCTCCTGAAGCACATTAAGCCTCGAAATGGGCAAACGGCCCGACACGGCCAGATTTTGTTCAGCTCGCCCTCACTCTGTGTCACCCTATCATCTCTCCGAGCTCTGAAATGCCGGCGTATCACACATACTGAGGGAATATTAATGAGCTGTTATGAACCAGGCCTCACCAGGGCAAGACCACATTCCCAATCCATCAATCTAATCATATTTGCGGTTATTTTAACTGTGCGCTCCGGGGCGTAATGCTCGTAAGCTTTGATCAGTTCATTTCGGGGGCTTTTCTTCCTCTTTTTGACATTGATAGGATAATAAAGTAGTTCTTTAGCTGGACTTAAACTTGCAATGTCACAAGTTGATGTTACACACTGTGGTTCATCAGCTCTCCCCAGATGTTTCTCCTCTTTTTCCTTTGTGCCTTGTCTTTGTTTGGACCAAAGGCAGACCGTCACTTCTTCTAAGTGCTTTATTGCCGTTATAGACGACCTGCGGAGCATCTGAGGAGGCAGCGACTGACCACAATACTTAACGGCCGCCATTCATCTCTGCGGCATTCATGTTTGTCAATAACAGCTGACAGCTCTTGCGGTATCCCTGACAACGGTGAACTTATGATGGTCCCAAAGGGGACTGGACCTCACTTTATTAGTTGTAGTCATGTGCACACGCACTAATATAAGTAAGCATGTGTTCGTGCACAATTAAACAGATGAACAAACTCCAACCCCCTCTTTTTTTTAGAGGTCCACACTGATGTCAAGTGTTAGGTAACCATTGCCGCCGATGTCTTGACCTTTCAACCCCGGGCTCTTGGGAGAGGAAGGCCTGAGGGGATTGGTGAGCTAATAGGACCTTTACAAGCACAAGACACAAGACTCTGATTGTGTCTCTCCTGAATTCAGTCTTTCTCCCATTCTGGTTTCGCGTATTCTCTTTTGGAGTATTTAGTTTCTTCTGTGGCTTTTTGTTTTGACCTTTTCTCTGTCACTTTCTTGTTTAGTGGTCATAATGAGTCCACAGAGTTCCAAGGCCCGACGAGGACACAAGTAGTACCGGGCCCAAATTATGCTCAGTCTAGGATAGGCTCTGGTTTTACTTCCAGAGTCTCATTGATTATTGCATTATGAAGCTACCTCTCTATTAGGGTGACTGACATCCTCTGTCCATGATCGATGTAATTGAGCTGAGTGCATTAGCCCTGTCTTGCCTGTTTAACCCTGATTATTATGCCTGATCAATCGAACACGGCTGTCGATATATCACAGTGGGTATTGATCTGTCCTGGCTGTAGAGGACCCGCAACAAAATAGAGATGAAGACGTGCCATCTGTCGCAAAGAGAGACGCATTTTCTTCCCTACTTCCCCCCCAATCACGGCTCTTCTTTAAACCTGTGATAGAGGTGTACAGGTGCTTCTACAGTGGCGAACAGAAGGCCTGAGAATGTTTCTGCTGAAACACAAGAATGCCCTGATAACTCTCCTGAGATACACTCGCTTAACACACTCTGCTAGCCACAACACTGTTCCGTCTGTCCTCGTTCTCTCTCCTTCTGTACTTGTGTGTGTGTGTGTGTGTGTGTGTGTGTGTGTGACCGTTGCTCCGTGGTTCCATAGCTAAGAGCTAGGTGTTGTCATTGTAAGAGCTCTCGTCCTAGCTTGTCAAATTTCACTTGAACCTTTGGGGTTTCCACTCTGTTCTCTCAAAGATGTGTATCTGTCAATTTCGGACTGTCACAAAGGCTGAGTCGTACAGTGTTTCAGCGTAATGCACCTTTATCCCTGCGTTCTTTACTGAGCCTCGGCGTCTACTGACTGGCCTGTGATTTCTTATGTGATACGAATCAAAGCATGCCTGCAGTGGTTCACTGGAAACATTTCAATCACAGTTTCACCAATTTGTTACACCAGTTAGTACATAATAAGACTCTCGGCTGGTTTATTTCCAGAACTGACAGTCAGACCGACCATCTTAAGCCAAGATTTGCCAGCATTTGGCTTGCTTGTGTTGTTAAAGTGCCTCGGCTGTCAGCAATCAAGGTAATTAGTCATTTCCTAAAGTAGCATGAAAAGGAATGCTTGATTTGAACCGCACGTGATTAGGCTTTTTGCCTGTTGGGAAAGGCGGAAGTTTAAATTGATCTCAAGGAACCGATCTGAGCCGACGCAGTTCACGGCTCCCGACCAAGCATTCGTTGTCAAAGTGATGTTTTGGTAAGAAAAAAAGGAACAATGTGTCTCAGGGAAGAAGTGTGTGCCTCCTCCATTCACTCTGGGGCACTATTTTGCGTGATTTGCATGGATGGCACTAGCCGGCCCTTGTTGGCGACCGACTAAGCATTTAGAAATGAAAATGAAATGAAAATTGGGGAACCGGTTTGTTTATCTGCTGTCCTGAGTTGTCCTGTGTGGAGAGGTATCTCCCTCGTCGGCCGAAGTCTTTATGGTGTGTTTCGAGTGCAGCTTTTTCACAACAATCATCTTTCAGCGGCGCTCGTTCTTTGATGCCGCTTTGTTGTGTCCGGGCAGGAAGGGCATTGATCGGTCATGTTACTGTCACCATTTCTCGCTTATTGGTCCATGTAGCCACCGCGCTCTCCGTTTGCTTCCTGATATGCAAAATACATTACCTAATGTGCACTGGATTTTTTTTTTTTTTTTAAAGTTTAAGCTTGCACAGACTAGCTATAGGTGGAGTTGTGTAATATCACCCACTGATGCAGCATAGCAAATGTTACTTAAACGATTAGAAATGATTGATGCTAAATCGTCTTTTTCCACCCTGGCTCTGATCTTTTTTCCTTACCTTGTGCGAGCGGGACGGCATGCAGCTACACGCACCGACACACACGCGCACACACACACACACCCTTCTCCCTGTCCTCCCTCGCCTTTCCCCCATGGGGCTTTTGCTGAGCTTCCATGCCTCTGCTTTGGCTCTTAATCCCGTTGGAGGAGTTGCATAGCTCAGCTTTTTAACATTTCTGTTCTCGTCCGCCCGCCCCTTCCAACACACACTTTCTCTTTCTTTCTTTCTCCCGCTTCTCTCCTCCCTCTCTCAATATACATAATTAGATTTCTGCCGTGACACAAGAACTTCGGCTTCGCGCTCATTTTATCAGATCAAATCCAATCTTCGGATGAACTCGCTGAACTTCCACAGACGCAGCCACTTTAAAACATTCCCGTGGAAAACCACCACTTCATCATTTATATGGAAAGAAACGTGAGATGTCCTTTTATCATGAGGCGCAATTAGACTTGTGCAACGCTCTGCAGACTATGGGGCGTGATCTGGATTAATTTTGTGGCTTTTCATAGATTCTCTTGTGCGAAGAGGAAGCAATCTTCCTCTGTTCTGTCGTCCTCGGCATTCTTTTGGTTTCTAATCATTATCTGGCCGTGAGATATTGCAACACAGAGGAGACAGGAACGCATATTGGGAAAGACAGATTCCCCGTCGTGTGAGTCAAGGGACGCGCATCTTCCTGTCAGGCTTCTGTTCCCGCTTTCCCGTATTTTTCCAGGCCACGCCGTCTGACAGGAGAAATGCGACTCCTCTCTTGAGTACAGGTGTGTCAGTGACGCACAGACGGCGATGACCTCTCACCCCCGAGATCAAAGCAGGACATGGGGTTTTAAACACACACTCGGCGGTGAGAAATGACCCTGTACTCGTCTACACATGACTTCTGACCTCTCGACGTGATGGATGGGGCGAGACGGCGGGAGCCCAAGGAATAACCTGCGTAGCCTAGAGATGTCAGTGCTAGCTTTATTAAGGCTGCCGGTATCAGATGAGGAACCTCGCTACCAGGCAGCAGAGTCTGGAGTCTGCACAGATGGAGCCTGTGTGCTCCGGTCCTGTCTGCAGCAGCTCATATGTTTTCGTGCAGTATGCGTTCGAGATACGCTGCCATTCCCAGGCTTGGCACTCTCGGTAACTGATATTAGGAGATCCCATTCATTCCTAAGCTATCTCACACTCCTGGCTTTAAACTCTCCCTCCCCACCAGATTCCTCCCTCCCCCTCCTCCTCCTCCTATCTCTCTGTTCTTTCCTCTCACCTTAAGTCTCTCATTGTCTTCCCCTCGTGTCTTCCTTTGTCTCACCGTGCTTTTCTTAAGAGTGCACCCGTTGCGTGACCATGTGCCTGAGGAGCGCTGCCTCCCCTGGCACGTGGCCGTCGAGGCTAAATTTGTCTTGAGTGGTCATAGAAACTTATTAGATTACTGTCCTTTAGGGTTTCTCTATCTGTCTGCATGCCTGTCTGCCATCATGTGCCCCTCTTGTCAGTCTGCCTGTCCATGTCTTTACGTGTACTAGAGTTGTAGTTTACTGGTTTGACAGGTATACAGCAGTATGAAAATTGATGATTATCACACAATTTAGTTTGCTTGCTCTATAGTGTTGAATACTACTGCTAAAATAATATAGATTTCAAGTTTATATGAAGTGTAATGTCTGTTGGGACATAATATTTTGTTAAAGTATAGCAGTGTTTGATCAACCCAGCAAACCCCTTTTGTTTTCATGCTTTTAGGGTAATTGAAACTTATAATAATTTTTTTTTTTAAATTAAATAATTAAAATAATAATTATGTAAAATCCTATACCATGAAAGCCTGATACTTTTAAAGGTGGTTGTCATACCGTTAAATGTCATACCATTGTAGGCTAACCCTGTTTTTTTAGCCTTGCTAGCGGCTAGCAGCATCGCTCGAGGCATGATTGTCTGTTGGTCGGTCAACCACTTTGGTGTGTGAATGAATACCTGCCATAGGGATGACATTCCATCAGATACACGTTGTATTTTAATGCTAATTGGCAGAAGTTAGCATGCTAACATGATAAACTAAGATGGTCAACGTGGTAAACATAATACTTGCTGAACATCAGCATGTTACCATTGTCATTCCGAACCTGTTAGCATGCTGACATTAGCATTTAGCTGAAAGCATTTAGCTAAAAGCCCTGCTTTCCAGAGCTGCTAGCATGGCTTTAGAATTGTTCTTCTTCTTCTTCTTCTTCTTCTTCTTCGTTTATTCTTAAGGGAAAAGCACAGAAAATATTTACAGCTGCAGAAGTCTAACTTCTGCATTTGAAACACAAAGGTTGGCCTTTTTCCAAAAGAAGAAAACTGTGAAGAGGCTTGTCTGCGAAATCTGTTATCACAATTTTGTCTGTCTGCAAAATGTTTGGGGCACCTCCTGTATCAGCACTGAAAACTTAATTGAATGACATGATCCTCCTTTGTCCCGAGGCAAGGCAGAGGAGACGATCCTGTGCAGGTGTAATAACAGTGTTCATGTCTCCATGTCTCTGTTTGTGTGTCCGATGAGCGGGAAAGAAATCACATTCATGATTAATCTTCCACATACACACTGGGCTGTAATGTTTGGCTCTGTGTGTGTGTGTGTGTGTGTGTGTGTGTGTGTGTGTGTGTGCGTGTGTGTGTGCATGTGTGTCTTTGGTGTGTGTATGTGTGTGTGTGCCTCCAGGCTGGAGGCAAGAGTTTGAAGTGTAAATACCAGTGGATCAGGACCGGTCACTGTTCGACTCCACTGATGTCTGAACACTCAATTACAGGCTAGAAAGACAAGCAATGCTTAGGGATCACGTCACCGCTCTTTCGGGAAATCTCTCTGAGCAGTGTTGCTGTGGCTGGCTTTGAAAGCGAGCTAGTATGTGAGGTGTCTTCCCATGATGCAAGTGTGTTTGCTGTGGGATTTCAAAGAGGGGCTGTTTCTTTGCAAACACCTATGTTTTAAGATCGCGGGGGAAGGAGGAGGTTCCCCCCCTTTTTTTTTTGCTCGCGATGTGTGATCTTACGTGGTTGCTAATTTTTACACATGTGAGTGTACAATTGTATTTTCAATATGTGTAGATGTGCTGTTTAGTGACAGAGGCCTGCATCCTACTGCCACCCAGATGATCCACACCCCCCTGACGAGCGGGGTTATCTCTCGTTTACATGCTGCAGGACAGTGATTTCACCACTCAAACTCCCAACAGGTTTTGGGTGGTGACGGTGGCGGTGCTGGTGGAGGGGTCGTGTCTGATTGTAACCCGACACACCTCTCCCGGTCTTTCTCATTCTCTCTCACTCAGACGACACAATACTCGCCTTTGTCTCTCCGCCCGAGGAGGCAAGGGAGAGCATCGCGGCTCGCCGACGGCTCACGAGTGTGACATTACATGCGTCATGATGTGCGATGACCAGCTGCAGGAATGTTAAGTGGCGGTGGGGTGGGGGCAGGGGGTGGGGTGTGTATATACAGTTTCTCGCCAGAGTGAATGGCGTGTGACAGTGAAGAAGAAGGTGGCAAAAGAAGAGGAGAAGGAGGAGATGATACGGGGATAATAATTAGAGCCTCCCTCCACTTGTTGCCTGTGGCTCATGTCTGCTTTTGTGGGATGTGTTTTAGGGTTCCTGTAGGAACCTGCAGGGAGCCTAAAGATGCATTAATAACAATAACACGAGACATCATCTTTTTGTTCCTGATAGTCGGGTTTATCTGCCTAAGCTTTTGGATTTGTCTCCATTGTTGTGTTGGCTTGTCCTCGCTCTGACAGGCCTCTCCGGTGCCAAGTTATGGCAACAGTCTCGTGTGAATGACGTGACATTTACTTGTTGTCACAGCAACACTGACAAATTTAGATTTGAGCCTTCAAACGCCAGTCATGTGTAGGTTGCATGCCATGAGGTCAGATTTTTTTTTTTTACAGATATACTGTTTCTACCCATGGTGGACGTGGGAACTAAACTCATGTGACTCCATAACTCCTTCAGCTTTAGAATCAGTGTTAAGGTTACTTTAAGAGCACAGTTTGGTCTTCGGCTGCATTGTTGACCTTTTAACTCTTAGAAAGAAAATTGAAGAAGATTTTAGCCTGAGTTGTCCAGGCTTGTCTTCAGTCTAGCCGCCAAATTTTTGATCATCAGAGTCCCTACAGTGATGAACAGCTTCCATGGGGAGTCGATGCCAGTTAACTTTTAAAAAACACACATTAGGAAAAACAAGGACTTAAGGTGTTTTTATGTTGAAGACTAAAATCTCAAATCTTACACTAATGTTAAAGGGGCAATATGTAAGAACTGGCCATGTGTAGTTCTCAAAACAAACAATGGGCGTCAAATCAACAGAGTAGCCACTAATTGCTCCTAACTGCTATTGTTGCTGCCATTAGCTAGTTAGCTCATTTAACCATGCAGTTAGTGGTCCAGACTGTGAGCTTGGAGCACTGGGGGAGTGTTGGTGCTCACGTCGCTTGCACAGGAGCTTTGGATCGGGACAGGACAAACTCGCTGGCTAATGTTATGCTAATGTGCTAACTTCAGTAAACATCTCTTCTACATAATACATAGACCTCACAATGTCAAAACTGTTATTTCTTTACGTTCTGTTGTTGATTTTAGTTGATTTTTTAAGTCGACTAAAATTCTTACGCATTGCACCTTTAAAGAAATAGTTTGCCCTGTTCCCTCTGATAAAACCACAACTTATTTTTTGGCAGAACCAGGCTAGCCGTTTCAAACAGTTTTTGGTCTTCACGCTATGCAAACCATGAGTTTAAATATCGATTTACTTCCATTTTAAAAGTTGAAAAACGTTGCTGTTGGCAGTGTCCTCTGCTCCCTTCGGTCTAATCCGGTCCTATGTCACTACTTCCATCACGCACCGTAACTTCATATCTTTCCCATTACGAAGGATCAACCCTTGCTCCCTGTGTAATAGTCCTTTATGTAAAGCTCTGGGCTACGATCCTCACAGCTATTAAGAGTTGGCACTGGTACTTACAATGCAGATGAAATGTCAAACGGCTTAAATGGATTCAGTTCTTTGGCACAAACAAACCAATATCTGTTCAACGGTGAAGTCCGTTGCGTAATCCGGAGCTAAACAAAAAGGTTCCCTTCTGCGGAAACCCTTTTCATGGAAGTATCCTAAAATTGACCAACATAGCTTTTGAAACAAATCATGTTTTTTAATAGACTCGACAAGCCTTTTTTAGGCACAGTTTTGATCAAAACATTTCTGTTAACACCTTTCTTGAAAACTGACACCATCTATAATTGCCCTTTTATAAGAACTCCTTGATTGGGGCTTGAACCCCTGTGAGTGTTGAAGTTTGCTTCCACAGACAGACTCCGGTTCACAGAGGTGTCAGTTTTAGTTTTCCCCATCAGCCAGGGAAGGGGCTGGTGACAGGTATAATCTTGACAGTTAATAGCTTGTGTGTGGGAACTTGTTGATGCACGCTTAGCTCCCAAACTGTTGTCCCTTTGTGTCTCACTGCCTGTCAGGCAGCACTCGACTTCCCCCGAAATGTTATCTTTTCGATTAACTCGCTATCGTGCATAGGTCACAGGTGGTGTTGATGCATCTGTAGTTTCCTGCTATATAAGTGGCTGGCAGCATGATAGACAGCCCATGCTAGCAGTCTAATTTCAAAGCCTTTGATTATACACTGGCTAGTTTTCCTACCTGAGGACTGAGTGGAAACAACCTCTCCTCACCAGGTAAATTGCTGTGTACCCTCCAGATTTTGAGGGTGATGGTAATTCTAGTGTACAGCTTATTTTAAGACTGAAATAGCCCAATAACTATGAGATGGGTTGCCATAAAATTTTGTACCCCTGATTCAGTCTACTTTGGTGATCCCCTGACATTTTAGCAACAGGAACAGCCTTAGATTTGTTGAATACTTGATTGCTTGAGCTGGATCTGGCCAGGCTTCAAGATACTTGTGGCCGAACCACAGTGGTTTGAACTAAACAGCGTCCGATGAGGAACCGCTGGCATCTGGTTTAGGTGTGTTGACCAGCAAGAGAAGCGACTGTTCCTTTGAAAACAATGGCGGATTCCAGAGAGGTTAGCTTAAATACTGCTATAGCATCAGTAATATCAGAACTGATGCTGGTAGCGCTCTCCTGCTACGTTGAAGGGTTTGTTGACAGATGGTCCGTTCATTCATCTGTATCAGTATCTAAGAGCAACTTCTCCACTGGTTCTGTGTAACAAACCATCTGGCATGTCCCGCTAGGCTACTTTAGGTCTTTAGTGCTAGTTAGCAAATTTTATACACGCAAAGCTGCTCATTGTTAGCACGTTAGCATGATGACATCACCAAACTCTTGGATAGATTTAGGACTTTTGCAACTCTTTTCCCAGGGAGGATAAACATTTCACCTTCTGATGAGGTCAACCCTAGAGAGATTTAGTATCTCGCTCAGGGCCACTTCAGTAGCCTGGATGTTTACTGGGTTTAAACCCCGAAGTGAGGAAAAAACTGATTTTGGGAAATACCCCCATAGCAACTTTTTTTTTCTGTCTGTCAGTCAAACACAACTGCTGTCATGACGGGTTTCCCCTTACAACCTCCTGACAAGCTCCTGCTCTGCTCTGACAGCAGCTTTCTCTCGTCAGGTTTAAGGGTAAATACGTGCGCGCAAAGCGAGCGCTTGTGTATGCATCAACACACAAACATAAGAGCGTCACAGCGTCGGCAGGACGAAGCGTACACCACACCCTGGGTCACACTTGGCTCCTACGGGCGGAGCGGCTTAGGCCTCTGTAAGCATTTCAAAGGAAGAGCCTAAGACATGCGGATTGAAGCTTTGTGTGTTTTCTCCGACGCTCCAGGCCTCTTCTTTTAGCAGAGAGGCAGAGACAGATACGTAGATGCAGACAGAGGGAGCTCCGAGGTGTATTGGGTTTGCTCCACCTTTTGATAGGGTGTCAAGGCGCTTCTTTGAACTGAAACGTCCTCCTGTTACATTTTGGACGGGGCAACTCATACACGCACAGAAACACATCCATAACCCACATGTAAGCACGCATCTGCAAATCGCACATGCGCGCAACAGCTACAGTCGCCCCATCCGTCCGTCACGCACCATCCGCGGAGCTGGCAGCGGCCGACCTTCTTCCCCTGGAGTGTTAAGGCCAAGTTTCACACAAAGATCCCTTCCACCTTTTATACGGCACACAAAAAAGTGCCTCACCCCTCACGAAATGTCTTCAGTTACATGTGTATCGAAGTAGAGGCGACTTTTATCCTGCAGGAACAGCTCCGACACACACTCTAGTGAAGGTTTTCTAAGGATCAGTATAAAATTCTACAGGATTTTCATGAAGCAGGTTTACATTATAAAAATGTTGCCGTATGTTTTTGATTTGTTTGCATATTCATCCATCTTTTTTGTCTGTGATTGAGCATGTTATAACAGTTTGGTTAGTTGTTTTTAACGTGTGTGCTTATGCTGGTCCAGCACATTGAGCTGATACCAGGCGACCCTTTCTTTTAACCTCCCCACTAATCATCTATATGCCAACATATAATACATTGTTTGTAACACATTATGATGTAAGTATAAGCAGCAAAAATGACATTTTAAGTGTCTATTAATACAATAATAATTCCTCCTATGAAGACGATAAATCCATTTATTGATGGTAGTATATTATGATATGGTATTTATATACTGTATACGTTGTTATATCTGCTTACAGCTACATTATCATGTTTTATAAACCATGTGTTAAAAGAGAAGTTCATCCAAATACAAAAATTTGGTCATTATCTGTTCATCCCCCTGCCAATAGAAAGTGAGGGGAAGTTTTTCTGGAGCCTCGCAGCAAAACAGCGTTGTAGCATTCACGTAAACAATTGAAGTAGATGGGGACTTGTTTTAAATCTGAAATAAACAGCTTGAAATATAAAATAAAATGGCTCCATACAGCTTGTCCGACAAGTCTCAGGATACCTAGAGATCCCAAATTGTTTGAAAAGACATTATTGATACCCCCAATTCACAACTGAGCTCATTCACTTAAAATGGGGTGCGTGCTGACGCTATTAGCTTGGCAGCTACAGTGAAGATTTTGGCTTAAAGGGTGTAAATAGCATCCTTTTCAAATCAATTTGGGAACTTGGAAGTTCTTGGAAATCAGAATAAGACAAGTATATGGAGCCATTTTATGTCTTTTTATTTTTTATTTTAAGATCAACATCTACTTCAGTTGTTCAGAAAAATGCTGTGACACTGTTTTCCTGTGAAGCTCCATGAAGTTTCACTTTTGGGTGAACTTAGCCTTTAAATGTTTTTATACTGTTTATAAATGCTTAATAGCGGGTATTGGCGTCATACCAAGAATTGGAAATAGCATCAGCAACGTGATTTTCGGACATGAAAAAAAGCATTTGAGAGCGTCTAAAAAAGGAAGTTGTTTTGATCCACATAAATCCGAATGACCCTGCCAGTCTTCCTGTCGTTGCTAAATGTAATTATTCGGAAAGTGGGGCATTTGTGTTGTTGTATTTCGACAAAGAAGAAGTTCTTTGAGACGTTCGGCTGCACTCCTGACACCTCTGTTATGGGCCAGAACCGGGACCCACAATGCCTCTCTGTGTCTCAGCTCATCCCATGTGATGTCGGAAAATGACATACGTGCTGCTGTCTACCTTCAGCGGCGCCTTATCAAATTACACACTGACTTACGTTGAGGAGCTGTTTTGCGAGAAGTGTGGGTGCGTGACGTAGCGTGTATAGTGTGTGTGGTACCTATGCTGATTAAAAAATGCCCCTGAATTAAAGTGGATGCCAAGAATCAGCTCCTGCTCGTTCCTAAAGTCTCCTCGGTGACAGGAAGTGTAAGAAGGAAACTTTGTGATTGGGAGTAGAAAACTTAAGACGGACTAAAGATGCAACTGTGCTGCTTCAGCAACTGAACTTCCGTGACCTCCACTTGTTTGGCTCCCTCTCACTCAAAGTGTCAATACAGATGCACTACAGCAAAGTGGGATGTCGGCTAACGCCCCTTCCGCTTGCACTTGTGCGTTACAAGGCCGTTTGCCAGCTCCTAATCCTCCCTGAATGCTGTTAGACACTGATAGCAAGGCCTCACTGTCCGACCACAGACAGTCCTGACAGCACACTGACAGGCTGCTGGGCGTACACCCCGCACTCTGCTCAAGATCCTCTGCAACACCGCCAGAATCGATTTCCGTGTTGTTTTAGCTGCGTCGATAATGTAGCCATTAGGGTCCTAACAGCCTCTTACACTGCTTTAATGCTCCTACATGAACTGTGTTCGCCACAAAGTGTATTGAGGCAAGACAGGCCAAAGTCATTTTAAGATCAGCGATGTGATTTATTGCAGTGACTGGTCAGGCTCAGAAATATTTGTGGTATTACTTTCTCGCACACTTTAGTTTTTAAGTCGCGAGACACAGGTATCAGGCAAGCTGAGCCTCTGTTCAACGTCTGCTGTCCGTCAGGGACGAGAAAATGGCCTGATGAGGCAGCGCGGGTTCAGGGGTCGTGACCTCTGAATGTGGTCTCTTCACCTCTGGCCCCCCCAGACAAAGTGAAGGGCTCAGTGGCTCTAAACACAGGTCTTATCTGAGTAAACCTCCACTTACCGCGGGGTCGTCTGGACTGTCACTCTGTCTTACCTCCTGTGTGTCGCAGATAATGTTCGTCTTTCACGGGAAACATGAGAAGAGACATGAGAGAGCCCCTTCTTTCAGATGGAGAATAAGTGACATCAGTGGTTTCGTGTGTCTTCTTCTCACCCACACATGAGTAACGTAAATGATTATTGGTTATTGTTTCAAGCCAAGCCATGATGCTTGCGTTTTGTTTGGCACCTGTCGTACATGAGAGGTGGTGGTACTATTGATACGATTCGATGCGATATGATACGATTCGATGCGATATGATACGATACGATACGATACGATACGATACGATACGCTATAACTTTATTTATATTGGAGGGCAGTTGTAAGTTAAAAGGTTTAATGTGTCATTTGTAGAATATGTCCAGAATTCGAAGTTAGCTCCAACTTATCTCAGTTTGGAAAAAGTAGAGAAACTTGAATTCCGACAGTGTGCGGTTGTATTTAGCGAGGAAAATAGAAGTAGGAGTATTTAATTTCTTGACATTTTGTTCATTAATGATGCTAACAGCTAGCATATATCTCCCAGCTGAAACTACGGGGGCTATCGGGCTATCGCTTCTTGCCAGTCTACACCGGGGCTAGCTGGTTAGCATGCTAACTTATACACAGATGTCTTTGACATGACGTCTGTTAGAGCTTTTGTTTCTCCACATTGATAATGTTAGTTCTTTTTGAAGGTTTTAAGCTAAAATTCCGACAGTTTCTTACAAAATGCTTGTTAAAATGACATGAAGGAAGAAAAGTTTCTTCTGTTCTCTTACAGGCAGCGTCAGTGATATATTTAGACTTGATTAAAGCAGATTTGTTTTTTACCATTGAACCTATAACAATACATTTCTTATCTATTTCATCTATTAGAGATCGAATACAGCTGATGTTTTCATAAAGTCGTTACTCTTGTTTGATTCTAACCACACAGAAACAATTAATGGTTAGACAAAGACAATGATTTATGCATCAGGATAATGATTCACAGGCTTGTCTCTCTCTCTCTCTGTCTGAATGAGGAAATTCATGCTCAGGGATTTTTGCCAAAGCCAGCAGAGAATTCACATTTCAGTCTGAGGTGACCACGCCTCAGAGGCCTCACACAAACAAAAGGTCACAGAGCTGACAGTCGATCCTCGGGCCTTCATTTGCATTTTATCTAGTCGTACACAATCCTGCTTTCCCTCAATACAATACACTTCCCCTAAGCTAACACGAGCTGCTTTAACATGAAAAGCACAGGTGAGGAAAAGGCTTAGTTTTAACATGTCAAAAGTGTGGATCTGTGTGTGTGTGTGTGTGTGTGTGTGTGTGTGTGTCTTCGAATGCTGATGTCCTTTCTGCAGGCAGCCCTGACACCAGCCACGAGCTTTGTGTCGCATGTGTGAAGTGATTGTCTCAACGTGTCGAGAGTCACACGGGTCATAATGGGCTCGCGGGACAAGGCATTTCAGTGTGGACCTGAGGGTTTCAATGGAAGCCTCTTTGGAGTACAGAGTACTTTTAAACACAGAAGTGGATTGTGACACTTACAACCTTTGTAGTCACCCATATAAGCTTTTAACATGATTATGTTGTGCTTTTTACGTGGAATAAATCTAATAGTTCTAGGATTATCGCCCCCTTTTTCATCTCTCTCAGCTTGTTTGTTGGTCTCCAGTAAAGTCTGGTATCTTGGTGCTTCAAGATCAGGAGACCTCCATCTTTGGAAGGCTTTGAGACCCCCAGGCCCCCTGGTCATGTATCCTGAGTGCGTCTTGTTTGCATGAGGCTGGGCTCTCAGGTATTCGGCGGTCGATGTTTTGGAGCGGTTCCCAGTCCGCAGCCATACATCTGATACCGCATGTGGATTACGGACTGTCGGGTTGTAAAGCTCCGATACCGTGGGGCCCGGGAGAAGCCATGTGTGTGATGCGAGGAATGAGTTGGTTCAGCTCGGGAGTCCGGCGCTCACAGTTCCTCTTACCGAGGGTCCGGGGTCGACAGCTGGCCCTCCATGCCTGGCATACTGATGCTCCCCGACACATTCATCACATACACACATACATGTAGGCCTTCGCATTCCTCGGCTGCTGGAGAATAGCTGCCCACTGCGCCTAATAGTCAGGACGATAGAATTGATTAACTGCATGTTCTTAATGTGGGTCAAATGTATTTGGCAATTAAAGGGATTCTACTTTTACTCTACCGTGGATGTGAGTGTGAGACTTCAACATGCATGTACACAAATAGGCGTATTGTGCGCTAGAGCTGAAACGATCAGTCAAATAATAGATCTGTTAACAGAAAATGAAGCAGCAACAAATATTCTACTGCATTATTTCAGCAAAACATGTACAAAATAAAGTAATATTCTCTTTATTATTTATAGGTTATGTAGGTTCTGTGTTCTTAGGCTTCTATTATAGTAAATTTAATTTATTTTGTGAATGACAGTTGATAAAAATTATTCTTCCATACCCAGAATATATACATAAACCCACATTTCTGGCAATGGTCCCGCAAACGTGGTTATCAAACACATTTTACAGCTTCACATTAAACTTCATGGTCCAAAATGACATCAGTGTACTTTTCAAGCAAACGTTTTCATACATTTGCATGGTGCTTTAGTCCAAGAGGTAACTGTTAATAATCTGTATCCTTCTTTGACTTTGCTGTCGTTCGCCTAAAAGTTCCACGCAGCGAGGACGACAGAAGCTGACCTGAATGATCGTCGATGGCCCTCGTTAGCTTTCGAGGTTTCCAGACAATCAGGCCAAGTTTGGCTGATTGCTCAGCTCTATGGGAAATGAACAGATTTCCTGCGACTGTGTGTTGTGCGTTGCTCGCTCCTAGTATTTACTCTCGGAGGTGTGTTTCAAGGTCGGGGGAGGCATCTTGAAGCCGACTTTAGCACTTCCTCCTCCGCCCTGTTTCCCTTTGTGCGCTCTTCTACACCCAAACAAACCATCTGTGTGTCCATGACGCGTCTCTCCCCTAAACGCTGCGAGCGCTGAGGGCACACTGATATGAGCCCGGGCCTGTCAGTCTTGTAAGACAGAATCAATAAAAAAAACGAGAGAGGAGAGCTGTGGTTAGCTGTGGTTTGGCCTCGGGGCGTCCTCTGCCACACACACCATCACATGCGCGCACATATAAACAGTGTTGTATTCCCCCACATCCATACCTGCTGTCTGTAGTCACTCCGTCAGTGGGGTCCAGGAGGCTGCAGGGCTCTATGAAGTGGAAATGGCCTATTATTACTAAAGCGATGACAGTATCTGAGGGCGGGCATCACACTCTGGCATTCCTCTGGCAGTGCGTAAGCAGAGCTTTCCTGTATTGCACGCAAATACTCAATTTTACACTTATTATCGTCTATCAATATCTCCTTTTTTCTACCTCTGTGGATATTATACATGCTTTGCAAGGCCTGTAATCGGTTGTGTCGGTTCTGCATGTGAACATCAGCTCTCTTATTTTTCTTGATGCTTCCCTACAGAGATCACAAACTGTCACTTTATCTAATCTTTGTAGCTTTTTTTTACTTGCTCACAGATAACATCGGGTCAAGTTTTTTATGTCTCCAAGACTTCGTTTTATGACCGAAATAGCCAACACATTAAAGTGATTACATTCCCATCAGCCTCCAGCTGTACTCTCTGTTCACAAACATGCTAAAATAAGATTCCAGCCACACTTTAATGACCATAGTTACAATGGAGACACACAAAGAGCGTCGCTGGCTAAATAGCTTCGTCACAACTGGTGTGGATTACAGCAGAGCGCGGCGGTTTTTCTTACACATGTACGCACACATACTCGCTGAGTATTCAAACACGACTACACACACTCGCAGTATCATCATTCCCTCTTCTTCTCTGGAAAGCTGCGGACCTCCCAGCTGGATTAGACCGCATCTTGTTAACTAGCACAGATTTAGGATCAATAACACACACTTTGTTTGTCTGACACACACACACACACACTCATGTTTGTTTGTGTCTTACGAGAACTCGCGTCTCTCCATTCCACATTCCGGCCTCCGCCACAGGAATGACTTCACCTGCGAGCAAAACCAAGAAACATCCTTATAATTGAGTGACACCGAGAGCTGACTATAAGTGTGTTTGTGTGTGTGTGTGTGTGTGTGTGTGTGTGTATGTGTGTGTTTGTACTTTTATGCCGCGTGTTGGTCTTAAAATTCACGCTCCAAACAGATACATAACATTGAGCAAATTGGCTTGTAGAAATAACAGAGGCGCCTGATACAGCCGTCACAACCTCCTCAGCCTGTCAGCAGTGTTCACACACACACACACACACACACGCACAAATGCACTGAGCCAGTAGAGCTAATGGTCCTTTATTACAGTGACCCTGCTCCTCCTCTCGTTCCCGCCCTTCTTAAAGCATCAAAAACGTGTCATAACACAACCTCAAACTTCAATAACCTCGGTTTCAAAAAAATAAATATATTCTGTATATTTGATTGATTGATGTAAAGCGCTGAGACAGTAACTCATGGCACTATTAAAAATTTGTCTCTCTGGGGGTAGTTTAAATATCTGTGTGATGTCGGGGCGTGTACCTGCAGGTTGAGCTGAAGTCATAATTTACCGTTTCCCCCGCCCTGATAAATCCCCCTTTATGAGAGGAGGGAACGGGGCGAGAGAGCAGCGGGATTGAAGAGGGAGAGAGAGAGTAATTTAAGGTGACAGGACTCATGTGGTCTCCCACAGAGCAGCGCTGTAATTTTGGAAG
Organism: Lagodon rhomboides; assembly: GCA_039737535.1. Classification (NCBI taxonomy): domain Eukaryota; kingdom Metazoa; phylum Chordata; class Actinopteri; order Spariformes; family Sparidae; genus Lagodon; species Lagodon rhomboides. The sequence goes on along the minus strand of CM077805.1, from coordinate 16,045,607 downwards.
ATGCTGGAAGCAGTTGTCAAGATGCGGTCGTTTGTTGTCGCAGCCTTTAGGGTGAACGAAGGAACAGGCACCTGCTGTAGTAAAGAAAACTAAAGTAATTGTGTATTACCCCTTTAAAGTTGTTCAGAAGTTGGTGGTTCAAATCTTATACGTTTCCTTCATAATTCGACAGTTGACTCGAATACTGTGCAGCTTTTTTGCGTGATAGCTGATTGTTCAAGAGTCTCAACCAACACTGGCTGGGATTGAACTACCAACCCACAGCATTGGTATTTTACAACCTGGGAATGAGACTCACCAATCAGTTATCTCTGTCCAGAATCCCCTTAACTCCATCTTCAATACAACCTCAGACCTGTACCTATAGAATAAAAGAAAATACCTTAATTTACTTATGTAGTGAAGATATGCAAGTTACAGACATAAGTTACTTACGTAATTTAACTTTAACCATTAACCCATTCGTCCACCTCAGCTCCCTCCCTCTGCTGACTATTTTGCTCTTTTTACTGCTTCACCTGACTTCCTCCTTTGCTGCTGTAAAAGTTACTACCGCTGAGGTCGCCACCTAACAAGAGTTATAAACACGGGTCGTGATAAATTGCATTCACAGTCAACCTTTAGGGTCATTTCTCTTATAAGGATGGCCTCCATCTTCGACAAGGCCACCGGATTCCACCGGGCTTTTCTCCGCTGCAGTACAGCCGCCAGGAAAAAAACAGATTGTATTATGTATCTACGTGTCATATGTATGTTCAAATTGAGGATTCTGTCGAAGGACATTCAGAGAGTACAGCCCCCAGAATCTGAAGATGGCCTGAAGTCCTGCTGCCTCCCTTTATAATGAGAAGCTAGACGTGCTTTTATCAGCCAGTCTGCGTGCTGACAGTAATTGCTACCTTAATTTCAGCCAGGAATGCCGTCAATTTGTCAGCGTTGGTGAGAACTAGCAGGACCACCCATGCTAAAAACGTTGCTCGTTTGAGTGGTGACAAATTTCCTAAATGGTTCCCTCAGAGGGCCCGTTTAGGTTGGATGCCGGACAACTAACCTGTTCTATATATGTTTTTCAAACCGATGCAGGCAAAAATAACTCTGGATTTTAATCAGGATCGGTAGAAAAAAAGGTTAGGGGACAAGGCAGGTTTGGCTTCATTGCCTCATAAGGTAAATGCACAGAGGTGGTGGAGGTTCTCTAGGAAGAAAGTAAGACACTGGTAGGTTGACAGAAACTGATACGTCTCACTGCCTCCCTCCTTTTCTTCTCCTGAAGCTGACTCATTATCACACACCATTCTTGTCAGCCGTGTCACCAAGCACAATACATTGACATTTAACTGACCCTCCGGAGGAGGAGAGGAGGGGAGACGGAGAGACAGGAAAGAGGCAAACAGGAGAGAAGAGGGAGATACAGGGCGAGGGGATGGCGGTTCTGGCCATGATAAGAGCTGGAGTCGGGGGGATAGACGAATCTTGAGAGGAAAGGAGTAAAACGAGGTAAAGAAATAAGGAGAAAGGAAGGAAGGAGAGAGGGTGGAGGAAAGAGGCAAAGGGGGGCATCTTCCCTTTTTTCTACCCTCACATTCCCTCTTTTTCTGACTTCAAAGAACCTCCCGGTGAGAAGGAATTATTCCCCTCCGCTCAACCATACCGCTTTGTTACACCGCTGTTTTCTTCCCACTAGTCCTCTACCTCTACAACCCCCGTCGAGACCTCATTTATTTATAGCTTCCAAAGAGAATAGCTCTTGTAAATGGGCTGTTTAGGGCTCTATTAAAATAGTGGTGCCAGTAGCTGATGCATTCAAGGTATGAGTTCTACTGTGCTGTTTCCTTCTGATTATGAAAGCAAAGTTTTCTGCTCTCTCTTTCGCTTAGGCGCTAGTTTTCTGTCTTCATTTTCCTGTCTCAGAAGCACGCCAACCATATCGGGAATTACTGGGAACCCTGGAGATTAACATGATGAAGGCCCAGACTGGTAAAACCCCAGTAAGGGCCCATAAAACCCAAACACATGTGGAGCACAAACGGTCTTTGTGGAATGCACCTGAGCCTACTTTTCTTTGTAATCCCCCCCCAAAAAAAGAGTAAGGTCATTCAAATGTGGCTCGTCCGGGCCGAATCAGTGACTGCCAGTGACGGATAGAAACATCAAGAGGTCAGCTGGCAGCCAGCAGCTCCAGGTGGGCCGTGAGCCGGGCCGAGGCCGCCCAGCATTCGGACATCTGTGTCAGTATCAGCACTGTTCAATCTGCTGACTAACCAACGGACTGAACGCATGAATGAATCAATGAACCTGACCGCCCGGCTGATTGAATTAATGACTGAATGGATTCATGAATGACTCAGTGATTGAACAAATGTTTGGCTGGGCGACCAACTGGCCAACAGCATCTGAACAGCTGATACGCTACATGTGCTAATTCGGTGCGTCAGTCAGGGCAATTAGCCAAACATTTGGAATGCAATCTCAGCTTCCTGGTTTGTCGTTCTTTGTTTGTCATTCTTGATGGTAGCTGAAGAGTCTTTGGGTTTAGGGTCTTTAGACAAAAGAAGCAACTTAAAGGTGCATTATGTAAGGATTTTTGCTTTAAACATTGAAAAATGAACTTTAAGTATCAACAGAATGTGTCCCAATAACAGTTTTAGAAAAGACGTGTGTTGCAGAGATATCTATTGAAATTAGCATGCTAACCACCTAGCTCCCATCCATTTTGTACCTCTAGAGGTGACAGTCCGATTGCAAACAAAACCAACACTCCCTCAATGCTCTGAGCTCCCAGTCTGGGCAGAGTTAGGTAACACGACCACTAGCTGTACAGTTAACTGAGCTAGCTAGCTAACGGCAGCTACTGTTTGCAGCAGTTAGCGGTTACATCGGTGATATGCTGCCACCTATTTGTTTGGAAGACGACTTTGATACGTGGCCAATTCTTACATATTGCACCTTTGAAGACGTCACTTTAAGCGCTGGGAAATTGTAATGATTTTTTGACATTTATTAGACTAAAAGATTAATCGGTTAATAGTGATAATTGTCAGATTATCAAGTTGCACCTCTGTGGTTATTGATGAGAGTTTGATGGGATTTTTCATCCAATTGAAAGACTAAAACGTCAGAATGTACTAACAATGATATAAAATTACGTTACGTTAAAAGATTGGTGCAAAAACCACAAAAAATGGCGGACAGACTGTAAATACATTGAATGACAGTTGCTTAAATACCAAACACAAATATGATCAGAACCTAGAATTTATTTAATGAAAATCTTCAGGGTTGTAACTTTACGGAACACCTCACTGCTCAACGAAGCTCCATTTCAGTTGAAGACACCCCATTTATTAAAGAAAACATCTCTAAAGACAGCTTACAAGCCACGGTGTACGAATGTGTCCGCTCGGCGTTTACCGTGCCATCATCCTCTGATAATTGTTAGCTTTCACTCTCCCGCTGACAGCCTCAAAGTTCCGGCTACCACATTAACAATTTATAGTGTTTCTTCTCGACTTCCTGAAGTTGACAGCAGGTCTGAAAGCAAGCCTCCAGGCCTCGAAAAACTCGACAGGGGAACAGAGGGCGAGGTAGCTGAGGTGCCGTGGCTAATTAGGAATGAAAACTAACAATTATAGCAGGCTGCTTTTGTAAAAGTCATTCCAGTCCTCCCGTTTGATTCGCTTTTTACAGCCACGGTGGGCTGACAGCAGACATGAAGTGAGAAATGGCAGGTATTCTTTACATCCAGTGGCTAACCTTGTATCTGGCAGACCTGCCACTTGCTGAGGGGAAGTTAAACAGTGAAGGGGAGGATATGTCTGACATCTCTCAGAAAAGTAACATCAGTACTGTTTGAATAATGAAAAAGTGGAGTAAGCATGATTAAAAACATTCCTACAGCCTTTTTTTTTTAACTTTAATGTTATTTAATTATCATTACTTGGTCAAAGGCATATTGCCAATGTAATGTCAGTGTATTTACTTGCATATAGGTACCTTACATTAATTGTTCAATTCAACCTTAAAGGTGCAACACGGAATATTTTTAGTTTTAAACAAAATTGTGAAGTTATTAACAGAAAGGTGAAGATTTAACAGTTCTGGCCACATGTCAAAGATGACCAAGTATTGTATTGCAGAGGTATCTACTCATGTAGCATGCTAACCAGCTAGCCACTTTGTACGTAGTACATGAATGAGCATGAATGTAACAGGTGGCAAATTCTTACATATTGCACCTTTAAACTAATCCAAGAAATAGTCTAAAAGAAGATTCATAACCCCAACATCATTAAAGTATTTCCTTATGGTTTAGAAACATAGCAATTTATTTACACAATAATATGAATCATTATTACATTTGATTAATATTTTGTTTCTTGACCATTTTTATTATGATATTATAACATCATGACTGTTTTTGCTGTTAATGGCTTCATCAAAGTAAGTTCACGTAATATTCTAAATGTGTCTTATCGAACAATTGAATTACATCGGCTAACCGCTAGCTAACATGAACACATGATTCAGTGCAGCAAGAATGAAGACTAGTGACGATTTTAAATGTGTTTTTAATGATCTTTGTATATAGTTGTGCTTGCAATGATATAATTTTTTTTCAGGATGGGGTCATGATAAGAGCTTAAGTGACAAAACATAAAAATTAAACTGCACATGCACTGTTTTGCAGTTGAAGTGAGACCATTTAGTGTGATGATGAGATCATTTCCAACCCAACTGTCCCCCTTCCCGTGGAGCCCACGTCTTTGTGGGGAGGTGGAGTCTGGCAGAGCGCCGATTTAATGCCAGCAGGGGTGCAAGCGGGATGGGGGTATTCAGCGGGCATTCAGCTGGTGTCGGTGGGGTATTCAGGGGGGTGTCGGAGGGGTCAGTGTCTCCCGAGCTTTGTCCCAGCGAAGCGACCGCGAAAACAAACCCATGCACGCATGCATCCACACACTTGAGCACACACGCACAAACGTCTTGAAGATTTGCCCAAATCTCTATTTAAATTGACACAAGTCTCATGGTCTCCCAGGGCGACCCCACTACACCGCCCCGCCCCTCCTCTCCCCTCTTTTTTTTCTTCCCCTTTTGTTGAAAGGAGCCAATCGCGCGTCGGCTGGTAACTAGGCACCCTATTTATCAGTAACCAGCACCAACAATAACTGTAACCCGACACCTCCGCGGAGAGAAAGAGACGGAGGAAAGTAGGGAGCTGGAATGAGACGGAGAGAAGACAGGGAAACAGAAAGTCGGGAAACACAAGAAAAATAATAAGTTTTAAGTTTATGTTCACAATATTCCTTTTATAATGGACTCTATTTTATATTTACACGTATATACAGTTCAATTAGATTTGTTACTTGTGTAAAATAACTTTACTACAGTCATACAATTTGCAAAAACACTGTTAAAGTGTCTGTGACAGAACCAAATAAAAGGAATACAAATGTGCGAGCAAGGGCGAGGATGAGCGAGCGAAGAGAGCAGCTAACGACGGAGGCAGAGAGAGGATCCAGTGTCGGTGTAATGGATCCTCCGGTCCTATTAGGCCATTCATGGCTGGGTAGCTCTTAAGAGAGCGGTGCAGGCCGACCTGTGAGGAGGCTTTTGATCAGTGCGCGCCCCCGCCGCACCAACTATTTGTCCACCCGTTGGCTCACCAAACGGGATCGATGCTGGAGAGTGCGGGGGGAGGAGGAGCGCTGTGTGCATATGTTGCATGTAAATGTGGGTCAGCGTTTATACGTTTGAATGTGTGTGTGTGTGTGTACATGTGTTTGTTTGTATGGGCAGCTGTGAATGTGAACCCACGCTTGTGTCTGAGGATGTTGTGTGTGGAGAGCAGCAGAGCGTGACCAACTGTTGACGAGGCTGGACCGCCTTTAGATTATGTGTGTGTGTGTGTGTGTGTGTGTGTGTGTGTGTGTGTGTGTGCATTCCTGGTTATAGTTGAGTGATTTGCTCCTACGAAACAGTGAATGCCTCATTTGACTCTTCACCTCTCTGTGATCTCTTGAATAAGGATCTAATGGCGCTAATACTAATCGGACGACCACACGCACGACTCCCACGCACCGCGCCGACATGACATCAGCTATCCTGCAAAAGGTGCTGATGTGCATGTAGGTGAAAAACAGAATATTCCAATCATTCACACCTGTAGTTTGGGTCATTTGGTTCAGACCAAGGAGAAAAAAGACGCACTGTTGCCTTTAAGTACTTGTGACTCATTCATTGGGCAGCTCTGGCGACAAAAACTGAAATACACACTTGTTTGAACTCTTTTCACTTTCTGATTGATGAAATATTTGATTTTGATGACTTTTGTTCACTTTTTTGACGAGATGGCATAAAACCCTTTTTCTCTTTGAAAAAAAAAGCTTTTGTTTCTTGTTTTTGTGCAAATAAATTCACTTTACTAACTTAAACAATTAAATAGATTGCTTATGGCTTCCCTGAAAGTTCCTCAAAAGCAGGAGGAGAATTTCTAAATCATGTTTATTATAAATCACACATCTGCTGTCGTCAAATCCTGTGGTTGGTCTGCTTTGCTTTCACACCAATAAGGAATCGCAGACAAACGGGAAGAGGACTGACACCTTCCTTTTCAGGCTGGTCTCAGTTTAACTGACAGCTTTTGCGTCAACAAACCAAAAAGGTTTAATTTGAACTCAGCTCTGACGGGTTGGACTGATGTTCAGTCCATGTTTGTAACCGATGTCATGGGCTAATGAGTTCGATTGATCCTGGCTGTTTTTCTATCCTTATCCTGTGGGTTCCTTGCCACTCGTGGGGTATTAAACGTCTCCTAGTGTCTGGTAAACTCCTCTGTCAGCCATTCTTCTTCAGCCTGTCCTCATCCATCTTCAAGAACAAAGACACCTGCAGTTCTTAAATTACAGATATCACTCAAAACAAATCGTGGTATCCGTTGAAGGTCTCCTGAGGAAAGCGGGATGACACTTTTTCCCACCAGCTCTTTGAGAAATACTGAGAGTTTAATTAAAAGTGACGGTTAAATTACATTGTTGAAATAGACATCTTCCATTCGACTGTCTCTGGGTTGTCAAACCAGGACTGAGAAGCGGTTCCCGGGTCGTTTTTCTGTCTCGTTAAATTACCTTCGTAGTGTGTGGGGTAAAACCGGGCCCTCATCTTTGCCTTAAAGGGAAATGTTTTCTCTCTCTCTCTTTTATTTTAAAACAGAGCCAGATGACACCTGGAAGCTCTGACCTTTGAGCCCTTAATGAGAAGAAGTAGAGGGCTTTGAGTTCCGGAGAGAGAGGGAGTTAGAGGGCCGATGCGGCTAAAGAGGCCGAGTGCTGGGGCGGAACAGCTGAGTGGGTTTAGTAGCTCGTTTAAAATCAATTATGAAAGCGGCGCTGAGGTGATAGAGATGCGATAGTGCCTCCGATTGCCGGCACATTCAGAGAGCTAATGGTGCTTGATGGTGCTCTAAAGGCCCGGGGTCCCCCCTCGGCCTGACGCAGGGCCGAACAAGCGGTGTTGTGTGAGTCAGGCACAGTAAGCATCGCATGACACTCGGCTAATTTAGTGGAATTTACTTCTCATTGATTCACAAAGCTCGGATTGCCTAATCCACTTTCACGCGCTGTTCCCCTCTCTCTCTCTCTCGCTTCCTATCTCCCCGTTTCTCCTTTTCCCCGTCCGGAGGGCGTCTTCTCCGACTCCTCAACAACCGAATATGATGTTCGCCACCAGCCGCTCCGTCTACCGTCAGAAATCCTGTCACAACAACGAGCCCGATGCCCTCCCTCCCTCCATCTTCGCTTTCAATCTCGTGTCCACGTCTGTCTCTCTTGTATCTCCGTGATTAATTACCTCCTTTGGCAAAGGCCTGGCGGGCAATGAGCTAACAAGTGCACTAATACCAGTCCACCCTCAGGCACTAAAACAAGCCAGGCGGTGTTTTTTGCATTGTCTGGCCTCCTCATCCGGGCTCGTTTAGTATTGTCTGGGCACGAACAGTGCTTCCATTCTTTGCAGCCGTCTCTCCCAGGGATCCTAAATGGGACATAGATATTCTAGCCGGGTCGGTTCTTGGCCTGGCACTCGATGCCCCTGAGTGCTCTGCTTAAGTACAGCCACTGAGGGCACTTGTGGAGGCCTTGTGAAAGTCCATTCTGCTTAAAGGTGAAGGTGGAGGAGAAGCTGATACAGCGGCGGAGGCTTCTGAACTCCCTCGTGTGCCAAGCCAAAGGTTTCGGGTTATCGCGGTGTGTGGATTGTTTCTAACCGCTTGCCTACACCAGATTAGACTCGCAGCGATTGGGCGATTAATTGATCAGTTGGTCGACGGAAAATGAGTTGCCAACCATTTCAGTCCTTGATTTATCATTTAAGTCATTTTCAAGCAAGAATTTAAAACATTTGCTGTTGAAACCGTGGTCGATCACCTAGTGGACCTCGCTCCATTCCTTCCCGTCTACAGATATTCCCACATGCTCTGGAGTGAAACAGAGTGGGAAAGAGATGTCCTCTTGACTCATCCTTAAATCGTGACCCTAGGCTTCCAGTCGATACTGTTTAGACACTAACACACTGCTGTTGTTGTGCTGCTTACATTGTGCTTTTGTCGTGTGACTGGTGTAGACAAGGTGAAACAATGCAGGTACCAGTGAGGGAGGGAAGTGTGATCAAGGACGGCTGGTTTGAGCAATAGATCCGTGAGTCTGACGGCTTTTCTGATGCCACAGCACAGTTGTCAACAATACTACAAGGAAGGGTTTTATAACTCTGCAGCTCTGCCAGTTGAAATACAGCGTTCATGTTACAGTACGTAACCTGCTGCCAGGAATGTGCACTTCCATGTGTTGACATGTGGCAAAAAGTTGAGCCAGGTTCAGCTTCTTTGCAGATGTTTCTGCATTTTCTGTTTGCCTCTGTGTTGGCAGTCCAGCTAAGCCAACGCAGCTGTCCAATCCAAATGAACAAGGGGGTTACTGCATGTTTTTTCATATAATGCTGTTGTGTGTGTGTGAACATGGCCCATGGCAGAGTCCAAGGTGGAGTCCGACCTCGCAAAGGGCTTGTGATAATAAGACGATTTCTCGAATGTGGTGCACGTCGACATGGTTGAGCTCATGCAGCGATAGCGCTGCCCATAGTATGATAAGTCTTGCAAAACCAGCCTAAATCTTTCTTTTGCTAAAATATGTACTCTGAAAGACATCAAGTGAGAACTGGCTGAGCTCTGTACCTGGAAGCCAAACTACGGCGACTGGTTTATACAGTGACATGGTCAGCAACCACTTGGAGCTCCCAAACTACCAGAGCATTGTCAAATGAAGCAAGTTTCAGCATTTACATGGTTAATTTCTCAGCTTAAAGTCATTCAAAAAGTATGTTCCAGGTGATTTTGGAGTGTCGGATCAAATGTCAAGCAAGTGGTTGTTCAAGTGTAGAGAGAGTTCTTGTTGTCCGAGAAAAGAACGCGTGTCAATCTGATATCTTGCACAACTGACTAGACTTGATTCTCGCTTGACATCAAATAGTCGTCACATTTAAAAGGAACTTCTCAGCATTCTCTTTCAACAAATCTAAAGTAATTGGTAGGGACATTTAAAACTGTAGTACTGTTGTCTAATGTGAGATGTTCTCAAAGTTCATCATAGAGCGACCGAAGTTGGTTTTGGTTTGACCAACAAGCTGCCGTCCCACCTGTTCTCGGGGCTGTTTGATTGCTCCAATCACCGATCCCGGTTCACTCAGAGTGTCTGCGTGTAATCCCACCTGTTCTCTGGGATGTTATCCTTCTGACAACCCCGGCCCACATGCACCCACCCAGCGCCCGGACCCCACCAACCAACACTCCCTCTTCCCCTCCTCTAACCACTCACTCCGAAGGGGTGAAAGGAGCCTTTTGTGTGCCCGCTGCCACTTCTTTCCCGTAAGAAGGCTCAAAAAGAGAATGAAAAGGAGAGCGAGCTAATCCCGCTGGTGTGGTCACTACAGCGAGAGGAGGATGAAGAGGGGAAGAAGGGGAGGTCTTTGGTTTATTTAGCCCCCCTGAAGGGCTGCAGGTGTTAGCGGGGAAATTGGGCTCGCAACAGCTGTGTGTTTCAGTGCGTAGGCTCGGTGATATACGGTCACACATGCGCACACTATTTGCAACTCTCAAACTACAGTTCATCAGCCTCCTGTATTATCAGATGGGAGAGAAATATACACACACACACTGATTTGTTAGCGCTCTGTGTCTCCTTCCAGTTCTTTATTGCTGTTTTCATTCCCCCTATCTCACTCACGCTGCGTATTAGATAACCGACAGTACATCACTTCCATCCACTGGCTGTCACCCTCCGTAGTTTCCCCTCCCTTTTTTTCCAAAATTTCACCCCCACCTGACTGCCCGGCGCCCCTCACGTCGGTCAAGTTAATCTCCATGTGTCGGCGTGAGTGTTCAAAGCTTAGCCTCCCTCCCTCAGCGGGAAGGGGGGAACATACCTGAGACAAAATACGGCCAACAGCTTGTGGAAGGAGATGAGAGGGCCTTTCGATGAGTGCTTCCAGATACGAGCGCGCTCACACACACACACACACACACACACACACACACACACACACTTGCATCAGCAGATGGGTGCCGGCAGATAGGAGCTCTCCAGTGTTGAGTGTAAGCCGACAGAGGTTTGTACAGTAGAATTGTGCCTCTGTCAATCCATGTGGATATCGAGGCGTTCTCGGCTGTGATCGTGCCTGTGCCACAACTTGACGTTTTTGTGTTATTGCTCCTTCAGAAATCGGATTTTCAGATTGCCAGAATTGCTCCGCTTTCGATGTGAAAATGGTGTTTTCAGACGTCGTGGAATATAACACAGCAGCAGTCTGCTCCGCTTATTTCTGAGAAACCGTAAATCTCTTTCTTTCTCTCGTCTTTATCTGTTAACCTGCTGCCTCTGGCATTCCCATGGTTAATCATCTACCTTTGGTTAGCCTTTGTTTGCTCTTGAAATCACCCCTGAGTCATGGCCAAACAAGCTCAACAATTAAAAAGCAGGCATTATGATGGGAATATGGGAAGCAGCAGTGTTACACTGAACGCTATTATACCCCACAATCTGAATGTTTTCACTGCTGCTTGGCAGTTCAGCTCCAGACTCATTGGCGGATGGGGTTCATTACCATGCTGGATTTAAAGTTTCACTCCAGATGCCTACTCAGGCAAAGCTTTGACTTAGACCTGCAAGTGTTTAAAGGCCAGCTCCAGTATATTTTTCTGATTCATTTCCTCATGGAACTCAGGGGTTAAACGTCATCCTCCAAACACGACTTAAATGGGATATAAGAGTAGCGAGGCTCCTTTGAGAAATAGGCTAGTGCAGTGTGGTTGAGCTAGATAGAGAGAGACTGTCGGAGGTGTAGCGACCGGAGCAGAGGGAAACATTTAGCGGTGCAGTTGTCTCATGGCTGTAAATGTACAGTTCGGGTTATAGTTCAACTGTGAATAAACCCTGCAGCTCCTCAACACACAAGAACTTCTGTTAGAGTGACCCCTATCACGATCCCTGATCCATGCTATCACTATTCATGCTCATATCCAATGCAATCATTATACTAATACTGTTGATCTTGCTAGAACGGCAGTCTGATGCATTACCGCCAGCTATTAACATTACCCCCATTCTCTATCTGACAATGAACATCAACTGTTAGACATAAAGAAACATGAACAAAGTTAGAAAAGAAGATTGATGCCACTCTCATATCTTTCCACTTGATATGAAGCCACAGTCCGTTAGCTTACCATAAAGATTTGAATTGGTGGGTGAAAGCTAGTCTAGTTCTGTTCCAAAGTCAACAAAACAAGGCTTAAACTTGTTATTTTTACAGCTTTAGAGGTGCTGGCAGATGGTTTTTGTTACCTCTAAACAGATGCTAAGCTAACCCAAGCTAACTAGCTAGCTAAGCTACACCTACTAGCTGTAACTTCATATTTACCACACAGACTTGAGAGGGGTATCAATCTTCTCAGCTCACTCTCAGCAAGACAGACAATTAGCTTATTTCCCAAAATGTCACATTGTTGTTGGAAGAACGTAATGATGCTAGATTAGGCTAACTGTTTTTTTTTTCTAATTGTTTTATCATTGATTGAGCGTTGCTTGGAGTGGTGTCGTTGAGGAGGCATTGTTACTGAAAAAATAACGCTGTCTGTTCCTTCATACAGGAAGCAAAACTAAGTTTGGATGACATTTCACTGTCTGACTTGAAACATAATACATTTGACCAGCATGACATCATGTAAATAGGTTTGATGCCGGCACCCGCCACAGCTGTAGGCAGCCAGGGCAACACTTAAGGCCGACATGATTGTTGTTTTTATTTGCCAACTTTCTTGATTTCCTTTTAGGGAAGGATGACGAGAGGACAGTTTTTGTTCTAGTTTGCATAGTCAGTTCCCTCAAGGTTGGTAGGCAACGTAGGTCATTTCCTGTTGTCTATAGTTGTTGCTAATGCAAAAACGCTTTGCCCCTATAAAAACTAGTCATTTTAAGTGACATACTCCAACAGTTGCAAAAAGACAGTTGGAGTTAAGATTGATCATTTGTGTATCTGTCTAATAGTTGGTGGATATAAAAATGGGATTTTAGTAACTCAGATATTTCACACACAGAGCTGTCGATCCCCCAGGAGGCTAATTCTGACAGTCACTTTCTAACTATTCTCTATTGTAATCTTCTCCCCAGTCCCTGGGACAGTTCTCCCACATTTCCTGCTCTCGTTAATCTCCTCTCTTCTGTCCATCTTTTACTTCTGCAGAGCTAGCTGTGCGTCTTTTGATTGATGATGCTTTGATTGAGCTGATTCCAGTGTGATTTCTGCGGGGTGGTTTCCCTCTGCTCTCAGCGTACAGGATGTCTGTCAGTGTGTCTGCAGGCTGCTGATACGTGATCCGATGTTGCCGCTGGTCGCCATGGCAGAGAAAAAAAAGGGAGAAAAGGGAGATGAGACTTGACGTTTTGTTGGACCCTGAACAGAACAGTAGGAATTACTTTTGGGGGGCAATGCTTCCTTTGAGGAAAGCTGAAATGTTTAAATGGTGCCTGGGCACACAAAAGGGAGATTAAAGAGATGGGAAAGAAAGATTTTTTATTGAAGTCAGCACAGATCAGTTGACAGTTATTGTTTTGGGCAGAGTTGGGTTGTTTTAATGGGAATTGAGAGAAGAAAAAAGGAGCAAGAGAAGGAGAGATGTTGCCAGGTTGTACTGCTCAAAGAGAGGTTGTGTTTGATCACCTCTAAAGTCAAGTCCTCTGTTTGTTTGCCCGTCCTGATAGGCTCGAGGTGCTCAGGTGTGTCCAATAAGGTGGAGCTGGCAGTTGAGTTTCTGCCCAGGGATTGGCTGGAAGCCAGGCTTTGTATTGATTCAAACATTTGAAACCTTTCCCTTCAAAGGGGGCAGAGAAAGAGGGAGAAAGTCGCCTGCTTCCGTCCAGGATTCACCGTGCAGCAGTTTTTCGCTGGCTGCTCTGCTGTAAAACTTTAACTGTGCAGTAAAAAAGTGTTGCGGGGTGAAAAAAGGCAGAGAAATTATTTTTACAATGCCCCGCCGTATAGGCTTCCTGCCTTTATAACGAAAGACCTCCCTTTAGGTTGTAACATTTTGAGCTCTTAATTACCCTGCTCTTTATGCATGATACATGTCAACAGGATGGAAATCAGTTCTTCAGCTGAGGAAGGTATAGTTCCAGGATCCAAGAAAAAACTAAATAAATCTATTTTAAAAAAAAATAATAAAATATATTATTTTTCATAAATGAAATAATGAAAATCTAGGATGGTTTGGAAAACATGAAGATGGACATTATTAGAGAAGGACGCTCAGCCTGGATTTAACCTCAAAGTAAAGCAGTAGGAGGGCAGGGGTTGCGCGTGAGTGTGTCTCTCTGGTGGGCTTGTCACCTCTCTGAAACCTGTCGCAGCTACAAATGCCTCGTTTGCTTTGTCTTGTTTTACTGACCGTCCCTCTCGCTAACTGACTAAACAGCGTTGTTGACGTTACACGGTGGAGTCGGGCCACCAGAGTTGTCCCCCATGTGTTAGGCTACAAGCCAGCGCAAATACACGACAAAAAGGAAATGGTCCGGTCTCAAATTTGAATTGTGACGGTTGTACTTTCAGAGATGTGGATGATTGATTATTATTTTTGTTCTCATTATTTTCTTTTTTATAATTTTTAAAAAGGACCTAGGACATGTAGCCTGTTTGTAGGGTGCTTGTTTTCAAAGGAGCTATGAGGAGGTTTAATTGGAAAAGTCCTTTAAGGGGCGCCATGTTGCTTTGGAGAAGAAATTCAAACACAGAATTTTAATATTTACAATATTAATGAGGTAATAATGCAAAATCCATTTTCACAACTAAATAAACAAGCTTTTCTCAGCGCCCCAGGTCCCCAGGACCTTGTTTGAAGCTGGTGTGCCGTCGGGAGCTGTGTGTGGCTGTCACTCACACGATGACAGCTGGACGCAGTGTGTGTCAACGATTTTAAGCCGGTTACGACGAGCGCAAACCACAAACAGAAGACCAGAGACCTCTGTGCGTCTGTGTGTGTGTGTGTGTGTTTTTATTTTCAGTTTGTGTGTGTGAGATAGAACTATGTGGTCAGCAGAGCACAGTGACAGTTGATTATGTGTGTGTGTGTGTGTGTGTGTGTGGTCATGTGTCCTCATACGAAAACGCGAGCGTGTCGTTGGCGCGTCTTGCTTCACAGCTCATTAACAGCTCTTATCACCTCCGCGGCCGTCGCCACCTACAAGGCAGGACTCTGAATGTGTGGCCTATATTTATATCTCCTTTTATTATACATCTTTCACGACTCAATCAATACAAATCACCTGATTCTAATGCGTGAGTGACAGATCTAATTCACAAGATTAATTTATCAGCACTTTAAGGCTGTAAAAGTGCAATAACCGAATCCTAATGTGCTATAAAGCACTACGGATCTTTACAAGGGCTATACGGCGAGTGTGTGTGTGTGCTTGTAAATGTGTTAAATAAACAGAGATAAGGGAATATGTGCAGTTAATAAGCGATCTACCCTTCGTACTTCAAAAGTGTTGAGATTACACCGCAGCTTTGATGGTCCCGCTTCTTGTTTTTACTCGTAGGGTCATCCGTTTAACACTTGTAATAAGTCCTGTTGGTGCCCACATGTGTACGTGTGTGTGTGTAATGGCATTACTTACACACATAGAATGTTTTTTTTCCGCGGCGTCCCCCTGTGACACACCCTTTCCACGGTTCAGCCCATCCTCTGCACGTATGTGTGATCCCATGTTAGCAGCTGGTGGGCTCTATAAATAGAAACGGTTTGGATCGCCCCCAGAAAGAGAAAGACAAACAAACAACTGTCTTTTAAAAAGTCTCTTAAAGCTCAAATATTAATGATTTTTGTTTGGTTATTTATGAGTAAGAAATATAAGAGATATTGCCTTTGCAGTGTCTAAAAAAATTGCCACGACACACGTCTGTGGTTGTACTCGGCGCCACATGAGTCGATATCCGATACAGTCCGAAATCCTCGTCTTTTCCTACCTCATAAATTCTGCGTCACGCTGTGATCTTTTTAGTTACGGCCCTCCATTTTTGGATCCAGCAACAGTCTGTGTCTCGTAATGTATTTTTCCCCCTCCCAACACCATCCTATCCACCAGCCAATCAAACTGTCCCGACGGTGCGAGTCCTCCCTAGTCTGAGTGTACCGAAGTGCTGATCTGCTGTAGTTTACTTAGTCACCGAATAGGTTTGCTTGCGTGTAGACTAAGGGCTAAAGTTAAATATCACTCATATAAGAGATTTTGTTTTCCTCTAGCCGTGTTTAAAAGATTGACATGTCACACTACTTCAGTTATAATCGGCGCCACATGATTGCGATCTCATTCGGATTTTCTGAACGCCGCCCTCGTCTACGTGACCTGTGATCTTTTCCGTCACAGTCCTGCATTTCTGGATCCAACACCCGTTGGTCTCCTGCAGTGTGTATCCCACCACCGCCGTCCTATCCGCTTCCAATCAGACCGTCCCCGACGGTGCGAGTCCTTCCCAGTCTGAGTGCATCGGAGCGCTAATCTGCTGTAGTTTATTTAGTCACGAAATAGCTCCGCCTGTGTGCAGAATAGGTGCTGACGCCTGGTGTCAGTCATCGCGTGAAAGCCACACTCCGCGCAATGCTTTCATCGTGCGGTCTGTGTGTTTGGGTTTGAAACGAGAACGAATAAACGTGAATGAAAGGGCTATACTGTGGTGTTTATTTAGGCCACGTGGGAAGAGATTGTGTCAGGGCCTCCGTGGTTACAGACATTTGATGTGACTTTTTGTCTCCTGTGCTTCATGTAGGATGTGTGTGTGAGTGTGTGGCTGATGGATCTCTGGCGGCAAGTGGGATCACAAGTGTTTTCCCCGACCTGCAGGGAGAGACAGGTGCGGAGCGCTGCAGGGAAATAAACGCACAGTAGCCAACCGATCCGTCTGTTAGCGCTGCGTTGAATGAGCACCTCCATTGCGGCGTGTCACGGCGGCCCGACGCACCGCAGCTGCTGCTTAATGTCACCGTCCTGCGGAGTGACTTGTTAATGTGCGTCTGCATTTCTATGTGTGCGCCCTGATTTATGTCCCCAACAGCGGTAGCTTGGCTGCACTGAGCTCATTGACCTTTTTGCCGTGTCCCATTGTGAGTTATACGTCCGAGTGCTGTTGGAGTTGACCTCCAGTCTGGTTAGCGGTTAGCTTGAGGCTAGCCCGATGAGCCGGCCTGTCCACACCCTGCTCTGATTGACTGTGCATCTGTGTGTGTGTGTGTGTGTGAGGAGACTTGAGGGTCCTGAGAAACGACCTCATCTGCGCCTGAGAGTGACAGGGCACCTGTGTCCGAACCTCACCGTGACTCTTTCACCCCGTACCCCACCCACACACACACACACTCGGAAACGCGCACATCACGCACACTCATGCGCTCAGTATGGTGCGGTGAAGCTGTGCAATCTGACCCATCACCCAGCGCCGCTTCAACAGTATTATCCCCCCTGCCAATTTCATCTGGCCTCGCCACCTGTTGTCAGCTGTATCTCAGCCAGGCCGTGCCCTCCGCAGCCTATAGCCTTCTGTTTCCCTCCATAGGCACCAGAGCTTACAGTTGTGCCAGACGTAGCTACGAGACCAGACCCACCCCTCCCCGGGGGCAGAAATCCTAGACTGATCCAATTACTCCCAGTCGGGGCTTGAATCACACCGAATCCACTCCGACTGGCAACCACTTAATTCAATCTAGCGGGAAAAGTGTTACAAAGTAAACAAGTCAAGCTGTTAAGCTGCAGCGTAGAGAGGGTGGATGAGATAGGACAGAGTCCAACAAGTATGTGCACCACCAGTGCTGGGTTATTACGGCGACGCTAGGTGCTATTAAACTCTATTTTAGAGTGGAGGGTGTGGTTAGCGGCTATTTTCCTGAGATTACTTTGCCACGTTACCTTAGCAAGAATAAGTCTGTTATATTCTTATAATACTGGACCACAATACAACAGCTAACCTCTGTCTTGTGCTTCAAAAACAATGCAGCTCATTTATTTCCATGTATTTTACATGAATCAGGTGATGATGCAGCTTTAGCGTCAATCCTTTTGTTTGAATCATTGACCAGTACGAAATTTGCATCAGATAGATATTTAAGAACCTTTTGCAGGTTATTTATTTTCATCCAAATTAGCCAGAGACTTTCAGAGGTCTTTCAGAGCCAGAGTCTTCAACCAACTGATTAAGCTAACGCTAGCTAACTACAGCTAAAGTTTCCCTGCAACAGAATGAAAGGCCTGCTTTTGTGTTTTACATGAATCACCAACTAATGAGGATGCTAACCTTTTGCCTGGTACATGCAGCTGTAGAGTCACTCCTTATTTGTGAGCTATCATTAACTATCACTAAATTAGCACGATAGCTTGTATGTAGCCATCAAATAAATGTCAAAAGAGCCTGTAGCAGTGTTCTCATTTTCACACAAGTCTGTCAGAAACATTTAAATAGTCATCCAAAGCCCAGGGTTTTCAGCTAACTCATGGAGCTAACGCTAACGAGCTAGCTACAGCTAATACTACTCGCATAGAACATAAAGTGGCTGCTTTTGCACCAATTCACTGTTTCATTGGTGAATCTGCCATCATATTACTGAGATGCTTATTCTATGTTATTCTATAACAATATTTAGACCATTTCGAGCCGCTTAAACTGTCCACCAAATAACAAATAAGTTAATAATATATATTTCACAAAAAACAGAACAAATACATTTAATTGACAGAGTGAGTGACAGAGAAGAAAGACGATGTGAGCGAGGAGGAGACAGAGGCAGCGTTCTAGAGACATACAGTCGGAGCAGTTTGGCAGTAAATCAAGTGGCTGTCACATAGCTTTAAGTCTCAGTGTAACATGATATTAGCTGGGAAAAATGTGGGAGAAATATATACACACACCATTACAGGAAATAAATCATCTCGTTCTTATTGTGGTGCAGGTCACACTCATTATGTTTTTGGTCTTTATTTTGAAATGAAACCAGATACTGAACCGTTTGACACTTTCTTGCTTCCACGTAAACTTTGAAAACACCTTTGGCCTTCAGCGGTGTGTTGTCGTTGGCTTATGTGACCCTCCTCTACTTTGTTGATAAGGCAGGCGCTCACCTTGCTGTAACCTGGCCTCGTGTCGCAGAGTACACGACCTGGTTTGCGTTGTTTGATCTTTAGCCAGCCTTTTGAATTTATCGGACTTTTTATCTAAAGCTGTGTGTCAAGTTTGATTCCCTTCCCCCAACTTTTCAATCTTTTCTTTCAAACTCTTGTTTTGTCACCATTTCCAAGTGTTTAACAGTCAAATATCTGCTCTCTTCCTTCCAGATGGCATCCATCGCGTCGTGGCCCTCTGCACGCTACGTGTCACCATCATCACCGACGACATGTTGACCAACAGCATCACGGTGCGTCTGGAGAACATGTCCCAGGAGCGCTTCCTTTCTCCCCTGCTCAGCCTCTTCCTGGAGGGCGTGGCGGCGGTGCTCTCCACCAAACGGGAGGCGGTGTTCGTGTTCAACATCCAAAACGACACTGACGTGCAAGGCTCGATCCTCAACGTCACCTTTTCGGCGATGCAGCCCGGAGGCATCCCGGGTAAAGGGACGTTCTTTCCTTCTGAGGAGCTTCAGGAGCAGATCTACCTCAACAGGACTCTGCTCAGGCTGATATCCTCTCAGGAGGTAACATACGAACACAGAAACCTGAACTGTCACCTTTAAGGCTTGAAGGTTTAGTAGAGGAAATATCATGAACAAATCTATTAATGTGACACTTCTTCTTCTCTCCAGGTGTTGCCGTTCGATGACAACATCTGCCTGCGGGAGCCCTGTGAGAACTACATGAAGTGTGTGTCTGTGCTGAAGTTCGACAGCTCCCCTCCCTTCATCGCCTCGGACACGGTTCTGTTCCGGCCCATCCACCCCATCAACGGGCTGCGCTGCCGCTGTCCAGTCGGTTTCACCGGCGACTACTGCGAGACAGAGATCGATCTCTGCTACTCCGGACCCTGCAAGAACAACGGGCGATGCCGTAGCCGAGAAGGAGGGTACATCTGCGAGTGCCTGGATGACTTTACGGGTGAGTTGTCCACAATCGTTATTTTGAAAGTATTTTTGATTGTCTTTTTAAACCTAAACTAAACTATATTGTGCTTTATATGAATTATATGTGATAATGTTTATTTAAGTAACCACCAAAGATATATTTCTCCAAACAAGAACTACAGAAGTCTTTTATAAGTACGTGCAGGGGCTCATATTCTTTCTGACAAAGGCTTTAATGACTTGTACAAAACTGCGAAACCGCATTGACAGGATTGTAAAAGCTCTCACCGCCCATTGTTGTAGCTTGAGGTCGACCCCAGTTCATGTAGCGAAGACATGCTTTGTAATGCAGCAGGTATAGCCACCTGCACACACACATACAGTAGATTTATTGCTGTATAGAGGTGTACAGAATGCTGACTGTACTGGTTTAGCCAGATTTGTCTCAAATATCACTCAACCCATTCACAGAAACAACATTGGCTTAAGGAATAGTTTTGCTTTAAAACGTAATCTTAATATTGTGAAATACAGTATGAGCACCATTTGAAGGCAATACAATGCAAAGGGGTGGCTCTTGCCCTCTAACTTAACCAGTCATGGGAACTTAGCCCACTATAATCCAGATTGTTTCCGTGCTACCTGAGAGTAATAGCACCCACGCTTTTTTGTTTCAGCCACTAGCACAGCAGAAAGACACGTTTGTGCACGAGCAGGCAGGCGGGTTTGAGATTGCCCATTCCTGCCGATTGCTCTGGTTGACATTAGGTGATATGTAAAAAAGAAAAAAAAAAACGTAGCAGTGTGCTAGCAAAGAGGCAATAGGAAGGAGCCTGCTAGCTAGCAAGGGTTTTCAGGTTTATAGGAGCAATATGTAAGAATGGCTATCAAATTCACAATCAAAACAAATAGGGGCCAGGATATCACCAGAATCGCAGTTAAATGCTGCTTACTGCAGCTACTGTTAGCTAGTTAGCTCAGTTAGCCGTGCAGCTCGCAGTACAGATTGGGGGCTAGGAGCACAAGGGGAATGCTGGTGTTTGGGCTTTGGACCTAAAGGCACAAAGGTTAGCTGGTTAGCATGCTAACCTCAGTAGATATCTCTGCAACATAGTGGATGAATGAAATGCATTCAACACTTGGTCAGACCTCAATGTGATGCACAATGTGATTTGGCAAGAAACACTAAACGTGACTATAAAACCAACAGGTTATGTAAGTAGTGTGGGATCATGGGAGTTGTGTTCAATATCGCCCACCATTGATAATAAATATCTATCTACGATGTTCACGGATGAGGTAATATTTTAAAGTTTCATTCACATTATGTTGAGTTCCGTTCACCGACTTCCTTCCTCACTCTGACTCTCTCCGAGGAATGAAAATGACAGGCAACCAAATCAATCGCACCTTTACCTTGAGTTTGAGTTTGAACATTGTTGGGAAACATTTAAGACACAACTCAACGAAAATATGTAGCAAAGGTTTAGTCATTTTTTAGACATTTTAATGACAGATAACCCTGAGATTCACCCGGAAGCCCGCATTTACAGTCACTCTGCGCAGCATTCACATGGTAGATGAGCTATGGGAAGCCAGGGAAGCTTTCATCATTCCCATTGAAATCACTTTCCGAAATATTTCCCGTTGTCAGTGATCTTCCTCCCATACTTCCCCCTTGTACATCTGATACCTGACTGACTGTCTCTCCCTAATAGAGCGTAGAGGGCCTCTGACAGCCGTCATCCCTCCTCTCCCCCCGTCTCTCCCAACACTCTACCTCTCCTCCCCTTCTCTTCCTCTATCTTATCTGATGTAATTATCTGATTATACCCGACTTTGTCACTCACTGGCCCCGTCTCGCCTTCGTCTCCGGCTCCCCTTGTCCATCCTCTCCACTCGCCCATCATATTTCTCCTTACCTACATCTCAGTGTCCCACCTTTGAAGGTCACAGTTCAACTCAAGATAGTCAGGGCCCATCAGGGGCCATTATGGGGCTGATGACAGGGGCCCCGCTCTGTCCTCCTTGGGTTTCCCACATTACAGGGAAACAGATCCTTATAATTCGCCCTCGGAAAAAGGGATTACGCTGAGGAGAGAAGGGCCATTAGCTGGTTCCAGGCAGTGGTGTTGGGGGTCTGTGTGTGTCCTGGGTGGACAGATCTTGTCTGGACATCGAGTTGACACACAACACTGCATGGGACACAGAAGCAGCTATCACAAATAATATTACGGTCAATAAGAAGCCTGCTGGTGTATTAGCGGAGGAATTTTCATGAGCCGGGCCAGGAAACTGTACTCAACCCGCTGATTTTGGACAAAGCTAGAGCCACATGGTCATTTAGGAGGAATTTCCCATGATGAGACCAACCACAGTAAGTAACTCAATTAGATGATATGGTATAATAGATTTCATATCAAGACGCAGCCTTCATGTTATTCAGTGAAGTTCAAACAGCAGCTTCCAAGAGCCAGAGCCAATCCAAAGTCTCCCGGTTTGCCTGGTTAGTTTGGTTGGTCTCATGGAGGGGTTGACCGTGCCGAAACCAACTCCCAATAGGAAGCCAGGAAAAACAAAATCCGGGTTGGTTTAGAGCCAAGATGGTGAGTCTAGGTCCCTCACTAGAAAATAGGATTTACTCACTTTAACTGAGGCTCCTGGTCTGTCACTGGATGGATCCGTCTGGTATTTTCTTCAGTCCCATTGATAACTGACCCATGCACAGTTTCCTTACATCATCTGTACATCTCCGTTCCAACGACATCCATGAATTAAAAGTAAATATGACAATTACTATAATTTCTCTTTTAAGAATTCAAGGAAAGAGGTGGAAACACAAATAAGTAGCTTTTAGTTTCTGAGTATTTTCCCAACTTTTTATTCCATTAGTTTTAAAGTTCTTGTTACCATTCGGTAAGTCCTTGAGGACGTACAATACATTCCTTCCTTATACCTGCAAAGCTCAATGCTAACATATTTTAAATTGTGCAAGGACGTTATGTTTCCTTCTGTGCCTGTTTGTCAGTTGGTTGGTTTGTCAACAGGATTACACAAAAAATAGGGAACGGATTTTCATGAAACTTCCTTTCTTTAAATTGCATCTTTTCATTTATTTCTCTGTGATGAAGAAAGAAAGAAATCAGGCGTACTTAGGTGGCTGGTATCTATGAGTGACTACAATTTGATGCTGATCCAAATTAAAATCTGGATCGCATGGATTTAAATATGTTTTATGTTGTGATTTGGATTAGGCTTGATTGGAAAAAAAGGGGAATGTTGGGCCTTGGCAGAGGTATGCACTCTACAGAGCGCCATTCTAGTTTAGAGCTGCGACCCCCTGGACGACACATGATACATAAGAAACACCAACAGTGGTCAAAAACATCAGTTTAAGAAAGAAGACAACCTCAAAGGTACCCTGTGGGGTCCAATATTTAGTGTCAGTCCCTTCACACACAGTTGGTTAACATTAATGTAGAAGTGGACGAGGGGAATTCGAACTCGCAATCTGAAGTTACTGTTGGAATGTTGTGTATTCCTTCGAGAGCGAATGTTTTCTGTAACTCCACAAATCCCAAGTTAGAGTGACATTAAGAAGGATTTATCTGGTCAGCCATTATCTGATGTTTATGTGGTTCAAGAGTATCAGCAAGAGTTCAGCCACAGATTTGACTTAAAGGAGGAAGTGTCTTCCACTTCTCCACTCTTTCAACTTCTTTCTTTCTTTCTTTCACCCACTCTCCATTAACATTTTTCCATGCTCCTTACTTAGCTTTATCTCCTCTGTCTCTCTTCTCTCCATATATGGCCAAATTGTTGGATAAGCTTGTAGCTAAGTCTCGTGCTTCCCAGAAAAGACTTATGAACAGGGCTTTGTCCTTATTGCTACTGTTTAGATGGCTTTTCTTGAACTGACGTTTTATCAGGAGCCTTAACAACGTAAAGTCAACTCGGTTGAACGTGTGCTTGATCTAAAATCAAAGGCATCTTGTTAAAACAACTGGATTCCAAACGGATGACACAGCCAATATTTCAGTCAACGGTGGACAGCACGCTTCACAGGAAAAATAAAATGATAACAAACTGATGAGCTGATGGGATGACAGGTAATTTATCATTCACACTGTGTTGCGCTGCTACTGCAGTACACACCTCATATCAACAGACAACACAGTGTTGACTATAGTGTACAGCGCAGGGTTTCATGCCAAGGCAGCAGGAAAATATTTTGTTTCACTGAAGTCTTCTCTTCTCCTTATAGGCGAGCACTGTGAGCTGAATGCATCATCAGGCCAGTGTATACCAGGTGTGTGCAAAAACGGCGGCAAGTGCGTCAACCGGCACGAGGGTGGTTTCATGTGCCAGTGTCCACCGGGGGAGTACGAGAAGCCCTACTGCGAGATGACCACCCGCAGCTTCCCCGGACAGTCCTTCATCACCTTCAGAGGCCTGAGGCAGAGGTTCCACTTCACCATCTCCTTCACGTGAGTACCCACCTTCCTTCCTCCTGTCCTTCCTTCCTTCCTTCCTTCCTTGCTTTGTGCCTTCTTTCACACAAAGCGCCGCCCAATTCTTCCAAATAACTGAGCAGATGAAATTCGGTTCAAGATAAAGACAACTGGCCTTTTATTGAGTCGCGCTCCTCTTACTGTTGCATCAGTTCTCTTACGTCACATATTTTCAATCGATGTCCATCAAAGTAATTTGAAACAACTGGTTCTTGATTTCGGTCAGAGGTGGACAAAAGCAGGCTTCTGACATACTCTGCTTTATCGCTGGCAACCATCAGCTTTTGAGGCTGTAACTATCACTGGAAGATTCCATTAGCTAACATTAGCTGTGTATGCTATCGCCAGCTGTCTGTAAATGTTTCTTGTACATTATTGGAGCTAAAAGGCAAGTTAGCATCTTCACCAAAAGACATGGCAACAAAGAAGACGTATTGCAGTGTTAAGCTAGTAAGTGACTGTTGACCTCTCTGGCTTCAACTCAGTGTGTAAATACTACACATTAGATGTATAAATGTACTGATGTCACCTAGTCACTGTAGTTAACAGTTAACAGTTAACCTGCTAATTGGAATTAACACCAGGTTACTGCTGCAGGTAGTAAGCTTGTTAGCCGGACATGCTAACGATTGCAGCTAACATTAGAGCAGGAAAACATACTGTTAAATTCATACCTTACACTTTTAATGTGTTTTTGGAAAGAGTAATAAAAGTATTGCTATTTGGCACAAAAGTCAAGTCATACATTTGCCTTTAAAGACATTTTGGATTTACAACATTTTAGGGTAATTTACTTCCTTTCTCGCTAACAGCAGTGAGTTTTTCAGGCTGTAACCGTGGCTAGTAGATTGTATTGGCTAACATTAGCTGACTTAGCTAACGCTAGCAGTTTCCAGCTATCTTTTAACTGTTTTCGCACATATTTTTCTGAAAGCTTGAGGCTAAAGCTAACATGTGTAATGTGTAAATACAACACCTTAGATGAACAAGTGCACTATTGTAACGTAGTCACTGTAGGTGATAATGTGCTTGTTTGAATTAACACTCGGTTACAACTGCAGGTACTAAAGCTTATTAGCTGGACATGCTAACTATTGCAGCTAACGTTACAACAGATGAACATACAGTGTAATAAAGAATAACAAAAAAATACATTGCTCCCCAACTCTTTAAGTTGCTCTTAGATATTGAACTAGCTTGTGAGAATGTATTACTTACACAAAATATGTGGTCAGGGTTCCTGCTGGGTCTTAAAAAGTCTTAAAAGCATTGAATTTATGAATTTGGAAATAATACCTTAAAAAGACTTGAAAAAGTCTTGAATTTTGATATCTGGGTCTTAAAATTTGTGCAGTATGTAACTTCTCCGTATCGCATTCTCCTCAAAAGTTTCATTTGTCAACCACTATTATTTTGATTAAATAACGTAGCCTAAATAAAGAGTGGCGGAACCAATAATTGAGAACGCAACGCTGCCCCGGGTCCGAACACGTCACTTTGCTACAGCACTACAACACAGACACAGACCACAAGCAACAAGCCAAGCATAATCTTCTGCAGCACGAACACAAGCATGTAGTCCGCCGTTGTTGTTGTTGATATTGTTGTTGTAATGAGACGTCGCGGGGTTCAGAGGTCGAAGGCGAGAGGTCGAGGGGTGGGGCGATGACGTCACCGCATCGAAAAGTATGCAGATTCACCGTCCACACGAAAACGCAGGGGCTGCGTTTTCAAATTTCTCCACCCTGAGACCCGTTTTCAAAAACATGCGTTTACAGGCGCTGCGTTTACAGGATCCGTATGGACGATCGGCCAAAACGATGCAAAACGTGCGTTTACACAAAACAGCGTTTTCGTGTGGACGGGGCCTGAGGGTCTGGCTAGGGATGTGGACAGGCTGGTGGAGGCTGAAGCAAAGACTGCGGTGAAGCCAGCCGTGGTTCGCGTTTGCTTGGTCAAATCAGCCGCACATTTTTTTCAAGTGCGCGAATCTTCTAACATTTACGGTATTCGTGATGAAACCGCTCTGAAGAGCTGCTGGTAGTGACTGTGGGGCAGACTGCAGTCTCTCAGTCAGACCCATGAAACATACGATACTTTTACAGTAATTATTCCCAGGAGTGAGCTGAAGGTATCACGATGGTATCCTTCTGGATTTCAAAGTAAAGGACGACGTGAGAATTTTTTTTTTTTTCCATAAGTAGTTTTGGATTCATACACTGCTGAACTAAGTACTTCATAGACTACTTGCATGTATAATATGAAGTACTTTTACTGTGTACTTTTAGAGTAATCCTTTGTCAAAATCCTGACCAGATCACAAGAATAAGGATATTTCAGCCAACTTTGATGTGCAATAAAAAACACGTTTTCCATAAGTAGTCCAAGATTCATGTACTACTGAACTAAGTACTTCCTAGACTACTTGCATGTATAATAGGAAGTACTTTTACTGTGTACTTTTAGAGTAATCCTTTGTCAAAATCCTGACCAGATCACAAGAATGAGGATATTTCGGCCAACTATGATGTGCAATAAAAAACGTATTTTTTCACCACCTTTTCGACAGCGGCGCATGTGATATTTGTAGCAGTGTGTGTAGCAAACGGTAATTTAGGGAGTGCGAGGAGCCGCACTAATAAACACACTGGAGTTCGGTGAGCTAAACTGTGTCAAACGGGGCGTGCCGAGACATGTACACACTTTTCCCATTGTGTCTCAGCTCCCTCCGATCAATAACACACATACATTAAAAGAAGGCACACAGACACACTGCACCTGAATGTGCAACTTTACGAGGCGTTCTTGTTAAGCTGCTGGAGGAAAATCGGCCCGGGTCAGCAAGTTTTCCACATAGTAAATATTATGTAGAGAATATTTTTTTTATCGCGTGTTTTGTTACCAGTAATAGGTAAGATAAGTCTGATAAAAAAAAACGAGACACGGTGACGGTGAGAAAGGTTTGCAGTGTGGTGAAAACAGGAAAGGCTGTGTGATGAGTTTCCCTTATCAGTGTTTGGCTACGGCCATCCTGACTTCCTGCCCCGCTGGCCTCGCTGGCATCTGCCGGCTGACTCCTCTGCCCTCACCTTACACTCCGAACACACACACATACGCACAGAGCCACACGTGTGATCTCATGGAGCGCATTCATTGGCAGGTGCTGGCTCCCTTTCTCCCTCTATCACACATAGACACACACTCATGCATCATCTGAGGCGGGAGAGCCGCTTCCTTTCTGCGGCCCACCGGCTCGACACATCCTGCCTTTCCTTTCCAAGTGACTTTTCCTCAAGAGCTCCTCGGGCCCTTTCATCGTAAAGCTATCCGCGAGGCCCTCGACCGCTCCGTCTCGGTCTGTTTGAGTTGGATAGGTGCTCAGAAATGTGACAGGAAACACGAGCTAGAGCAGGAAAAACAGTTGGCATCCACTCAACCCTTTCTATGTGACATGTCTGAATATCATTTTCCATACACTTTTATCTCAATTTTGGTCGGATTTCATCACTGTTAGTCATGCCGTTCTTCAGAAATCTGACAGACGATCTAAAATCCCGTCTGTTTCTGCAGGTTTGCTACCAGAGAGAGAAGCGCTCTGCTTCTCTACAACGGCCGATTCAACGAAAAGCACGACTTCATCGCTGTGGAGATCGTCGACGAGCAGATTCAGCTCACCTTCTCCGGCGGTAAGGCCCTTCAAAAGTGTGTGTGTTACTTAGTGTGTCTGTGGTGAGCACTTGAAGCGATTGTCAATATCAGCCCCGTTGTGAGTACATTACCGCAGGTGTAAGTGCACTTTATCTGAACTGGCTTCCACAAAGAGCCTGCTAAATAACTCTTATCAACAGGCACTTTCTTTTGACAAGGGCGTGCGTGTGTGTTCTCAGCGCACGCATGCATCCAGATGTAGAGTTTGAACACGTTCATTTGTGTGTGTACAAGCATGTAGGCAATAGAGATGGGTGTGTTTTCACTGTTTTCAAAACAGCTGCTTCCTCGGAGAGGGACCTGCCAGACTGATTAATGATGGCACCGACACGGAAACCCCCCCCTACTTAATACACAGAAGCACACAAACCCGTGATCCCTGTAAGACTCAAAACTTTACCTTTTCACACAAATAATGCACGTTTTTAAAGCGTGCACGCCCGCGTACGTGCTCAAAAAAACGTGCATGCTCGCGCACATAATCGTTAATGTGCAATCGAACACACCCACACTCGTTATTAAAACTGGTAACTGTTGGATTGCAGATCAAACACATATTCTCCTTAGCGGTTACTGTTGTTCTCAGAGTGAGTCGACTTTCCCATGGTACCATACGGGGAGGAATCCAGTCCAATATGATTATGTTGGGTGAAGCCCGTTTGGGAGCCGAGCCAGGACCTTGTGCCCCACTTCAAATATGAAATATGGCTAAATGTTGACTGTGTGACTCATCAAATTAAATCATGACTCATGGTAATGAGAGAATTCGGGGGAAAAAGGCTTTGGTTTCCTCGCAGGTTTTTCTCTGACAGTGCTCTGTGCTATCTCTGTACGCAGTCATTTAGTAAATACGTGATTCGAATAGGATACACAATCACTTCCTTACGCAAACTTGGCTCTCTTTTTGTTTCTCACGTGCACTGCCAGAAAAACTACAACATCGCTTATTAACTCTCTCTCTCATACGCTCACACGCAAAGACGCACACACACACACACACACACACACACACATTACATGTCAGTGTTGCTATAGTGTTTACTGATTTCCAGAGCGGTGGATTCCTGCCCAGGCCGCTCCTGCCCTTGACAAACAGAATAAACCCCCCGTAAACCTGGTGCCATTGTGCTCTACAATCTTCACACTGAGAGCCATTGATACTGCAGAGTAATACTGGCTTTCCCAACACTTGATTTATGATCATTGTGTGTGTGTGTTTAGCCGTGTGCATGGGTCTGTGTATGTCGAGTCAGGCCAAAGAGTTTGACTCTGATGCTAACTTATCAGTCGGTGGCATACGTTAACAGATGCAGATATCCCTGTTTGCTTTCTGCCTCTTTTTAGTTGCATTAAAGCGATAATATTTATCTCTTTAAAGCCATTAAAATACAATAATCCTCAAATAAATGAAAAGATTAATTCATAAAAGAATGAAACGCACTTATTAGTTTAGCTGCTACTCTCTTACACAGTCTAGTATGATCAGGAGCTAATGTTAGCTAACATTAGCAAGTGTGCAGACTTTGTGACTCGTCTTTACTTGTGCTAGTTTTGCAACATATTAAAACACATCACAGTAAACATTGCAATTGCCATACCCTAAAAGTGAAATGAATAATTTTAAGGTGCCACAGAGTTTGCCTTTCATTTAAATTATCAATAGTCACTGGAATATGTTAAATGATTATTTAACTTTTGAAAGACCATAAAAGAATATAATGGTTAATCCAATATACTCACAAGTTTAGCTGCTACTAGCTTACTCAGTCTAGTATGACCAGGAGCTAACGTTGGCTAATGTTAGCTCTCATTAGCAAACTTTAGATTGATTTTGAGTCAGTTTGCTGTCTTTACGACTCTTCTCTGCCTATGCTAGCTTAGCAGCATAGTAAAACATTAGCTAACGTTAGCAAACTTCTGATGGATGTTGAGTCAGTTTGCTGACTTCATGACTTGATTTTAACTCGTGCTAGTACTGCAACATATCATCAGCTAAACATTGCAGTGGATGTATCCAGAAAAGTTTAAATATTTAATGCATTCAACACTAAATAAATTAAATATTGTCATTTGGAATTCATAAGTCAAGTCATTAAAAGACAGCTGCGCTCCCTTATTTCCTCTCCTCTCTGCATTCCTATTGTCCAACCTCCAACTCACCGCTCTCTTCCTTTTGCTCCCCTTCTTCCCTCTTCATCCAGGTGAGACAAAGACCACAGTGTCTCCCTACGTCCCAGGAGGGGTCAGCGACGGCCAGTGGCACTCTGTCCAGCTCCATTACTACAACAAGGTAAGAAACTGAAGCGCCTAACCAGCAGCTGCGCTTCCCTATCTGGTAGACTTTTTAAAATGTCCTTTTCCCCCTCTTGAAAACGTCAGCTGGGTATCAAACATGAGATACTGACCCTTCCGAGTGTACTGGAGAGTTTGAAATGGCGAATATTTCATTTTTTCCCTATAAAGTACAAATTCCGGTGAGCGTTGAGAGTTGACATTCTCAGGAATTTTATATTGTGGGAGTAAAGTGTGCAAAAATATGGCTTTCTCTGAGGCTACCAAGGCCACCGACCTTGACGGCTGATTCTGGCGATTATCTAAACGGTGCAAGTTTGTTTAGTGACGTTAGCCTTTGACTCTGAATTATGGAGTAGCTTTTCTTGCCGGCTTCAAGGGTCAAAAGTTCAACAACTGTATTTTCCCACCAGATAGACGTGGTGTTCAAGGCTGGAATGTCTTTATGTAATAGCCTTTGGATACTTTCATAATGATGCAATCTAAATTTAATCATCACTGACAAAAGGATTTCTCCTCTCAGTTTGTCTCACTCAGTGTTTAAAAGTCGTTTTCCGAGACGTTCCCACGACGGTCTTCTTGCTTCTTCGCTCCGTCCGATCTCAGAAAAGACACAGCGATCATTTCACGGAGTAGCTCATGTATCCACTTCAGTTGTTATATTATATCAGAAGGGCTTACACTGCAGTCAATTGCTGGTGTTAATTTCTAACAAACTTCCGCAGCCTGCGGGCATTGTTCTTATAACATTAAACCAGAAAGGAAATAAGATAACACGGGCCTTGTGAACACGTAGATCCCACCGTTTGTGTCTTGTTGTTTCCCGTATCGTGTGTCAGAACTCAAAATCACAAGTTTGACGGCTGCGATGGGGAATTTCTTATATTGACTAAATTGAATCAATCTGTTCAGTGGTTTACTGGAATTGCTAATTGGACAGTAATCCATCTCTTATCTGGTTTAAGAGATGGTTATTACACATTTAAAGTTGAAGCAGTGATTCGTTTTCCAGAAATTCTTATCTGAAGCAGATCAACTGAAGCCTTGTGGACATGTCATACAGCATATACTAGCCTTATTTCCTAACATTTACAAGGTAACATGCTAACTGGTTTGCATGTGCTATGCTATGTTCTGACAGAAGGCATCAATCCACGTTTTCTTGCACTCTTTTCGTCCCTATCTCTTTCCTTCTCCTCCTTCATGTAGCCGACGCCGACAGCATCGCCGGCCCGTCCCAAGACTCCCAGCGTCGTGTTACCGTAAAGCAGCGCTTCTGTTCTGCAGCTTGTTTAAGACAGTGACATGCTCCGCGGCCCAGTGCTAGCCCTACAGTGCACACCATCTCACATTTCACAGGTTGTTCGCCCTTTTCTTATGTCCATCAGTGTACTCGGTAGCCTTGACAGTCAAGTATTCATCAAAGGTGATGAATCGGGCTACCATAATGTGAGCTGCAGGGCCATATCTATATCCATTGTTTAAGGTGTACTTTGGCTGCGTGCCTCTTCAGCACCACTGCCTTTATGATGCTAGAGACAATACTTTATACCTTGTAGTGCTTTGTTAACATGCTTGCAAGCCTCCTAGCTGCTACAGGTATTGTTTGCAGGAACCAGTCTGTTGGCGCTGAGGACTTCTTTTTTTTTTGTTTGTCCGTCGAGTTGTCTAGTGTTTGTACGGATGTCTCCATGGAAACAAAAAGATTAATTTCCCCCTCGAACAGTTTACTTTTCTTCTTTTATTTAGCTTTACTGATCCTATAGGCTTCCTCTTTGCTGCTGTAACATGCAGATACAAGTAGTATGTGCACTAACATCTATTACTGTATGTAAAGCAGGGGATGTGTGCATCAGTCTTAATACAGACCAGTGATTTGCAAAGCAGGTGACACATTCCGTTGAATTAGCCCGAGGCCAACTGTGGCGCTGACACAGGGTCATCTCTTCTTCATGTGTTGAATGATCAGAACTCAGATTGACTGATGGTAATTTAATCCCCCATCAGTTGCTGGAGGGATTAGGAGAAATGTATACGGCAGAAAGCAGTAATGTTCTCACAATAGATTAGACGTGTTGACATGTGAATGCGTGGAGGTGAGCGAAGGCACATGTCTGCCGTGCATGAAAGAGAACTGGCTTTTAGATTCCGTAGGTAGCGTTGCTCGCGTAGCCTGGAGAGACTAGAGGGAAGATCAGAGCCCAACACTGAATCTGTGATGTAATCCAGATTCATGTCACACACATGCTTACACTCACACACATGATTAATGCTCCCTGCCCGTGCATATGTTATCTTTCTGGGAGCCTTTCATTGGTTTCATGAATCTATAGATTAGGGGAAGATGGCTGCCAATGATTGATATATTGGTTTGAGAAACTCATGAAAACTCTGCTTTTAATAATTCTAATACCATTCCAAGAATGTGAAAACGTAGTGTATGCATTGGAGTAGGATTTGACCGCAAATATGGAACAAATCACATCCTGTACTTTATTTTTTGTTATAGTGGACGATCCCATATTATACTTAAGTGTTTACTAAATTGAGATTTATGCATCGTTCAATTAAAACAGGTTTCACTGTACAAATAACTTCATATGTAGAGATTTAATACATAATATTTACACCCAGTAATGGCAAGGTGCAAATGTTGCATCGCTGAAGTGTTTACTGACAAAGCTTATGTTATGACAAGAGTAAAAGCTGTCAAAATTCTGTTTAATAAAGAGGAAAACTAGTGAGATTTTAGGTTGTATTTCACAGAAATAACACAATATACCTAAAACATGACACGCTAATAACATTAGCGTTAATCAGATTGAGCCTAGCTATAGAGGAAGTGACTGGTAGGTGGTGATTTTTGCATCTCTAAATAAGATGTAAAGGTTTAAAGTAAAAAGCGAAGTATTTCTTACCTAAAGATTTGTTATAACTAAATATTTACACTGAAAAATGAACTTAGTGTAAATGTTGCATAGCTAACTGAACTAGCTAACTGTCAAAACTAACGTTAGCTTGCTAATACATGACTAGTTTAGTCTGAAGAGTAAGCAAGGTGGAATGGCCAACACATCTGACATGAAACTTGATTCAAATGCTATTTAATAGTCATGTTGACCTAAAGTAGTAAGATTTGAAGTTGCATTTTGTAAAAACATCACAATATAGTGTAAATTACCAAACATTATACCACTAGCGTTAGCCAAAATGATCAGATAGCGTCAGTCAGGTGAGCATGATAATTTCCCTCTCATTCTTCTAACTGCATGAATATTGTTAACTTTGAAAGTTATATTATAAGTTACACTCTCTTTGTATGCACATCCAAATATAAAAAGGAGATGTTATATCTTTTAGCCCCCTACAGCTGTTTCTCTTGGCAGCGCTGTTGCCACTTTTGATGCTTACACTTGTTTCAGACTGATGGTTCTACAGATGATAACAAGGCAACCAATTTATATATATATCCCTACGTAAGACAATTTTGGTGCATTTACTAAATCACTAGTTTAAAACTAGCTGGTCCTTACTAACTTAGGAAGGAGTTAACACACAAACTTAGTAAGATTCACAAAGAGTCGGCCCAACCCGTTCCAGAGTTGTTCCTACGCACGGGCCCCTTGGTTGTTTTTTAACGGTCCTAACGGCACGCTCGCACAATACGCACATGCGCGCACAGACGGTGATTTATTGGGTCAAACGATGAGGCGGTTGAAGGTGCCCCCTTTTAAAGCCACCGTCGCTCTCTTCAGAAGAACCAGGGTGCTTGTGCTTAAAAAAAAACAGAGGTGAAAGGTCGTGAGGGTTGGCATGACAACAGACATGGACTTGCCATTGTTGCAATGATCTGGGTCGGTTGGAAAGCCGTGTGTGCGTGTGTTTGCATCCGTGGGGGGCAGACAAATAAGAGAGCTTCTCCGGGTGTGCGTGTCTATGTGTGTGTGTGTGTTTTTGAATTTGTGCATATGTCCGTACTGCTATTAGAGATGTTACACAATAGAAGTGGAAGGATAAAGACATGTTTGAAATTCCACAGCGCAGAGTCTCAAGGACAGTTGTGTGTGTGTGTGTCAGCAAGGGAACCCTAAACAGGAAACACACACGCACACAGATAAATGGTGGAGATGTGCAGCGGGAGGTTTAGTCTCAGGTTTGGATGTATGCTAAGGACAGGAAATGATGTCTCTTGTCGCAGGAAATGATGTTATTTAGCTGGACACTGGGCAGGATGTCAACTGTATCATGAGTTTTATCTTCCGGGCCACCTGCGTGGATTACATCAGGGTACAATAGCTGTGAATAGACAAGGAATGCCTGATTTATTTTATTTCCATTGAATTTTATTATAACCACAACCTCGGTCGTGCTGCAAAAAAACGATTTTTTGATAGAGGTTTTGCCTTGAAAGAAAAATTTTAACATTCTAGCTTTCAAATGAGCAGCACCTCCCTCCAGTGATCCAGAAAGCTGAAATAAACGGACCTTGAGCTATAACTGTTTTGTCACATGAATGAGAAATTCTAAATCACATCATGTTCTCCATTTTCAGCATCTAGCACACACTGTAATCCAGACGCGTCCACGGTAATTATATGCACGACAAACTCTTCCTATTTGTCGTAATTTAACGATGTCCGTAAGCGCTAACCCCAAAATCCATCGCGGTCGTATGTCATTTTTAGTTTTTCCTCGCGGGTTTAAAGCTATCATTACCGGATGGGAATCTCAGTGGTGACTTTCACTCGCTCAGTGGTGACAAAAATACGACTTCTCGGTCAGTATGAGTTCACACTGGAA
The DNA here is from genome assembly GCA_039737535.1 of Lagodon rhomboides. NCBI lineage: Eukaryota > Metazoa > Chordata > Actinopteri > Spariformes > Sparidae > Lagodon > Lagodon rhomboides. Next base: position 16,010,663 of record CM077805.1, on the reverse strand, counting down.
ACACGAAACCAAAATGTCTCTCCAGCTATCTTTAAACGTGAATAAAAAATGAAGGAAAAAAAAATCCCTCAAGAGTGAAACACCAATTAACTGACAACCACAAGTAGGAATAAACTATAATTAGGTTCCATGTGATCCGTCCGCATAGTGCCAGAGCCGGTGGAGCAGAGCGCGGCTGCAGATGCGACATGCCTGTGTGTTTGCAGCATGTTTGCAATGCTGAATGAAGGCTCGATGCTAGACATGTTAATAGTGTTACACTGGCTAATACGGGCTACGATGATTACACCTAGGGTGTGTGAATGGTGTTCCCAGACAGGCTTAGCCGGCTCTTAACGTCAGCGAGTACCAAAAGTTCACTCTTTCTGCATCTGCCGTCCCTCCCTCCCTCCCTCGCTCGCTCTCTCGCTCTCACTCTGGTGCTGTTTACATGGCGGGACTTTAATCATCGGAGCACAAGTGCAAATTACTTCACGACATAGCTAGAAGTGCTTTTGAATATACTGTGTGTGTATTTTTGGATTCCACCTCTGCTGATGTGAACCACTTGATGTAACTCAAGCACTCAGCTGTGTTTAGATCTGCTGGATTAAGTGGATTAAGTCGCTGCAGTATTTTCACTCATTTTGCATCGGCGATAGTATAAGAAACCTGACTTCGACACCAAAATGCCATTACATGTCCCTTCTGTCTCGGCCTCAGCGATTAATCTAGACAAAGTTTTGAAGGATTTCCAACACCTTTAGACTGAAAAAGTGATATAGATAGATACGTAGTGAGGTATCCTATTTTTAAAGTTGCTATGTTCGATATTTTTCAACTATATTATATCATAGTATATGATTTAGTTCACTCTTACCCCTGTCACCAGTGTTGTTGTCTGTTCTTAGCTGACAGATTCGCTTTTCACTAGCTGCCCAACACAGTTAGCGACTAACTGGTGAACAAAGTTAAGCATCTGGAGTTGGTAGAGACCAAAAACGGAGCTAAAAGAATCAGAATATAAGACTTAATATTAGAAACACAACTGCAAATGAATGAATGTTGTGCTGTGCCTGCTCAATGTGTGAATAAGCTACCGTTGGCTAACACATTAGCTATACTGACTTAAATGTCACTTTGTTGTGTTTATAGCTTTTTTCTGGGGCTACCAAGTGGCCCAAACAATCAGTTGCATGGGCGGGACATGTGTTGGTAAGTTGTAAGTAACTGAGGAAATATACAATATCAAAATCATATTTATTTCATTTGTTTCAAATTTAGCAGCAGGTACAGTAACAGGTAAAGAGTTTCTGGTGTGTAACGTTCAATGTCATGAACGCGTCGGAAAAAAGAGAACGGGTTGTGCTGTGATGACTTTTTAAATAGCTTTCATTCTCTTTCAAAGTCAAAGAACTGCATGAATGGAGACAGAAGGGAAAGTATTTGCGTGTCCAGTAAGATGGAATCGAAACCAAAATAATCAAAGACATTGTCACTCTTGACAAATGTTACAAACGCAGCTTTTCTCGCCTGTCTTTTTCAGGGGAGATTCCCCCGAACAGTTATCTGTGCTACAATATAAATAGCTGCTACACTCCTCTTAGCATTTTCCGTCTGGCTCTTTGTTGATGTTTCCGGGTTTATTGGGTTTCCAGGATGAGATGATATACAGTCAAACACACACACACACACACACACAGACACAGCAGACAGTGGATAATTGCCCTTTAAATAAATCCACTTCTTGTAAGTGGTTTGGGAGCTATCATCCATCTCCCTGTGATGTAGTTTTATTGCTAATAGACGAGGCCACATGTTGCTTCTCTTGGTGGCCGTAATGACTTTGAAGGATGCCTTATTAGGTGGTGGACTGTGTCATGGCAACAGAAACACACACACACACACACACACACACACTTGGTCAGCTGTGATTCGGGATGAACAATGTGCCCTATGTGTTTGTTATGATGAGGAACCGAGACATCTTGTGATTCTGCGCAGGTTTGTGTTTTTCTCTCTAAGTGCTTTGTAAAAAGGTTAAGTGGGTATTTTTTGAGGTGAAGCCCCAGACTCCGCATTCCCCGGCAGGGTGTGTTTTCAAAGGAAGAGGCCATGTTATTCTTTGTCCTTCTTGACGCAGGTTTCCCCAGACCTTAAACGATTAAGGTTATCATCACACATAAACACACACGTTGCAGTTCAATCCCATGGGCCAGTCTTTTACTAATTATAATGCGTCAAACAGCGTCTGTGGCTATTTAAACAAAACAGATGCGCTCCACATCAGACGAGACATATTTGTACATTTAGGTCGCGTTCCTCCTCCAAAAGGAATATTCCCCGTGTTCTTCCTGCTGTAAATTCCACCTGCTCTGAGCGCAGCGTAGTATTTCACAGTGTGATATAAATCTGCCAGAGACATCTTTGTGTCAAGGCGGCAGTGCGTGAGTTGTGGCCTATTGTGTGAGCTTGTGGGAGAGTTGCTTTTGAAGCGGGCACAAAGGGAATTATGTTTTGCTGTGGGTGCCGTTATTGTCTGCAAATTGGCTGCTGGCTGATCCCGACCGCGGGCGCTTCGGTATGCAGTGCGTGTGCAATATATGCATTTCACGTGTTTTTGAAGTGTGATTGATGTAAAAAACGTCCCCCAGACTCACATACACACACACACACACACTGATAGTGACGTGGCTTGGTTGTGGGCTGCAGCTCTAACGCGGTGTGTCTCTCTCTCACGGTGTCTCTCTCCCAGGAAGGGGGGAGTCTGATGGACTCCAGTGGGGCTCTGCGCCTCCCGCTCTATACTGCCTGGCTGGAGCTCAATCAGAAGGAGGTAACCTCTGACCTCTAGCCTAGTCCCCACTGGTGGCTTTTTTTTTTCCCCCCTGGGCCTATTTTAGTCCCTGCTCTGCTTCTAGTACAGTCTACTGGACTAACTCTACTGTACATGCTGACCTCAGATATGCAGAGGTAACATGACCTCAGTAATGGCTGTCGTAGATTTTTGTGGGTTTTCTGGTTTTGGTTTGGCTGTAGAAGGTGTGTGGATTTGATAGTCGGTAGTGCGATGTAACCTGTCTTTTTTCTTTTTTGTCCCTCCTCCTTGGCGAAACAAAATACCCAGACCCATTCGTCAAATCATTACTCATTAGCACTACTAGTGGTTAAAAACACCAAAGGGTACCTTTAATAGATACAAAACCCGGAGTTCGCCTTCATCTTTTTCTGCTTCAGCCTTACGTTGCATGTTCATGTGCTCTCACATTCTCCCTTTAAAGCATTTAGCACAGACAGTGGCATGAAATACAAGAAAGACAGGTTAGAAAGAAAGAAAAGAAAGACATTTTAAATTACACAATGAGGTATTAAAGTAAGGGCAATATGCGTCTGTCACACTTACGATCTCCTGGTTGAAGAACTGTGATTGAGGATTTGCTCCATTGCATCACCGCTGCATCTTTCTTACTCCTATTCAACAGTTTTGCATGTGCACATGTGTTTGTCTTATCCATGCATCACTGTCCAACTATGTGTCGCACAAGCAGAACTGACACACTAACAGCCTTCTTTCTCACCTGTCATCTCTCACTGGCTTCCTCCACTGAGGTTTGTTCAGGTGAGATAAACTTATCAGAGCTTTGGCAGGCAGGCAGGCAGACAGGTAGGCAGGCAGACAGGTAGGTCGGCTCCCCGTGAGCACTGATTGTGCTTTCCTTGGCGGCAGCGTTCCAGGCCGAACACGATTCTGTCAGGGAGGATTATCGACGCTCAGAAGTTGTTGTAGATGGCTCCTGTAATGAGCAAGGACAGCGAGTATCTCTTGGCTCACACGCTTCTGTTTAGACTGTTATTCCAGTCTGGATTATATCCTTGATCTCTTCTTTTGTTACACTAAGATCCCTACAAGTCTAGTTGGTTTTAATTAGAGATTTAGGTAAATAATGGCGAGATATCGTTTGAATAGAGCAAATGTCTACACCCAGTTTCAGGTTGGTGCACTTGTGGCTGTTGTAGACACCTTCCTCTACAACTTATTGTGTGTCGATGTTTGGGACGAGGTGTGGCAGGGTTAAAATGATCTTTAAGCTGATGTAGTCCGTTGAAGTAAATGTAAACAAAAAAAAGATTTGCAATGGTCTAAGCGAACGATGATGGACATTGGTGAGTAAAATCTTAAGGTTATTTGCGTGACTCTGGTTCTCTGAGAAGGATGAGTGAGCTGTTTTATTACGGAAACACCCCGTTGCATGTTCACAACAACACTCATTACAACATGCCAACACTGCGCTGGGATCCCCCACCTTTAAACATGGCTTACGCAACGTCATGTGTCATGCACTTACCTCTCCTGGCTTCGGTATGTCTCAAGGCTAACTAGCTAAACTGTCCTCCAGTTGGCGGGGGCTACCTGTCTGGGTCACCAGTCCAACAGCCTTCATGATAGGTGGTTTTTGACAGGTTTTGAAACATTTAAGTATTGTATTGCTTTTCTGCTTGCTAGCATACATTGGTTGAGCTACACCCAGCAAGCTAACAGCACCTAGCACCCAGGAATGGAGCTGTCCATTCCAGTCCGAGGACAGTTTAGCTAGCTAGCCTTGAGATAGAGCTAGATGATAGCCTCGTTTCCGAAGCCATACATCAAGTAGGGTCTCAGTGCAGATGTTATGACTGCCAGCCACTCAGTCTTAAAACACCCACATCGGTCGAACCTATATATGCTGACATTTGTGGGCGTGTTTGTCTCGATGAGTGAGTTTCCAGTCAGCAGATGTGTGCAGTATTGTGTCATCGAGGACTGAAGATGAATCTGATAAATCTGTCACTGCAGACCGCCTTCAAACACGACTGCCTAGCCCTCTACATCTCTCTCTCTCTCTCTTTTCTTTTCACCCTCGCTCGTTTTTACATTCCTTCCTCACTCCCCTGTGATGTGAGGGAGTGTGTGTGTGTGTCACTGGCAGGAGGAAATTTCACACACCTCACCTAGCATGACCTAAGCCTCTTATTAAAATTGAGAGAGGCAGACAGTGGAATTTTGGGGGGGAAGAGAAAAGATTGTGTAGAAATGAAGTTGAGATTAAACATCCATATTGTTTATTGCTGCTCCACAGTTCTGGCACTGATGCGTCTCCCTCCTCCTCCTCCTCTTGTGTCTGTCAGTCCCGACATCTTTCTCTCTTATCTTTTCCCACTTACGTATATATCTCTTATCTCTTATATGATCCCTATCAAGTTCAGCTTTATTGTCCCACTGCTCTAACTGCGAAACATTAGCATCACTCCTGGTGATCCTTAATTGGTTTATGCCCTCTATGAGTTTAGATAAAGTCTAGATGGCCACTTTACAGCAGCTGCCGCCTCGGAGATTAGATTGGTTAGACACGTCTTGTGCATTTAAAGATTTGTCGGAATTAAAATGGCTTTCCTGTCCTGCCAGGAATACTTTATTGCAACAGAAGGGACTGCTTTCTGTGTTAAAGCTACAACTCCTCAAGTTCCTTGTCGCTAGTTAGATGAGAGGATTGATACCACTCTCATGTCTGTGAGGTAAATATGAAGCTAGAGCCAAGAGATGTTTAGCTTAGCGTAGCATAATAACTGGAGGTAACACCAGACTTTTGGATTTTGGATGAGTTGAACATATGAGATATAACATGATTTTAAGCGAGCTTTAGACGTGATAATGGGCAGTTTTTATTACCTTTTGAATGAGCCAGGCTAGCCAAGTCCCTCTGCTTCGGTCTCTCTGCTAAGCTAAGCTAACAGGCTGCTCGTAGGGTCTGCACATTTTCATTTAATTTTGCACAGGAAAGGAAGTACGTGTATCTTATAACAAACAGAACAGAAAGGAAAAAGAGGTCATTTAAGAGCAGTAGTTCAAAACACAAAAACTTTATTCACAGTCCACATTATGCTAGCTAGCTAAAAAGTGGTTGCAAAATCACACCCCTGTTTGATTATCAGGCGTTTTTCTTTTAACTTTTAAAGCAAAACTGCAAGTTAAAACAGATTTCTCCACAAATCAAGACTAAACACATCCTAGGTACCAAATCTAGAAGAGGGGAGGAAGAGATTAATCATGCAGAATGAGTCAAAGGGACAAACGCTGCCTGTAAAATATGCTTTAACAAGCCGTTGAAACAACCTCAATTACAAGGTAGTGCCCCTGATGTCGGTACACAGGGCAGGTGGCCATGCTTGTCGACTTGTAAAAGGAATTTTCTCAAGCCGTTCCAAACGGGATACGGTTACATTTACCTCAGCTTCCGCGTCGGCCGCACATTTGTTTTGCTGCTTGAAAGCTACACGGCAACAATGGCCGCCGTCCATCTGTTACACTGATGGATGGAAGAGGTGTGATGGGACGATGAAGACGGCGGTAACGTATAGGCTTGAACACGGGACATCGTAGCCTTGTGTAAAGCCTCTGGGAACTGTGTGTGTGTGTGTGTGTGTGTGTGTGTGTGTGTGTGTGTGTGTGTTTGTGTTTGAATAATTCACACTTCTAGGTTTACATAGCCAGAGGGCAGGTGAGGTAATGTGGACATGACAGAGTCTGTTGCTGCCAGAGGGAAGGTGGGACACACTAGCCTGAGCATGACAGGGCCAAAAAATCAACTTTATACACACACACTCACCACACACACATCAAACAGAGATATTGGTTTTGGTTCGATGCCTGTCTTTATTTTGGCTCCAGTTTATTCTGAAACGCTAAAACTCTTCTGTGTTATTATAATTGAAACGTGTTTGTTTTTTTCTTGTGTTTACCTCAGTTTAACTTTGGGAAACACACACACACACACACACACACACACACAAAGGAGATCACATCCATTGTGACTTTCATCCAGTAGTCGGAGAAACAATGGTATTTCCTCAGGCGAGCCCAAATAAAATAAAAGAGTGTGTGTCCCTTTTCCTTTATTATCAAAATGAACCGCGTTGCCGTCTGCGCCCCCACTATAGCCGCTTCCTGCCTCACGCACACACACATGCGAGCTTGCCGCTCGCTCACTCAACACACACGCCTAAACACATTCTACAGACATCCTTCCCACAGTCCCCAAACACACGCACAACAACACTTAATCACCACCGGGTATTACCTCTATCCCACCCTCTCTACACACACACATATTTCCTGGTCATAAACTGCTCAGTCTGACAGTGTTTTCTGACTAAGTTGTCGAACCGTGTTTTTGCTTGTAACTCAATCTGTGGAGCATGGATCTTTATCCCGGCCGCAGGGTTGGTTGAGTTGTCATGTCAGCTCTGACAGGCGGACCAGTGGTAATAGAGGTGTGGAGTGTGTGTGTTGCTAGAAGGAACATGGGGTGTGTGTGTAGATCCAGAAAATAAGTGTGCATGTTTTAACAGCAAGTAGCAGTTTTTAGCTTATATTGGACTGTGTGTGTGTGTGTGTGTGTGTGTGGGTGCATTCGCGCTCCTCCATCCACTCGTGTCCTCTGCCCTCCTCGCGGCTCCTTTGTGGCGAGCTGCGGGGATCAAGTGCATTGCCATGGCTGCGGCAAGCGTATCGCCCCTGGAGACGACACCTTAGAGAGAGGGAATCTTCAACAGTCCCCGCGTCGGGCGGAGGGTAAATAAGAGACTCTCATGGGGCCCCTGAAAGCGGGGGGCCAAGAGCTCTTGAAAACCAGGGGTCAGAGAGAAGCCTGAAACCACATACAGTTCTACAGGCCATGGTCCCACAGCCAGCAGACACACTCAGCTAGGTGAACGCTAAGGTTCAATTTAGGGCAAGATTTAAAAGTCACTTCTGACAGAATTCATGAATATGGCGTTAAACGCCGCTTTATCGAAAAACTAAATTCAAAACAGGCTAAGAAACAAATTGTAAAAAAGTTTTTTTGTGCGTTTGCCAAATAACAGTTTTGACATAACATTGAACACCTCTATGTGTTATGCTGTAGAGATATCTGTTGCGGTTAGCATGCTAACCACCTAGCCACTAGCCAGCTTGTACCTCAAGGGTGAACACTTCGATATTGAACAACATCAACACTTTCCCGATGCTCCGAGGTCCCAGCTCCGGGCAGAGTCAACCAATACGACGCTAGCTGCACTGCTAACTGAGCTAACAAGCTACTGGCTGCTAGCTGCTAATATTCTGGCTCCTTTATGTTTAAACTGAACAGGTGGCCAGCTCTTACATATTGCTCTTTAAGAGTGGCTTTGTAAATGTTTGTCGACCATTGTTCACATCATCACACTTCAGAAATGTGGTTTTGATATTGTTTTTTGTCCCGTCTGTCCAGTCAGTGTTTGTTAAATGTGTGTGTAAGAACCGTGTGAGCCCGGAGCGGTCATGTACTAACAGCTGCAGTAATCCTCCTATATCCTCCACATAGTATCTACACATTTCACAGATACCCTGACTACATGTAGTTTGGTGCTTTCACGGTGGGAACATGCATGTGTATGTGTCAGTACGGACCGTCAGCACATGTAACAGCTGCACCCTCTGGGATTTTGGGGTTGCGGGTCCATTATGCGTACGGGTGTCTTCTCTTTCTCTCCCGTGTTTTGCTTCCTGTCTTTATCTCGCCCCCTCCTCGCCTGACTTAACTCAAAAGAGATGATAAGATTATGATCGTCCTAACTCCAGATTCCTGCGTAAGTGGAGTCACTGAGTGAGTCAGTTTATCTGCGAGACAAATTACCTTTTGTCGCCCCTCTCCTTCATACTTTCCCTCTTGTAATCGTTTCGCTACCGGTTTGAAAAATGTGTTTGTTCAACGTTTACACCCCTCACCCTGGGAAGAAAAGCAAAAAAAGCGCATTTCCAAAAACGTCTGCTTCATCGTAGTTCTCAGCAGCTCCCTGAGAGCAGTTGTTATGGGAGGAATGAAGCATTTTCTCTCATCTTTTTCAACTACACATCATCAAATCTTGCCACAGGCGAAATCAAATGAGTAGATATACACATTTTTGAAGCTTCACAGCAAAACAGCGTTGCAGCATTCTCCTAAAAAACTGAAGTAGGTGTGGACTTGTTTTAAGACGGGAAAGATAACGCGGGGAACAAGAAAACTTGGTCCAATTCCCAAACTGATTTGAAAAGACGTTGTTCACAACTATGTGGGGTCGAGCTTGTGCACCCACTTCAGACGGGTGTGCGCTAGTGCTTTTAGCTCAGCAGCTACAGCGAAGGATTCGGATTAAAAAAGGGTGTAAATAACGTCTTTTTCCAATCAAATTGGCTTCTCTGGGCCACTTTAGACTTGGATTTCATTGGATGAGCTGTATGAAGCCATTTTATGTTTTTCCTAGGTCATTTTTTTAACATTTTAAAACAAGTCCCCATCTACTTCAGCTGTTTAGGAGAATGTTGCAATGCTGTTTTGCTGTAAAGCTCCAGAAATGCTTTATGGAATACGAAACTTTGAAATGACGCGGGGGTGAACAGATAATGACAAAATGTTCTTTTTTAGGTGAACTTATCCTTTAAGAAGACCCTAACCCTTTTGCTTGATCATATTCTGAAGGCAATTTTTTCCTTTTAGTAGCACTTCTAATTAACCACAATATAATATACTTACATACTTGCATATGTCCACTCTCTGTGTTTTGTAGCTTCTGTTTTCTGCTGAATATGCACTTACAATAGAGGATGATGACTATTATTTCCTCCTCCTCTGCCCCCTTTCCCTTCTTCTGTGCTTCACCATTGTTGAGCTCCTTTGAACATGTTGATTGTTCATATTAGCGTCTTCATTGTTCTGCTGCTGCCGGCTGCATGGTGCCAACATTTTTCACACTGTCAGGCTGCGGTCTTCGCTACTTTTGGAACAGAACCAGAGCGCTCGGGAGCAGGACCCTTTATCACAGGCCGCCCACAGGGGACATTCATGCATATTTCACAGCAGGCTAATGCATTAAAGGTAATTATAATTATCAGGGATGTTTTTAATTAAACGGGCGTTTCTGCCACAGCCGCAGCAGACAGATTTCCCCGGCGCGCAGCGTTTCACCACAGGCTGCCGTCGTGTCAGGTCAGGAAGTAGAATCCACGTTACGTAACGACACATTAAATCATGGCGGTTGAAGATGTTACAGACTCAATCTTCATTCGATTCGATTTGATTTACGGCGCGGCAGCCAAGAGTGGGACGCCCCGACAAGAGTTTTGTGCCTCCGAAGGCGGATGTCTGCGGCTATCGCGGTGATGTCAGAAGGTGACGGTGGGAGGGTTTAACACAAGTAGGCACCTGTACTGTACGTACAGTGCAGAGGGGCGATTGGCTGGTTGCCAGCGACGGGGGCGTGGTTTCCTGCTATCATGATTGCTATACATGCTCCACGTACAAGGTGATTATAGGTTAGTGACACACAGAGGAACGCAAAACTAGGTGAGAGGGAAAACCAGCAGTTAGGGTTTCATTTTGAATACAGTAACCATAAAGTAACGTTAACGATGCAGAGGTTAGATAAGTGATCAGTTAGTCTGTGGAGAGAAAATAAATTGTTTAACACTTTAAAGATACACTATGTGAGATTTAAGATGTAACAATTTCTGTAAGTCATTTTAAAGGTCAGGTTTTAGAGTATAGAGATAATATGTAACGTTTTTCCACCTGGCGCCTACATTACCCACAATGCAACTTAGCCACTGAGTGACATCACTGGAGCCAACATATCAGATTTCAAGCATCTTCCTCTGGAGCCACAAAAGACTTTATACCACTTCTTTTTTTTTTTTTCTACATATGCAGTTGTACTCACCAAGACCTGTAAACACACTTTAATATGTAAAAATTGGTGAAGTTGCCCTTTAAGGATACACACACTGAGTTATAGTTATTGACACTGAACGTAGGCAGAACTGTCGAATCGCCATCCTCCTAGAGATGCTTTTGTGCTGTGATTGAATAAAAAAAATAAAGGACGGTCCAGATGGGATTGGAAGTGAAAGAGAAAGAAAGCAGCGGTGGCGTCAGAGGCCGTTCGTCTCTGTGGAAAAGAGTGAAAGTGTTTTTCAGTGGAATCAGTTTGAAAACAGGGCACGGTGAAGGGAGTGGCAGCGACAAAACTCCCCCTGGGGCTGGAAAATATGCCCGGACCGGAGCCCACCTGAGCCAAAATAGAAGACAGTGCGCCCCTGTGTTGCTCATTTTCTACCCGTCTGCCAGTTTCCCTTTTGTCTGTCTCTTTCAGGCTCTTATTTCTGTTCGGTCCACCTCCCTATTTTTGTCCGTCGCTCATTCTTTTCTATTTGTCGCCCTCCTTTTCTTTTTTTTTTCCCTTTTCCTTTGTTTGCCGTGTTTCTGCCCCACCAGTATCTCATTACAGTAATCCTATTTATGAAGCAGACAAACACATGCCTACACATTGTGTTTCTATGCGTGCCTCTCGTTTTTTCTTTCTCCATCTCTTCCGTTTCTTTCATCAGCGTTTTCCCTCTAATTCATCTGGTAGAAGGCAGTAAACAAAATCTCTCTGGCGTGGGCTGTCGTGAACAAAATACTCATGAATTCAGGAAATCGATTCATAACTCCGTTTTGTGTTGGCGCGCTACCGCGGGGGTTTGAAAGGTCTCTCTCGCTATCGCTCAAACTGTCAGCCTCTTAACAGCCCGGGTGCCTCGTGTAAACACTGCGCTGCGATCAGATCTGGGATCTGTAGTCCCATTGTCGTGTGTTGTTGTAGTTATGAGATTCACCATTCTCCAGGGAGAGAAAGCAGAGAGGGATAACCTGTCATTTGGATCTATTGTAAGCCACTCGCAGCCAGAAAATGAAATGCAGGCTCTGTCATTTTACTGTAAATGTGTTTGTCATATTACCTTTATTGGCCTTGACTGTGTCGTTTTATTCGTCAATGTCTCAAAATGCTTCATATCTTTAGCAGCGTCCTGTCTTGTACTTTTATTTGTATGTCAGTAAGACAAAAGGGGGTTTTATTTAATTGGTGGAGGCATTTATTTTTGTGAACTCCTCAAATTCCCTCTGCTTCCTGTTCCAAGGCCACTATTGTTTATGAAACGCTCCGCTGAACTTCGGTCTCAGGTTAGATATTACCACAAGAAACCAAAGGGATTTGGTGGCCTGATATTCTAAGCTGATCCACATTTTCTCAGATCAACATTTGTCGGCCACGGGCCTTGATGGAGGAATTAGCCTACTTTGTAATCATTAGGTGCGAGGGAACGCACAATGGGCTTTTTGTCACCTTAAGCCACGACGGGCCTGTGTGCTTCCACTCCAAGGCGGCTAAAGTCAGCTAGACATTGTTTGCGTAGAGCTGATCAAGCACCAAAGCTGCGTCCCAGCCAATTTTCTCACATTGAATAGAAAAGAAATTAAGGGACAAATCAACCATTAAATGTTTTAACTAAATTCAGTCAGTTGAGGTTATTTACATAACAATACACCGTAAAAGAACATAATATTGGAAATCTGGCAAGAGCAGTGTTCCCAGTCTTTTTCGTCAGACATCCTCCCCACGAACTCAAGTGGGCCGACAGGAGCACACTACCCCTTAATGTTACATGTGTTCACTTGAGCTTAGTTTGAACTGGACATTATTTAACTAATAATGACAGATATATTAGCGATAACAATATTTTGTTAGTTAGTTTTGTTCATGAAATTGAACTTTAAGGTTTCTTTTATTTGTAGCTTTAGCTTTTAGCTTTCTATTTAAACAGTTTGTTCTTTACTTTTAGCTATTTCAACCATTAACCAGTACTTGTAGCTAACTTTTTCAACTGTTTATCCATTGTTTAGCAATATTTAAGCTAACTATTCCTATTTATTCATGACTTTAGCTTATAGCTAACTTCCTTATTTTTAGCTAGCTATTTCTGTTTATCCATGACTTTTAGCTCATAGCTAACGTTCTTATTTTTAGCCAGCTATTTCCATTTATCCACAACTTTTCGCTAGCCAAACCATAATCAATTCCTTTCAGCTATTTCAGCCATTTATCCATCAGTGTTAGCTAGCTATTTTAACTGTCAATTTACTTTTAGCTAAATGTATAGTGTAACCATTTATCAATTAGCCCTACCTCTAGCTGGCTATACAAGCTGTTCATTACACTTAGATATCTGTAAAAGTGTTAATTATCCATCACCCTTACCTTTTCATTTGAGCTGTTTATCCATTATCTTTATCTCACTGTTTGTCTTGACTTCTCTGCCCACTTGCTGACTATTTTTCACACCTAAATGTTCCCAAACTGTCTCGTTCGGGTGACACAGCTGACTCATCGTGTCGACGTTTAATAAACTGGACGCATTTTTTCTTTCAGCCGAACATCGGGCGTCTCGGCATCCCTCACGGACCCTCTGGCGAGAAGGTGGCTGTGGTCGCCGTGGACGACTGTGACATCTCCATGGCGATTCGCTTCGGGAAGCAGATCGGCAACTACTCCTGCGCCGCCCAGGGCACCCAGACCGGACAGAAGAAGTAAGCTGGTGTCTTTCTATTTACCTCTCTTAAGGTCGTCACATTTGTTATCTCCGGTTCAACACGAACTAGTCAGATTTATAGTTAAATATGTTCTGCCTCGGGGTCTACGTCAAATTGCCTTCATTACAACAGCTTACACTGCTCTCATCCCGCCATCCTCTCGCTCCTTTTGTCTCTTAATCTCTGAGTTCATCTTTGCGTCCTCTCTGCTGTCAGACGCGGCCTTAGAGACAGCAAAAACCTTGCCTCAACACAAGCTTAATCCGATTTATTCTGTGTTTACCGCACGCTAATTAGTTTTTTATTTTTATAGTGTGAGAGTTTTTTTTTTCTTGAGAGCATGTTAGCATGCTGAAACACATTTAGTGTGCAGAGGGTGGGGACAGACGGAGAGAAAGCTTCAAAGAGGAGTTAATGAGGTTACATTCTTTCGGGAAACTTGCCGCACAGGTCACAGAAGCTGAGAGGCGTTCAGAGGATACTGTACTTCAGCTGCGTCAAGCTAGAATACACAAATATACATCACACCTGCTTGTAGTGCAGTGCAAACAAGCAACCGATTTCAGTTAATCCAGTTTTAATTACTGACAAAGGTAGTGTATTGGATGGCAAGTTTTTTGAATTAAAGTTTTCGGAAATAATTCAAAAATGACCTACGAGTTGGTTTCGACAAGCGAACTTTAGAGGGAGTGTAAAACCCTAAAGTCTCATGAAAGCAGAAACAGTCAGTCAGGTTTAAAGAGCGGCGCGTCTTTTTCCTAATCGTGCTCAGTCCCCTACAAAGGCGTATTTTTAAGAGCTTTTGTTGTGTCCATTCATTCATATTCCTTCGTACATTTTACATCACGTTACAGCTTACTTACATATGGTTGATAAAAGACAGATAAATGTCTAATACATGTGAATTGCTACACTACAGACTAAGTTCAAGTATAAATCTTTTGTGTGTGCAGCATTGCATTACATTAAATCTCTTAAAGCCCTCTGGCGTTTGATGTCGAGCGTAAGCAGCTTCCTACACGACCTAGTACGTGGAACCTGACTCGGTCATGGTGATGGTAGCAGCTGGCCTTGTGACGGCTTAAAACTTTGGACGCAATAACCTTTTTTTTTTTGTCAACCACACTGAAGGGCTGATGTTTCACCTCAGTCGCCCTTTCTGGTGTGAACTCGGGACATCGACAGAGGGGTTGCTAATTTGCTTGTTACACATTTCCAAACAAAAAAGAACAAAAATGAAGATTAAAATATGACTTTATTCATTGTAAGAGTGGGTTCAGTGTGCGTTTGTGTCCACATCTGACTGTGGTTGTTTGCATCAACATATATTTAAGTACAGGGTAGCAGATTCGGATTTTGCTCTGATCTCTGTTCTATCCGTGTCCTCCGCAGGTCACTGGACTTGACAGGGCCGTTGTTGCTCGGCGGAGTTCCCAACCTACCCGAGGACTTCCCGGTCAGAAACAGAGACTTTGTGGGCTGCATGAGAAACCTCCGGATCGACAGCCAACCCATCGACATGGCCAGCTTCATCGCCAACAACGGCACCGCAGAAGGTTAGACGTGCTTCATAGTCAAACCAATGCTATGATTCCACATCATTTCTGGGTTATCTACTAACTTTACAGGACATCCGTGGGGATGAAAGAGCCAATTCAATGCAACAGTATTCAATAGTAGAAGTTCTCTCTCTCTTTAAAAGCAAACCATGACCAGTTCTACGCGCTACTAAAGTTAGCATTTTTAAAGCTGAGACACATAAACAGTTACGTACAATGCACCTGCAGATATGAATCATTTTTTCATGCGTTTGACGTCCAGGTTGTCCTGCAAAGAAGAACTTTTGCACAAAGGTAGCGTGTCAGAACGGAGGAGTGTGTGTCAGCAAGTGGAACACCTACAGCTGCGACTGCCCGACAGGTTTCGGAGGCAAGAACTGTGAGCAAGGTAAGAAGTGTGTGCACGACCGACACCTCTAGCTGTTACAAAGATAAGAGTCCAAAAAGTGTATTTAAGTGCATCCATTTCTATAGAGGTGTGTCTCCGAATGTGCCTGTATCTACATGCCCCTGTGCACACACACGTGTTTGTGTGTGCATCTTGAGGATTTCCAGGAAGTAGTTTGGGAGATCAAACGGGATAAGAGACACCTCCCCTGATTTAGTCTGACTCATGCAGGAGTCACAATGAGAAGTCAGGGTGAAGCCTTTGCTCGCTCGCTGTACAGGCGCTGAACATGGCCTCAGGTTTGGAGATTTAGGAGAGGAACACGCCGTGACTCACTCGTCAGAATCCAGACTCAAAGGATGAAACAAAAGACGCACACTTGGCACATCAATGTCCTCTTTGTGTTTCTGTTGTCACCAGCAGAAGTGTGAAGCACAGCTCATGTCACCAGAGTGCAGACCTATATACAGTACATATAGATTTATGGATAAACAGAGGGAGTGTAAGTTCAAGTGCTTCCCTGTTAACCGCAGAAACATAAAAGCATCACGACTCGCCAGCAGTGTTGTTATTTACACTCCAAAACCCGTCTCGGGTTCTTCTGCAGTAAGGAGAGAACTTTGATTTCCTCCTTCAGGGCGAGCTTCCAAACAATGTGCGAAGGTGTGAATTCCTCTCCTTACCCCGTCGTCTATGAGGTAGCCGCCCAACCAGTGCCAGGCCCCAGTATCCCGTATCTGAACTGGGCCGGGATCACAGCAGGCCGGGAAGAGGCTTTTGGCTGCTCAGCTGCTTGTTGACACATTTGGTTTGAGGCTTCACACACCGAGCTGCCACACGAGAAACCAGAGACGTGTTATCGTTTATTTTACACTGCCAAAGACATCCAGACAGGACTGACAAAAAACGACCGAAATCCACTGGAAGTCACCGACCCGGTCAGACAGTTTTTTACTTCTAATTCTGTCAGATCAGGTTTCAATCCTACAGACAGTTTATTAAAGACGAGGAATGACTTCTGTCCCGCTAACTTAAAGCAGATTACAGTCAGGCTAAATAATGAGCATGTCATATATTGGAAAAGACTTTGACGTATCATGGGTGGTATTAGCTTGTTATGACAAGTAGAAGTCAAGTTGTAATCCCTTGACTGGTGTCAAACAGACTGTTGCAGTAATTAAGGATTATTAAAGACAACATACCTGTTTCATAAGTTCAAATATTTGAGGTGTGTTCACAAAAAAAGTGATAAAGTCATTCAGGTTGAGATACAGTACGAAGAGACTCAGATTGAGTTCTAGTTGGACTTGGCTGCAGACCTGGTCAAAGATCTGCTGTCCGCAAAATGTGGCCTTAACAAAGCTGTTAAACCGCTATGATACGGCAGAATTCACTGGGTTGAACACAGCTCAAGAGATTTTTGCTCAATCTTTTAATGAAAACGTGAAAAAGATCTGAGGTTTAGAATAGCTAAATAGAATACATTTGGCCTGTTTTAACTTTGACGTTTTACAGTGAACTATTTCTTCAACTGTCTGGCGTAATGCCATGACGCTTTCCCTTATTTCTGACATCATCCACAGCAGTACTTTGTGTTTAGCACTGATTAGCAAATGTAGCTAACCAAAGACGGACTACGGGAGAACTTAGGCACAGAATATGATTGATTCTTCCACCCCGTAGTCACCCAAGTAAATACTGCACCTATTTTTCACAAGCCACTTATCATCCAAACATTTTGACACTATAATGACATTTTTCCGGACGGACAAATCAGAAGAAAATGTTTGTTGAAGGTCTGACTCTGCCTCAGCAACACAGCTCTGGAGATCTGGAGCTAGCATTCTAAGCTAGCAGATTAACGGCACGTAACGTAAAATGAAAATGTTACATTATTGACTGTATTAAGTGTTGTATTCTGAGATGGACAAGCAATATCCCTCAGTAAAAGTGTATTGTTAAAACAACCCAGAGTTGTGAGTGGCTGGGAGGGGTGACCAAAACGTCTACGTAGGAGACAGGAAGTGTTTACCATTTCACACCGTTGCCACAGCTTGTAATGGGTCTTCATTGTTATAGAGACTCTTTGGCTAACGTAGACGTATGAACTAAACATCAATGTTAGCATTGTCACCGTGAGCATGTTAGCATACTGATGAAGCATGCTAACATGCTCACAGGATACAGCACCACGTAGCTGCTAGCCAGGCTGTGGACTCTTTTTGTTGTATTCTTTAGAGCTGATTCTTGATCAAATTAATAAGATATATTAGAAGAAGCTGTTGTTTTTACTTTTGGTGGACTAAGCTTTGCTGAAGTAGTCCTGCTAAAACCACTGTAGCTACTTGTCACGAGGAACAAATATGTGCTTTTGTCTCATAATTACAGCTTGTGTTTGAGTGTATTTGTGAAGTCCTCTGTTGAAATCTCTGCCCCGGGGACCTGAGAACATACAGGGTTTATGCTGTAGATTATACAGGATGAAGCACTTACTGTACGTCGTGCTGAAAGGTGGACCGTCTGTAGTGTGTGGTGTGGGTGCGTGGGCGTGCTTGTCGTCGTGCTTTTTTATCTCTCTCTCAACGCGCACGGGAGCTTACAGGATAGGCCCTGCATCATGTCTGTAGGATTTTCAGTGGATTTTCTGAATGTCTCCAGACAGTGGATGTTTGCCTAAGAGTTACTGTGTACTAATCCTAAAATATAAAGGAGGGATTATATCGCATCACGTGAAATGATAAAAACTTTTTTTTTTTATCATACTAGGACCGCAGGATATCAAATTCGCATCATTGTTAACCAACCAATGAAAACTGATGTTACTTAATATTTTGAAGATCTATTGAGTTTATTTGAAAGCTACTATTTATATGTTTATTCAAATAAAAAAATTGACAAGACAGAGGTAGTGGCCTTTATCTCAAAAAAGTGCTACTATTTCCAAGTCTCTGAAGTCTGACCCTCATAAATGTATTGGAATTACACAGATTTATTCTGAAACTACTATTCAAAGCACCTCCAAACACGTCTTTATGGCAAACACTAATCACAACCTGATTCTTACCCTTGTCCTTCTCCTCCTCAGCGATGCCATCCCCTCAGTTCTTCGACGGCCAGGCTCTGGTCTCCTGGAGCGAACCGGAGATTACCGTCGCTGTCCCCTGGTACATTGGCCTCATGTTCCGCACCAGACAGCCCGCTGGCACCCTGATGCAGGCCAACGCCGGACCCTCCTCCACCATAAACCTCATGGTAAAGTACTTGCCCGACAGATCGTTGTCAACGAAAATGGCATCATCGTCAGCATATAACAGCGACGAATCTTTCCGACCCTCCAGGTGAGTGAGCAGCAGGTACGTATGGAGGTGTTGCTGAGACAGCAGCTGGTGGCGTCGCTGAGCTTCCCCCAAGTTCGGGTCAACGACGGAGAGTGGCACCACCTGCTGGTAGAACTGAGAAGCATTAAAGACGGCAAGGACATTAAATACATGGCCACTGTGTCGCTGGACTACGGCGTTTACCAGGTACGGACAATTTCTTCATAAATAGACAAGGATGGAGTCGAGTTTTCAGGAAGAAATCAATCATCAATTCCGTGTTTTTAAGCAGAAGTCAGTGGAGATCGGTCATGACCTCCCAGGACTGAAGCTGCAAACTCTTCATGTTGGAGGTTTGCCTGGAGCGGACAACCACGTCCGCAAAGGATTCGTTGGCTGCATACAGGTAAGCGTACTTGTCCAAATTTCCAAAAATAAAAAACATCACGGCGGTTTTCTCTTTTTCCTTGACCGCTCCTTCTTCTTCTCCACCAGGGTTTGCGCATGGGTGAGACGTCCACCAACGTGGCCAACGTGAACATGGCTCAGGGTCTGAAGATCCGCGTGGAGGACGGCTGCGACCTGGCCGACCCCTGCGACTCCAACATCTGCCCAGAGAACAGCCAGTGCAGCGACGACTGGAGCACGCACACCTGTGTCTGTGACCCAGGTAATACACACCGTCACAAGCTCGTACATTGGAACGACCCTTATTTATCGCTCATTAAGGTTTGAACGTCACTCCTCACTCTTTTTTTTTTTAACGTGTCCTGTAGGTTATTTCGGTAACGAGTGTGTGGATGCTTGCCAGCTGAATCCTTGTGAGCATGTGTCCACCTGCGTCCGCAAACCCAGTTCCTCCCACGGCTACACCTGTGAATGTGGACAGAATTACTACGGCCAGTACTGCGAAAACAAGTAAGGTCCCTTCCTCTGTGGGTGTGTGTGTGTTCAAATCTCTCCGTATCTGGATCACTCTGTTTTTATCTTCTAACAGCTGTCGACTCATTTAACATTAATTGACAGAATGATTCAGAAATTCATTTGCATAATTACTTGAAAAAGCAGCAACAATAAGAAATGAGTTGAACTGAAAAAAATGTTCCCTGGAAGGTTTTCAAAGGAGTTTATGTAGTGTATGCCTCTGTGTTGTGAGATGAATGCGTACCGATATTGTAAAATTAAAAGCTCATTCATTACTTTCTGTATAGTTGTAGATTGTATTGATAATGTATGGTTCTAACAGAATCCCACGGTACATGCGGACTCGCTGACTTCACACCATTTGGGAGCCACTGCTCTACAGCAAACAGAAACAATCCAAAATGACTGCGCTGATGGTTTAGTGATATCAGAGGGCTAAAAGTTATAGCTCAAGGTCTTAACTTAAGAGCGCTTGAGCAGATTGCATCTCACACTGCAGTTTAGAGAAGTAAGCTCTGCACACCCAAGATCTGCAGACAGTCCTTCAGTATCCTGATGTTAGAATGAAGCAGACTAAAAATGGATTTTTCCTTCGACGGAGACAAAGTCCACTAATCTCGGTTGGGCTCTTGCTCTTTTTGTAATTTCGCCAACCTGACGAATCCTTTCCGAGCAGCTTTAATAGTCAGTAATCTGAGCTCGATAGTGTTTATGTGAGTGTGTGTGTGCATGAGGGAGAGGAAAGATCAGACCATCAAAAAAGAAATAACCAGAAATTAAACTGAGCGCAGAAAGTGGTGCGCTGAAAGTGGTTCGCCCTGTCAGCATTGTGCTCACGTGAATTATCCCTCCCTGATTGAGAACCAGTCATTTCCCCTGAACCCTGACCCCTATGACACGCATCACTCCCCGTCTTAAGCAGGATGTGGGATTCCCCCTCCACGCCTCGCCGATCCTCCATAGGCGTTTAGTCACCGCTGCCCTCATGCTGCCGCTCGTCCCCGTATCAGATCGCATCGCTCGGTCGCAGATCGCATCTCCTGAGAGAGAAAGAAAGTCTGTGTGTGTTTGTATGAGTGGGTCACACTTGATTCGCTGACTTAAAAGCGGAGAGGAAGTTTATTCTAGATTCAGGTCGACAAGGAGCGTTTAGTCGGAGATAAATTTAGCTGATAGTCAACTATCAGATTTGTAGAGTATTTAGTTCAAGCTGATACCAGGTCAGTAACATGTCAAAACCTAATCAACCATCACTTTACTTGTATGATACATTCTGTGTTTTTTTTAAGTTTGCATTTAAGGATGTTCTTTCTTAATTGTTTTTGGTCGTTTCGAAATTACATTGATGTTTTTTACGTCAATTGTGAATGCATGTCCGCTGTTTGCTACACAACATTGTCGTATCATCACCTTATAAATTCATGTGATGAACAGTTAACAGCTAAGAATTACTGGGCGACATTCATTTGGAGTTGTATTTCTGGCCACCTGGCAAATTTAAGTCCAATTGTCAGTGTCTTTTTGCTCTGTTTTTGGTCTCCACCAACTCCTGAGTAAAATATTTGACTCTTTAGTTGCTAAATAGTTGCTAACTGTGCCTGTCTAGCTTTCGGTGCAGAGCAGGTAGTGTGCAGAGCGTTTTCACTGAAACAGCTGCCTGCTGTGGCAAAAAAAAGATGCTGTGAGAGCAGTGAGAGTGAACCAAAACAGTAAGACTGGACACACTGGACTTGCTATAAAGCTCCGTCACACCACGGAGAGCTACAGATTCAGCTGATCTCTTTAGGTCCAATGGCAGGAATGACCCCTTTCATATTGTTATTATAAAAATTGGAATTATAGTCGCTTTGATTAATGTGTCGTTGTCTTTGGTGCCAGAGTGGAGAAGCCGTGTCCTAAAGGCTGGTGGGGCAGTCCCATGTGTGGACCCTGTAACTGTGATACCAGCAGAGGATTCCATAAAGAATGCAACGACACCACTGGAGAGTGTCGCTGCAAGGTAAAAACATATAATTTGGTTAATTAGGAGCAACCAACCAACCATGTCTAACTGACACTGCTGAGTCAGTTTGTTGTAGCATTTCATATCATCATGTCGTCAATGTAAATTAAAACCTACGTAGACTAACTCATGACCTTAAAGATGGCCCAGATGCACTCCCAAATATCTAGCTTTCCTTCTGGCTTACTTCCGATGAGCTAACTATAACACCAGTCATCTATGTCTTTTCCTCTTCCTGCAGGAAAACCACTATCGCCCTGACGGCGAGGACACCTGCTATCCCTGCGAGTGTTTCTCTGTTGGCTCCGAGTCTCGAACCTGCGACCCCGTCACCGGGCAGTGCCCCTGTAAAGGAGGAGTCATCGGTCGTCAGTGTAACCGCTGTGATAACCCCTTCGCTGAGGTCACTCCCATGGGATGCGAGGGTGTGTGGATTTATATATTTTATAACGACGTGTCTTTAAAACAGGATTTTTTCCTGAATTCTGTGATTTCAGGAAGAAAATAAAGAAGAAATAGTGAGATGAATCTTTGACAGTGTAGCTCTGAAGGCTGAAAAGAAGATCAGATCCATTTTCCTGAATTAAAAAAAAATGTGTACATGACAGGGACAGTAACAAAAATCATTTCAGAAGCTGGGTGTATTTTTCCTTTAGGGAGCCCCAATGAATTGATGAAGTGTCAAAGGGAGACAAATAGTGTCGCTCACATCTGCTGGTGCTGCAGTTGAGCTAACTTCACGTCTTTGTCGCCACCCAGTCAAGCAGAAGAGGCAAGTCTGGCTAGTGGGCTAAGTTGGCAGTGGGACTGAACACACACAATACAGTAGAGATGAATAGAAGACAAAACCACAAAGTCCCCTAACAGAAACGAATGTCAGTGTGTTTGCTGTTTGACCCGATATGAGGCTCTTCAAACTCCCAGGACGTGTTCGGACTTTCAATGGACGGAAGTTCTTTGTGGCGACATGCTTCTTTTTGTCAGAAGACAGATGCCCCGATTTTTCCTTTCCTTTATTTTTGGTAAAGTGGATTTAAAGATATTTTTTCAGATCTAAAGAGTCGGATAGATTATGTTGCAAAGAAGGAGGGAGCGAGGGGGTGACGACGGAAGAGTGAAACAAGCGTGAGGTTTCTTTGGTCATCTCCCGCGGGTCACCGAGATGTGACCATCCGTGGCAGGCCTCATACCGATCTGTCAGCTCTGCACCCAAACACAGCAGAGTCTCCAGGGAGACGTTCACTAAATCTGCGGTTAATGTCACCACGGCCTTTACTAATGATGGCGTGTCTCGTCTTTTAGTAGAAATGATCCTTAGAACAAGGGGTAAGTATGATCTAAAAGATGGGAAAGTGAAAAACAGCTGGTAAATGAAATACATAATGAGCTTATTGAATCAAAAGCAAAAGATTTATTACTTACTGGAAGTTGTCTGTCGCAGCAGTGAGGTAGAACTTAAGAGTTAATGAAACACAGGGATTATAAGAGGAGCCACAAACAAGCCAACAGGCCCGGTTTGTCCTGGAGATTTATTAACCCAGACGTGCTGAAATGAAAGCTTGTGTAATGGCTCCGCAGCCTGAATTTGGCTGAATGTTACTGTGCTGGTCTGTCTGGTTGTTTCATAAGGCGGTGTAGATTGGCTAGGAGGCATCTAGCGGTGGAACCAAAGCAGATGCTTATCTTTTAGTGAAATTTCATGTGGTGAAAAGTCAGGTGGTGCGATTTCTTTTGGAGCCAATTCAGATGTCATGTAATTTTGTCATACCAGTGAGCTTCACACACCTGTGTATCAGTGTTTGAAGCCTCAGGTGTGAAATCAAACCAAGCCTGAAAATGTTCTAAATGTTTTTTGTGCGCCCTTTCCTCCGCAGTTGTGTACGAAGGCTGTCCCAAGGCGTTCGATGAGGGCATCTGGTGGCCCAAGACCAAATTTGGACGCCCCGCCGCCATGATCTGTCCCAAAGGATCCATTGGTGAGTGCTTTCTAAACCCCCTCTGATGACAAAAGTAACATGTGGAGTAATTATTCAGTCATGTAGCGAAAACAGTGTGTGGTCCACTTCGAATGAATAGAGCCAGAAGAGGCCCCTGAAAGTTTAAATTGAGGTCAACGATATGATCGAAGTAAAGTTTTCTCGCGCCAGTTCTGGAGAATGTATGAGTTCCAGGAATAGTTTGGCATTTTGTTATGTACGTTAACACAAGTACCATACACACAGAAAAATAAAGGTGCTAACTGGAACCAAAAATGGTTCTTCGGAGTGATGCCATAGAAGAAGCATTTTTAGTTCCACAAAGAACCTTTTAGCAAGAGGTTCTTTGAAGAACCATTCCTGTAAACGGTTCTTGAAAGAACCCCCACAGGTGCCTCAAAGAACCATCAAATGGTTCTTTGAGACAGCTTTGGGGGTTCTTTAAAGAAAATGGTTCCTGAAAGAACCTATTTCTGCTAAAGTTTTTTGAAAATGAAGAAAATGGTTCCTTAAAGAACCTATTTCTGCTAAAGTTCTTTGAAGCACCATTTATGAACAGTTCTTTAAAGAACCACCCCAAACAATCGAGAGGTGTTTGGAGCTACAACGATTAGTTGATCAACAGAAAATGTATTGATAAGTATTTTGATAATAGGACTTAATAATCGTCTAAGTAATTTATAAGCAAAAAAAGGAAAATGTAAGAATTTGCTGCATTTCTTAATTTCTTAATTGAGAAAATAATTTGCAGATTAATCGATTAATGAAAATAGTTGCAGCCCTAATTTCATGCTATTACATGCCAGCAAAAATGAAGACCCTTTAGTCCTTTAAAGAACCACATAAAGTATGCGAAGAACCATCCCATATATAAAAAGGTTCTTCAATTGGTGATGGTTCTTTAAAGAACCAGAGAGCCTTTTGAAGAACCATTTAAGAACCATTATTTTTCTGTGAGTAGTTTAAGATAGCTGACTCGGTAATGTTGCTTACAAAACAATAGCCGCCTAAAGTTAGCTAATATTAGCCACCGAAAGCTGGAGCTAAATGCTAACACTTGGCAAAGTGCTTAAAAATATGGTGCAACAGTAGCAAAAAATGGAAAAGAGTCTGAAATGTCTGTCTAAATCTGAACATTTAGTACCGTATTTTCCGCACTATAAGGCGCACCGGATTATAAGGCGCACCTTCAATGAATGGCCTATTTTAAAACTTTGTTCATATATAAGGCGCACCGCATTATAAGGCGCATAGAATAGACGCTACAGTAGAGGCTGGGGCTACGTTATGCATCCATTAGATGGAGCTGCGCTAAAGGGAATGTCAACAAAACAGTCAGATAGGTCAGTCAAACTTTATTAATAGATTACAAACCAGCGTTCTGACAACTCCGTTGTCAGTCGGATGCCCGACAGAGCCGGGCATCCAACATGCCCGGCTCCGTCGGGCCGAAGTCGTCATTAATCGAGTCAGTGTCGCTGCTGTTGTCTAGCAGTTCAGTGACAATTCCTGCCTTCCTGAAAGCTCGGACCACAGTTGAGACTGATATATCAGCCTCGCGCAGTCATATATCCCAGCATGCACCGCGCGCTTCTTCTTCTACGGGGGAAAATGAAGTCGACGGCTGCTTACCGTAGTTGCGAGACCTGTTGTGGCTCAATATTGGTCCATATATAAGCCGCACCGGATTATAAGGCGCACTGTCAGCTTTTGAGAAAATTGGAGGTTTTTAGGTGCGCCTTATAGTGCGGAAAATACGGTAACCGATAAGCTGCTGGTCATAGCAGACCAGGTAATACAGTAGCAGCAACACTCCCTCAGTTGTATTTCATTAAACAAGAGTGTGTTTTGGTTTTTGGTCGTGAATTCACCTTTACATTACTACACCTGAGATTATGTTACTTCTTTTTTCAAAAGTCACAGTTATTGAGTAACAGCGGTTTGATTAAGCTGCACAGGTTGCTGTGTTCTTGTGAGTTGATGTATTTACGGCATATGAGCACACTCTCTCTGTGAAGCTCAACAACACAGTAATGAGGCTGTCCGATTGGTCCGTTAATCCACCAGACCTTTCCTATCCCCCAGTCGTGTACAGATTTGTCCGGAGAGACTCTTGGAAAAACACCAGCTTACTGTACGTTAAGAGCTGACAGTAACATCCCTCCTCCTCCAGCTGTGCATGTGTGTGTGTGTGTGTGTGTGTGAGGGAGAGAGACGGTCGAGCTGAACTCCAGATTCGAGTTCACTGACCTGTTCCCAGTAAAAGCACTGCCACTTTTCCTGGTTACCCCCTTGGTTACCGCCGTCACCATGGTGGCCCCTTTGTCGTCTCCCCAGACTCAGAGGGGAATTTGTTTGCTAACATTGCCCGTCGCCTTCTCTTTGCTCCGGCTGGCAAGTCCCTCAGCCATTGCTTCTTCTGCAACAATAGCATTCGAAGAGACCTCGCATTTGGATGAAGTCTTTTTCTCAAACTGAATCAGACTGGAACGAGTCAGTATAGCCTGAAATATTTAAAGAGGGGAAGTGTCTGTAAAGCAACATTATTTAACATTTTTACCTCAAAATAACAGCTTAGAAATCCCATTGACAGTACAGTATGTTGTAATAAGGTGAATGGTGTCTCTGTCTCAGCCACTCCGCCCCCTATCACTTGTTTCTGCACTATGTAACTTCA
Organism: Lagodon rhomboides; assembly: GCA_039737535.1. Taxonomy (NCBI): domain Eukaryota; kingdom Metazoa; phylum Chordata; class Actinopteri; order Spariformes; family Sparidae; genus Lagodon; species Lagodon rhomboides. The sequence goes on along the minus strand of CM077805.1, from coordinate 15,984,396 downwards.
GTGAGAGGGTCGGATCACAGTGTTACACACATGTTTACTTCAAGATACAAGTTTTCAACACATAACATTGTTATGACATGATGAGTTCGCACCTACATCACGTCTGACAGATTGTCACAGACCTGGAATATGATTTACGACGGTGGTGTTGCACTTTTTTACAGGTACCGCCATCCGCCACTGTAGCGACGAGAAAGGCTGGTTGTTGCCCGAGCTCTTCAACTGCACCACCGACACCTTCGCCCACCTGAAGAAACTGGTGAGTACCGGCCAAAATAAAACACTTTATACTGTTATGTTCAGCTAAACATATCTTACTGAATCATACACATTCTCAAGGTTTACTTCTATTTTTGAGTAAATGTATGCTTAGATACTCCGCCAACATTTTGGTGTATGACACCATTTCAGAACCACTTGAATACACTGAAAATGTTAACTATTTCTAAAGTATTTACTTACTTTTTATACAAAATGTAAATGCAGACAGAATATTCATTTTTGCTTCCCAACCAGAAACATTTTAAATATGAAGTTTTAATCATGTAATGAGGCATACATTGCATCATTCCTTCTTAATGTTTGAGAAACTCTGCATTATAAGGGAGCTGATGTGTCTCCGACAAAGTGTCATTTCATAGGATGAGCTCCACAGGAGACTTACACAAAGTATTGCACCCATTATGTTTGAACCTGAACCTAATACTCCAGGCTTGAGCTTCTCGAAGTCCCTCTAATCCTGGGATTGACCAATTTCTATTATGTTTCACCGCACCCACTCAGCTTTCCTTTGCCTTGACCTGCTCGCTCTCGTTCTCGTCCTCTTTCCGCCCCCTCGACCCTCCAGAATGACGACCTGCGCCGCAACAGTTCGAGGATGAGCAGCGACCGCTCCAAGACCATTGTGCGAATGCTCCACAGCGCCACCAATAACACCTCGCATTACTACGGCGACGATGTGAAGACGGCCGCCCAGCTGCTGAATCACGTGCTGCAGTTCGAGAGCCGGCAGGCGGGATTCGACCTCACCGCCATGAAGGATGCGGAGTTCAATGAGGTAGAAAAGGAAAATAGGGTGTAAAGCTGATCAGTTTTTAGAAAATATTCCGGTTCAATAACTTAATGTAAAAGATCTTCAAGCTTTATTGTTGGAGCACTGGTGGCACGCTGCCCTCCACTGGTTGATCCATCACTGTTCCGATTCAATACTTCCAATAATCTACCATTTTTGTGGATTTTCCCAGAACTTGATCCGAGCAGGTAGCTCCATCCTGGACCCTGAAAACAAGGAGCACTGGGAGCAGATCCAGAGGACTGAAGGTGGCACCGCCCACCTGCTCCGCAACTTCGAGGACTACGCCAACACCCTGGCACAGAACGTCAGGAAGACCTACCTGAAACCCTTCACAATCGTCACTGAGAACATGAGTGAGTAGGAGAGCTGCAGTGACGCTGTGTGGAACCGGGGCACATGATCACATCCTCATCCTTTGCCTCTGTCTCCTCTTCTTCCTGTCTGATCTCTAGTTCTAACCGTGGACTACCTGGATGTGTCGGACCCGGAGAGGGCGACGTTGCCTCGGTTCCAGGACATCCAGGAAACCTACCCCCAAGAGCTTGGATCCTCCGTACACTTCCCGCTTTTCAACCTCCGCACCCAGGCCCACAGAGGTAAGAACACTGCCGGTCAGACCTCCTTTATGCTCCCAGTTTAAAAAAGAAAACACAACTCCGGTCTTATCTATCACTATCCCCTCCCAGCAGAGCCCACTCCCGCCCCTCCAGCTCAGACCGATCCCCCACAGGAGGAGGAGGAGCACACGGTGTCCGACAGGAGGCGGCGCCATCTCGAGCCAGCTTCCCCTCTGCCGGTCGCCGTGGTGATCGTGTACAAATCGCTGGGGAAGCTCCTCCCGGAGAGATACGACCCTGACCGCAGGAGTCTGAGGTAGACGACTGCCTGTTACGCTTCAGCATTCCCCTCAAACAGGACACATTTTTCTAGGATTAAAATATCAAGTGTAATGAAGAATGATGGAAAAAAGGAGAGCCTTCACCCTATACCCTTACCAATGTGTGTACCATTCATCACATACTGTAAACCTTTGAAGAAACCCAACGCCACGTGAAAATATTTCATCTTTAATGTTCAGACACGCCATAATATTTACTGTAGTTGCGTTTGAAGTAACCACCTTATAAGGACCTGCAAAGGTCTATGAGATTATGTTTGGTTTGATTCAGGGAGTATGATGTATTCTGGACATGTGTTGAAGAGAAAGTAACTAATATTTTTCTAAGATTAGAATGCGAAAGTTAAATAAAGGATAAGAGAGAATCTGATGAAATGTAAACAGGCTTTGGTCTACTGTACATGAGGCTGTGGCCGTGTGTGCATCTGTGGAATACATCCATGAAAAGCAAATTAAATCTCACCCTAAGTCATTGTTACTTAATTAATTATTCAAAGTCATAATTAATTGTGTGTTTTTATGTCTTTCCAGGCTCCCCAACCGTCCGGTGATCAACACGGCCATAGTGAGCGCCACGGTGCACAGTGAGGGTCCGCCCCTTCCTCCCGTCCTGGACCCGCCCATCACCTTGGAGTACACCTTGCTGGAGACGGAGGAGAGAACCAAACCTGTCTGCGTCTTCTGGAACCACTCCATCGCGTGAGTTTGACGAACAGACACACGTGTGTGCGAAAGTGTATTCCGCGGATAAAATATCATTCATAATCATTTTTCGCGTTGGTGCGTTTAGGATCGGAGGTACGGGCGGCTGGTCCTCCAAAGGCTGCGAGGTGCTCAACAGGAACAACACCCACATCAGCTGTCAGTGTAACCACATGACCAGCTTCGCCGTGCTCATGGACATTTCCAAGAGAGAGGTAATGCAGAGGAGATGTGTCATTTCAGCTTTATATAGAACAACCCCATGTGCTTGCTGTTTCCTGCCTTTTGCCTTGTTATTGACTTGACGTCTTGATGTCTCTACAGCACGGTGACGTTCTCCCCCTGAAGATCGTCACCTACACCACAGTATCGGTCTCCCTGTTCCTCCTCCTCCTCACCTTCATCTTGCTGTGCCTCTTGCGCCGCCTCCGCTCCAACCTCCACGCCATCCACAGGAACCTGGTAGCAGCGCTCTTCTTCTCCGAGCTCGTCTTCCTGCCCGGCATCAATCAGACGGACAACCCGGTGAGTGTATTTCCAGCGTTGTCCAGTGGAGACACTTTATGTGTGTCTACAACATATTTTCATTTTTTCGGTGGTTCGCAACACTTTTCTGTCAGACGTACCCCTACAGGCCTGTCAAATGAACTCAACTACACCAAATGTGCTAATTTCAATTGACTACAGTAATATTGTCTTACAACTGAGCGATCTGCTGAGGTGGTTTTGTTCTGGTTTGTAATGGACAATTCAACGATTTATCCATCACTTTAAGTAGACAATTCTGACTTTGGCTGTTTTACCATTAAGCAATTACTTTTGGTTACCTAGTTTAACCAGTTATCCACTGGGCTACTTTTAACTATCTAAATCAAGCATTTACACATTACTTTTTTCGAACTATTTGAAAAATGATTCATTGCATTTAGCTAACTGTTTGTTTTAGCTCATTATTTGAACCATTAAGCCATTTTTATCAAACCATTTGAAAAGATATAATTACTTTAAGCTAGTTATCTCAACTATTTACTGTTTGCTAACTATTTGAACCATTTAGTCATATTTAGCTTTGTAGCTAATGATTTCAACTGTTAACGCCTAGCGCACTATTTAACCCATTCACTGTGACCATTGAACTTTTAGCTAACTACCTATTGACTGTTTAATGTTAGCTAGGCTAGTTGAAAAGCCTTTGTTTACTTTTCGCAAATTATTTCAACTGTTTACTTTTATTTAGCTCAGTATTTTTACCAACTATTTATTTGGGCTAACTCCACCATTTGAAAAGATTTTAACAAAGTATTTTTAAGTGTTTACTGTTAGCAAAGTATTGAACCAATTATTTGTTAATTTTAGCTAACTATTTTGACTGTTAGCTTTAAGCTAATTTTTTATAACAAACAAAAAAATGTGCTAATGGTTTAGACCACTCTGCTTTCTTGCTAGCTGGTTTTGACACACTCTTAATTGCATGTTCCGTTGTTACAGCCGACTCAGTGGTGATGTGTTTGTAATCTAATCCTAATTTCTACTCTTTCAAATTAGTTAAAATGCTCCACAATCTTTCCATGTACCCCTGGCAACTGGAGACATACCCCTGTTTAAGGGATTGTTAATATGTAGTTTGGTGGTGTTAAACAGCCTTTGAGAAGAAGCTCTGCCTGTGACACTGCGATAGAAAGTCGCCCTTGCTAAGAAGTTCCTTGCATGACAGACATTTCGTCCTCTCTGTTCTCACCGACCTGAGCTGCATTAAATCAGGAGAAGAGGATAACAAGTGCAGTCGTTAAAAACAACATAAGAAGAATGACATCCTTGGCATTTAGATGGAAAACAACGCAGACCGCAAATGCATATGATGGGAACACACAAGCTTATGGCATGGTGGAACCTGAGAGGGGATCACGATGTGTCTCTCCGGGGTTTACTGAATTAAAAACTGCCAGGCATCCTGCAGTATGTTTGGCCTGCAGGCGGCCGTCTAACTCGGTGTTGACAGGAGCTTTTCCGGGCTTATTGGGCCAAGGCCTACCTGAGAGTCTGTCTTTATTTGACAGATTATGTTTTTGTTCCTTGACTAATGACTTTAATAGTGAGGAATGTGCTGGTTGCCGGAGCTTCCTCCAAATATAACCACCGGTAAGGTGATTTTATTGATTCGACAGGCCCGGCTGGATGAAACTTACCGTTACTGTAACCCTCTGTAATTAAAGGGATGTGAGATATCAGCTGAAATAGAATCCGAAGTCAGAAGGCTAATGGGCTAATAGGCTAATCTAGTCTGGATGTGGGTCAGTCACAGTAACGGCCAGAAACATGCGTGTGCACACACATGTAGACATACAGTGAAGGATCAAAAAGGTGTGGGGATTCTTTGAAGTCTGCTCACACACACACACACACACACACACACACACACACCTCTATGTGCCAGTAGCGTAGACATGCTGTGACTGGTACCTGTCTCCAGAAGCATGCCTGGGGGCAGTCGGCCCTGGCAAAGGTTTCCCATAACAGCTTCTTAGTTTTCACGGGATAAATCTCTCGCATGTCTGTGGTACGGAGAACATTATTAAGCTGTTAATTGGTTGGTAATCCTGCCCCCTTTTTTGGGGGGGGAGAAACTGAGACATTTGGTAGGTCTTGGTGAGACACATTTAAACAAACAAACTGAGTTTACTTCTAAACTTCTGACGAGCAGCTCGGAAAATCTGACGGTGAAATAAATGCTAAATTAGCTTGTAGAGGATCATTATTGTTCAGCATTCATCAGTTCCTTTTTTAAAATTAATTCATTTTCTATTTGCCAGCACCTTGTCTGATGCATACTGAGCTCCTACGCCTTCCTTTCCGACCTGTTTATTTCCAAGTCTTGTAAAATAACTCATGTGTAAAGCAGCTAATGTGACAAGTGTAAGATTACACGATATGGTTAAATGGTTAAATGCTAAAACACTGTAACAGTTGCCAAAGCAGGTGAGTCATAACGTGGCTCAGTCATACCAGTTAAAGAACAATGACTAGCTAGAGTTCGCTAACATTAGCTAACAGTTAGCAACCAAAAACGACCTGCTCATACCAGACCGAGTGAGAATGAAGCAGCTAAACTCCTGTGTGGAATGAGCGGCGGTGCGTTTTATTGCTTTAGAGTTCGACATTTCATATGTAAGAGGAGGAATGTGATGTATTTTTTTTTTCAAAGGTTTTGTAGTCTGTCTTTAGTCTGGCAGAACCAGATGTCTATACAAAGACATCACAGGATCAGGTCCAACTGTCAGTCCTGTCACAGTGCAGTGGGAATTCCCCCAGCTGTCAGCCAGATGTACCGCACATCACGCCTCATCCCAATAAAAGATGACGGCAACAAATCCACGGGATTGAAGAATGGGAGAATTTTAACAGACTTGTCCATCCAAAAACAAAATGTAGACGATTCGGCATCCCCTCCACATTTGGATCAATCGGGATGGACCCGAAAATCTTCAAAAATGGATCCACAGCTTTGCCTCTTAAGAGTTAATTCCAGCTGTTTCCCACCAATCAGATATCGTCCGCTCATCTAATCGGAGGTGACTAACAGAACTGGCTCAAACCAAAGATACAAGATCCTGAGAATGGAAGTTTACAGGTTTCTAGCAAAAAAGTTGTGGGAGTCTTGTCTTCTTCCCCAGTCGTGATGTTCTGACTCACGGTGTTTTGACTGGGATGACAGGGACTTGAGCGCTGACTAACAACACGCTGCGCTATCTGCACCTCTGTTATTCTTTAAAAGTAGAAGCCAAATCTGAAGAGAGATTTTTAAGAAAAAGACGAGACTTTAGTCCCTTTGTTTTTTTTTTTTTTTTTTTTCCCCCTCTGGATTCATGTTTGTGTTGCATGCATGTCCTCCAACCTAGTGTTGGGGTGTGTTTGTGTCAGGACGGTGGAATGCTGTCAGTGTGTGTGTGTGTGTGTGCGCCCGGGGCCATCCACGGGATGATTTATAGTCCCGTCAAAGTAGTGTCTCTTTCTCTCTCTCTCTGATCTCCACGGCAATACGCGGCGTTTACTAAAATACAGCGTCTCAACTGCCGGGACATTCCCTGACACACTGCAGGCGTCCAACACACCGCAACAGACGGCGAAATAAAAAAAGGGAGGAGATGAAAGAGTGATTAAATCATTACTGCGGTATTTAATAGTCCATAAAATGCAGGAAATTTTCAATGATATATGACAAAAAAACACAGCAAATCTTTGTATTTAAGAGGCTTTTTTTATAATAAACGGCACAAATGCTTATCTACATTTTCTATGGATCAACTAATGCATTGCCTTATAAAGATTCCTCATGCATCCACAGCACTTGACTTCAAAAGTGTGTTAAATGCCAGAAGGGCAGATGGAAGATGGACATGGATGCACGCAAGGATGGATTCACCGGGTGTTTATCTGATCGACTGATAGACAGCAGAGCGAAAGCGAGGACGACAAAAGCAAAACTTGAAAAGAAGATGCTGTGTGTGGATTACACAAACTAATTTTTCTCTTCTCTCTCTCTCTCTCTCTCTCGTCTCCGTCCAGTTCGTGTGCACGGTGATCGCCATCCTCCTCCACTACTTCTACATGTGCACCTTCGCCTGGATGTTCGTCGAGGGGCTGCACATCTACCGCATGCTGACGGAGCTGCGCAACATCAACCACGGCCACATGAGGTTCTACTACGCCATCGGCTGGGGCATACCGGCTATAATCACCGGTGAGACTCACACACACACACACACAGACACACACACAAACAAACACATTAACTTAGGAACAGAGCAGCGGGAGATGGCAGACTGTCAGGGCGCGTTCGTGCTGCGACTTGTCGCTGCCGAAGAGGCTGCGATCCTCGTGGGAAAATTACGGGAGAAGAGACGGAGGGAGAATGAGGGGGGTGAGGGTGCACGGCGAGAGATAGACAGCCTCTATTTGGGCGTCCACAGTGTGTCATATTCAGACAATATCAAGTTAAAAAAAAAAGCATGGAGTTGCTGGAAATGTTATCTCGACATACCACAAGTCGGCGATACATAGCTGGAGCTACGCCGACCAAATAAACTCTGATTTACAGGATAATTGAGATGTTTGTTTCATTTTAGCTCATAAACATCTTTATCTGGTGTAATTTCCTCATGAGTGCTTTGTTTGGTACTCCACACTCTCACAGAGGTGAAAAGGAAGCGAGGCGTCTCACTCCTACTTCCATCATCAGCTCCGGATAAATTAACATGTTTGATTCTTTATCAGTTGTTAGACTCACTAGCCCGGTGTGACATTTTGCTTGCCCTGGGCGGTCGGGCTATGCTTATTGTTACCGCTAAGGTAAAAAAAAAAAAGAAGAAAAGCATAGGTCTAGATTGTTTGAGCAGCCCTACGTGGGTTTATTTTGAAACTTTGGTTCACCATATACAGGTCAGGTACACATCATGATAATAAAATTAATATTTAATTGTAATGACCGCTCCTATGTTGTGTATTTCACTTGAATTGTCTCTCTGGGTTTCGTACCACACATTTTACTCTTCAACCTTCTGATGTAATATAAGATGACTGTTACAGATTAAATGCTCTGCGATGTACTGACACGCTTCGGCCGTATCGATGCCAGCAACACTTAATTGATTGGAATTTGGATCGAGGCACAGTCTGAGATAGATATAGAGTTACAGAGCATAGAGATAGATAAAAAGAAAAAAAAACGACAAACAGACGAGGAGCAAACATGAAAAATGGCAGCGACGAGCGGGTCAGGTGATAGCGGGGAAACTGAGATGCAGGTGGAGGGAGACACTGAGCGCTCGCTGCTGTGGCACGCTACCAAAAACTGCACCTGGACCAGGGGAGGAAGATGAGAGACGATTTCTGATAAACAGGTGTAAAACTCGACACTCACACTTTGTTGTGTTCCTTCTGTGTGTGTGTGTGTGTGTGTGTGTTTGTGTGTAGGTCTGGCAGTAGGTCTTGACCCTCAGGGTTACGGCAACCCGGACTTCTGCTGGCTCTCGGTCCACGACACGCTGATCTGGAGCTTCGCAGGACCCATCTTTGTGGTCGTCCTGGTACGTACACGAGTTAAAATAGCAGGGCGGCTAATTCTTTGTGTCTCGTGAGAACAAATGTATTCTGACCATCAATGTTTAGGGTCGTCGATCGATGCAAAGGGCTCTCACATCGCTGTAAATCATCGAAATTATGTGGAATAACAAGTGAATTCTGTGTGCTGTTCTCTCTCTCTGCAGGTGAACACTGTGATCTTTATCCTGGCTGCCAGGGCTTCGTGTGGGCGCAGGCAGAAAGCGATGGAGAAGTCGGGAGCCATGTAAGTTTTATGCGTCACGTTAATAATTCAATACGGAGCACAACGTCCAAAAGTCAATACGCCGGCGTTACGTACATTTTTTGGCACCGTCGAAGCTGATCCGCGTGCGTCTCCCCCTCCTCAGTCCTGCGCTCCGAATGGCCTTCCTCCTGCTGCTGCTCATCAGCGCCACCTGGCTGCTCGGTTTGATGGCGGTCAACAGCGACGTGATGACCTTCCACTACCTGTTCGCCGTCTTCAGCTGTCTGCAGGTAACGCAGCGTTGATTTTTGCGCTGATCTACGTCAGTGATCGTCAGCTGTTCAATATTTCTGACAACCAGAACTCAGTCCAAGAAAAAAGAAAGACTCATAATAATTAGGCCTAAATAAATTACATTTTTCCTTTTTTTTTTTATTTCTAGCCCTTAGACAAATGCAGTTAAGGACCCTGATCTACGTCTTTCTTGTTTCCCGTGTTTATAATACATCTCTTCATCTCCTGTTTTCTCTCACAGGGAGTCTTCATCTTCTTCTTCCATATAATCTTCAACAAAGAGGTGAGGAAGAACCTCAAGAACGTCTTAACAGGGAAGAAGAACGTACCGGACGAGTCCAGCACCACGAGGGCCTCCTCTGCTCACAGTGAGTCAACGGAAACACACCATGCACTGTAGCGTTTGTTCTTTGTCACCTCCCCTTTACTCCGTCCTTTCATCCCCTCCACCCTCAGCGCTCCCTCAACTGCAACAACACGTACACGGAGGACGGCGCGCTGTATCGCTCGGGCATCGGCGAGTCCACCGTCTCCCTGGACAGCACGCTCAGGTCAGCCAAGAGCCGCAGCAGCTACCTGGCTTACACACTCAGGTACATCACGCTCACTGACCGCATGGCTGCTTCTACTACAGTGCCGCATGACGTGTGTGTGTGTGTGTGTGTGTGTGTGTGTGTTCCTCCACTTCAAATTCTTTGGACTTTTGCTTATGTTGTCTTTTTTAGCTCTCCTCCCTGCATGTCTGCTGGTGCATCAAATATCTCACATACTAAAACACCCAAAGCCCCTTATATGTGTAGAGACGGACAGACACACACCCTGTCACCTTGTCCTTATTCTCTTCTTAATAGGCAATAAGTGAAGTTGCTGGTTTTTTCCAACATTTTGAGGCTATTTCTTGCTTTTCTTCAACGCATGCAAGCTGCCACAGAATTGCACCTGTATTGTACAGTGCATGGCGCATGGCTTTGTTGCAAAACCCAACACACAGTAAAAATACACATGAACTCTTAGATAGCCACTAAGGAAAACACAGTACCTACTGTAGACCTATACACATTACACATACTGTATGTGTTGTTCTGTGTTGTAGGCATTTACAGATTAAACTGCTAACTTTGCTCATGTGATATTTGACAATGACTGTACATTATAACCATCATTAAGTTACTGTAGGGTTTATTAAATGGCTTCCCTAGCCTATTAAACTGCATTCATTTAAGCTAGGTACACCAAAACAAATTTGAGCTAATCCTGTATTTTAGCTAATGCGGCTTAGCTAGGTGTTTCTTTTTTATAACTTTGTATAGTATAGTTTTGTATTTCGAAGGAAATGATTAAAGTTGGAGTTGGAGTAGCTGAACATACAACAAATACTGAAATCTTTCATGTATACCCGGTTTATGTACAGCAGTGTTGTGTCCACTGCCCCACACTCGCTCTTTAGCATACGCTTTAGCCTGCCAGCAGTATCTCAGATGTAGGAAGATATTACGTTTTTATTTCTGTTGTCAAATATTTAACACGCATTTAAAGTAAGTTTCGGAGCTTTATTTCGATCCTCGCCACCTGCTGCCTTCAATTTCCCACTGATAAAATGGCGTGTACTGGCCTATACAACTAGCTATACAGCTACACAATACAGCTCACACAATATTTGGCTCAAGAGATCTAAAATAACATCAACTTGGAAATATTTGATTTTACTTTACAGACCCCATTAAATCCTACACGATGTGGAAGCCATTTTGTTTATATATCTGAATAAAGTTAAAAACTCGGAAGGAAGTTGTGCTGTACAGTTTTTAGTTTTATGCTTTTTTTTTAGCATATATCAGTAACATGTCCTTACTTTAACTATGTTAAGCTAGTTTCAACTGTTAAGCTAGTTCCAACTCGTCACGCTAGCCCTCCATCATACATTTTAGCTAATGCAGTTTTAGCTAGGTGTTCCCTTATAACCTGGCAGCTTAGTATATTGAAGGTTTGCATTTTGGAAGACTTATGAATATATTTTATTACTTGTTTCTTACTCATATGGACAGTATTAGAGTTTAAGAGGCTAGTTGAATTTATATGCAGTATCTAGCATTGTTTCCACTGCTCCATGCTAGCTCTTCACGACTAGCTATGTTGGGTCATTAGCAATTAGCATCGTCTCGTCTCAGATACAGTATAAGAAAATGAAAACTTATGGCACTGGTATTGTACATTGTGAATGTTATGCAGCTAAGTCGGGCAGTGCTATAGAGAAAATTGGCGATTTTACTTCAGGACAGGTGTATATCTGATCGATCTCTAAAAGTTTTGAGGTATCTCACCTGCAGCACCTTGTACAGCTGTGTTTTCAGCGTGTTTCACCGACATGTTTTCATCGCTGCGGAGTAGAGTTACATAAAGCTGGTGTTTTAAACGGCTTTTACAGAATCGAGGTTGGGTCTGACTGTACGCCGCGGATCGTAAAACTGTCATCTGGGTAATGCGAGCTGACACGGCGGTCAATGAGAGCTGAAGGGCCGAGGGGAAGAAGCGGGGAAAGGCAAAAGTAAGAAGTGGGGGGAAAGGGGAGCAAAGAGAGAGACTTAGGGAAATAGGGGAGATAGGACTGTACCTGTTCGAGTGGGAATGTAATACAGACACACATATCTCGTCCCTGCGGCTGTTGGCACGTCTACAGACAGGTCAGAGTCTGTAGTAGCGTTTCTGCCTTCCAGCAAACGAATCAATTCAACCTGGAATGAACGACTACAGGTGGATAGAAGAGGGGAGGGGAGGGAAGGTTTTTCCTTTTTATTTTATTAGATAAAGAGAGTAGAAGCTGCTGCAATCTTTATTGCATTATGGTTTAAAGAATGATGAAGTGTTTGTAGGTTTAACAGTAATTATTATTTTCAGTCAGTGTTTAGTTTCTGTTGATGATTCGATTTTAATCGTTCTTTTTGTCTTCGCTGAAGCTGGCAACAGAAGTTTTGTCATGAGAGACGCCTGGTGCTTCAGCTGTCGAACATTAGCTGTCGCAAATCACGAGTTTGGGCTTGAATTAACTTAACCAGGGACGCTGTACTTTCCCTCTCTGCCTCCTCTTAATCTCCACCCCCACTTTTGCTCTCTCTCCTTCTCCTTTCTGCCTTCATTTGTCCAGGGAGGAGTCTGGCCAGAAGCCCAGTGTCTCCTCAGGGACAGCTAAAGGACACACAGATCTGGATGGACCTCTATTCCACAGGAACGGCACCAAAGGAGACGGTGAGTGACGGTCCCTATTTAGTGACAGATTGAAGTAAACCCTGCATATAAAGATGTATGCCTTTGTGCGTTTTATTCATCTTCCCTCCTTGTTCCCATCAGACTCTGACTCAGACAGCGAGCTGTCGGTGGACGAGCACAGCTCCTCCTACGCCTCCTCCCACTCCTCCGACAGCGAGGACGACGACATCGATGTCAAGCCCAAGTGGAACAACGAGAGGCAGCCCGTTCACAGCACACCTAAAGGTATATGGGTGGTCCTGTCGAGCTTAACATGAAGTGTAATCAGTTGTAGAATGTAACTGATTACATTTACTCTGACTTTACGAAAGGATGAATATGAGGCACTTGTACTTGAGTTTTTTTTTCAAACTACTTATTTGACAGCTATATTTACTTTTCAGAGTGACATTTTATGTCTAAAATATATGATGAACTTAAAGAAAATGACGTATCATTATATATTAAACCACCCCATAGTATATTCAGTGGTTGAAATGCTGACAGAGGGTGAATAGAGGTGCTGCAGCAAAGTACAGTATATCTAAATAAATGTTCTTTATATTACAATTGATATAATTGGCAATGGAGCATTTTTATAGTCAGGTATCTGATTGGAATTTCATTTTAACATTTGCTGCTTCTATTAATCCCCCACAGTGGATTCAGTATCCAATCACGTGAGGCCTTACTGGCCAGCGGAGGCCACCACAGCCAGTGACAGCGAGGACCCCGGCGGGACGGACAAGCTGAGGGTGGAGACCAAAGTGAATGTGGAGCTGCACGCGGAAAATAAGCTCAACCACGTTGGAGAACGAGAGAGGGAGACTCCTCAGGAGAGGGACAAGCAGACGCCCGGTAACGCCAGAGACACAGCGACCCCTAGCCAACCCAACAGCAACAGCAACCACCAACCAGAGCAGAGAAAAGGTAAGAGGAGAGAATTCCTTTTGAAAACCAAATTGTTTGAATTTATTGATCTTGCCTGAGTTACATTGTAATCAACTCTTTGTCCGTCTCAGGTATCTTAAAGAACAAGATCAGCTACCCTCCTCCGCTGAGCGACAAGAACATGAAGAACCGTCTGAGGGAGAAGCTGAGTGACTACAACTCCCCCACCATCACCTCCCCACCCCCGAACAACAACAACACTTCCACCCCGCCTCCCTCGTCAGTCAACATCATAACACCTTCCTCCAGGCCGCCCTCGCTGTCCTCCAACGACGGAGGTCGCCCCGGCAACCACGAAAACAGCTCCCTCATCAAGCCCCCTGTCGCCCCACGGCCGCAGCTTCCTGTCGGCTCTCCACCGGCGGGCATCTACCGGGAGACCAACGGGGGCGTGGCAATGCACTTGAAGTCAGGGACGGTCAACGGAGGCAACGAGTCGGACTCAGAGTGAGTAGTCTTGTAGAGAGCATTGGCATGTGACGATGCTACGATGCCAGTCCTTGTCATTTTATCGTATGATCTGAATCACTTGAAAAATGATTCAAAATCAATTTGATAGAGAGTTTAAGAGTTTTGAATGTTCCACCAAAGATCCAAAGTTAAAGGAATAGTTTGACATTTTGGGAAAGTTTGGGGAGTTAGACGAGAAGATTAAAACCACTCTCATATCTGTATGGTTCATATTGAGCTAGCGCAACAGCTGGTTAGCTTAGCTTTGCTCGCATAGCTGAGCTCACTTGTCACAGTTTGGTTTATGCAAGGCTTAAACAAACAACTGAATACGACTAAACAAAGAAAGGACAATGTGTAAAGGAATTTAATTTGAAATGTAAAATTATCGACAGAATGTGAAGAAATATTATTTTTGAACGTTGTATCAAAAACGTAAATGATTTGAGTGCAGAGGTATCCACTGAAGTTAGCATGCTAACCAGCTAGCGCCGGCCTGTGCTAACACCCCTCCGAGCTCCCAGTCCAGACCGCTAGCTGCTAACTGAGCTAACTATCTAAGGAAGGCTACAGTTAGCGGCAGTTAGCAGTTAGTCTGGTGATATGCTGCCCCCTATTTGTTTGGAGGATGAAATCGAGACGCTAAGCTAACAGGCGTCCGCTGGTAGCTTCATATGGAGCGCACAGACATAAAAGTGGTATCAATTTTCTCATCTAACTCTCCGCAAGAAAGTGAATAATGAATAATTTCCCAAAATGTCGAACTACTCCTTTAACAATAGCATGAATAATATGACCACCCTGCTTAAATGCTGCATGATGACTTCCTGCATCCCTGCATCCATTGTGACATCGCACGTTCTCCCCTTCCTTTCCCTCTCCTTGCACCTGCCCTTCCTGCATCCTCCCTTTACCCCCCCCTCCCTCCCTCCCTCCCTCCGTTAACAGTGGCAGTAACGAGACTTCGATCTGACCTGTTAGGAAAAGCCAGACCAGCCCGCCCTTGTGAGAGGAGGAGCGAAGAACCTGCTGGGGGAGGAGAAGAAGGGAGGAGGGCCGAGAGGATGGGAATAAAAGGAAAACTGAAGACGGATGGGTGCGGACCTGTCCATCCAGCCCTCCTCTTGTGTTCCCTCTCTCTGGAGAGCAGTATTATTAGCAGACTTTAAGACTGCCCGAGACAAGAATGAGAAGATGCGAGAAATAATAAAGGGAATGCTGTGTCGGACTGTACCAAGAGAGGATGCAATGGAGCCACGTGTGCCAAAACCGCTGCCGGAAATGGGGACGGACAGATGAAGAATTCCCCCAGGGTGCATTGCAAGCCCTGAGGATGTTGTGGTTATAAAGTTTGGCAAACTGGACAATACTTTTGGACAGCGTCTTTCTACTGGAGAAAGGCAGATGTATAATCACTGTGCATGAACTCAGACTCAAATACATGCTGGTACATTTGTATTCCAAGAGGATTTCAAGGACTACAAGTCCCTTAAAAACCGCTGGACATTAACCTGACACAACGTGGTCTCACTTACTTTTTGCAACAGCGCTATCACACACACACACACACAAGTGCTCTTCTTCTTCTTTTCCTTCTTTTGTTTTTTACTCAGAAAGGCTTCCCCAGCCTCTCAATGCAGTGCATTTAGAGTGTAATTAATGTGTAGATATTGTTAAAGGCGAAGAAGAAATAATCTATTTTGTACTTCAGCAGTAGCGAGAACGAGTTTCTAAACTAAAAAAAAATCATCTGGAACAATTTTTCAATTGTGAAAATCACTTGATATGCTGGTTTAATCGACTGAGGACAATAATCCGTGTGCCTTCATCATCAACTAACACCTTACACATGAGCCTGCAGTGGGCTTTCAGGTTTCGTAACACACTCCGGCAGCGTATTCTGCCATACAGACACACGTAATGCATGAAAGACTGTTATGTTTGTGTGTGTGAGTGCACACACTCGAACAGTGGGCCTAAATGAACATTAATGATGTGGAATGGAGAGGAGTTCACCCCTCTGTAGGAGCACTATGAACCTGAAGCTTTCTTTTCCAGTGTCCATCCTGCCTGTTTGTCCAATAAGAAACACTCCTGGTTACCAAAGTCATGACGTACGGTAAAAGTGCGCGATCGGTTCACTTTTAACTCAGTATTGCAGAAAGAGTTGAAAAAAAAAAGAAGCATTTTTTTTGGTCTTTGGTGATGTAAAAGTATCGATCAGTATCAACGCGAAAAGTCTGTCTTCATTGCTGAATATTTGTATCTCGAGTCCAAAGTGTTCAGTGATGCCAACTCTAATGCATTTTGCAGCTAGTTTAATGCGACTTAAAGTCTTGTTTACCACTCACTGAATGCCTTTTGTACCACACAAACTGTACAATCCCTCCTGTAATCAGTGCTGTTGATAAATGTCCTTGTTTTTTTTTTTATTGATCCGAGACACTGGAAATGTTTTGTAACATAATGTATATTTATTTTTTATGGTTTTAAGACACTGGAAAGAAAAACAGATGATTGTGACTGTAAAATTAAAGACGACATGATGAATTTTTAACCACCTCGTGCGGCCTGTTACATGCCTGGTGCCCAGGAGGAAGCTTGGCTAGTAGAAACATGTACGGTACTTCAGGAGGATGAGGTAACTTTTTTCTTGATCCATCAGAAATTCCTGACACGACTTCTTCGCAGGTTCACACTGTAGCACAAGTATGGTGTTTGACTGGATGAGTGAAGCGCGCCAAAACATCTCATTGACGGACTTCAGGAGACTGTTTCACCACACAAACTGACATTTAACGCAAGCTGCAAACCTGAGGAGCACTGATTCGGTTTTTATAAAACACTCAATGAAAAATGGGCAAGAATGTCCACAGCTTTGTGATATGACACAAATCCATGAACCATGATTTTCCCTGTTTTTTGTAAATGCACAAAATATCCGTAAAATTACAAAAATAGACTGTGAATTTACCTGTCCGATATCAAATAACACACACAATGTGTAAATGTCAATAGCCTTAAAATTAACATTTCATTTTACAGCAGTAGGTATGATTTTCCACATAGAAATACTTATGCAAAGTTTATTTTAATCAAAAATGTTAAATTGAGGGCCAATACCGCAATAACGTACGTATAACTAATGCAGTGGGGTTATTCATGTTCAGCAAAGTACTGCTCTACTATTTTAAGTCCGCTTATTTGTATTATTTAAATTCTCGAACATATCTAAAGGTAATTCATTGTTTTTAAGTGTACAAATATCTTTATTTAAACATTTGTAGACCATAAAATAAACAAGTTTCTGTTTATTTTTACAGTATTTCTGGCGCCCCCTGCTGCCAGAATATTAACAGTTTCATTAGGATTATTTTTTGCAGTTTATTTCAGAAAACATACGATTTGAAACCAAGTTTTTAAGGTCTTTAATGCTCTGTATTTCTTATGTGGTGAAGTAGTCTTGTTTTGATAGCAGGGAAATAATAATACTGTAGATAAGAGAGGAGGATGGAGGGACAGACAGACAGACAGATAGACAGAAGTGTATCCAGCACAGATGACAGATTTCAAACAAAGGTGCACCCTGAAGGCTGTGTGTGCCATGGAGAAGTTGTCCATACAAGGTAATGTATGGAGAGGGCAGCCTGATCAGAGCCCAGCTGGCTATCAATGTGAGGCAGGTTGGACTATTCCGTAAACGTACGCTACAGTATTAGCCGGTGTGTGAGAGAGAAAGGTTAATGGCTTAGTGCTCCACTGTGGAGTTGAACCTAAAACACAGGAGAGGTGTGTGTGTGTGTGTGTGTGTGTGTGGGTGGTTTGAGGTATGGCTGTATCTGTCTGAGTGACTGTGTTAATCCTCATAGAACAATAGAGGCAAGCCGGTCTGAATAAATCCACTCACTTTGATCCAAACCTTTGCTGGGCACACACACAACACGGAGACGAGTGTGTGTGTGTGTGTGTGTGTTCTCAAAGCGAGCTTTGTCCACAGGGCAAATCTGTTCGGTGTGTCCAATGCAACTTCAGTTTCCCTGTTATTTGATTCACAAAGGCGACTCTTAATATAAGAAGACTATTTATATCTAAATAACTTTCGTCCTGATTTTCTGCTCACGGGTTCTCAACTTTACTGACCAAGGAACAAAAATGATTTTATTCACAGGAGAGAACAGAGTCTTTGTTGATGTTTTTAAAACTTCTCTTTCAGGTTGGAGACTGTTTGACATGTGAATTGTGAACTTCTGATCAATTGATTCTGTATCGCAGCTCGTCCAGTTGCCTACCATACAGCACTTTACCTTACAGTAATTCATGCATACTTTCATACACTGATGGCGATGGCTGCCATGCAAGGTGCTGACCAGCACGTCAGGAGCAGTTTGGGGGTTTATTATCTTGCCCAAGGACACTTCGACATGCAGGCCAGGGGAACCGAACCAGGAACTTTACGATAACAAGACGCTGGCTCTACACCTGATATTTTTGGCCTTTGTATGGATTTACTGATAGGACAGCTTCAGAGATGACAAGAAACAGGGTGAGAGAGAGCGAGGGGGATGACTTGCAGCAATGGACTCGAACCCAGGGCTGCTGCAGCGAGGACAAAGCATCTGTACATGGTTGCTCTACCAACTGAACTAATCGGCGCCCTACTCTGTTGTTCTTATGTTCTTAATAATTGTCAGCTCGGTGCAAAGCCCGGCGCCAAACATATCCCCGGCATTATTTACCTTTTTTCCACAGCTCAGCCCACTTTAAGACCCGGCTCTTTGCTCTGACATTCCAAGGTAAGCCGGCTACACGCTCGCCCCTCACTTTAACGATCGTCTGCAGGAATCTGTCTTCAGCCACATGTAGCAGATTAGGGGGAGATGCACTTTAAGTGTCGGAGGATCAAAGAGCTTGGTTGAGGTAGAAGGCTGCTGAGGTCAAGCAGGACCGTGAACGCCACCGTTACTTAAACTGGGGGGGTGTAAGTGAAATATATCACTACAGCATGTGTGGAATCCTTCTTTTTTCTCTCCGTGCCTCAGTGCAGGTAAGCTAGGTGTACTCGTGTCACCGATGGGGTTTCATTTGAAGTGGCTGATGCCATGTCAGGGCCTGGAAATGGCAGCTGCGCCAAGCCCATCGCCCAAACAGCCCGCTGCCTTTGTGGGTATTGCCAAGTAAGTTATTGTGCGCAGGCAGAGTGAAAGGTTAGACGGGAGGGTCGGGTTTCACAGGCCTATTCGGTGCTTAGTTGTTATGGCAACTTAAGCCAGTCTTCAGGTGACATACGGTACAAAGATGAAGCAAGGAGGCGTATCAAAATATGACAAGAGGTCGGATTGGTCGAACTGTAATCGTGACACATTTAAGTACGTATAAGTTTATAGGTGCTGGTCTCCTTTTCATATCTCCTCTGTTACATTAATAAAATGTCTGTCAAAACAGGCATCATTTTGTCAGGTGGCCTATATTCTAAATTGGAATAAAACCTTTGAATTGAAACCCGAGGAGGTGAGTTGGTACAGGTAACTAGTTTCTATCAGTGACCCTCTGCCCTCCTCTCTATCTCTGTTCCATCCCAGCAGGGCATGCTAAATAATTCAGACCCACGACAGCCACGGTTGGCATCCTGAAGAAACTACAGCGCTGAACAAGACGAGGCAGGGAGGGAAGAGGACGACTGATCTGATTGTGCCATCTAGTGGTGATGGATGCAAAGTCACACGTAGACCTGAAATGTGGGAAGGCCTGTACATCTGTGTTTGTGGAGACAGTTCAAAGGGAGAGAGAAATCCCTTAAAGTAAGACTATGTGACTTTTACAAGGAAGGAACACCTTTGCCAGAGATCCTTTATTGATTTGCTCGGGATGATAGTTCACTCGGGACAGGTTTGAGAAACTGAACTTTGTACTTTATTAACTTTGTGTTTATTATTGAATCACAATTCTTTGTTGAACTACGTTATCATTATTCAAACTTGCCAAACTCTAACCTGCAAAAAGCCACCTGGATGAAGTCAGACTGTTGTTGTAAAACACCCCTATCTTTTTAAAGAAGAATTCAACAATATAAATTATAGTTGTGAGCGAATAAAACTAGTGATCTGTTAATATTGACAAATCCAGATGCAGGTCTAACTTTTTGACTCAAATCGTGGATTTGGATGATGACACCACTATTCATAAACAATGAAAAGCATTCTTGCTTAAATCAACACACTCGTGGGTTTTGCTGCCAAGGCCTTGCTTGGTCAGGGATGACCTGTAGCTGATGGTTGATATTTGCTAATGTCAGCTCATTTCAGGTGGATATTGCTTGGTGCTTGACCATAGACCTACAAACGGTGTCTTACTGGCTCTTCTCGAGTTGTGCTTCTGTAAAAAACTGATTTTAGCATTTACTTGTCATTGTCTCTTGCCCACTACTCATCTATAATTATATAGTTGGGCTTAAAAGGCCCATAACACTTCAGCATTTCTTTATAACCTTGTAAAAAACTAAATATTCATGACTAAATAAGACAGAGCCATAGACAGAGTAAAGTTTAGAGGAATAACATCCATTTGTATTTCTTATAAAGACTTTAATGTTCAAAAGCAGCTTCATCTCTGATTGGTGTCTGGAAATTTGTG
The DNA here is from genome assembly GCA_039737535.1 of Lagodon rhomboides. NCBI lineage: Eukaryota > Metazoa > Chordata > Actinopteri > Spariformes > Sparidae > Lagodon > Lagodon rhomboides. Next base: position 15,963,849 of record CM077805.1, on the reverse strand, counting down.
ACATCACCTTTCTCCAACTGAGCCCTGCTGCTTAAAACGAGTCCTAAAAACAGAAGTTTCCTGTGTGAAATAACTGGAATTGCTCTAACTTTGGCAGAAATGGTTGTATCTGAAGCCCATCTACAGCCCATAAACCCCAAAAGCCCCAAAAAACCTTAAGGAAAAAATAAATCTTTTTTTTTTAAAATTAGCTTGAACTAGTTTACTGTCGCTTTCTATTTGAATTGACACTTAACACTGTTGTTCTAGCAAGTATTTTCCTCTACAAACAGTCAAATGCATCCGATATCTAGAATGGCACTCAGTGGAGCACTTGCCTCAGCAGTCCCCTTTAATTCAATCAAGCCTAATCCAAAATCCTATTTGTTACCAGACAGCATCTTAAAAGAAAAAAAAGACAGCCCTCTATGAGAACATGTTTTAAATCCGCTGGATCCAGATTTTTATTAGGATCAGCGTGAAATTGTACTCGCTCATAGATACCAGCCACCTTAAAACGGCTGTTATTTTTCTCATCAAGATCCATGTATTATTCACCGAGAAATGTTGAACATGTCGAAACCCCTCCTCCATCCAATCTTCGTGGAGATCTGTACAATAATTTATGTGTAATCCTGTTCACAAACCAACGGAGCCGACCAACAAACAAAAGGACACGGGTCCTTGAAAAGGGTAATATGTACCACCACAAAAGCCACAAACAGGACTGTACAGTAGGTTGCTAAAACCATGTTTTCTATTAGTGCAATTATGCATGGGTTTTGGTTTAGATAAGGCTTTAAAAAAAACAGTGTAGGCTAAAGACAGATTTCGTGGGTGAGTGTTATAGTGGGGATTAATTGAGAGAAGAAGCAGCACTGACATTATGTTGCATACACAGTGATCCAGGTCATAGAGTGTGTTCAGAAATATAGCAGTTCAAACTAAACTGTGATCGAAACAAAGAGTCAGCTCTGTCAAACGAGTTAACTGAATAAGACAGGTAATTATAAATAAGATTTCTATTCAAATCAACCTGACATCCCGTCTGCTTGTTTTATCGTTGAAATAAAACCAAAATGACGCCATGTTAGTTTTTTAATCAACCATCTCATCCGAATGCTTTCCCTCCGCGCCGTCGTCATCCGTCCTCCCCTTCCTCCCGACTGTTCTATAATTGACTTTGAATGCTCTGCCGGTTGCATAAGACACGCGTGGTTGTGCAACCCTCTAGAAAATACGGGTTTGGGATTAAGAGGTTTATTACAGGGTTTCTAAATGAGCGCAGAGGGAGGATTTGGGAAATCTCAGCAGCGGCACTTTTGCTAGAAGACATCTGAAGAGGATCACAGGCCAGAAACCCCATCGGGTGTGTGTGTGTGTGTGTGTGTGTGTGTGAGTGGACGTGTGAGTGTGCAAAGCGTGACTAAGGGAAAATTGTGTCTAAAAGCATTAGCCCCCTTGTTTGCAGCACAATCTGTGATGACTACACAAACCCTGAGTGGTTTCCATTTGGGCTTACAGTATATACAGATGAAGTCATCTCCAGTGTAACGGCATCTGCTGCTGACACAACTTGCACGAGACAAGTGACCTAAAACACAGAGACAGAGGGAAAGGCAGACAGATATCGGCTCTGTGCAAGCGGACACGTTGAATGGTTTGGGTGTTTTATTTATGATTTCGTGGGGAATTCCTCATTCAGTCCGTATTAAATAACATATTTCCACGACAAATTGGTCTCCCGGGAAAAATAAATCCTTAATCGCAGTTGAACTTTGGGAAAATCTATCAGTGTTGTGTCTGTTTACTGTGAACAATCACCCAGTTTAAACAGATATTTTGATGAAAGCGCCGATGTAGATTTTTCATGCTAACGTACTGCAGTCGACTACAACCTCACCACTGAGTACGACCTGGAAAATGACTTCAGGGGTTAATCGACACCACGACAACATGTCCATGTCGGCCATTTTCCTCTGGTAAAACTGCAGATTTCCTAACCCATTAGCTAACGTTGGACAACAGCTATTGCTAGCATTTAACAACTTGCAACAACACAAAGGTGTGAATTGACTTCTAAAATATCAGCGCACATCTTGGACACATTCATTTAAGCCTCGAACTTAAACACGCGGTAATATTAGCTCAGGAGTGGTTGAATGCTAACGTTAGCTGAAGGTTACTCAGGTATGGGCTGTGTCCGAAAGCACTCGTTACCCACTATGTACTGGACTATATAGTGAGTTTGCTATTCTGTAGCCCTGTCAGAATGTAAAGTGAGATATGATGGCCACTAAACAAGCATTATATACCATCAAATTTGTGCTGGAGGGAAGAAAATTACCTCAACAGTGTTAACTAACTAAACTGTTAATTGGGCCGATTAGCTCACTACTGTATACAGTCCACTATGTAGAACTCCCTACGTAGTGAATGTGTCGGTGATTTTAGACACAACCGTGTTGTTTTACCTTCAATCGTGAAGCGGTGGAACGGTAACAATTTACAATCTGGAAAACAGCAGTACAACATTCTCCCAGGATTTGAGCTTCCCACCCTGAGTGTGACATCTGAGGAGAATGGCCGCCATGGGGTTATGCTCTATTGGATGGCATATTTTACCAAATCGCATCACTGTAGAAGTATATCTAAGAAAAAAAAAATGCTAAATCCCCATGTCAAGACTCTGAATTCACCAACTATGCCTTAGACATGCAAAAACTGATTTTTTTAACCACTTGGTGGCGGCAGAAACAAGCTGTGAACACGACATTCAACACCTTTTAAGTTGATATGCCAAACCTGTTCCCATCCAGTAGATATGTAGCAACACTATCTTTTATCTGGAGTCAAATTTTTTTCCATAGCTGCTAAATGCTCCGCAGTGTTCATGAACTAGGCGCTAACTTTGTATGTCATACGTTTTGTGCTGAGCGGCTAGCGTAAAGTAAAAACCAAGACAATGGGCTGAAAGGTGCTACAGTGGTCAGTGCTGCTTAGCGGAACAGTGATAATTCTCTACAAGCAACCCCTTTCACATTTAAAGTCATTATAGCTGCTTTTGTGGCCAGGTAACATGGTGTGATGTTGCCTGGAGAAAACGGTATGTTCACGTGAGCCTACGGTGCAAGGGTGCTTTAAAGACATAATGGTGATAACCCTATCTGCCAGCGTACAGTACTTAAGTCAATTGGTTCACAGCAATCCTTTCATTACCAGGCTGCATTAATAGCTACATTAATGTGAAATCATAGCTAATTAGTCTAATGACTGGTAACAAAGGACTGCCTATATTCTGTGCTTGAGTCACACTCTTAACTGTGCCCTTTTCATATCACCTGATCAGCGATGAAAACACTGTGCAGGGAAAATTCTCTAAAAGACTCTCGATATCTTTCTTCCGATCTCTAAAGGTATGTAAAAAGAACTCAAGGACCGCACACGGAAAGTCATCCCTGTCAGTGCGCCAGACATTTGCTTATGCAAATGCGAAGGTGGAGCTTTTTGTTATCAGCCATTTAGCCCTCAGCAGCAGCTTAATCCACACAAACATGGACTTCTTGTCAACAGAAGCTGCACTTGGCCGATGGTAAGACACCTTTTGACTTTTTCTGTGTGTTGAGTTTTCTAAAAGCGGCCAAGAATTAAGAATGAAAATGATGGCAACACTCAAAAGTCTGATCCGCTGTCATGCCAACATGTTGAATCCTTACGCAGGCTGTTCACAGGCTATATGTCTGCGGTGAGGAGGTGGTGGCAAAACGGCAGCCGCAGGACAAACCAGGCCAAAGCTCGAGTGAGGACAAGACTACACTGATCCTCATTGACCTCATTGGTAGTCTGACTGCAGACGGAGAAGGTGCTTGTGATTACTTCCCCGTAATCTATGGTCTCATCTCAGGGGGTCAGGAGTCAGGGGTCAGTTGACTCCTGTTTCTTCCTCTCTCACTTTCTATCCATTTCAGTCTTCAGTTCTTCAAACCCCTCTTCTTCGTTGTCCATTTGATTACATTCGCAGTGTAAGAGCAGCGACAAGAACAACATGAGAAGAATCTGTTAACTTGGATCACTTCATCACATGACTGCTGAAATAGGGGCACAAGCCGGACATAAGTGAAGACGACTGCCTTGGATTCTGTTTTTTGAAGAAGACACTCACAGACAGACAAAAGGAACATGCAAAGGTCAGTGCTTAAACGTGTCAGGTTTTGGGGATCTGAGGAGATATGACAGAAGAACCCACCTTTAAACTCAAATACATTTCATCTACTTGTTTAGATCATAGGTTATGAGCTTAAATGTACCTTCTAAAACTAAAAACTACAAAAAATGAACCTAATAGCTCAACTATACAGTAGATTCTGCTATTTTAACAGGCCTGTCTGAGTCAGCACAACTGAGGACGATGAGGTCATTCCCTCAGTATTTTTGCCAGGAATTTGGGGGCATTTAACAACCTGAGGGGAATTATTTTCTACAGTAAAAACCCACTGTTTTTAAGCTAGTTACAATATTTTCTAGACCCAGTACTTTTGAACAGGATTCTGTTTATTTGTGTTTGAAACTGTATCCCCCGAAGGGCAGAGAAGGCTTTGAAACAACACTTTCATTGTGACCGTCTGTGATGTCTGCACAGACTTTTATGTGTGTTTCCTGGAAAGACCAATTTAATTTGCTAGTAATAATTAAGACAAAAAGAATGCTACAAAGTTGAATTAATGTTGTTAGATTTCAGTTAAATGTGTTGACTCTCAAATGAAACTCCCTTTACTTAACTGTTCCAAAAAAAAAAAAAAAAAAAAAAATTAAACTTGCAGGAGATTGTATGTCAAACTAGGAACCAGGGCCGCTGATCTCCAAAGATTAGATGGTCATTTGGCCGAACCAAATCCAAATAAATGATTTTTTGAACCGTGTTGGGCGGGGGGCACAGTATGTGTGGGGGGCATTTGACTGTGACCTCAGTATTTCTGGCTACGGCCCTGATCTCTGCAACCCTGTTAGGACATATTAAAGAATCTGCATTTAAAACTGACAAATGATAGTATTGAGGCATTTCCACACAAGGTTTTAATCAATTTAACATGTTGCTTGAATAGAGGAAATATACTGAACCACAATATGTAAATAATAACAGTACAGTAATATTCCACATGGGTTTCATTTACAGTCATGCTTAATGACGTTAAGATGGTCCACTGGTGGCCCACCTGTGCTGTAGCTGATCATCACTACATGGTCGTGGCTGCAACAGGGCGGTGGTAGGGAGAGGTGTTTTCCGCTCGTGACGTCCTGTCTCCGGAGCACCGCTCACCGCCGGCGGCCCCTTTAAGAAAGCAGCGCCGAACACTGACGAAACCTCCTCGGCCGCCGCGCGCCCCCCCACACCCGCTCCCCTCTGCGAAATCAACAAGAGACGAGACGCGGAGGACAAGCTAGTATCTGCGAGCTCCGGGGGCCAACAACGACGCTGGTCAGGGCAGCTCTCCCTTAAAACAGGAGGGACGCAACTGGTATTTTCTCTCCCTCTCCCTCTCGCTGTCTCTCGGTGTCCGCCTGTCTAACCGCCCAGCGCTCAGCGGGAGACGACATTTCGCTGCTCGGCGCACTGAAACAAGCGGATACCGTCGGGATGGATGGACCGAGTGAGCGGTCTTCGCCGTGAGACTGGCGCTAATTTGGACGTCCTGAGCAGCAGGTGTACAGACGGATAAAGCGGACTAAAGGCAAATCTCAGTGTTCATGAAACTTTGCTACGATTTACGTGCTGGGTGAGAACACTTGTTTTTTTTCCTCCCTCTATTATATGCTCCTTTTGTTAAAATAACGAAGGGTATTGTTGCATGCCAACCCGCCTGTGACACTGTCTGCGCTCGCTGTCACCCCGAAATGCGAATTATTTGGTTTTCCCACGCCGTGTCTTCTAATGTGACAGATTAAAGAAAACAAACATGTCCGACCATTTGGGGGTTTATTGAAAACCGTTAACTCGAGGCCCGACGCCAAACTCCAGCTTTTAATTCGGTCCTTGACACGTTTTCTGTAATATAAAGGACACATTGGTATTCAACAGTGCAGGTTGGCTCAGCTAACGTCAAACCGCTCGTCTGTCAATGGAGTCGTGAACATGGAAAGTCTTAACGGTCGCCTGCTGTCAGCACAGTTTTTTTTCTTAAAGATAACGTCCATGGCTGCTTTTTTAAAGGACAGTTTCGTTTTTTATTTTCTGTGTGTCACACCTAATTACATAACACCGTGTAATGGTACACCATAGCTACTTTGTGTCCATGTTTTATTTTATTTTTATGAATGCTGTGCTGCCATTCACTCAGGGGCTTCATCCACTCGTGTTCGTGCCTTCTGATAATGAACGCAGGCTTGAAACTGAAACTGAAATCCATTCCAAGCACTGACAGCTAGATCATGTTTTAAAGGTGCACTATGTAGTTTTGAGGAAGACATTTTAATCACAAGATGAACACATCTCTGTCTATACAAACAAACTCTTCGTTTTCCCGACTGAGTAAACAGACTGACCTTAAAGGACAGCACAATTTCATACTGTTCTACTTTGTTTATATGTGGCGGACCCTGCCACCTTTCTAGCTTTGAACAGTGTTCCGGCGAACTTAGTTTCCCCTTTGATTCAGTTATGGATATATTTTTATCTCATCACTGTTATAATTATTAAAATTCTGACTTTGAATTTCCTCTCTGAAACCACATAGTGCCCCTTTAAGTTTTGTCAAAGCTGCTAACCTACTGTACTTGACGATGCACAACGATTCGCAGAGAGCTGGTGTGGAGGTCAGTTCTAAAGGGAGCTGTCAAACCGAGATTAATTTCCCATTCATATCAGTGGGTAAGTGGAGACGAGCATTTGTTTCCCGCCCTGAAGCGATCCCGCCTGGTTCCTCGCCCACAAGGGTTCAAATTTGGCTCCTCGTTGACCCGACTCAACTTTGTCCATCCGAATTGAGAAAGAGGGCAGATTGACCGGTTGTTCAGGGCAATATTGATTGTTTGTATCACGGTTTATGTAACTGCGTGGTGAAATAGAAGCAGCAGAGTAGGAGTGATGCTGTGTTGAAGGCAGTGAGGGCAAGGGCAGGGGTTGGAGGCTAACAGCAACAAACTATTTTCATACCGCCTCCTGTAGCTCATGCCTAATTTTCCTCCCAGCGTGTGAGAAAATGTCACCTCGCCAACTGTGGTCCCACTGTGCCCTAAAGCAGGAGGCCACTGGTACGATATTATCCCTCTCAAAACACTCATGTTTGTTTTTTATCTGTTAACTCGTCTCAATCCAGCCTCGAGGGCACCACGGAGGCACGCTTTGATGTCGGTCGTTGTTGTTATTATCGCCAAAGGATGATTGCAAGTTGAAGATTTGCGATGTATTTGACATTTTTAAAAAAGAGCCCTTGGAAATTGGTTACCTTTTGTTGTCTATGCCTCAGAACAAGGAAACAAGAGAAGAGAGACAAATTATTATTTTATTAATATATTTTTTCTGCTTTGATTTGCATATCAGTGGTGTTTATAACAACATAAATGCCACCATGCACATGACTTATCATGTCGTAAATACAAGCTGACTTGTACCATTCAAAATGACGTGGACGTGATGCCATAATAACTGACTTTTATTTTTGTTCAGCCAACTACACGTTGCCGGGAGGGAGGGTTGCATTAGTCGGCTGGATAAAAGCTTGAACGCTCTTCCTCTACCGAGCATTTCTTCCTTATTCTTGTCTCCAAATGTGTTGACCAGGACTCTGCTGAGACCCTGTTGTTTAGCCTCCAACAACAAACTTACTACAAAGAATGTGTCCAGTGTCTAAAGTCATCATATCTCCACTCTCCTCCCTTCCTCCCGCTCCGTCCCCAGGGATGACTACAAATGAAAATGGGAGGCTTGATGAAAACATTTACAATAACAATGTTTATCCTGATTGAGACTGTGGTTCAACTTAATGAGAATGTGGATATTCAGCAGTTGCTTCTATTACAGCATTATTATTTATTCCTACAATGAGGGCATAGGCAGATTATCGTTATTGAGATACGAGTACACATAGCGTCTTATTTTTCGGATATCGTGATATAAAGTGTTTGCTTTTCCTGATTTTAAAGGCTGCGTCACAGGAAAGTGATGTCATTTTCTGAATTTACCAGACAGTTCTACTTGTTCTAATACTTGTCTTCACCCATTTAGTTACTGTATACACTTTACTGATGATGATTTATCAAAAATCTCTTCTTCTTGTGAAAAAACCCAATAGTCATCCCTACAATATTGTCACATCAGAGAAGGTATGTGGTTAAAAATATTGTAATTTCTGATTCTGTCCCTCAGTCCTAGCATTAATTAAGTGTTTTAGAGGAGATTTAAGAATATCAACATATGTATTGTGTATAGACAGATAGCCTTAAAATACTGTAATATAATTTTCAGGTCATATCTGCCAGCCCTAGATAAATATAACAAGATGTGCACTATGTGTTCAGCACAACAGCATAAGGGCCTGTGTGGGTACGGCTACGGTGCTTGTGTCAACTCGTGTAAGAAAATAAAGAGAGAGATTGTCAACAAAGTCATAGTGTCCTGCCTGCAGAGGGGTGATTTGCATGTCTACCTCAATGTCATGTTTCCTTCACTGTCTGCCAGAGCTGGAGCATAGTATCTAGGATTTCTGCAGTGTCATTTCACCTCGGAACGAATGCTAATTGTACTCTTTTCCATAATGACGAAGGCCAGATGTTAGCGGGCGTTGGTGGGTTGTTTGTCTAGGTTGAAATGGGTTTAAGTTAGAATGGCACCTGCAACAGTTTGTTTCATTACAGAAAGTTATTCAGCATGGCAGTAGCTTTCTCCTGAGCATCTGTTCTGCCAGTCTCTTCATGAATGCAGGAAAGTGAGCTGAACAAAAGTTACAGCTACTCATTGGAACATTTAAGTCAGTGCTGGCAGATGAGGTTTTCAAAGGTCATCTCTCTCCAGTGTCTTATAAAACCCTGTACGAGTTGAGATTAGCTCTACAGGTGAGTCTCTTGCTGCACTGAACCTCGTCTCTACAGAAACCAAACACCGCGGATGATGATGACAGGATGGCCTTGCATGATTTTTTATGCGCACATTTGAGTTAGAGCACCTGTAGACAGGAAACGAGGCTTGCATCAGTCACCAAAGCGGAAACACTACACCGTGGCATTTCCAGCTAATGAGCGCTTATTGTCAGACTTTCTGTTTTTCGAAAAAACAAAACCCAACTGCCTAATGTCCCAGAAAATACACTCGCACACAAAGTGGCCTACTTGTGTGAGTGCTCTGGCTGCGTTGCGCTCAACAGTATGTGGTTGTTTCCACTGCCCCCCCTTCCCTTTCACGCATGGTTGATAGGCAACGGCTATATAGGGGGTAATTGTAGGAAGAGCTGCTCGCATCTCACGTGTGTATACCGTGCCAGTATCCTCCTATGGATGTAGATAGCCAGGGGTGATAGCGAGGCCACCTGACTGGTCATTTCAGTTGAAAAGAAGCTCCTTTTGCAGGGTTTGATGATTCCTCCACATGAATTTATGCTGTTGGAAAAAAAAGTGAGAGATGCTGATGTAGGGCAAAGGGCATCAGACTGCCTGTTAGCCATGAATGACTGTGATTGGCTCTCACAGTGAGTGTGACCAAGAGTAACCTCCAGCTACTACGGGTCATTAGCAGAAGATTACCCAGACAAGCCTGAGCATACATGCACACACACACAAACACACCATGTATTAGACTTGTATTGCCAATACACACAGGGCTTGTAAAGCTACTCACCCTTACCTAATGTATGCAGCAAAGCGCTATCCACCTGTGTGTGTCAATTTGTTTATTGTGCGTGTGCGTGTGAATATCTTTGCCTCTCTATTATGTTTGAGGGCCGCATCCTCTCCCGTTAGTCCTGACTTCAGATTAGGAAGAGGTGGATGTAGTGTTTGTACATAACTAAGCAAACGCATCACGAGGCCTGTTTGTGTGTGTGTTCCCGGTAACATTCACATAGTGATCAGACCTTGAGCTAAGGCCCCGTACTCCTCCTCCTCCTCCTCCTCCTGTCCTCTTTTCATCTTTTCATCTTTTCATCCTCCTGTTTAAGATGGTGTTGTTGTAGAAACTGCCGCTGGACTGGAGGAAGCAATCCTCAAAAAAAGGAAATAAATAAAGGAGAGGTAGTCTGATGAACACTGCAGTAAGAAGGAGGCAAGAAATAGCATGGGAATAGCTAATGTGCTCTCTAATACAAGCTTAGTTTATACAAATGAAGGCTTCTTTTTCTTTTTTTTTTATTGTTGACTGTATTTTATAGTAATTAACCATAGGTAAGTTGAGATAACCAGAGGCTCACTGAGCTGCAGCGTGATGAACTGGCTGTATATACTGGAATCAGGTGGTTATTGTGAGAACGGGTTTCATTGTGACAGCTGTCTCGACAAGAGGAGGGAAGTGTTTATTAAGCTGCCAATCACCATGTTTCCACTCGCCCCTCAGCGAGGAAAGATAAACCCACCAGTCACCTCTGCGTGCGCCACTAATAGGTACATATGTGGGCGGATTGCCTACATGAGGAAATTAGGTGTTTGTTTAAAGTTCATGCACAAAAACCTTAAGCTGCTTTCATGTTTATCTGTGGTTACGTCTCTCTTTTATTGACGTAAGGAGAGATGCGAGAAAGGGCAATCGAGTTAACGTTTTTAGATGAAGTGGGGCGTCTTTTCCTTTCGATCGTCATCTCAAGTGACGTCAGTTTGTGATGACTGCGGCGTAGTCGGATCATCTGTTGGCCGATCAGCTCTGTTGGATAATTCAAATTTAGTATTTGCACAGATGAAGTGTGAATACTGTCCAGTTATTAACAAGGGCGAACTGCTACCACTACCAGCACCATTTGTTTTTATTTCAGTTTTTATGTGCCCCCACATGGCCAAACAGAATGTGAAATATTTGTGTGTGTGTGTGTTTGTTTCTCCTTTTTAAAAAATGTTGTTTTGTGTCTGCATTCATCGATGTTCTCCCTGTAAATGTATCATGTAACAATCCAGGATTCAAGCCCTTAATGTTTTAGGATAAAGGGAATTGTATAAGTGAATCATATGTTCATACAACACAATATTTGGTTGCACATTGCTTCACCTCAGTCAGTTGGTATACATTAGCAGGTGTTGTGAAAACTTCTGGTTGGATCTTTAACCACGCTTCTTGGCAGAATTGGTGGGGTTCAACCAAATTGGTTTTCATGCATGGACTTCTCAGGGCTATCAACACATTCTCAATAGGATTCAATAAGAAAAGGTTCATTTTAGCTTTATTAAGACATCCAAAAAATGCCACTGTCCTATTGTAACACCAAGCTGCATCCAGGATGCACCTGAAGTACCAACATTATCAGTTAGAACAGCGCTTTCTCAGATCTTACTGAGCATGTTTGACTTTCCCCATTATGTTGTTTGTGGCTCAGTCTAATGTGTGCAGTGAAAAAAGGGTTTACTCGGGGCACTCTGTTACAAACTTTCAATTAGTTGTTGTTGGTGAATATGATTTGATATGCCTATTCTTAACCTACCAAAGGTCAGGATAAAGTTAAACTGTTACCTAAATTCTTTCAAAGAATAATTTGAGAATTTAAATGACAGATGTCAGAGCCAAAAAATAAAGATCTGTTGGTCTTTACAAATCCAGATGGCATAGCATTCAGTGTTGAAGTAAAAAAAACATGTTCAAATTGAATCAAATCGTGAATTTAGATCATCGTGACACTGCTATTATCGAGTTTTCAGAAATGGGGTGAGTAGGCAAATTAGAGTAGCGGTAAGCCCAGCAACAAGCCATACAGATTGTTAGTAAGCCAGTTATTTATAGAAACAGACAGCTCATCAGTCAGATAACCATACTTGCAGTGTGACAGCTAGTCTTCCAGTCAAGCAGATTAAGTGGTCTCTGAGGATTACATCAATAAGAACCACACTTAATCACTGTCCACAGAAATTAAAAAAAAAAAACACACAGCCATGTTTACTACACAGTCTGTGGCTCTGTGCTCAGCTGACGGACAGGGTGACGGATTATTGCGACTATGTTTTTTTGGACGCGCAGCATTCGGTCGATTCAGAGCTACCTCGGACAGTAGTACTATGGACTAGTATCCCCGTAGGAATCCCCTTGGACTCGGGATTCTTACTTTTTTCATTCAGTTACCATGTCTCATTCTAGGAAAGGACTTAATGGAGTTGATGGCTAAAATGTCAACACTATGGATGCAGTCAGATTTTAATAGGTCGGGGACATTTGTGGACAAATAGCGGCGAGGAGGCTATCATCAGTGTCTGCCCACAGATGCATTGCCAGTGCCCGTTAAGCACCTGTTGTGTCTCCCAGCGCGATGCTAATCATGATCTATTGCACATTGGTCCTGTAGTTGTCTCATATTGGCTCACTTTTGCTGAGCATTAATGAGGTCATTTATCCTGTCTGTGTTTGTTTCTATCAGTGGGATTCATTTTGCTGCAGCATCAGACTGCTGCCGCTGCTGAATGCAGGAGAAAGCGCTGCGGTAGCCTGACTCCTGTGACACTGTGCATGATGACCCGTCCAGCCCCCTTGTCTATCTGTCATCATTATATCTCGGCCCCTGATACCAAACATGACCATTAAGCCTTTCACAGCCCCTTACAACCACCGCCACTGTTCCCACTATGGAAATTACATCGGCAAATGGGGTCAGCAGATCTGCTGCTGTCAACTGTTTGCCAGAGGACTGAGAGGTTTTGGTCGTCGAGGCTCGTAACAGGGTTACTGGTTTCATCTTCCTGTGTAGGCTGAGAGGAAGAGCAAAGCGCTAACCTTTATTAAGTGCTAACCTTGTCAGAGTTTGAGGTTGGAATTGCTTTGGGCAGAAATGTGAATGAAAAGCGGTAGGGACTTTTGGCAACTTAAGATTGGGGTGAAAGTGGAGTTTGCAGTGCTTACAGTACAAGCGTCAAGATAAAATTTCAAAATAAGATAGCACAAAGTTTTAGCACCTGTAGTGACTAGGGTGATATCACCATTATTGATCTCGTGCCATCATGATGTCCACATTTAATGTCAGCAATACCTGCAAAACTAATGACGTTCCCATCAGCGACAGTTTTGTGTTTACTGCTGACAAATTTTAATGTACTGTTTAGCTTTAATACCATATTTTCAGGTTTCAACAAGTTCAGAAGAAAAGAAAAAAATATTTAAAGGAAGTTATTTTCCGAACAGCCATACCAACAATAATCTCTGTGTTTTGCGTCCCCACAGGGTTGCCGTCCGCCATGTTAAGGTAAAGCCCAGGTGCGCGGTGTTGACCATGCTAAAGCGCCTGGACAAGATCCGCTTCCGAGGCCCCAGGACGAGAGACGACTTTCCGGATCTGGCCGAGTCGCCACCTGCCTCCGACAACGAATGTAGCGACGACATGCAGCTCAAGCCCAGAGGCACAGAGGACCTCCTGAGAGACCCTGTGAGTGCTCGCCATGCATACACAGTAAATCGATATGTGTGTATCTGTGTGTTTGGGGTGGATTTTTTCTAATTTATTGCCACATTTTCAGTTGATCCCATTTCACAGAGGAAGCAGAAAGTGATTTCTGTTCCCTTTTTTCTTTCACTTTGCCTGGATTATGTCATTTTTCTTTTTCTTTCTGTTTCTCTTAAAGTCAGTCTCCCTCTTAATATCCCTCTGTCTCTGTATGTATCATCTCTACAATACTTATGAAATGGTTATCTTGTTTGTGCCTTATATACGCATTCAGCCTTGACTGGCTAGGACACATGGCAAAGTTTTTTTCAATGTGCTCATGAATTATTCTGTCTGAAAAAGATGCTCTGACCTCAGTGTAACACATAAAACAGACGGCGGGAGATGTGCAGTAGCTCGCTGCTGTTGCGCCTTTCTGATGTGCACGAAAAATGACACTACGTTGTTTTATTTAATCCCACTTGTTTTCAGTTAGACTCTGCGGAGAAAGGGAGAGCGATGGAGGACAGGGTTGTCATGACAAGAAAAATGGCGGAAATGGCAGAGATAAACACTCTCAGATGGAGGGCATAGAATCGAGATGGCAATCGGCAGCAGACAAGAGCCGGAATGGTGAAAGCAGCGGTGAGATGAACAGATATTGGATAGCAGGAAGGAATGAAAAATGGAAGGAGAGAAAAGATTAAAGTGATGAAGGTGGCTGGAGGACAGGAATCCAGCCTCTGATTATTAGACTCTGAGATGTCTAGAGCAGAGGAGATGACAGGATGACGATAACTCACCAGTTCATGTTTTCTGATGTTTCTTCCTCCCACGCTAGATTGCGTTCATATTTCATGAAATGTGCAGCTCTCTGCCATTCCTCCTCGCTGACTAAAACACCAGTGTTGGCGTCATCGTCGTGCTCATGCATTGATAGAAAGATACCCAGCTTATAAAGACAGGATTAGTCACTTGATTGTATCATTTCCTGAATGAAGGCCCCAGGGATCGCTGTCCTTGTTTCATTTTCTCTTTTTTGTCTCTATTCAAATAGAGAGCTGATATGACATCCCACTGAAAGCTGCACAAGGCCTGGTGGTGAATGAGTGGTACTCAGAGACAAATACATCATTAGATCATAACAGGCCTCAAGAGTATAACAATATTCAATTGCAGCTGTTTTTTTATCAATTCTGGAGCAAATTCCTTTTAAATGATCTACTCAATACGGTCCCGTTGATAGTGAGTCCAACATGTGTCTGTATTTCTACGTGTGCACCTGTGCCCTCCTGTGTGCACAAGTATGTCTGTGAGCTGGTGTTTGCATGTCTGTGTGTGCAGTGGTGTTTGCCTGTGTGAGCACAAGCCCACTGGGAAGGCATCGCCCACATCACGGCACTGATGAGTCACACTCCAAAGCCCCAAAATAGACCATGCTAGATCTTATTCCTGCTGGGACGCACACACGCCACACACACACCTTCACAAACATGTATGCTCTCATACATGAAGCATGCACTTTCCCCCACAGAACTATTTAATATCTGCTAGGTGGAAATCTCATCATTCCTGCTTATTGCCCTTCATAGATCCCTGCTGGCACGCTGCAGCCCACCCAGACCGCAATGATACGTCTCCACTCTCCAGGATCAGATCACATGACCGGGGTCTAAACCTCACCTTCATTACCTCATCTGTTAAAGAAGGACAGAGCGTGCCCCCTGACTGCAGCACACATGCACTGAGTCTTTTTGACAAACTAGCCCGTGTCATCCATATTAAATAGGTAAAATGTCATCAAGCAGATGGCGTTCAGTCATCGCACAGACGACTGCGTACGACCTCAGCGGCCTCTCCCCACTTTTCCTGCTGGGTCAGGTGGCTTTCTTCAGTGCGTTTGTCATACTTAGTGTCATGGTGTCATTAATCTAAAGCACATTTAGACAGGTGAGATGATGCGGTGCGAACCAAGACAATGCATCAAGTAATACAAAACAATATTTCACTGAAATAATAATCATATGTAAAAGTCCTGGTGTGCATGTGTAGAATCAGATTACCCTATGTCAAAGTAACATTATGTAGAAATTGACATTTTGTGTGATTTGGCACCCCCCACCATTTATGAGTGCAACACCACTGTCGTAATACAGATCCCAGGTCTGCAACAATTTGTCAGACATAATGTAGGTGCTGACTCATTACATCATAACAGTGTTATGTGTTGAAAACTGGTATCTTGAAGTAAACATGTATGTAACGCTGTGATCCTAGCCTCACTGAAATTACATAGTGCAGAAACAAGTGAAATGGGGGGCGGTGGGGCTGTGGAAAAAGAAAAAATAATAGAATAGTTACGTACTGTTGCTTTAAGAATAAATCCTCACTTCAAAACTTAATGCTAATTTTACAATCCACAACAAATGCCTGAAGCCTCATTGGTATTACGGCAATAATGATGTATTTAATGAAAATTCCTACCAAAAATTGTCTGACTAAACTTTCATAGACAGATTTTTTTTTTCCTGCATATGTCTACTTTGTAATTAGATGCTTTTGCTTTTCAAATAAAAGGCCCCTTAAAGTCACACCATCAGATGTTTGAAGTAATATAAGCCACTTAACCAAATATCAGTGCTTAAAGCTCTCCAGCATGCCACTCAATGCTGAGTTCTCACTGGGTCATGAGAACTTGAGCCTGTAATCATATCTTTAGGATTTAAAATCAAGTCTCTTTATCTCTTTCAGTTTCATAGTTGGGGTTAAAGATCAATTCCATTAACTGGCAGACAAACACTAAAACAGTTCACCGCTGTAATCGCTTTGGATTATGACTCTGAACAGTAATCTCTCCGTTCAAATGCAGACACAAGTCCTGCCGGCAGTCACCTTTTTATTTTATTGTGTTTTTTTTTAGGGTTTTGACGTAGTAGTGGTTCCAGAATACATGAAATAAAAAAAGTGGGTTTAAATCTACCAGCTAACTGTATGAAGAGCTGTGGATCGCACATTTTACACAGGAAGCCTGCTGCTTAAATCACTGCAGTGGTACAGAGTTTACTGTTCTTGTCGTGTGGTGGAAATTGAGGTCTGGTGTGAGCATGCCTCTCAGCTGTCTGTTTTTTTTGTTATGCACAACATTTTACAAGTCAGGAAATCACAGGTTTATAGGAAATCAGGTTGGGCCCTATCCAACCTGATTTCCTATAAACCTGTGATTTCCTGACTTGTGTATGGTTTCAGTGGAGGAAGAAGTAAGTGAAAGTAGAACAGGCAGCTCAGGTAATATGAGGTCTGGCAAGTGGAGTATAACCACATCATCTGTTCGATTGCCAGCATTTTCTCCCATCAATAGAGGATTAATCATAACCCCTGCTTTTTTATTTTAGATTTGTTTTCTCAATGAAACTGTTGATGATTTGACCGCACAATGTGCTTCTTTTTGAATCAATAGCCGTGTTCTATTTGTCTGGATGGTTTTACGGCGACACATTTCTAAAAGAAAATATCAGTGTGCATTGTGTGAAACCCTTTCCTGGTAATTATTGGACATGGCTGATCAAAAAGTGCAAGCACCAGCCTGCTCGACCGACAATCTGCCAAACATGGAGAAGGTCTCTCGTGTTATGTGTGTTTATGAGCAGAACAAGGCCTTGAAATCACACCTTCTGTATTTCCCATCCCACTGCGAGACTCCCCATGAGAAGGCTGCAGGCTTAAAAAGCACAGGCATTATCACTACATGGAGAGAGTGAAAAAAAAGAACGAGTATGCAAAAAGCATTTGAGATCCCTGGAGCTACTCTCCAGGATAAACCAGACGATTCTGTGTCAGTTCTGTACTGAGGCAGCCATACAGCCCGTGGACAATGTCCCTGAAGAGGCTGAGCACGGAGCGAGGAAGAAGAGCGAGACGAGGAGAGAGAAGGATCAAGCGAGAGGTACAGCGGATAACTGAGGCATGTGGGCAGCAGGTTAGGGAGATGAGACAGAAGAGATCTCTAAACACGAGGCAAAGACAGAGGTGGCGTTGATATCTTCATTATCTTCACGCAGAAAGCCAGCAATCTCCGTCCTCGCTCAGTCTCTCCATGTCAGCCCCCGGCCAGGCTGTCTCGACATGTGCCAGAGCTCACTTAGTCAACTGAGTGCTGGATTGAATTGAATTTCATGTCATTTTATGTATTTTCTTTCCTTAATAATTAACTAGTTAGTTACTGGTTAATGGGTGATGGTTTTTGGAAAGCAAAATTAAGCCTCCTTTAAGCACATTTTGAACTGTATAAAGGTGGAGTAAGTGATTGTAGAGAGAGACGGGTTGTTGGTTGTTGAATCTCATTCCGAGATCAACAAATACAGACACTTTGGGTTGGTGATGAACTGCCTCGGCAACCATCAAAAATTGTTTTTCAGCTCAGTAAACGGATAATATTTTATCTGAATTTACTTTCTTCCATTTGTCCGGGGCATTGAAAGCTTCAAATGTCTTGACACAAAAACCTTGGGCTCAACCAGACAAAACAATTAGTGCAAGACTTGAAACACTGGCTGATTATAATATCTCTCGTTGAATATCTGGATGTCCTGAGGACATTTTTTCAGATTAACAATTTGCATCTATTTTTTTGTTTTGTGTCTTTGTTTTGTTGTGGCTGGTTGATAGCAGTTAACATCATAGACATTACATAAAAAAACAACAGAGCTGTGGATTGTGGCTCATTTGCAATTTAAAGTGTGAATAAAAAACAGAATGCTACATTTGCAAACAAACTGTCTTACTGACAACAGCTTTATGAAGCATTCTCGAGCCCATGTAGTAATATCTCTTATGGGATCATGTAGTTCAGAAAGTGATGAACCTCACCCGTCCTTTCATGTGAACAACTGAGCCTTTCAAGGATGTCAAGCTTGTGAATATTCTCATTCATCCAGGTCATAGTTATCTCAAGGAAATTGAATCGAATGCAACTGGATTTGGTTTTTGTCTTGAAGACGTTTCACCTCTCATCCGAGAGGCTTCATCAGTTCCTGCTCCCTTGACTAGGCTGGGACTAGTCCGAACTAGTCCCAGCCTAGTCAATTTCCTTGAGATTTCAAGGATGTCCCCTTCACACCCGATCATGATACAATCAACCGTTACCAGTGAACCTGTTTACCTAACAGGTGTTTTTTTTGAGCATTCAGCAACTTTCCCAGTCTGTTGTTGCCCCTGTCCCAACTTGTTTGAAACGCGGCGCTGGCATCAAACTCAGAATAAGTATAGGTTTACAAAAATCAAAGTTAAATAGGGTTTAAACAACAAACATTCAATTCATTCAAACATTAAATACACTGTCTTTGTACTGTGACTATATGTCAATAAGGATTGGCAAAATTATCACATTCTGTTTTAATTTATGTTATACGTAGTGTCTTCGGAACCGGGTTGTAGGTTCATAATACATTACTCTGCAGAAAATATGTATCTGTTCACCCGTGTTCCAAACTAGACCGAGAAGATGAGCTACATTTAGAATCAGTCATGCTCACTGACCTTTAGCAGAACTAACACTTAAATGATTGAAAGGCTAAGAGTGGGTGTGAAGCAAAGCACAGTAGCTCTATCACAGTATCGATGCTGTATGAACTCCATGATATGCTGTTTCTGCTCAGATTATTGCTTCTGTATTATTATTATTATGATTATTATTATTAATTTATTATTATTATTATTATTATGATTATTATTGACAGGGAAATGATGATGGATTTTTACTGGAGGACACAGTGAGATTCCTCCGCTTACTCCAGCCACAGTCATGACGGAGGGAGAGGGGTAACACAGTAATTAATCAGCCGATAATCGTCCAGGGTGACGTCAGGGCTTGACCTACTTTCGATCACCAGGAGGACGAGACTGACAGTTGACGACTGCATTACACAACACGAAGGTGTGCTCACGTTACACACCGTCCTTAGACCGAACGCGGAGCGATTTGACTTTTGAAAAAAAAGGACAAAAAGCTGAAAAAAATCCAAACCCAAGAGCGTTGTGGCTGCTGAGCGCTGGCAATGCAGCAGAACTTCCTTTCACTCCCACCGTTCGCTCCTTTCATCTCCTGCGTGTCCTCCTCGTCTTTCTGCCTCTCCCACTTCTTTCCCTTTCATCCTCTTGCCTCCATTTAATTCTCACACCCTCATTCTCCCGTTTGTTTTCTTTGAAGTGCCTCTTTTTCAGGGACACCCTCTCTATCTCCGTGTCTCTCTATCTCCCCTCCCGCCTGTCTTGTCAGGCTTTGGGCTCTCTCCCAAAGCATGTCTGTTTTTTTTTTTTTCCAGGTCAATGTCAGTTCTTTGCTATCCTTTTTTTCCCCTCTCCCTCCATCTCTCTCTTTCTTCCTCTCCCTGTGTCTCGCGCTCTCGCTTTCGCAGAGAGAGCACTCCGGCTGAAGACATTGCAGTGTGTCTACGCAGGCACACACACACAAACCATGCTGGGTGTTGTCAGGGGGAAGCTGCTGCAATGTGTGTGTGTCAGAGTCTTTTAAAGGACCCTCGCTGTAGTCGAGCAGCGATGCAGAGCTCATCACCCGCTCGCGCCGACATTTTTCCTCTCCTCTCTCTGCTTCCTTTTTTTATCCCTCCGCCACCCACTCACCTCTTTCTACCTCCCGGTTTGTCCCTCGCTTCTGTCCTCTTTCACACAGTCGGCAGCCCTCAATCGTTGTCATTCATGCCGTCCACCTACACACATGTTGTGTTGCTAGTTGTGTGTGTCAGGGTCGAAGCCCTTAGTCAGAGGCGTGTGAGTCATCAGTGTTGCTGTAGTCAGGAGAAGGGGATTCTCCTCTTTTTCGCCTTCCTCCTCCTATCTCGCTCCAGCTGGACTTAAACCTGAGAGGAAACGTTAGCGTGAGTCACGGTGCCAATGCTAATCTGTGTGTATGTTTTTGACCGTGTGGGATTTCCATGCTTGTTTGCTCTCGCGTGTATCCTGTTGTCACGTAATTCTAAAATCAAACTCTTTTTCTTTCCTGTGTTTGTGAATGCAAATGTTTGTGGTGTGTGTGTGTGTGTGTGTGTGTATTGACCCGTGTCTGTACACTGGTTTGCATGGATGCGTGTGTGCGTGCACAGGCGGGTTCGGGGTCTCCCACCATGGCCGCGGCCATCCAGGACTTCCAGAGGTCGGAGTCAGACCGACTCAATGAAGTCAAAGGTCACCTGGAAATTGCCTTATTGGAGAAACATTTCCTACGTGAGTATATACACACTCACGACACCGGTCCTGGACCAGATCACAGTTTCAGACACAACAGAAAGAGATCTGTCATTGGGTGTGGAGACCAAATGTTTGCTGGCGGGTGTTTGGTTAATCTTGAGCCTCTCAAAGTGAAGTTATCACAATAGGGCTGTCAAAATTGCTCCAAAATGACGTTCGAATATTCCCTCTAAAAAAACACAAAAAACACATTTGAATATCTATATTTGCGCATTATGTCAATAACAGGAGGACAAACTAATACAACGAGACATAACTACTTGTATAGGTATTTTTTTCAGTTTTAACATGTCTAAGCTAACTGTAGCTTACACAGCTTGCATACAACTTCATCTCGAGGCTCCGCATTTTTGCCGTCTACTGACCAAAATCCGAAGTATTTCCAAACAGGGCTTTTTAGGTTGCTTGGGGTCCAAACCACTCTCTGCTGCCGAGTTGGGCTCTGAACTTTCTGCCATTTCGTTTTTCTCTCTGCCATCTGCATCTGCCACGGTTTTTGTCGCGTCTCGCTTTCAGCAGTGAGTGACGCTGTGCAAGTGCGACTCCTGTGACCTGTCCCCGACCCATCATGCAGTGCGCCCACTCGCAAAGCAGCCGCCGATGTGTTTTTTTCCACAGTCGAATATTACTTTTCACAATCGAATCTCCGTTTTTTTTAAATATTCGAATATATATTTGAATTTAGAATATTCGTTGACAGCCCTCTATCACAAGTCTTATTTTTTATCTGGATTTGGTTTCCCAAAAGCTGCCTCTAATTCAGTTAGAGATGTTCTACATGACCCAGAATCCCTGAACTTGTGGCATTTAGCTCGTGGTTTTACAGCATGTGTGGGTAGTGAGACTGTTTGCAGCACCAACAGAGAGGAAGTAGCAAGGGGGGAAAAAGTGAGAGTTCAGTGACTTGCAGTGGTGACTTTGTGTTGCGGAGATGCCGCCTCTTTCTACAGTGTCGCGTGTGCAGTATCTTCTGATTGCATACCAAATGGTGAATGTAGCAGGAAGCCTGCGCTATTTGATGAGACAGTGTGGTTAAACTCAGTGGTAGCTGAAATGAAAATCTGTCCTTGACACGCAGCACTGGCACTTAGTCGTGTCTCATTTCCTCAGAAGAAAACATTTATTGTAACACTTAATAAAAGTTGTTTTTCAGGATAGATGTACATACAACTTTTGCTGATATCTACCTCTTGTTCCTACTGAGATTTAGTGCATTCACTCTGATGGTTGTGATGGGCTGTAATCTAGCTCCTCTGGTAAACCTTAATGTGTGTGTGTTAGCTCTAGATTATAAGCATCCTGTGTTATCAGTCTGCTTTGTGGTTTGAGTCTTGCAGGACGTGGGTTTTATGCATTGCTCTCGGTTGCTGTGTGCAGCTTCAAACAGACTGGCAGCCCAACATAACCCCAATACATTATGCGTACTACTACCGAAGCATTAATGTGTTGCCCGCCTCAGTCTAAAAGCTATGATAGTACCCAGTTGTATCTGGTTCCACTGCCTGCTAGAATTCTATATAAGAGTTCTACCTTTCTCGCTAAAAACAAAACCTTTCATGTGTTTCCACAGAAGGAAGTCAGCTGAAAATGAGGAAGCCAAACAGTTTAAACGAGTTTAACGGACTTCAGATAACCATGCAATCTGATATTTAGAATTTGGCAATAACAGCTGTAACATCCCGTTTTGCTAACAGTATATTAGCAACCCTGAAATTACACTGGAAGCAGAATGGGAAGCAAGCAGCTGCTGAGCTAATTGTAATCAATTTACTATGCTATACCAGAGAGGCCCACTGAGGTGGAGCATCCATGGAGCAGCGGGTGCATCCTCACTTACCCTCTCTATATATCTAGGAAGCCTGTCAGGATAATTTATTGCTCTAAATTACATTAAATGAATGCTAGAATATTTTTTTATACAGTGGGTCAATTGATTTATGTAAAAAAAAAGTCCCCATGCAGTACTTCTCAGGTGGACACAAACAGGATTCCAGGTGAATACTAACAATCTCAACTGTACAAAACTTAAATAATATGTATATTAAACCTGCACTGATCTTTTAGGTTGTCACTTTTAAAAAAAGTACAAACAATTTCAAACTTACATTCTAATATTTGCTTCAATTTTTTTGCAACCCACACAGCCAGTCCCACCGTTTACTGTTGATGTGGTTGCATCTGATTTTGCTCTCTATTCATGAAAAAAGAGACCTGAATCATGACTCCCGCTCATAGTACAGCATCCGCTATTGAAACTCTAGAGGTTGAGAAAGAAATAGCTATTCTTTGCACTTCTTATTGCAGTTTTGAGTTATGAATTTACTGTTTGTCTGTCAACAGAGTTCCCAAACAACTAAGGCTAGGGGAGGAATAAAGGGATGGTGCGGAGGCAGGGAAAAAGAGGGGAGGGAGGCAGGAGGCTGATCATTGACACACAAAAAACAAAAAAACAAAAACAAACTGCATGATGCTTATCCCGAGTCCGCCCACACAGCTCACACAGCTCACACAGCTCACTCAGCTCATTTACAAGCTTGTCTAACCTGGTATCCAATAAAGGGTACTGGTTGTCCTGTACTGTGCAGCACGTTGACAGTCCCAGTGTGTAATGGACTGTGAAGATTTTTTTTTTTCCCCCCCTTCCCTTTCGACTGTGTGTCTAATAGAGAGAGGGTGGGAGAGAGGGCGAAAGAGAATACCTCGGGCAATGTCCTCTCTCACAATGCCTGAGCTAAAAAGGGCTGGAATCATTGTTGCAGCGTCAGGATGCTAACCAGAGGAGCTCTCCCTTCACGGAGCTTTCTTCCTTCCCGTTTGCCCTTTCCTTGCTTCCTCCTTTTTTTTGTCCTTTCCCCCTCCCTTTGTTAAAAAAATAAATAAATCCATCATTGCCTTTTTCTCTGCATCCCGCTGAGCTGCTCTTTCACAGTCTGCCTGCCATTCCCCGCTCGTCTTCTCCGGGTCAGTCTCGGCTCTCTCTTCGCTCGTTTTTCCCCGTCTGTTGCTTCTGATGTCCCTTTATGCGTTCTTTAATCCAGACACAGTAGTAAGATGTTCTGCGATCCTTCTGAGATCTGACAAACACGTGTGCGTGAACATCAACAATCACCCAGGTGAAACAGCTGTAAGAGTTAACGTGAGCTCAAAGAGTAAAGAACAGAAATCGAATCAGTGCTCTCCCTAAGATGGCAGCCATTTGGCATTTTGTAAGGGGACCCCGCAGGTGAGGAACCTTTCTATATGTTGCCTTCTTCTGGTGATTGTTAAAGGGTAGTAGTACCTCTGGGTAATGCTGTTGTTTCCTTGAAAACAACCTCAAGTGTTTGTATTCCCTCTGGTTTCCTGCAGCCGCCCGCTGCTTCTCCCTTCCCCTCACACTCCCTGGTTATCCATCTCTCTCATGCCTGCCAATCTCTCGTCCTATCCCTGGCCGATGTAATCGTACTTCGGGGAACACTGAAGCGTGACAATCCATTAGCACCTAATGGAGCCCTGAGCTCTCTGCCCTGCACTCTAGTTATTGTGGATTCTATTTCTACTATTTTCCTTTGCGCTCTAAAACATAAAGCACAGGAAAGCAGAGTAATCGTACAATAAATAACAGACTGCTGATAAAGCTGCGTCATTCCTCGTATAATATAACCTGTTATAGACGGACCTATTTAAGCGTGCATTCATTATATTCTCAGTAATGTGTTGAGAACAGATAAATATAGACTTGCGTATATGCTCATGTAAAGTTTGTTGGTACTTATAGCTAATGGGATTAGTGGGCTGAAACAAAAGGTTACTTGTAGCGAGACATTAAGGGTTTAGGTCTTGTGTAATGGCTTTTCTGGAGCATGGCATAATATAGGCAACAACGTACTGTGAGAAGACGGACCTGATTTGCATTTATACTCTAAGATTTCAGTTCAGGTGAATTTGGCGACACCTGTGGTCACTGGTGGTAACTGCAGCTGCATGAATTGTGAGAGCATGTCAGAAATACAACAGAACGTTACTTCCTGCAATAATTAAAGGTGATCAGCTGTCCAAAAAATGTAAATTACTATAGTCTTGTAGACATTTTGGATGAAAGGTCACAGAGCTAACTTCTGTAACAAATACCCTGTGTTTCCTGTGACTGCTTCACAATAAAAGCCACCCCATGTTTTGCCAGTTAAAAGCATTTGATGTGAAGCAGCAGCAGTAAGAAATACTGTTTTCTATTGACAGTAGCTTGACACAACTCCAACACAGCTGTAGGTGAGTTAACAGTTAACAGTGGAGAGGAAAGCAATGAGACAGAGTTACAAATAGTAACATCATGCATCCTTTCTTGTGAATCTCTATCTAGGTAAAAAGTAGAATTCAGGACCTCTTCACTAACAAACCTACTACAGAGACAAGTATTTACTGAATGTAGGGATGGGACAGTTATTTATTTTATTGCATCATGAATTGAGATAATTGTAAATATCCTCACATTAGATAGTCTAGCTCGCTGGCATCCTATATTGGTTTCCTGATATATCTTCACTTCTCTAAGTCTGTTGCCGTGGCTGAAGGCACAGCTTGCACATTGTATCCCCACAAAAAACAAGTTAAATCAGATGTGTGTAAATACTATGGATTCCAAACTATAGAATGACTAAATGAGATTACCACCATTTATTAATCGGTTATTTGTGCAAGAAGACTTTATGATTTATGACTACTTATTAAGATTCTTTGATTGTTTTTACTGATGCAATCAAAGGTATTTGTTTCTTAACAAAATGTATGGCTTAAGCAAAACAAGCCATCACCTCAGATGGTAGAACTGGAAAATTGTGACATATGTGACTGCAAAGAATAGAAAAATAGATGAATCAATCATAAACTTAATGATTTGCAGCCTAAATCAGTAACAGTTTGCAAATAGGACAATTTGATCATTGAAAAGTCACCGGCCAGCAAAAGTTGCTCTCGATGAGCCTGTAATCTCAGAACCTAAAATATGAATGAGTTCCACTTTCTGCGCTGCTTTCTTTTGAACTCTTCTCATCTCCCCAGGGCTAATTTCAGTTTACAGTTCACAGTTTCACAGTTAACAGCGTAGTTTTTTTCATTGAGAAGATAATAAAATGTTAACTGAGACACATCGTTCCAAACCTTGAGGTTTGTGCTAGTTTTGTGCTTATCCCTCTAATGGTGCATCAGCGTTAACCCGATAAATTATTTGGGCTTCTTGGATTTCTTTCACAGTCAGAGTGAACAGTGGAGGCGTATCCTGTCCCTCTTTCTCCCTCTCTCTCTCTCTCTCTCCCTCACGCTGACGTCTTTCTCACTGCTGCCTAAAATAAAGCCGGGGGCCCACGCTGCACGCCAAAACAAACACACTGCTTAAGTATATTGTCTCCTGCATTCACAGGAGGCATGAGTTTCCATTCCAGATGGTGTGTTTGTGTGTGTATCGCCCGAGCCTTTTTCCTTGGCATTTGTTGTGATTGGCCCGAGCTATTCTGAGGACACTTAATTGGTTAATTTGTAACCAAGTTTCCGGACGTGAGATCACATAGACGGAGGCTAGCACACATACGCACACGCAGCAGAGGCCTGATGACCTTCTGCTGTATTATGCTTGTGTTTCCGTCAGTTTTCGCCTCTTCAGAACCTTATTTAGTCCCTTCCTCTCATTTATTTCCTTCTGTCGTTTCTCTCTCTCCTTTTATGTATGTGTGTAGGCACACACGCGCACACACATACATACAGACACGCCACAACAGTCTAATCTGATTAGTTCAAAGGGCTGGCAGTGTCACTTAGTCTCACTCCGTCTTTTTAAGTTTTCATCGTTGAATAAATGCATAATTCACTTCATTATGCCGAGACCAAGGGAAGTGCTGCGGCACTCTCTAAAGTCTGTTGGGTGAACGCTACGTGTTCGTGCGTCAGCTTTAGTAATTCAAGTAAGAGAGCTGATTTGCTCAAATTAAAAATATTTGATATTAAAAACAATTTACTCACATACACCATTGATTACTAGCTGTGGCAATGGTTTTGGTGTAATTTCCCCAGGTTCTGAGACATCTGGTGCCACCTGAATACAGTGAATTGATTCTATTTTGTGGTGCAAAGCTCTAACAAAAATTAATTTGAAAAAAACTCAAGATTAGTGTGTCTTTTTCATTGACATTGTTGTGGATAGACGTGCAGGATTATCCACAGACCTAGATAGAACTGCAGCTCCTGATAAACCGTCTACAGTGAGGTATGTGGATTAGTCACAGCAACAGAAAATTATTTTGCTTCGGAAGGTTTACCACAGTACAGGTGTGTATTATCATTGCTTAGAATCATGTCAGTATTTTACGAGCTCAGATACATGTTGATATCACAAAGCGCTATGTCAGGATCTTAATGAGGTAATAATACACTCCATAACTGAATAAACAAGCTGTACTCAGAGGAAAACAAGGTCCCCAGAACACTGTTTGAAGCTAGAAAGGTAAAACAAAGTAAAACAATATGAAATAGTGTTTAAGGTCAGTTTGTCTATTCACTTTATTCACTCACACAAACAAAGAGAGTTGTTCATTTAGTTTGTTTCAGGCATTAAACGTCAGTCGATGAAGATTTTTCTCTTCTTTCCCCAAACTACGCAGTGCACCCTTTTAAATTCTATTTAATTTTCCTCATGGGGATTTTTATAAAAACAAAAGAAAACTGAGACTGAATCCAACCAGGTCCCAGTGCTGTCAGGGTCAGTCATGGCTGTCATGTTTTGGTGATGGTTTTACTTGGATATGGTGATTACACGCCAGCTTTGAAGTATCATTAACATTTTAGTACAGCGCGTTTTATCCCTATCACCCACCCCCTGTGTGTCTCAAACGACCCACATGATAATATATGGATGTGTGTTTCTGGTTGAGTTTTTGTGCCCTTCTCAGTATTCGCACACTGCACAGCAAAATTTATGATACGCACTCCAAGGACCTGGTTTCCCTGAGTGATAACCCTGTGATAGTCCTGTGATTACTGTAGTATAAAATGTAGAAGCAGAGAGATATATCAGCTGGAATATCCCCCCTGGGTAACAGAGCAGAGCAGACTGACCCTCCTACTGGTGGTGAAATGGCAGCAGGTAGTGCCAGTGGAAATCACCTCATGTAATGATATGAGCAGGCCTAATGTGCTCAGCTTTATTGCTTCCTCTCTGTCTCTCATTAGCTTTCTCTTGCTTTTATTCCCTTTCCCTCCCGCCTCTGAACGCCTTTCTTTCTTTGCCGTTGTGTTCTCTTTTTTTCTTTTCTCTTTTGCCTACTTTTTATTCCTGGCTTGTTGATATCTAGCTTTTTTTTTTTTTTTAAATCCCTGTTTCACCATTCCAAAAGACCTAATTTGCAGTCCTAGCTGGACAAAAAGAAAAAACACAAACACATACAGCTATGCAGTAAACACGCCAAACGGATAATCACACTGGACGTTTTAGTTGTTGATGTCCTTCCTGGTCATCGCAGGCTGAAGTGTGCACGTCTGCACTGCTTCTGTATTCTCACAATGCCCCGTGGAGTAGACATGTCCCGCTATAATTGGGTTTATCGGTTTTACCAGGACTATTTCCATAACATTTGAGAGAGCTGGGTGTGTGTGTGAGAGCGAGAGAGAGAGAGGCTATCCTGTTCTGAGGTCACCTATTGAAGGTCACTGCAGGGGAACAGGCCATGCTTTGTGCGCTACAGCGACCGGCTGATCAATACGGTGTCCTAGCTGCTGTCCTACTTCACGCTGGGCAGACGAGGGCACACATAAAGGCTACACACGAGCAGGCACAATGCTGCAGCAGCAAAACTGAAAGCTAGCGGAATCAGGGATGAATCATAGGTCTGTAATGCACTGCGTTCTTCATGATACCAGCTGGAACCATCAGCAGGGAACCACAAGATAATCAAACATGAATAAATGTTAAAATCCAGTGACTTAGACCGACAGATGCCAACTCACTTTTTTGTTAATTTGCTTGTTTGTTAGGGCAGGACAGGACGGCTAAATGGAAATCAGCAATCATTCATTTCAGTATTTACACCTGTGCTTTTTCTACTGTGACATGTCAACATGTAGCCTGTGAAAAAAGAGCCAATTAGCCAGAGTAACTGAAAACACCTGTGTGGGCGTGCAGAGCCAATTAGATACTGACATTAACCAGCCTTGTTTAAAAATTAAGCTGTCACTGTAGTTGGTACTCTAGAAATGTTACTGGCTTTAAGTAAGAGCTCGAAAGTTCATCCTTGACTTTGGAAACAGTAGTTAAACCTGAATGACACACAGCAGAGCACATTTGTGAAGGTTATATAAAAAAAAAGAAACCAGTAGTTATATGCCAGGTTCAGATTACACGATATAAGCCTGATTTTAGCCTGATCCAGCAGAAGTAGGGCGCCACGTTGATTGGGAATGACAATGTGCAAAAACAAAAAATCTAATTTTTATTCCATGAAGTGTGTCAAACACATCATGTCATCCTGTAAAAAGGACTTGAATGTTCGAATTTTTGTTCTTCTTCCAATATGTTCTCAATGTTGACCATTAGAAACACAGGATGATCTTCCATGCACAACTGTAAACTTTGCAGAAAGACTGAAGACTGATGTCGGGTGGGGGAACTGTGAAACAGAGGGAAGGTCTTGTTGCTTTTTCTTTCCGCTTTAGGTTTTTTTTTAACACAAGGCAGCCAGTAGCGTACATACGGCCATTGTTTGTTGTCATTGTCATCGTAACAGCCCAAAATATCTTGTAGTCTGAACCAGGCAATACAAACAAACAGACAAACAACAAAGCTAGTAAGTGGTCTTGAGGTTGGGGATACCCCAGAGCTTAGCAGACAAAGAGATCTTTTGTCAAACAACTCAGCTTTTTAAATCAACTTTAAAGTAAGTATGATACACTGTAAGTTATACAGCCACTATGGCAATGACTTCTGCATTATGTAACTGAAATGTTACATTTTAAAAGGACTCTTTGGTGAAGACAATAATGTTGCTTCTTTGTGGAGAGGCAGCTCTTCTATTTTTCGCTGTCAACAACAGTTGACATTCACTTAAGTATTTAGAGTGTCAAGTTGTTTGTGCTGTCAGAGTGGATTGTAGCATCTCTGGAAATGTTTTGCTATGATGCAATATAGTCTGCAGTTTTTTCAGCAATAACGAACCAGAGAAACTACAAGTTTTATTGCTAAAAGCCACGGTTTTTGAGTATTTATATAAGATGGATTTGTGTGGCAGTTCAGTTCAGTGGTGTATTTTGTCTTCTGTCTAAACAGAACAAGACAACTTGTCAAAGGCTCGTTAAGTTATTGCTTTGGAAGTTAAATATGTAAGAAATGGATCTCTTTAGAATTTCGAGAGTTTGTGTACAGCAGAAAAATGGAAGTAATTGAAAAGTCTTGGAGATAATTATGCAAGTGATTGAGTGTTCTGCAGGCCTACTCTGCCTCATTACTGATTACTTGTACTGCGCTGATGATGATTCATTCTGCTCTCGAAGACAGCTACAAGACACGCTGCATGATAATGAACAGAAAACCTTGCTCCGTGCCTGCTAAGGAGACACTCTTTTCTTTCATAGTGGAGCTCTGTACAAAAGGGAAATTAAGTATTTTAGGCAGAGTGGCTCTTGTCAGCTGGAGGTTTTTTTAATTGGGATGTATGAGTTTGTGAAGAAGAATGGCATTGTTAATGGACCTGTAATTCATGTAACCTCTGTATCTACACACAGTTGGCGCAGATACCTCTTTTTACATCTATTCCTCTCAGAGTAATCTAGACTGTCCCACTTTCTGCCTTTTAATTTTGTTGTACTCTCCAGAGTTTCGATGCTGTAGTGTTGAGTCATCATTTGAGCGTGTGAGAACGCAACAGGTGGTCATGTGGGCAGAGAGACTAATTTTACAGTCCCAGTCTTTTGACCAGGTGGCACATCCAAGACATACTGAATGCGTTTTGTTTTGATTGAGTTTGAGCGAGACCTGAGCTCTATAACAGAGAATTTAAGGCCCCTCTGATATCCAGTCCTTTTGGATGTGTTCTCACACACTCGCACAGTGTTGAACTGTGGGAGTGTCATTTTTTTTCATTACCGTTTCCCTGAAAGCACTTCCCAGTTCTCAGAGAAGGCTGCACTCCTGGCCAGATATTCATGATGTCGTGAAATGTGATTACCGTTCTCCAAACAAGCAGATGCTATCCTCCCTGCTGACACAACATTGGATTACAGGACATTGTTTATCTACATAATTTATTGCATGTTTCGTTGCCTACACAAACACGGACATAGAATTCCGCATTGAGAGAAGACAGTTGAACTACTCCCTATACGTTTCCTGTCAAGAGGTCTGGCTCCGTGCCATGTGATGAACCGTCTGTCAGCAAAGACAGTACGGCACAAGAAAGAAGGAGTGTTGTTGTTGCGATGTTGCACGGAGGACTGTGAAGTTTGAGATTTAGCCATGAAGTCAACTTAATGTGTAGAGGGAGGAAAAAGTGAGACAAGCAAGTCAAATCTAGGTCACCAAGAGATATCAGGGCAAGAGTGAAAGGAGGCCACAGACAGGAAAGAAAGTTTATAAGATACATAAAGACAAAAGGAAGAACAAATACAGCACTTGCTCTTTGTTCACTCAAAGTGAACTACAGTAAAATAGTTAAAAAATACAAATGAAAGTTGGAGAATAAACTTGGAGGGAAAATAATTTAATTATATCCAGCCCTAATATTTGCTCATTTGAAATTCTCTTGAAAAACCACTTGAACAGTGACGACAGTGAGGTGTAAATGTGCAACAGGTGTCATTTCTAAAGATAAGCTTAGAGGAAACGATAATATTGTGGTTTGTATTATATAGAAAGAACTTTTGCCCAACACATTTTGGCTTCTTTCAACCTCTCCACTTGCCAGCTCTGGGCTCGTATTGTTGTCTTTAGCCTATCTTCCATTCTCTTTTTCCTCCGTCAGCATCTTGAATGGTGTATTAACACCTGCAGATCAGCTGGAGGCCACAAAGCTCAAGCCTCCCTTCTCAAGTCAACCCGTGTTGTGGCAAACACTGTAGAGAAAGAGAACAATGAGAGGCCAATGTGAAGCAGCTGATTCTCTCTCTCTCTCTCTCTCTCTCTCCCTCTCTTTCTCTGAACCCCACCGTGCCCCCACCTTCCTTTAATGAAAGGAGCCATTGTCTCTGACCTGGATTGAAAAACTCACACAGTACTTTTCCTTTGAGGTCTTAAAAACTTTGCCTGCTTATGATGAAAAGCAATTTGCCTTGCTTGTGTATGTACAGTACTCATTCACGCGTCCACACGCACACGCGCCTGCACACTCATGTGAACATGCATAAAACCAAAACATAACAAACACATCACACATGGTCCCACATGTGTACACAGCCACTCAGATAAACCCAGACTGACACATGAACATGTATATTGTGTGTGTGTGTGTGTGTGTGTGTCAGACAGCTCCAGTGTACTCAGAAATCTCAGATTCCAGGCCCTCTTAGTCTGCTGGCCACCCAGCAAAGCCCCACCTCTCTCTACCTCCGTGCCCTCCTTCTCTTTTTACAAAGTGACTCACGCATTCAGACCAGCTCTGACCACTGACCATCACTGTCGGTGTGTGGAGGCCCGACAGAACAGTCTCTTTGTGTTGCTGGTGACAGAATAGCACAGTGGAACCGGTCCTTGACCTCTTGTTGAAAGGGACATGTAAACATGGAGCAGACACCCACAGTTTGATGGGCTCAGGAGTTTTTAGTGAGCAGAGGGTGCTGAGAACCTGTCGCCGTGGCTCAATTTCAAGAAAGACCCAAGGCGGCAACTCTGCCGTCCCGTGCCTGCACGAGCGTCCCGGGAAGCGGCCGACTGCAGAGGCGGATGGGTTTTTGCAAGCTCGAGGACTACACCTTTGACAGCTTTGAGCTGCTTTACAATGGAGCTGTCGATAAGATCAAAAGCCACAAAAGTAACATCAACCTCAGTAAGTTTGTCAGCTTCAAAATCAGTTGATCCAAATTACAATGTACTGGGAACTTGAATGGATAACTAAAGCTTCTACATGTTAGGCAGTATTATTTGGCAACCACACTGTGCTGTATACAGAGGTGGTGCTGTAGACTTCTTCTGTTTTTTATGTGATCAACCCTCATAGCCTCATCTTTATTGTTATAGATATAGATATAGATATAGATATAGATATAGATACAGTAGTTAGAGTTTACAAGGTTTTTTCACAAAAACATGGATGAAAACATACAATTCTATGTGTCCTAATTTGAAGTGTCTGTGTCTGTTTAAAAGTGACTGTGCCACCTGGGGGGTGTGAAGGAAGTCTCTCATATGACACTTAGCCTTGGTGGTTTTGGCTTGCAGATGCCACCCTTGCTCCACAGCACCACCCTTACCCTATTTTTTTCACTTGAGTAAACAAGAAACATAATGGCGAAAGACAATCTGAATGTCATCAATATTGCACAAATTTTACTTGGCACGCTTTTCTGACATCTCAGTAAATCTATCTCAGAAGTTTTATTGTTCCACTTTGTCCAAATATATTCAGACAAATCTGATTTTAACCAATTTAATTGTTTAAATGATATCTTCTGACTTTAACCATACCATGTACAGAATCTACTGTACTGCCTAAACTAAACAGGACCACGCAAGCCTCCTCTGGCCTCAGCCACATCATTAGATCGCAATTACCTCCTTTCAACATCGCAAGGATTTCCTGCTGATTTCTAGCCTTTATTAGCAGATGATATAATGTGTGTTTCTGGCTTTTCTTTTTTTTCTCAGAGATTAGAGGTTCATACAAAGCCTGCATGGCAGAGAAGGTCAGCGCTATTAAAAGTGACATCTCCTGGCATGGCATTTAGCTAATCCCCTGTCTGTGTTGCTGATAAATGGTGTAGTTACTATCCCTCATAATGGCCAAAGAGACCCTGTGATATGGTAACCCAGGATGAAGATTTATATATAGAAGACAGCAATCCAATTTTAGAAGCGGATCTGGCGTGTTGACAGTATTATTAATATGCTATCTGATGTAGGGGGCCTCTGTGGAACAGGAAAACGACTGTACTCTATCCGTCTGTGTCTGACACACATACCATATTGTGTCGTGCCGGTCTGTCTCACACACTTGCGGCACATCTAACACAGTATTCTGGACTTTGGGAATGAGGAATCTCTATTCTTGGTGTTGGGAAGGAAACTATGGAGAGGAAAAGGGTGGAGAAAGGGAAAAGGAGTCGTAGAGGTTTCTATACACAGAAATAATTGCACAAGGTGAGGGGAAGAAGTAGCACACATTATGGGAGCAGGAAATTTGGGGGAAACGGAAGGGAGTGACAGTGTGAGAGATCTGCAGGGTCAGTGACTGGAAGGTATGGACAACAGCAAATGGTGCCAGCGTCAGTTGAGTATAGTGCATGTAGTACTTACACTGTTGGCCAGTATATCAATGGTTTTATCGAAATAGGTCAGTTACATTATAAAATTACCGTAGACTGTGTGTGGTTTACTGACATTGTGGCACAAGCTGCTATTCTTAATTTTCAAATAATTATCTATTGCCTCAGTTTGGGATTGAAAATCGATGACTGCAACTTGAATTTGGGTGATTAATCTTTGGAATTGCTTTGTTTCTGTCTGAAGGATTAATTTAAAGCTGCTCTAATAAATGTTTTTTATATGAATAATGGAAGAATGGTTATACTTGTAATGTGAATGAGAATCTGTTGCATTGACAAACTCACAGAACTATCTGGAAGAGTTTTGGTGTCTTTCAGCTCATTGATTTTGTTTTATGGCCCGCAACTTCAGTATAATTACTTTTATCAGCCTTGTTCCCACCTGCAGGGGCAGCTGTTTTTAGCAGAAAATAATATTTGATAGACGAGCTTTACCCAATCTGCTCAGCACCAAATTAAAGTTGGCAGCTGGTAAACAGTGGAGCATTAAGCAGCCTGATGGCGAAAACCAAAACAGAGCTAAAAGACAAGTGAATATTGGAATTTCATACATCAGGTGGCCAGAAATATTAATAAAATAACTTTTAATTGATATTTATCCTATAAGGTAGGTAGGTGTAGGGTGACAGACTTGGTGTAAACATCTTCTGGTGTCTCCCTGTCACACTAATTTTCAAAAGGACAAAGTATTTAATCATTTTTTAGTTCATTTTGTCCATCAAGCTCCATTGTATTTAAGCATTACTTCCACAATAGCATAAACCACTGATCTAGTTCTGCCTACAGCACCCAGGGTGCATTGCAGCTGTTGTTAGTCCTTTGTCTGATAGGTTTACAGTTGGCCGTGTATCTCCTGGCACGGTGCAACCTAGCCAGCCCTAAGCTGCTTAGCCCATAGCAACCTTTGGCTGGCCTCTCGCTTACGCACACACGCTCGCTCTCTCTGTCTTGTTTACATACATGAATACCATAAACACATTCTTATGTTTGCAGATAGGGAAAGGAGGACAGGCACACTGAGCCAGTGGAGGGATGAAAGTGCCTGAGAGGAATAATGTTACATAGATGAATAAAGAGAGAACAGCATCACACTTCGCTTATGGGTTTCCTCTTCAGTGACTCACACGAGGGAAGACCGAAATGTTCCGCTCTCACTAAACCAGAAATGCACAACATCATACAAAGCAAGTGAGATCTGGAGATACTGTGTATGCCCTCTCGGTAATTCGTTAGCTGCGGGAGGTTCTGGCAATGAATGTTTTATTAGCTTTAATGGGTAGAGATAAAGGACGAGTGAGATATGAGATTAGGTGATGAGAAGGAGAAACTGCCAGCTCGATTCTTGTAACATGAATCCCCTCCTGCCTGTGTGATGATGATGGGAGTGTTACAGGGAGACGAAGAGGGGTACAGGTGATATACGCTTTCCTTTGCAGGGGGTGCGTAACCCTGCTTTTAACACTTTCTTCACTCCTAGTTCGGTCCCTTAGAAGAATGAAGGAACTCCTTTTTGTCAAGCAGTGTTGAAAACTTAGCATTTATTGTGCTTTACTGTAAATCCTCTGTATGATGGTGTTTCCAATTAACGTGGCACCTCAGCAGGTGCGATGGAGGTTCACAAAGTTCCGTTTTTAAAGGAAAAGCCCCGCTGTCAACGAAAATCTTTCTTTCGCGTGCATCATTCTATGCGTGCATAAATGTTTGGAAGCATTCATTTGTGCCTGGGCACGTGCACACGCTTTCATTGCCTCCTCTCCTCCAATATTCATGTGTCGCTTTAGTCCGGGACAATAGACTGAGAGGAAACACCGCTGTGCTGATGTTGCACCCCAGGCATAGAAAGCCTCGATACCTGAAACCACTTGAAGCCAGGAGGTGAATGACAAGAAGGAAGAGTGAGGTGGAGGTGAAGGAGCTGGATGGGGGGAGGATGTGTTATTAATGAAAATCACTCCAGTTGTGTAACTTCAACCTCGATTCCACTTCAAAATAAGATGTTTTTCCATTATTTAATTATACTTTAATATTAGATTAAATTGTGTGTTTTGGAGAAATTGAAGTTGTTTTCCCCAGTTTAGACGCTATCTGCTGGGTGAAACGTTCCACATAAAGTTTGAATAACTGTCACGCACACTTATCAGATGCCTTTTTCGTGACCTCGAAAGTACATGCGGGGCTCTTGGGGCCGAGTTGTTTTCATATCAAAAATCCGAGATGCCGATCTCCAACGATTGTGTTATATTTTTTCCAGAGGAGGAGCTGAGGAAGCTGCGGGAAGAGACCAATGTGGACTCCCTGCGGCAGGAGCTGGAGAGAGAGCGAAGCAAGAGGATAGACCTGGAGCAGAAGATGAACGAGGTGCTCAAAACCAGGTAAGAGGGAGTGACAGAAAGCAGAGCCAAGTACATGACAGGAGATGAGGTTAAACGTGCGAAAGAAGGGAAGTAAAAGTGAGGGAATGACAGGAAATGGTGACACTGCGCTTTGTGACAATTCAGCTGATCAGAGTTTATCATAGGTCAAATCTGCGGTGTGTTTGTGCGTGTCAGTCCCAGTGCTACCAAAGTTTTCTGTTATAAATATAGGCCTCAGCAGCTTAGTAGAAGAGGAAATTCCATATGGAGGTGTGTTTGTGTGTGTGTGTGTGTGCTTGGAGGGAGATGGAAATTGAGAGAAAAAACAGAAGCGAGTCACGCGCCGGCCCGTGTCGCCAAGTGCACACTGTGACACAGTTGCTATGCCGGTGTCAGTAAAGGCCTGCGTCTCTTGGCACCCAGCGAGCCACCCTTAAACCCAGGGTGTGTGTGTACGACTCTGCGTGTGCGATCAGATGATGTTTCCACGCCTGCCAATGGGAAATTCCACCAGTGCTCTCCAAGTGATTATCAGCACAGAAACACGGCCTCAAGAATGTCTGAGACTGCGTGTGAGAGGTGAACTCATGTACCAGGAGTTTTCTTCAGTAAACCCTCTGTTAGCTGTATCCAGCTGGAGGAACGGAGGTGCTCTTTTTCTGCGGCTGCTGTCCAAGTGTTTTTGGGCAAGGCGGTAGAGCTCGGCGGCCAAAACTGAAACACTCTGGTTTCACTAGGAAGTTGAATATAATCGGGTGGACATACAGATGGCTGACAAATTAAAGGAACATAACTGAATCTCGTCCCAGTAAGATGTTGTTTCATCATTAACGGAGACACTTCAGTGCAGTTGGTGAAGGCTGAGGATACTTTTAGTGACCCCACCACTGCTGTTGAAGCTTATTCACTATGTTTCTCCGCTCATTTTTCAAGTATTTCTTTCAATTTGTCTCATATATAGAGAGCTGCAGCAAAAAAGTTAATTTGCAACAATTTGGATAAGTTTGATTGCAGCTTGTGAAGTGAATATTTTCTGGTTTCCCCAGTCTTCTTTGATTGTATACTGAATACTTTTGGGTTTTTAGACTGTTGGTCAGACAAAGCAAGACAATTTGAAGAGGTTTCCTTGGGCTTTGGGAATTTGGGATAGGCATTTGCAACATTTTCTGACATTTTGTAACCATGTTTCTATGTAATTTGGTACTAAATGCTAAATTGTGTTACGCTTCCATGTCATTTCATCAGAATTGGAGGTGTAACCCAGACAGTCTTTAAGTCCTATACATACAAGTAAGTATACATGAAGCAAGTAAGAACATGCAAAAATGTAAAAAGAATAATCTTGTTGTGTTGTGCCAAATTGTGGCTAGGTTGTTTTGCAGACACACAGTCTGCTAACAGCTTCACTAGAGCACACTGAGGTAATAACTTAAGTGCTGGCCGGGTGGGAAGGTGTGAAACGCTTGTTCTGAGGAGATGTGCTGCCACTCAGTGTGGTGGAGGGCGATGGGTTCATAGAGCCAGTTCTTCACTATTTGTTTTTGATTGTCCAAAAAATGTTCTGTTTTTGCTGCCACCTGCTATGAGATCATAACGGCGAGAATATTGACTTCACACAAGCAGATTGAGACTGAAATGTCTTCGCCTCATTCTGTTTCCATCTCCATATGTGTCTGTTTAACTCTGCCGGAGACGTGCTTGGTGTGGGACTGCAGCTCTGACAATAGAGAAGTTAGATGAACACTTGACAAATGTTTCCTCTTCTCTCTCTCTCTGTCTCCGTCTCTCTCTCTCTGTCTGTCCCCCTCAGGCTGGAGGACTCTCCGCCACAGCCTCCCCGGAAACAGCAGTCGCCCTCCAACAATGGAACAGGTATAAGTACCCCCGCAGGAGGAGGGAGAGAGAGAGAGTGTGTGGAAGAGAAGGGTGGTTGGGTGTGAGTCCAGGGGGACGAACAGGAAATGAGAGGGGAAGGAAGACTTTGACGTCCTCTTAGCGGGGGAGTAAATCAAGAAGAGTGTGTGCGTGCATGCGTGTGTGTGTATGTGTGCAGGGGAGGTGGGTGGGGATGTAGGATGTGTGCGGTTGAGCGCTCGACAGCAACAGTGTGAGTGCAGACGGAGTGTGGTGCTGGGTTATTCTAGGGCATGCAGCAGCAGTGTGTAGTGTGTGTGTGTGCGGCACAGAAATACACTCTTTCTATGGTGATTTCCAGTGTGCAATTAGAGCAAGCAAGCAACAACAAACTGCAGTAATTAATCAAAAACTGTTCTACTGTGGAGGTTAATTGCTGTCATAAAACACATCAGTTAGGGAAGA
This sequence comes from Lagodon rhomboides, assembly GCA_039737535.1. NCBI lineage: Eukaryota > Metazoa > Chordata > Actinopteri > Spariformes > Sparidae > Lagodon > Lagodon rhomboides. The sequence goes on along the minus strand of CM077805.1, from coordinate 15,924,914 downwards.
GGAGAGTTCCTTATTGCAGCATTAGTCGGATGGTATTTCTAAAATGTGTGTGTTTTGGCTATTATTTAAAACTTTTTGTCATAGTGACTTCTAATGACCTAGCAGTTGTGTGTGAGCGCGCTCGTGTGTGTGTGGTTTCGGAGAGACATAGTGGCTAATTTTGGAAAATGGGTTATGATTGTGGATCACTTCATCTAGGGCAGACATGCCTGGGCTCTATCTAGTGTCGGAGGTGCGCGTGGGTGTCAATGTTTTTTTCAGGATGGATTAAGAGTGTGTGTTTAGGCTTTTTTCTGTGGAGAGAGTGAGTGTAATCTGTCAAATAAAGAAGAGAGGATGAATAGAGGAATTTAGGCCGATGGCTCTGTGATAACTGTGTAAACTTCAATTTGAAATGGCTCCTAACAGAATGTCATTATCTGTTTTTAAAAAAAGAATTTTTGTGTTTTGTATTAAATCTGCAGCACAAAAAAAACCAGCTCGAGCTCCCATTTTGCAATAATTACATAGTCAAATTTCACAGAGAGGATAAACACACAGCTGTTTAAAAAAGGACAGAGAGCACAGGCTGCTTTTTTTTTAGCTCCACATTCACACGGTCACTCACGGTCTCTGAGGGTGGCTGATCAGTCCAACCGCTGTGAATTAGAGTCAATTAGTTTGTACTTAGCAGCTACACCGGAGCAGCTGAGGATAGTGTTCTTTGCTCAGGGGCACTTCAGCATTAGTAATTGACCATTCGCTGTGCCCCAGCCCCCTTAGTTACTGTTGCTATGCCTGTCGAGTTCTCCATTCTCACATAATGCAGTTCACAACAATAACCTATTTAATAGTTCAGTTAATATTTAAAATAGCTGAACAGGAACAGACTGGTTATTGCAGCCGACAGCTGTGGATTTTGTCGTCTGAACTGACAGCTGTCGCTGTTGGGTAGTGAACTCGACGTTTACTTTACCTACATGCTGTTAAGTACGTGAGAACAGTATGTGAGGTTTTTGGTATGAAACCAATAGTGTGTGAATTGCGTACTATTTAAAGGGAAAAATCACAATATGCAAACACTGCCGTAATGACAACACAACAACAAAAATAATCCTTTGCTTTTACATTTGATCTCTGCTTCTGCCCTCCTAACTCTTAAGATGCAGAGTATCTCTCTTACTTGCACTCTAGATTACTTGGACAATCCATGCACAGCTCTTCATCATATGGAGAAATCCAAGGCTTGACTAGTTACAGTTGCTAAATTGGACAGTCACTGTTCATGGGCAGGGTTTAGTCGATCAGGGTTTAGTGAAAGATCGGAAGATGGAAGTTGGTGGAAGATTTTTCCATCAAGTTTTAAGTGGCCAAATGTTGGTGATCAGTGTGCATAGACGACATAATGTCGCTACAGAGCCATCTTTTTATGTAAACAGCAAATGTCATTGGTAAAGGGAATCCAACAGTGTGTGCCTATGGTGAAACGACACAATTTGTCAGACTTTTGGTGAAGTTGGATGAATAGACCTAACCTCAGGGGGGTGTACACACACCCGTTTGTCCTCTGTAGCAGATAAACAGCAGAAGGAGGTCTGGAGTTCACGGCTGCAGAAGTGGGTGTACGAACGCTTTGGGGTTTACATCGAAGACTTTCGCTTCCAGCCAGAGGAGAGCACCGTGGAAGCCGAGGAACCACTAAGTGCTAAGAGGTGAGTAAGAGTGGCTCTGGAGCAGAACATGAATTGTCTGTCCTCAAGTATTGATTCTGCGGTTGCTCAAGAAGATGTGGAGTCAGACAGCTCGACGGCAGCCGGGTAGCACTGAAGGTGTGCAAACCGTAGACCATGAATGTGCATCATGGATCCAAATCTAACCCATACAGTGTACTGCATGCACCTTTTGAAATGTGCAATGTTCCCACAGTTTCTTTATATTCTAGATGAGCTGTGTTCGGACGTGGCTTTATTTTTAAGAGAGCGAGGACGGAGAAAGTAGGAAGCTCTTTTCTTACTTGTGTTCTCTGTGCTTCCTTGCTCTCTTCCTTTGTAAAAGAGAATGAGTCATGCTCAGCTGATGAAGGCCAAAGTGCCGCCACCTCCTCTTAAGCATAAAGCAGCATTTTCTGGTTGCGCATGTGTTTATACGTAAGCAAATGCGTTTATTCTGACCTTTACTTTTCTTTTTTCTGTCCAGGTTAACAGAAAATATGAGGCGACTCAGTGAGTATTCAAAACACACAGAAACAAGTAGAAAACCGCAATGGAAGTACATTTGAAATACAAACTTTGCTATATTTAGCATTCATTTTTGGAGCAGTTGTTTGTTGACCACCCATGACTATGGATATTGTACCTCTGGCTCCATTGAACATGAATTTTCAAGATAAACTTTGACATTAGATGAAATTTGAACACACTGAAATTACAATTTTACTGCAATTAATTTTTATTTTAAAAAAGATTTTCCAGTGCCTTGATTGGTATTAATAGGCAGAAAATAGATGGAAACTACATTATGTGTTTGTTCTAAACCACACTGAATGTATCCCTTGTTCTAGAGCGAGGAGCCAGACCTGTCACCAACTTCTTAAGGAACCTCTCCGCCTTATCTAATTGGCACTCTGTCTACACCTCAGCTATTGCCTTCATTGTAAGTGTGCAATTTCGAAAACATAAATCCATTATGTTGAACGATGTGCTGTCTAATCTTTCTCAGTTCACTTCAGTTCAGTTCACTTCAGTTCAGTCGTTTTATGATCCCAGATGGGGGAACTTGATTTGCAGTCAGGGGCACAAGATTAAACTTTTTTTTAATGTCATGACTATAACAGAATATTACTTCTGTAAATTCTACTGTGTCTGAGTGACACAAAGCTATGTTGATGAATTTCTAAGCTTTATTAGAGAAAAAAGTTGGCTTCATGAATTGACTGATGAACCCTTTTGGTTGTACGTGACAGTGGAATGAAATGAATAGCAAAGTCATTTCTGCTCCACAGTGACAGATTAGAGTGATTCTGCCAAGGACCAAAGAGGTCTAATCCGATCTTCATTAATGTCCACAGTCGGTGATTAAGCTAAATCATATTCAACCTATTGATTGCACTCATACATGCCAAGGCCATTTCAGCATGTAGAGATAATCTCACTCTAGTTTGACATGTGACTGTAATAGCCTTTTTGTAACACCAGAAGCACATGCTTTAAGTCAGAGTCTGAAATCATCATTAAAGGGAATCTTTACTGTCAGAAGTCATCAGTTTGTCTCCCTCTCATACATAAAACTACACAGTATTCTTGAGTAGAGATCTGTCAAATAACGTTGGTGGTTATGAAAGATATAACAGAATGTTGTAAAGGGAATCTTTTATACTTTATATAAGTATAGAAACCTGGTTGTATAAACTGCTGTTGTCAATAGGTCATTGCATCAACTTATTAAAGTCAAATTCTGACTATTCAACTTCATAGTTGGTTGGAAAAGTTCAAATATTTGAATCAATCTGACATTAGTCCTATAAAGCTTTGAACTGAGTGTATAGTCATGTGAAATGAAGCTCTGTAAACTGTGATCACTTTAATCAGTAAACTGAATGTTAAACTGTCTTATGCTCCTTTTGCCTGCAGATCTACATGAATGCTGCTTGGCATGGCTGGGCCATTCCCATGTTACTCTTCCTGGCTATCCTGCGCTTGTCCTTAAATTACCTCATCGCCAGGTAAAACACGTCTCCTCAGTGGATACTCCGACATTAGAGAAACAGCCATTGTGCCAGTTTTTATGATATGGTTGATATACTGCTGCCATTGCTAGTTTGACATTTTGTTCCAGCTGTGAAAAGGTTTACTGTGTGCTTTGTGTAATAAAACCTTCTCAAACATAACTCATCAGCCACAGTAGAACAGATGCGCACTGTGGCGCAACATAAAAACATGAATCTGCTACAGCAGTGTTGATCATAATGAGCTGATTATTAAAACATGCCCACATACACATATTTATTATCAACATTATTGTTTCTAATACATGATACATAAACCCCTGTTTGAGCCAACACCGCATAAACATCAACAAAATAATTCAAAGTGGGGCATTTTGGAGATCATTATGAAACGAGGGCACATTAGTATTTGTCAGACATCTGCCTGGACTTGCACTGCTTAACTGGGACACCTGTTCACCTTTAAAAGTGATGAAGGTTGTAAAGATGTTGGAGTCGCCGGCTTTAGAGGTTGAGGAGTAGCTTGGTGGCCTAATTTCATCCAGACAAAACACCTCATAAAAAAATGCACATTAATCGCATCGTCTTCCTCTTTTCCAGAGGTTGGAGGATCCAGTGGAGCATTGTGCCTGAGGTCTCTGAACCCATGGTAAGACGTTTTCCCAGTTCCCGTTTTACTGCTTCCTGTCGCTGTGTGTCAGGAGGAAAGCATGTGCATCAGTGGAGTCCCGTGAACGTGTTCTCTTTGTTTCATGCAGGAGCCTCCGAAGGAAGACTTGACTGTATCTGAGAAGTTCCAGCTCGTACTTGACGTTGCACAAAAAGCACAGGTGCAACACAGCTCATGTTACTTCTCAAATCAGTGTACAGTGAAGATGAAACAGTACTTACTCATATAGTGCTTAAACTCTCCTTACAGAACCTGTTTGGTAAGATGGCAGATGTTCTGGAGAAGATAAAAAAGTAAGTAAATGGAAATTGTTCTATTTTAGTAAATGCTGTTTTCAAGTATACAACAAGTGTATAAAAGTTAAAAAAAGCAACTTTTGAATGATCTTTTCATTGCTTGTGTATATTTCTCTGTCAGCCTGTTCATGTGGGTGCAGCCCGAGAGCACCCGGAAACTCTACATCTGCCTGTGGGTGGCTTTCATCACCTCCTGCGTCCTGCCGTACAAACTCATGGGCTTCATGATGGGTGAGAGACGCACACGCGCACAGACAAAGCGTCTTTATCCCTCTGACGTACTGTACGTCCTTGCGTTGGCCCTTGAAAGAATGCAAATACTTATACACAATCCAGCGCACACAAACAAATGCATTCATTACGGCACTTGTGTAACTGTTCTCCCTCTCGCTGTGAGGAGCAGCTGCAGGCTATTAGCATGCCTATCTGAATATTAGTTACTGTAGCTATTACACAGAATGTCTCCAGAGTGCTGTGGGTTCATCAGAAAATGGCTAGGGCGAAAATATTTATTGATACAATGACTGTGTTCATTCAGATAGTTGTCACTTCTCATGTGAGCACTACATACATTTCTTAGAGGATGAATCTCACTGACTGTAGGACATTCCTACCAGCATCACCTGTACTTTGTTTGGTGCTAGTTAGCAATTGTTGGCTAACAGGCATGTTTAACATTGTACTTGTTGAACATGAGAACAATAGCATTGTCACTGTGAGCATGAAAGCACGGGCCTTCGCATTTCATTCAAAGCACCACTTTGCCAAATGCCACGTTCATGTTGCGTTAGAGTTGTTGTAATTATGTGTTGTCAACATCCAATTCATTATTATGTCTGTGAAACACAGATTTTTCTACAATATGTCCAAATTTGCATTTTAATAATATGGATTAGCATGAAAACCAAACAAAAATGGACACTACATGTCAGTCAAAGACCGTTGTTCAATGAAATTAAACCCATGCTGTTATATTATCAACACACAGTGTAATCCCCAAACGTCCAACAACTCACAATAGGGGAAGGGATGAGACATGGGAGTAATTCTAGTAAATCTCTATTTTTCTTGTCCCTGTGTTGTCTGCAAAACAGCCATTTGGTCAGAGTTGCTCACACCAGTTTTGTGATCCAGGGACAGAGATTGCAAACAGCATGTGTGTTACATCTGTTGCATTGCTTCTCCCTATGTAAACAATGTTTTATATGTAATGTCCCCGTCATTAAACCAACAAATAAAGTAAATCAATAGGAATTTATTCAGTTACAGTCATCATTACGCTGGGGAAACATTCAAAGTTCAGGTGTTCAACAACTCTCACAGTTATTCATCTGTTGTTCTTGGCTTCTGCAAGTTAGTTTAGAGAACTGACTCTGTTTGTGAACACACTCCTCATCTGACCCTCCTCTGCAGTCATATTTACAGCATAATTTAAGGACGAAGCTCACTGACTGTGTGAATAGCCTTAACCTTAAATGACCTTTTAAAAAAAATGTGAAGGATACTGAAAAGAGAGATTTATGTAAAAGAATTTGAATGATCTGAAGGAGTTTTGTAACTCTGCACCGTGAATGGTACTGAGATTAAAAGGATAAAAAGACTGAAAATCGGAAAGGCCTTGAAAAGTTTATGCTAGCACAAGGTAGGGAAAAAGGAGCCCTTTTTCTCCAACAAGAGTTAGTTTATAACTCCTTCCTCCATTACTCTTGTTCATTCTTTTCCTAATTCTGCTTTTGTCTCCTCCCTTCCTAACCTCTCTCCTCTCTAGGCCTGTACGCCGGTATCAAGTTCTTCATCATAGACTTCCTGTTTAAGAGCTGTCCGAAGCTGCGGGACAAGTACGACACGCCCTACATCGTGTGGAACAGCCTGCCCACAGACCCGCAACTCAAAGAGAGGACCAACGCCACCGTGTCCCGACGGGTAGGGAGGAATAAACACATCCAGATCTGTATCAGCCCTCTGCTGTTTGTCCTCCTTCATTCCCTCCTCTTCACAGATTCTTGCTTTCTTTATCTAACTCTTAAACCGTGGCACATAAAAAAAACCAAACCCACACAGACCATTAAACACAGCTTAGTCTGAAGCTTGACAAAATATGTTCAAAATGCGTGAGGATTATTTCCGTTACCCTACTTCTTTGTTTAAGCAATCCTTGTTGCTAATTAGAAAAGCTAAAGTTGACCAAGTTTATACCTATAGAGGCTTTGCAGTTGCGTCGCAAAGCTTTAAGCAGCTACTGATACCACTGACGTCCATTGGAGATTTACACGAGATCTGTAAACAACAAGTTTTGTGAATTGAGGTTAGTGCTATGCAACTACCAAATTAGCTAGTTTAGTAAGCAGGCTAATCTTGAAAGTAAAAAACAAAACCCAGCTGTTATATGTACAAAAAAAGTCTGTCTGTGAAGACTGAAGAGCATTTACACATTTATACCGAGAGATAGTTGGAGAACGTCTTTCAGCTGTAGGTTGTATCAGGACAGGCTGTCTCCCCTCCCACCACTGACCCCCTGTGGCAGGCCAAAGGGAGAAAATAGATCAATAAAGTATCAAAATATCATCCCCCCTGTCAATAATGCATCACAGCTCAGCCTCTCTCTGTCAGGATGTGCCCGGGACACCACAGAGTCTACGTGTTTCTCTCTCTCTCTTACGTAGGATTGAGTGTGTGAGCATGTGTGTGTTGCTGTGTCACAGGTGTACTCTGTCGTTTCTCTCTCTCAGCTCTCTGGCACTGAGAAGGTAGGGACTCTGGTGTGTCTGCCTCTGGTTACCGTGCTGCGCCTGGGTGTGCCGCAAGCTCACCTCAAAGCGCGCCTGTGTGTGTGTGTGTGTGTGTGCAAAATGTGTGATACACCTCGGGACTGGCCGCCAGTGTTTGTGGACAGAATGGATCAAAATGTCATGATGACTTAGATTCAAATTTCAAAATGGACTTCACAAATCATTATTATATTATATATTTATATCTTTTTTTAAGATTACATTGAATTATTTCATTCTTTTACAAAACAATGTCCAGATTGTTGACATTTTTGATCCACTGATATAGATGCTCTATGAAAAGTAGTGGTGTGTTTACAGAATAGTTAAAGTGCCCATAGAGTTTCCCTTTCACTGTAATGTAGAATGATTAGTGCATTAAATCCTTCCTGTTCTCCATAATTTGTTTTAGTTGACCCTAAAATGTAATTACTTTTTGAAATGTCAATTAACTGCATTTTTAATTAAAACACTTGTATTAAAAAGATTAACCTAAACATGTACACCAGGCTACATTTTAAGATAGAAATGATCTTTTTTCCACAAACTAACAAGTATTTCTGCCTATAAACTGTGGCTCTGGATGATGACTGAATGATGGCCTCACTCTCTGCTTTGCACGTCACAGCTGAGCCTGCTGCAAACCAGTGCACATGCAGAGAAGCACATAATGCAATACTGAAAGTTGAGCTGTTTCCGATTGTGGCCACTCTTCTCAGTCGCTCTGGGAACATGCAATCCTGTTAGACGGTACCACAGAATGTGTGGAGATTTGATTTTAAATATGTCTCCCTGTCCCTCCTCCCCTGCCTCATCGTTCCGTCCTACATGCCCTTTTTGTCTCCTTCATGGTGATTTTGCTTTGACTTCCGTCTTCCCGTCATCCCGTCTGTTTCTCCCGCCTCCTCCTCCGTCTCTCTCCAGGTTCAGCCGGTGGTTTCTCGGAGCAGCCTCGCCACCGTCCCCTGTGGGGTGAGCAGGGAGGAGGAGGCGGGTCGCTCCCACAGCACCAAGAAGGGAGCCTTTCACGAGATCTTCAACCTGCAGGAGTCAGAGCGCCCTCTGGCGGGTGAGGGGATTTACTGCAGCATTAAAAAAAGTGTACCAAATACCCCCATTTCTGCATTTAGTTTAGTACAGGTCTCATTCATAATGGTTAGTTAGTTAAATTTAGAAATGTTCACTCCACTTTTTAGATTACAAAAAGCTTACGAGCTGAGAATAAACAAACATCTCTACCTTGTGTGTTTTTAGTGTGTGAGAATGGCTGGAGGTGCTGCCTCATAAACAGGGACAGGAAGATGCCGACAGACTACATCAGGAACGGAATGCTCTACGTCACAGAGAAGTAAGTGGGACATCTTTCCTCAGGAGGACATCTTTTATCATTAAATCTCTGACTGCACGAGAGAAACAGAAGTTGCTCTTCAAAGGTGGAGCCAAGAGGAGGAGCTGCAGGGAACGATTTAGGCCAATGGCTTTGGAGTAAACGGAGAAGAGCTACACGTTCTCCTCCCCCTCTCCCTCCCTCTGTCTGTGTCAGTCAGTCAAGAGTGGATCAAGTAGGACAGGCCTCCTCCTGAGAATATCTCTGATCTATAAATCCCTTCACCTGTTCGGATCTGGAACTGACAAGAAGTCCATTCAGTTTGTCGTCCGTTTTGCCTCCCTGCTTGTTTGCCCACGAGACCCCTTTCAGCAAGCTGTTCTCTCTCTCTCTCTCTCCCCTTCAGTTACCTGTGCTTTGAGAGCTCCAGCTCCAGATCCAGCTCCTCCAAGAAGAATAAAGTTATCAAGCTGGTGGACATCACTGACATACAGAAGGTAACCGCTCTAAAACATGGACACATTTACATTTAGGGCATTTAGCAGACGCTTTTGTCCAAAGCGACTTACTATTACTAAGTACATTTGTGACAGTTTGAATCAGGGGCAGGAAAACTCATTATTGATCACGTAGGAATTACAGATTTGCATTTGATTCAGCGTGAGTATCATTGTATGATCAAGTGTTATTGAATAATAATCTTGTTATTTTGACCCCCTCCAGTACAAAGTGCTGTCAGTCCTACCAGGAAGTGGGATGGGCATCTCTATAGCCACTCCTTCCACTCAGAAGGTACAGTATGGAGACACTGAAGTGTTTTTTCTTTCTTCATTTTAGATTTATATGAGTTGAATAGATTCAGTGTATTCAGCTGTTTTGTTTCAACTAGAACAAAGCTCAAGCCTTTTCAGATGGGCTGTACAACACATGTTATATCTTTAATATGAGTTTGTGGCCTTCCAAGATTCTTTTCAGCCCTTTCCTTTACATCAATAGATCAAGGCTTTAATCCATAAAAATAATTTCCTTTGAATAATAATGTGTGTCTGATACAGTTTATCCAATTGCCTAGATAGAGATTATTAATAATACATCTTTGAATATGTAAATATTGTTTATTTCAAAGTTGAACTACAGACCACAAGACTTCGAGAAGACTTCTTCTCTAGATGTGTCTTCACAGTTTATCCGACCTAGTTTTCACATCACGCTTGTGTAAATTGCATATTTCACCATGATTGACTTCAGTGATTGACAGCGCCAAACCTCAGGGGAATAGTGCAGTGTTTTTGCCAAGAATTAGATGAGAAGTTTGATAACACACATGCCTGTACAATACAGCGAATGTGATGCTGCTGCTAGAACATAAACTGTAGAAGGTAACGACCAAGCATTTCTGTTTTCCTCCAGCCATTGGTGTTCGGTGCCATGATCCACAGAGACGAGGCTTTCGAGGCCATCTTCACCCAGTACATGAAGATCATGACCACCACCAAACCACCGGCCAGCGCAGAACTCTAGACAGCCTGCGTCCCGGCAACACATCTCCATACTGGGGCTAACGTCTGGGGAGAGAGGGCCTCCTGAGATTCAACTGGACTGGAAGATACTTTCAAAACCCACCACACTCCTCCGCTCCGCTCCTCCTCTTCTCGTGATGGGCATCTGCTCCCTCGCCGATGGTCGTCGGCCAGCTTTGATTGGTGGCTTTGCTGTTGGCGGGGGTGTATGGGCGTGTCTGCTACGTGTCAGGATTTAGTTACATCGCACTTTTTTTGTGGGTGTCGGATATTGAACAAAATCCGTCGGCTGGTTCTGGGGAGGAGTGAGGATCGGTGTGGTTTTTATCAATCAGCAGAAGGCTGGCGAGGGGGCTGGTTCTCCTCTCCCACCTGACTGACCAGCTGACTGGTTTCCTGACTTACTTGTTTTCCGTGTTTGCATGTGTGAGTGTGTGTGTGCGAGCTGAAATTAAGCTCTTAAATTGCGTCAAGTGGCTCTATTTTTGTCTTTGCCCCTCAGTCAGTGGAGTGACTTCTCCTGTGGTGGGAGGATTTCAGGAAGTGCTCATCCTGGCTGTAGAATAAATATCATAGAAACAAAACAACTAGAAGATAAAAGAAAATAAGAGGTTCTTTCAACTGCCAGCAAACATCTGTAGGAACAAATCTGTAAGTTTTAGCTTTATAAATCAGTGCAAAACCAACCATTCATGTTGAAATATTTAGAAATCGAACCGGCTGATCGGTGCCTCATGGCTTAGCCCAACAAAATTATAGTCTGAGTGTGATCAGTGATTGTTTTTTAACGTGTATTAGCTGTGAAAATGTCAGATCACCATTTGACTGACACAGAGCCTTTCTGTTAGTTTACATTGCTGCTGTCTGTACTTTAGTTTAGTTTTTTCCTCGTCTTTCTAGACACACGGTTCAGCAGCGTCGGTGTGTTTAGGCCGATCTGACAAACAGTAAAATGTGCGCCGCCGCGTTCAGCATCCGCTTCGGTGTTCGTAAATGTGCGTATGTGAAAAGTGTCGTGTTTTTTTTTTTTGTTTGTTTTGCGTTTTGTTTCTAAAAAAATGCCTTTCTTTTGAGAAATGTCTTTGTAACAAACAGCCTTTAGGATGAGTAACTGGTGGTCCCAAGACGAGAGCACAACCACTGTTAGAAGGTTCAAACGCTGACTGCCATTCGGAGCTGTGTCACAGTAGCCTCCTGTGTCTAAGCCTCCTCTTTTCAAGGCACAATCTGTACATATAGAGAGAGATTTTCCTTTTTTCCCCCCTCATCAATGGTATTCTTCCTGCACTTTATTAAGACGTTAACTGGAATTTGTGACATTTATGTTGCAGTGAATAGTCTTCAGATCATTACTACATCAGCTGGAATACATGGTCAGTGTTAGCAAATAGTTCCGAAGTCCTACAGTATGGTATTTCTCTTTTCGTCTGAATACTTGAGCCAGCGCGGGTCACATCTCGCTGGTCTGTGTATTAAAACCAGATTGACAACGTTTAAACTGACCATAAAAGAAGAAGGTACTTTGACTTGAAAATATAACCACGTCGTAAATCTAAACCTGATGATACAAGAGAGTGCAGTCTGATTCTGATTGGTACTCTCGCTTGCGTATATTCTCAGCTGCTCTGGCTGTTTGAGGTGACCTAAGCAGCAATATAAATTCTTTCTAATTTGTTAGTATAAATCAGTTTTTATGTCTGAAAACCAGGATTATGAGCTATGAAGACATGCCTAATTAGGTCCTTTTTTTGTTTGTTTGCGTATTTCATCACTTCTCTGTAAAGCCACAGCGAGTAGAGACAGTCATCCGGGTGCTCTTCCACTTTTCCTCTTGCTTTTTTAGAACAGTAGTCTGTGAAGTATATGGATAAAGGTCTAGACTGATCAGAATATTTCAGCGTCACTTTATTTTAAGACACTGTTCGCGAGAATAAAGCTGGACTTTACTCTTGCAGAATGGTCTGATATGTAGAGATATAATGCCAAACTACACCGTGTTTTGTGAGATGAATGGAGCTAGCATACGGGACTGGAGGCGATGATTTCTCCTCAGATGTCAGTGTGAGAGACAGTAGAGTAGCTATTCCACGCTCCTAACTCCTATTTACTGTCTGCCCTGCAGCACAAGCTTTAGATTCCCTGTAAATCTAACAAAACGCTGGTAAAGGTGAAACCTTGACATTTGAATATTTACGTTTATCCTGGTCACTTTTACATCACTGGACACTTGTTTTTTCTTTAATCACTCTGAAGTCACAGTACCCCAAGAAAACCAGAGGATTATTTTCTGTTATCGTCCTTTCAGATGAAAAATGTCAAGGTTTCTCTTATACAAGTCCTCTTGTCATCATTACCAATTAGAATCAGCTGAGCTGGATATGAAGTTGCCATAGAGGCAATGGACCAGTTCAATGAACCACATAATTAATTGTAGTTCAGACTAATTAAGGATGGATATTTTTCATCGACATCCATTTGAATGATTTGGCCTGTTATTAAAAGGCTGCCTTCCTTCCCAGACATGGATTTTCTATTTTTGTTTAGGGATGAATTTGATCCATGAATGGGGGAAACCTGTTGGATATTAGAGCAGGTGAAATCAGTAATTAACGCTGTCTCACTGTGTGATTGGATGGCTCGTCATAGTCTTAAAGCTTTTACCTGAAGCCTTTTTGTAATCTGTTAACGCTGAAAAGCAGCTCTCAGGGGTCTGGGAGACCCCCAACATGGCTGCGCTCAGATAAAGCACAGAATGTATCACGTTCTAGATGTTTAGGATTATTTTTCTTTTGCCAAATCTTTAATTTTTCTGTCTGCCATATTCTGCCTACGCTCATGTTTACAGAAGGTTGTAAAAAATTTAATTATTTGTTGTTGTTTTGTTTTTTTTCCTTAACCCAGTTTGAATTCCTTTGACTCCGGAGTGATGAAGACTGGACTGCTGTTGTTGAATTAACGTCTCAGCTCTCAATGGCTCTGCACCACTCACATGACTATTTCTGCTCACCTTTAACCGATAGGAAACTCAGAAATCATAGTGACGACAAGAACAGTATTTTAAATCGCATACAGCATGTAAATTGTCATATCCAACATCTCAGTACTTGGTTACAGTGTAATGCAATTTAAACACAGGCTGCATACAGAGCAGAGATGGTCATGGTGGACTGAAATGGAAACATCAGTGTTTTTGACATTTAGTTTGTCCATTGTGACTTGATGCACCTTTTTTGAAGAGGCAGAAATAAAACAAAAGTTGATTTGTATTGTTATTGAAAATGAAATCTAATTTTGTTCACTAATTACTGTAAGGCACTTCCAGCAATCCAGCAAAAGTCAAAGGAATAGTCGGATGTTTTTCCTGAGAATTAGATGAGAAATCTGATACCACACATGCCTGTGCAATTACTATGATGCTAATGCTAGCAGCCCTGTTAGCTTAGCATACATGTTGTTACCTTTGCAAGGCCAGGCTAGCTGTTTCTTGTCTTTTTACTGCTGGCTGTACGTAGATATTTAGAGCTGGACAACATAAATACATTTAATGATTGGAAACGTCTTTTCCAGTTCAATTCAGTTCATAGTTACTCTGGTTTGTTCACTATTTTCTGTAAGTTAATTAGGCGATTGCGTCGCATGCAATTTGAAATTGAAACATTCATGATCATGGTTAAATTATGTTAAAAACTCTGTAATCTGTCAAAAACCTTCTTCATTCATCATTCATAAGGCCCTGCGGCTCATGGGCTCGCGTCTTTCGTTGAGTTGTGACATATAACCTACAGTGGTCAAGGGCTTATGGGAAATGTTTAACAAAGGTCACTAAAACACATGTTCAAAAAATGATGAATTGGATAAGGATGGTAATATTCTATCATTGTAGTGTTAAATGCCAAAAGTGCTGAAAAAAGTGGCATCAATGTTTTCATCTCAGTAACAAAACAAATAAACGTATTTCCCAAAACGTCGAGATATTCCTTTAACGGTAATCTGCACTAACCGACTGCCATACTGTGTATCTTGCTACTGACAAATGATAGAGAGCAGTTTGAGGGTTTATCTGCTGGTATAAGTGGACAGGGACATGGTCAAAAACAGTGGTGTTGTCCTCTGAAGGTCCCCTCCGTTCTAAGCTGGTGTCCTCGCTGTTGTATTCAATATGTAGTTCCTCTAACTGTGTGTAAATGTTAATTAAGGGTTTTCCAAAAGCATTTCAAGTGATCCACACTGAGTGTACAGTGCTAACTGTACCAGGGCTCCTGTCTCATTCTGTACAGTCCTGTACAGACAGTAAATTGTCTCAAGGCTGCAAACGGCCTTAATCTGACTTTATAACTGGAGTGAATTTAAATAAATAGAAAACATCTCAAGGACTCAGTCCTGTTTTATGGACTGAGACAGTTCTCAGTTGGTACAGTCACTGAATTGCAGATTAAAGCCCAAGTGTAACTGGGAAACACTGCGGTCATTACAGTGAGTGATTAATTTGTCATCTGTGACAGTCGCTGTAATGACTTCCTCTTTTTTTTTTCTCCATTTTCTTTTCTGTCAAAGAGGAATTTGTATACAAATGATTGAAATGTACAGTGAAGAAAACAAAAACCACTGAGTTTTTAAAAGACATGTCTATTGTAAAGAATAATGTGATGTACATTTTTTAATTTAAGTAAATGAATTTAAGGTACTTTGCTCTCGTCTCCGTCTTCTTCTGTCCCGCTACAGCCTCACTTTAAAGTCAGACATTATTTGAGAGTGGCTCCAAACTGCAGTACCTCTTTACGACCACATGAGGTCAGTATGAGACTGTGTGCGGAGACCGGCCGGGAGAGAATTCCCTTTTTTTCTTCTCCTCCTCTCCACAGGGAGGTCAGGGTTAGCTGCCCAAGGATATTTCAGTGATTTATTCCCCGAGTAGGAATAAGAAATTCGGTGTTTTGACGTCTTACCGATCCAAGTCCATTTTTATGGTGATTGGACGACCAAAGAATCAATCAAGGGGTGGATGAAGACGTGTTTTCTCTCCATCTTGATCTTGTGACGTCAGCCGCAACATTTTACAGGCCATTTGTCGAAATATGTGTCCCAAATTTTGACAAATCTCGTCACAAGTATAGATAGATAGATAGATAGATAGATAGATAGATAGATAGATAGATAGATACAAGCCACCTCAATATGCCTGATTTATGTCATCAGGATCCCTTAGAGATCAGCAAAAATGTCAATATACATCCCATCTCCCAATGTTAAAGAAAGTGAAAAAATATTTCTTTATCCGGATCTGCACCAAAAGTTAATGGGGTCTATTCTGAGAGCCGTCTTCTATCCAGGTTTAGTGGCAATCTGCTCAGTAGTTTTTGTGAAATCCTGCTGACAAACCAACCAACCAACGGACACAGGTGAAAATACGACCTTCTTGGAGGAGGTAATGAAGTCTGTGTGCCGGATTCAGGCTGTGAAAATGTCTGTGAGCCCTGATTGCATGCTAACATGCGACACTCTAGTATTTCTGCGCAGGTGGAGGACATGGCTGCACTTACAAACAGAGGGGGGATCTGGGAAATGTAGAGAGAGACAAGTACAGCCTTCGAAAGGCTCAAATGGCTGATGTTGAAGTGTTTTTTTTTTTGAAGGGTCTCATTCGGGCGGCTGTAGCTCAGGAGGTAGAGCAGGTCGTCTAGTAATCGGAAGGTCACTGGTTTGAATCCTGGCTCCCCCTAGCTGCATGTTGAAGTGTCCTTGGGCAAGATACTGAACCCCAAACTGCTCCTGATCCTGCTGATCAGCACCATCAGTGTATGAACCAATTACTTACTGTAAGTTGCCTTGGATAAAAGCATCTGCTAAATGTTTATGTTGAACTGGATTTCATTCTTGGACTGACCTCAGAACTGATTAGGTGATCATGAAGAACAAAAATCATAAGAAATGTGGTTTAGTTGGAAATAAACAAACAAAATATTGGCTCTCGCAGCAGCCTGGTTGTAGTAGGGAACTAGAATAATTGGAATAGTAGCAGTAACGCACCAATCATTCAACTACACGACATGCACATTTAATCTTTATCTTTTCAACACTGCAGTCAATCACTCTTAAACTTTGGTCTTATTTTTTACAAAGTTTCGAGTCCTCGTCTTCACTGACTGAAGAGTTCCCTCCACGCCGCCTCTGACTGCTTCAATAGTTAACATTGCTCTGAGCAGTGGAGCTGCGGCAGATCTCACGTACAGGGTTTGGAACTGTTTCACCACGATTGCACCAGGACTCTGCGTGCTGGTCGTCCACCACGTGAAATCTGGTGCAACGTTTCATCTCGAGCAGATTTCCAGTCAGAGCTCAGACACAAACTGTTCCTGAACCCAAACTGATGATTCTTTTTTTTCTTTCCGTTCTTTGATCTGTGTTGACTCGTGAGCAGACTCCCTCTGTAAGTCACTTCTTCTTTGTTCGTCAGCGCTCTGTTTTAAAGAGGAGCGTCGCCACCTTTCATACGGCGCGCAGACGCTCCGTAGATGGCGGCTCAGAGTCGTTCACAGGTTCGTTCGTTCTGCCTTCCCCCCGCTGATCTGATGATGGATTCGGTGTATTTTTAGTCAGCCCGAAGGAGGCAAACCAAACGTGGCGCCGTTTACCGTTTTTACACCGTGACAACATGGTGACACGCTTTTACACACCGGCTCCGTCTCCGTCTAATTGCCAAATGTGTGCTTTGCTGACACGAGGGTGTCCACTTTTTGTGAATCCGAATTTGTGTATCTGATCAATTGCGAACAGTGTCCACAGAGCTGACCTGAAAGAGAAGCTTTTAATTGGAAAAAAAAGCTAATGCTTGACTTCAGAGTAATATCTTAGCACAATATCTTTAATTTTACTCAAGTATGACTGCTGGGTCGAACACAAATCTAACTGGCATTCACTGTGCGGCAATGAACAAGCCTGATGTCGTCAGGCGCTTCTATTTCCCACCGGTCAAGTCGTCATTAAACACCCCATGGTTCACCTGCGCAGGTGTTCCCACATATCAGCCCTTATTAGACGTCTTCTCATTATTTCAAGGAGCTGTGCACACTGTAGTTATATTTCTTGGCGCAGGACGACCTTAAAGAACCTTACACTTGTATATTTCTTACATAAGTTTTGTTCTTTGTGTTTGGAGACTTCGCTTCAGTCCAGATTTACAGCAGCTGCACCCGACTTCAACCTGAGCAGAGGTCTGAAGTTGACAAGCGGACAAGACTGCAGACACCTGCGGGGCAGCTCAGTGCCGAAGAGTCCGAAACACGGAGAAGGAAGTCACAGGCAGATGCAGAACTTTCTTTACCTCAAGAAATAAAAAATAAAAAAAACGCGTCGCTTGAAATCGCAGGAAATTCAACCTTCAACTGTATCTCGACTTGCGCACACTGCTCAGGAACTGTGTGTGTTTCAAGCGGTTGGTTACTATCTGTGGTGGGTGGAGGTGACCTCTCCACACATGTGTGTGTGTGTGTGTGTGTGTGTGTGCGCTGGAGTGTAGAGGACAGACATTTGGCTGCCCCGGCCATCAGTCATTAGTTAAATGTTGAAATGACTCTTCCCCTGAAGGAGAGCAGACCGCTCTGGCCATAGCTCTCCCCTCCAGCAGCTGTCAGCACCCAGCAGACTGACTCCCACACACACACACACACACACACACACACACACAGTCTCTCTCTTAGCGTGACACAGCGGCCTGTCTTACCAAACCGCTCACCGGGGATGTTAAAGTCAATTATTTTAAAATGTGCGCAAATAAAAGCGGCTTCACGCGGCGCCGCAAAAACAACAAAAGTGTCTCTTTCGGTCGACAGAATGCACAAAACACACAGCCGTCAGCTGTCCGGCCTTCTCTCCCTAATGCAATTTTCGTCTTCCCCCTCTCGCGCTCGCCACCGGATATTGGCCGTTAAATCTGATCCGGATCAGAACGCCAATCACCGTTCTGTAACGCTCATCTAATTGGATTCTCGCCCCCGAAAAAACAGCTCCGAGGAGCGGCGGCGGCGACGAGTCTTTGTCTCTGCGGATGATGCGTCTTTTATGCAGATGGCGTGTCAGCTCTACCCTCCCCGTGAACCCTTTCCCCGGCTCCGTTTCGCCGACGAACACTACAAAGCGGCGTCGAGAGGCACGCCCGCGCCGAGGAAAGACGAGGCAGCTATTTCTGTCTGTCTGGGCCGCATCGTCTGCTCATTCACAAAACACACCGCACGCTGTTTTCGCGGCGGCCAAATGAGGCTTTTTCAAACTGAGGAGGGCTTTTTACAGGAAGCGCAGCAGCCACGGAGAAGCTTTAACAGCGTCTGGCTGCTGATAATGGCCGATGATAGCAGGGTCCAGAAGTACACCGCAGGTAATTAGTGTGAACGCTGTCGGCATTTAATAATATTATTCTTCTTCCGTACGTTTTTCGTCCGGCTTCTCCTCCTTTCAGCTTCTCTGCCTTTTTCAGCTGCTTCAAATATTCGGCTTTTTTCAAAATGAAATGTTCGATGGAAGTAAATGGAAAAAGTTTTCTCAGTTTTCTCCACATCTCTCTCTCGATGACACAGCAATTTCCAGCCTGACCCAGGAATTCCACTGGCTGCACGTACGTTGCGTAAACGGTTTTGCAACCTCCACCAGTTGCATTTTGAGTGCAGCGCAGGACATCTGGAGTTGCGAGGCCGAGGAGTTCCTGCACTAACTAAACAAGAAAACAAGTGTGACTGCAGCTATACGTATACGTTGTAAACACAATAACAAAAGGTGTTCCCACCCTAGGGATTAGAAGAAGTGCTTGGATTTGTCTCTTTTTTGAGATTTTTGTGATGACGTCAATCAAGAAAATTAACCGGACGTTATGTTGTTGTTTCGGTGTGTGACTTCCTGTCTGCTCTGTGCTATATTCGACTGAGTTCATGCGCCGTGCTCCGCCATCCGGATGAAATAAAAGCCCTGCATATCATCTATGGAACGGTCATTCCTCTGTTCCGACTGGTGGACTGATGTTAAGCCTTGATCTGTGTCAGATTACATTTACATTTCAATCGTTTCTTCGTCCGTCTCTTTCTTTCCCTCTTCCTTTATCTCTCTCTCTCTTACACACACACTTTACCTTCCGTATACCTCATCTCGTCCCTCTCTCCCTCCTCTCCTGGTCGACTTGGTTCTCTTCTTTCGTCCTCCCCCACTCCCCCGTTCACCTCCCGAGATGTTCAGCTTTTTAAGCCCATTCATCCTACGACTTTTCAGCCGCTCGGCCTTCTCAGCTTTTTTAAATATTCAGTTTTTCCCTATTCATTCTCACGGGGAAATGTTCAACCACTCAGCTATCAATATGTTCAGCTTTTTTAACCTTTTTTCAGCTACTTCTACTAAAAGTTCTTCTACTAACACTATTTCTTATACCACTACGTGTACTACTCTTGTGCTACTGTTTCTTCTACTACTTACTCTACAACTTTACCACTACTTACTAGTAGTACTAGTACTACTTCTTGTACTACTACTACTTCTCTTACAACTCTTATGTACAGATCAGAGGTTCCCCAAGGTCCTGATGTGAACAGGGATTGCTCCAGCTCTGGGTCACAGGTAATCAGAAGCTATTGGGTGCACCTGTGATGTTCTCCCTCAGCTGGCTGCCATCAGTATATAAGGGGGCTGCAGTTCAGCTGCTCAGATGGTTGTGTGTTTTCAGGGAGTCGACACCATCAGTTGGCTCTCTGCGTTTTCTGTTTGGGTGAAAATCTGGGTAGAGTGTGTTTGAGAATTTTCTTTTGGCCAGTTTCTAGACATTCTGTCAGTGACTCCCACTTCACCTTTGGTTTTTAGGTTTCTGTTTGTCTATCATTTAGATAGAATCAGTGGGTGGCTGTGGGTTTTACTCCCACCGCCACCTTTTAGACACCAAGGGACCAGTTTGCTTTGACCCTTTTGTGATTTGTGCAGTGCTTTGTTAGTTTCCCAACCTGCGACCGCTTTCCCTTCAGGTTTTGTTGTCCAGGGAAACATAACACAACTACTTCAACTACTACTACTACATGAAGGGTTTTCAGCAGTGTAGCTCAATAGTTTTATGCATTTCAGGCAATTATTTTCCAGTATATTCAGCAGTTTTTTTTTTTTTCTTCGAAATCCCTTCAGCTGTCAGCATTCACACTGAATTTGGCAGTGAATACAAATTTTCTAGTTAGACTCTGGTCAGGTACAGGGCCACAGCAAGACATTTAGAAATCCTGAGGTCATGAGTTAAAAGGCTCAAGAAAAACGTTACACCACTTACACTGAGACGGTGATGATGTAGATCCAAGGACAAGTATTCTTTAACGTGCCCATAAAGTGGTAAAGTCAGTGTCTGTCTTTAGATTTGACTGCCACTCTGAAAAAATTGCCAGAAGAGGGCATGGTTGTACCTTTTTAACCGTGTAACCTCACTGTGAGTCTCGGAAACACAAAAAATCACTCAAATAAATGTAAAACCCCATCGGTTGCATCTCGAGTCATGATGTGGAACTATTTGACCTGACCTGCCTTTGGACATTTAAAAAATTATTATTTTAAAATGTTCTTGGATAAATTGTCTTATCCTGCCTTACACTAAGTTTGACAATTGTTTATATGGGGAGAGGGATTCAAAACTTATTTCACTTCATTTCATTTTTTTTTTTTTTTAAAAGTCAGACAAAAACTGTATTAGCTTTCCCACAGTATCAAAAATAAATATAGCTGTACAATTTACGGTTAATAGCTAAAACAGGCAAAACACAGAGAATTTAAGATTGCTTACCAACCTTAACATTAAACTTTTCTATGTCGATATATTTATTTTCATCATTTTTATGGTTGATCTTGTATTTAACAATTAAACTGCAGGAAAAAGTCTGACTACCCTCCCTTTCGTCAAAAAGTAAAAGACACAAGACCTCCCCTTTTCTGCCCCTCCCTCCCTCCCTAATAATTATCATACAGTGCCTAATAATAGAAACACTAACATTAGCCTGTGATGATTAACCACGAGTGTACCACGTATGATAAAACATCCTTAAAAAAGCCTCCTATGCGGCGGCGGAACGTGCCATGAAATATTCAGACGCGGCATATAGATGAGGTGGAACCATAACAAACGAGAGGCACTTGAGCTGCTTAATGTCCATAACCCATGTCTCCGTGATGTATTGAACATAAGAAGTTATGCTAATGAGGTCATTAATTAAGCTAATTCGCATTCATTAGCAAATAATTCCACGTCAGCACACTTGTCTCCGCGCAACGGCCGGTATTAATGGGCGCGCTGCATCTTCACTTATTAAGGAGTTATGGTAGCTTCAAGAAAATCGTTTTCCTCCTCATTAATATCTAAATTTATCCGGCGAGGTGTTTCGGAGCCTAATCAGATCATCGACTGCGCGAGGAGGAGGCTTTTATCATACAGCGTTGTTCAGGTGGAGTTTGTGTAAACAGATGCATCATGGGGGGGGAGGCGGAGAGCTTCACCTTCGCCGGGAAATCATCGCTTTATCGAGATTTGGATTCCCGCGACCTCCTGGCAGCCGAGTATTTTTTTGCATGTCCATTTGAATAAACACATTTTTTTTTTCCCTCCCAGCCCCTCCTGTCTCCGTCCTCGTTGCCTGCAGCACTGGGATGCTAAAAGTCACTCAGGGGTCGGCAGACTTATTCGCATTCATGCGCCGGTCTCCGTTTCGTTGGGAGCGGGGAGTTTTGACGTACAGGGGGTGCCAGCTTGGTTCACGGGAACATTTGACATGCCGGTGCCAATTAGGTCCAAAAGCTTCCCTCAGGACTCACACACACACACACACACACGCGCACACTGACACATAAACACTCACGACCTTCCCCGAGGCCTCCAGCTGTTTGCTGTATAATGAAGACTGTGGAAGTGGAGGAGGGTGTGTGTGTGTGTGTGTGTGTGTGTGTGTCGCTACCTGGAGCCCCGCTGTGGCTCGCAGTATTTCATCTGCAAACGGCTCTCTAAATGTCTCCAGGATCAGATAGGTGAGGCTCAGCCTATGAAAAGCCCCAATATTTGGAAAAAGTTATGTAATTGTTTGTTTGCGTTTCCGAATCCTCGCCGCGACTCGTCTGAGGATTTTCGCTCTAACGAGGCACTTTGTGTTCGGCCCCGCTCGGCTCTCGTGTCAAACGGTGTTTTGGCCTTTTTGTCTGGTAAATCTTGTTTCACACCCATCTGGCTTCTGACGCACTCTGTGACTACAATGCTGCCGCCTCTCCGCCCATGTTTTTTAACGCGCTGGATTTTTTTTTTTTCCACGGGCCTTTAGCAACATCATTACAGCTCATCCAAAAGTTTTCTCTCTTTGCCAGGCGACATTTTATCATTCATGTCTTTGGGCAAATAAAAAGTTTGATTCGGAAGCGAAAGAATGCTCGTTTGGAACCACTCAGGGTGCCATCAGCCCCACTTGGTCTGGTAGCAAATTTTAGCATATGTAACCAAACTTTATGTTACTTACTTTACTGACTTTGTTTGCCGGCTACTGACCTTATGACTCTACTGTTGCAGTGTGTGTGTGTGTGTGTGTTACAGATACACATTTCAACGGTAAAGCAAGAAGCAAACGCGCTGAAGGTCTACCTCATTTCCAGCTTGTGTTAATGGACGTGGAAGTGGACACCACATTTCAAGATGGCGCCATCTTCATTTCATTGACTGTATACAATATGGACGCCGCTTTAAACCTGCATGCTTTATAATGGTCAGCAGGGGGCGACTCCACTGGTTTCAAAAATAAGTCTGATTGTATGTAAGCTTATGAGAAAATAACCCTACTTCTCTCTTGATTTGTTACCTCAGTAAACAGTTTCCCAATGAGTTTATGGTCTCAATCGCTAGTTTCAGCTGCCTCCAATACATTTTGATGGTCATTTTATCCATCGTGTTCACATTTATAGAAGAATAGACGATAAAGCAGGGTATGCTTTAAGGTGTGGCTACATTGTGATCAGGATATCCTCCCCATCTCCACCCTCTCCACCCAATATGGTCTATCCTGGCCTAAAAAAAGAAAAACTTGAGGCTTAAAAACCAGTTGGTGAGGTCATAGTGGGTCCTTCCAATGAAGTATGACGTAAGTTAGGTACAGCAACATCACTTGGACAAGCACACACAGAACTTCAGTAAAACCAGAAATGTGTTATGTTAGTTTGTGATTATGATTACATTTGCTAATTATTATTTCGGATGGCAGTGCCTGGTTGCCTGTCGAAGCGTAGCATTTTTCAATTCAGTTCACTTTAAAGGGGCTTTTTGACAGCACACATAATATGCTTTGCTACTACAGGCAACCAGATACCGCTGTCCAATATCATTAGCAAGTGTAATCATAGTCACACAGTAACTTAACCAGATTTCCAGTTGTACTGTGGTTTGTACTAATGGTGTTGTTGTACCTTTGCTGCCCAAGATGACAGACGGACTCAGACATGCGTCATAAGGTCCGTTCTGTACTACTCAGATCGGGTAGTGACAGTGGATTAGCATCTATTTCTGGTTGAGCCAACTGACTTCCTGTTGGCTCCCTCTACACATGACTGACATGAAGATGATTTACTGATACAGCTCTGTAAGACGTTTTAATGTTATTGGACCAAATGTTAGACTTTTCAAGACCAGCCCTGTTCCACCCACCCGGGGAACCCAACGAGAATGTCTTCACAGCAAATGACGCAAGAGAAGTGAAATTCAATGTGACATTAAATTAAATGGTCATTTTTCGAGTTTTGTTTGGAGTTTTACTTTGTCAAGATCATGTGACAGTAACCCTCTGTATGATGCCTAGTTCGAAAGTTGTTTTCTTCTAATTTGTTAGTGATCCAAGATGGCCACCGAATGGAACAATGTTTGTACGACTTGGGAACATGTACATTTGTTTACTAGACACCGTCAGGGTTAAAAAGAAAAGTTAGAAACCACCTTCCTACTACTAACAAGAATGGCCTGTGCACCCTGTGCCATTGACTTCCATTGTTTTCCATAGACAGCAATCGCGCCCTGTTGCCATGACTAGCGATCCAAGTGTGTACCAGTCAGCTGCTGATGGTAACCCTTGATAGATACACTATTAACTCCAGTTTGAGTAGTGTTTGCTAAAAACTCCTGTTCCCAGCTGTTTTAGGAAATCATTGGGCCTTTTCTAAAAATAAATTATATTTCTACGAGTTTGGTTTTAAGAATACGTCTTATGCGCTAAGTGCTACAGGCCGGGTAGGGAGGTTGTTGAGTGTCTGAAGAGGAGCGAACGCATCTCCAGGTTTGGTCTTTTAATGGGAGTTGTTGCCAAGAAGAGAAACGATCAAATAACATCATCCTTATTTTTAAGCCTCTTTACCGGCAAATTAAACGCGCTCTGGCGGACACATCCGAGGCTTTTAAGACTTTTTGAAACTTTTTCAATCAAGAGGCAAACCCCCTCAAATGTTATTTCTACATTTGCGTTGGCGCTGCAGAAGGTTTCAAACCACTGACCTCATCTAACCGCCGCTCTCCAGAGCTTCTGCTCCCCCTTTTAGCTCGCTCTGCTGTTTAAATGAGCTCGACCTGACTCAACCTGCTGCACCCCACCGAGGAGGCCACTCATGAATATTTTAACAGAAGTTTGCTTATCGCACAATGAACTGTTTTCCCCCATCGCCGGAAGCCACATATGCGCCGGCGCTCATGCATGAAGTGGAGCGCGGGGGTGCACGCGCGCCCCACGTGCACGCGCACGAACATGTAAACTCTATACCTCGTGCCGGTGCGCTGTCGGCACAGGTGCACGGGCCCGCGCACACACACGCAAAAGTCGTCACACTCTCGCTTACACACTGTAATTTGATGACTTTGGTTGCTAATGAGCTGTTGTGGTGTTTACCCGACACGCATGGTGGATGTCGCATGGGGGCAACCGCCGCCTGCTTTTAATGATGTTTATTTGGCACACGTCTGAGGAGTGAACGGGGGGTGGGTGGTGTGTGTGAGTCTGCGTGTGTGTGTGTGTGCAAGTGACTGGCAGATGTTTAAGATGAGGGAGGGAAGGCATCAAGCAGACGACTCCCGCTGATAACCGAACAGTGTCACGACCCGGCGTTCGACGACTGGAGGAACACGGCCCGCGCTCTGCGTCGGCGCTGTTTACGTTTTTTTCAAACGGCGTGTTCTAATTGTCATTCTCTCGTCTCGCCGACTGTCGAAGCATGTCCTCTTTGAGCGGAGACGCATTTTGCGAGGCCATCAAAGGGCGGGCTTCAGCTCGTATTAACGTCGCCGAGCGCCAAAAAGGAAAACCCTGGCGATAATTAGCAGCGAAGCCTGGGTTTCTCTTTAAAAGACATGAATAAATCTGTTAAATGAATAAGAAAGGAGTTGTGTTTTTTGCAGAATGGACTGTCCAGTGTGGCCCTGACAAAGACGAGGGTCACCATTTTGAACGTACCCGCTCAAAAATAAGCTGCTGAGTGCATGATTCTCTGCTTTAATCTTCACGCCTGATCATTTGATAACCGCCCAGTCCAATTTAATTGCTTTTTTTGTGCTTTTAGACTCTCTAAAATAGCGGCAATTTCTTCGGAGGGAACGAGTGAGGGGAACAGCATCTGTCTGCACATTACACATAAGGTCATGGTAATCTGACAGGGAATCTGTGTGTGTGAGTGTGTGAAAAACATTGGAAAGGCTGGTGAAAGGTGAAAGCCTCTGGTTGTTGGTACCTTTTGTCTCTGCTGTCCTCCAGAAGGACGTCACTTGTGTGTGTGTGTGTGTGTGTGTGTGTGTGTGTGTGTGTGTGTGTGTGTGTGTGTGTGTGACATGATATAGATGGCTGGTGTCAACACGTGTCACCGTAATGAATTTTTCTGTCCCTTGATGATCGCTTTCACCTGCGACGTCGAGAACACGCCGTCACATATGTTCTCAGCTCGCTATATAAAGCTGCTCTAATTAACATTTGCATACAACGACGGGTCAGACGACTGTGTGTAGAGCGTGAGAGGTCAGCTGCAGTGACGATCACACAGAGGATTATCACCTGGGTGGATTTAAGAAGAATTTGAATTAAATTAAAAGTAGCAGTAAGTCTCTCTATGAAGCCCACATCTCTGATGCATTATAAATATACTTAAAATGCACCTTTAGCACCTTAAAATCCTACTTATAAGCTCTCTTGAACATTCATAACCCCCAGTCCAAACTAAAGGCAAGACACTGAATATTTATTTTTTGATGTTTTTTCCCAAAATACATGCGCAGAGCGAGGACGAGGACGTTACTCGAGTTGACGACCAGATGTGTTTCGATCTGTTTGCACCCGTTTTCCTCTGGGAAACTAAAACATTGTAGCCGCGGGTTATGAATTTTGCATTTACCTTGAGGATAAGGGTCCGTCGTCTGAACCGGAGCGGCAAACTTTTTTTTTATTCCACTCACGCCTCAGCTGCAAGACT
Organism: Lagodon rhomboides; assembly: GCA_039737535.1. Classification (NCBI taxonomy): domain Eukaryota; kingdom Metazoa; phylum Chordata; class Actinopteri; order Spariformes; family Sparidae; genus Lagodon; species Lagodon rhomboides. Next base: position 15,898,163 of record CM077805.1, on the reverse strand, counting down.
CCCTCTGTTTTTTTTACCTTTCAAAGTAAAAGCCATGGATACACTGGTGTACACATCAGGCATGAATGCCCATGAAAGGGAGGTAAAATTCACTTTGACATTTTTTCAGTAACAGGGAAATAAAATGGCTTGCAACATATTATTTGGTAAAATGATAAAAAAAAAACAAGTTGGCCTTATTCCTGTCACAAGAGTTATAAATATCTTCACAGGAAAACAAACACAGCACCACACCTGTTTCCCCTCATGGGCTAATTCAGCATCTTTGTTTCCATTGGCTCGTCTGAACGAGCAGAGCCAGATGATGGATATAAAGGAACACCTGTGCTAGGTGCTCTGTTTCAGTGTCTCTCTGACACAAGACAATTCTAATGAGATTTACTGTTGTTTTTCCTCTCTTGGTGAGACTGCTGTTTGATTTAACAGCTAGCTGTCACTTGTGAAGCTGTGAGATCCGTCTTGATTTGCCTTTGTTCTAAGCTGATTACAGCGAATTGCCTCAGACATTTTAATGTCAATATATACTTTTTGTTTTTTTGACACTTTAGAACCATTTGCGTCTCAACCGAGTCATGGATTCTTCCTTTGTTTGTCTTCTTTATCGTCTCATTCGCGTTACATAAGACGTCTTTCTGTGAAATTGCAGCAGTTTACACACCTCAATCACAAAGCCGCAACAAAGAGCATCTCACTCCCTCTTAATTGAGTCCTTTGACTATTTGCCTTAATTCAGTTCAAACACTGGATATGGCCACGGGCAACAATCTGTACTCGGTGCACAGCGGGTGTTGAATCAAATTGAGTGAAAAGTGGAAAACATTTCGGGGGCGGGGATCCGCGGAGGGAGAAAACTAGCACAGACGACATGAATCTCCACATATTAGCACCCTTTTAAGTCAGGTGGAAGAAGAAGAGGTGTACTGGGAGGGATGGAAAGTTGATGAAAAGCAACTCCGGGATAACTTTTCCGTTAAATATGTCTCCATCAGCAGAGTGTCTACTGCCTCTGCATTACATGATTCTCGAGCATCCAAGTGCCAAATGAAAGGTATTTGTCAACGCTGCTTGCCGTCTCGGGGCCATCAGGCACGGCGCGTCTCTGAGTTTCCACCCCGCACTGTCCATCTTAGTTTTCTCTGTCTCCTCGCATCGTAATCAAGGCAGATTACAGAGGCCCCCCCTCACACCCTGCCTCGCTTCGTCTTCTCATTTTCTTTCTTCCGTCCTGACACTCCAAAGTTATTTCCCAAGCTTTTTGCTGTCTTCATTTTAATTAACACAAAGTCTTCCGAGTGGGCGGGCTGTGCCGCCTCACGGAGCTGAAGGTAATCATGGTGTGGTTATTCATGTCACATCCAGAGGAAGGAAGGTGGAAGTAAAGTCCACGGCAGACACGCGCTCCTCTGCCGAGGCCGGAGGGTAATGAGCAGAAGCGTGTTTTGTCTGGATGTTTATCAGTCCGTCCATCCGTCCATTTGTTTGTCTTCTGACTTGTCTATCAGTGTGAGGTGGGGATATGTGCGGTGTGTCGGAAGTTACGTGAATCTTTGTCAAATGAATTTCGATCGCGTTGGTAGAAGGCCAGGTCCAACAGAACATGGAAGATGTTTGGAGCTCTAGTGGAACACAGAAATCGGCGCAGTCCATTTGATGATTAAAGATTGCGTGAAAACATTAAGTCTCGCTCTTGAAGAGTTGAAAGTTAGGTAGACCTATTTTTTTTATGCAAATGCAGTCTCGACTCTGGTGTTTGTCCCCAAAAGTGGAATATGTTGGGGCGGCTGTGGCTCAGGGGTAGAGCCAGCGTCTTGTTAACGGAGGGTTGCTGGTTTGATTCCCCTGGTCTGCATGTCAAAGTGTCCTTGGGCAAGATAACGAACCCCCAAAACTGCTCCTGGTCGGCACCTTGCATGGCAGCCACCGCCATCAGTGAATGTATGTATGAATTACTGTAAGTTGCTTTGGACAAAAGTCTCTGTTAAATGTAAATGTTAAGTCAGAACACACACCCCGCCAGATGTTTTTCTCACATCTAGTGAATTTTTCTTTTTCAAATTCACTTTAAATAGCTTTATTCATCACAACTTCCTCCTCTCCCGCCTCGACACGTCTACTTTCACCTCTGTCGCATATCAAAGCACAGCTGGCTTCCAAACCACTTGTGATGTCTCAGAATCCGGCTCATACGTACACATCTTCACTCAGATTTAATGTAAGCGCAGAGAAACTGACTAAAACAAACTGAAGCGGATTTTTTATTTTTTATAACCGTATTTCTCAAATGCTGAAGAAAATACATTTCAGCTCTTCTCAGGCAGCAAACGGTGAGGCCAGGAAGGTCTTGCTCTACTTTCTGAAGTCTCTGAGAGGTAGCTTCCTGCCCACATTCTCCAAAAAGACATTACTGTATTTTGTTGCACTGAGACTGTGACAACAAGGTGTAATTTATCAGTAGTTCTGAAACCGTTTTAGACCTTCCTCCCTCAAGAATTCGATAGATTCTTGACTTGTTTACAAGGGGAGCCTCTATCTTCTTCGTATGTCCCAGGATCCTCTGTGTTCGAGCCTTTCAACAAAAGAGATTACTCGAGGATGTTTGTGTTGAAGCTGCCTCCGGACGTCTGGTAAAATAACTGGTCTGGCCCGAAAGCTAGTGCTGTGCGGGCCGAGCGAGTGCCTCCTCGAGTCACATAATTAAACGTAACCCGAGGTAATTTTGTTGTCCGCGCTTGTCTACGTAAGTGACATGCTAATGTGCAGTCCAGAGTGTTCTCCCAGTCAGTTCAACCTGCCCTCTGTCCTCTCAGTATGCAGATAAGGCCTGCCTCTGGTAACCAACAAGTCCATTTGGACACAAGCCTAAAATTCCCATCAAGATACTTTTCAAGTCTTTCTCAGATCCTCCAGATTTTCATTCCTATTTTTCTCCCCCTGCTCTGCTGTACCTTTTCTTTTTTTAATGACAAATTCCTGCCCTTAAAGCTCATTCTGTTTCATTTATTCCCACCTTTGTCAGTCTCTCACCTCCCTCGATCGTAGAGCACTTTGTAACACTTTCATCCTAGAAGTGCCCGTAATGTCTCAAATTATGGCGATAATGATTTATTGATATCAAAAGTGCAACACCCAGCACCTTCGAGCGGGTTTTTTTTTTTTTTTTTTTGCTCTTTTGTGTCTCTCACAAAGCCTTAGTCAGGAGGAGATTGCGCGCCGTGGTCAGCTATTTTCGCATCTCTCTGCAGCACTGTAATACACACTGTACTGATGATGGTGATAAATGATCTAATCCAGAGAAGACTAACATTTCACTGCTCCCTCTGGGCGGCAAGTGAAGACAATCAACCGCTCACACTTGTGTCTGCGTTATGATTTAGTGAAGAGCCGGCCGCTCACTTAGAACTGCTTACCGTCATCATTATGCCTGTGTGAGGCAGTCAGCATCTGTCTGCGCCAAGGTAAATATGGGTATTGGGAAGTAGCTGCCAGTGTTTGAATCATCTGAAACAACTTTTCTTGTGCTTTATCATCTGTTCCGCCCCGCACCTGTCATCACCAGGATTGTTCATTTTGACTTGAAAATAATTCTTACTTACACAGTGTGATTTTCATTACTGTGAATATCACCTTTTGTTATTCAAAACATCAGGGCAGAAACGAGGAAAGTTGCATCGCCACTACCACATCTGGCCACTTGGGGGCAGTCTTAGAACACAGCAGGGCTCGCTCAGCTACAGATGTTCATGGGAATGAATACCTGCAGTGTGTGTGTGTGTGTGTGTGTGTGTGTGTGTGCATTTGCACTAGTTACAACTGCTTGTGGTGGCAGTGATTTTGGAGATCTGGTTCATGGATTTATAAAAAAGTGGAAACTCCTAATATGCATAACTGTTTGCATGCACATGTGCATTTTTTGTTTATGTCCCATGTTCCTGTTCAAACGTCTCTGAATCTTTTGTTTTTAAAATCTCTTTAGAACTAAAGATCAACCTGTTATCATCATAACTGTAATCATGTCTGGAAGGTTTTTATTCTGTCAAAATGACAGAAATGAAATGATTCTGCTTGGCCTAACTACCTTCAGAAAGTTAATTTTCTCTACAAAATGCTACATTTCCTGGATGAAAGTGCGTGGACTCCTTTGAATGAAAGGAGTTGAAGTGTCTGGGTACGGGCCCATGTCCAAATAACGTTTTCTACCTGCATCTTTTTTTTCAGTTGTATAAAATGGGGAGAAAGTGTATGTGGCAGCATGTGGCTACCTAGAGAAAAAAGGCGCTGCACCTGAGCGCTTCCGATCTCCGAACTGACAACTAATCACGTGTTGGATCAGACGAGACTCGTCACCTGTCACCCCGGTAATGAGGAAAATGGAAGCGAAACTGTTCGCATCCGTCTATCCTGAGCCTTATCAGACAGAAACTGTCATAACAGGGACAGAAAAGTCAATTTGTTGAAGCGGATCTGCCATACAGTGAACAGTGCTAAGTGTTGTGCTTTTATCAGCGTACACATTGAAGGTGTGTTGTTGGCTGTGCAGTCAGTCCCTTTGTTACCATAGCATTAGCTAATGTCAATCAAAACCAGCAAGCAAAGAAAACGTCATGCATGAGATTCAGTTGAGGTTCAAGCACTGAAAGGAGTTGCGATATGAGCTGAAGTCTTCACGAAAGATGAGCTGGAAGGGATGGTTGAAGTTGAGGTCCTAAAATAAAGTAATGCCAGTTTAAGTGTTTAAACTGAAAGATGATGGTGGAAGTGTGGGCTGAAGGGTAATTACTTTCAGATGTCTGTGATTGCCCTACAGTATAGTCGTCTTGCTTGAACTATCGGCTAGACTGCCCCCCCCAATTTGCAATGGTACTTCCACCGCATCCGTAAGCTTTCAGAAAATGTACACAAATATGGATGAAATGACGCAGAGTGGGGACAGAGGGCTCCGTATCTGTATTTAACACTGACTACAAATGAACCTTAAGCATCTGTTTGCAACGCGCAAGGCCTTCCTGCCACGATTAACAATGTGAAACCAAACCAAACTACATTTGGGTTGGTTTGGTTGAGGAAAAGATCACTGATGACCTGGGAATGAGACCAGGCTGGCTGAAATGTAACGATTAGAACCGAGTAAGATTAAAAAAGTATGGTCGAGGGAAGGAAAAGAGAGAGGAGATGAAGGCAATTAAATTTTCAACATGCGAAAAGTACCAAAATGAGCCGAAGACTCAGATGAAAGTCGACATCTGAAAGAAGAAAAAATGTCTCATGAAGTTTTAAATCGTGCCACAAAGATCAGTTGAGGTGGTCCGAAAAAAGACATTAATGCCACTTTAAGTGTTTAAACTCGAACAAGAAACCAGTTAAAGTGTGAAGAACTCAAAGCAGCTGCAGTAACTTGTGTACTACCATTAAAAGTTGTGACTGAAGAGCGGAGTTTCTATCTCTTTTTTTTTCTCAAAGTTAAAGATCTGAGACCTTAAAGTGTTTCAAGTGTCAGTGAAGTGTAAGCACTGAAAGCAGATCAAGTCAAAAAACCTCAGAGTGAAATGTATCAGTAAACAACAAAAGATGAAAGCGTTGAATCCGTCTCCTGTGTAAATGCAAAATCATCCAATCACATGGTCGCCTTAAGCGAGACAACTAGGTGATCTGATAGTCTTCAGGGAATTCTTTATGGTGTAGACTGGTGATCTAACTAACTCTGACCACAACCCCAACTCTGATCAAAAACCTCTCCAGTCTCTTCTTCTTGAGTTTCCCTGCGGCGAGGATAGGATTCATAAACACACCCTCAGCATGTGTCCATCTCTGCGCCGGCCATCAGGTCTTTTTCCTAACTCTTGGCTTCTTACCAGGTTTCAGGTTACCATAGCGACATGACGTGGGCGCCAAGGGAGCGAGCGAACCAGCGAGTCTTGAAGATGAAGATGAAAGGAGGTAGAAGGCTGTAATCAGATTGTCTCCTCCGGTCACGCCTCGGATCCATCTTCTCCCCTCCGCCGGCCCACGTCCTGCACACCCGAACCCACCGCCACCATAAATCACAATCGGCTACAAGTCACCTCTCATTGCTGCACCCAACTGCAGATCCACAGAAGAAAGGGGAGAGAGGGCGGGAGAGAGAGGTTGGCCGTGCCCAGACTCCAGCTCGTAGGTTGGGGGATGTTTAGCGGAGGTGGCCCTCACTCCGCCCTATTTCCACAGTCAACTTCGAGAAGCTCCATGGCTTCTTTACTTATATAGTTTCTTACAGCGCGGTCAAATGAAGATGGATTGGGGGTTAACGGTGTAATGATTCTGTTTTACAGGCAGCTCGCTGCCACTTTCCTCAGTGGAAAACCCTGCTGGGAGGACTGCAGCTGAGGGACGGCTGGTTCACTCTGTCGTTTGTTTACTCTGTCTGTTCACGCTGCACACTGATTTCTGAACTTCGGTGGCCCAACAACACTTCAGAAGACAAAGAAATTCCAACTGTGTCTATTGTGAAATGTCGTTTTTTGTGACTTATTGTGTTTTGGGAATTGTCGTGCTTTGGGAATGTTGTTGTGTGTTGTGAAATGTCATTTTGTTTGTGAAATGTCTTTTGTGAAATGTCATTTTATTAGTGAAATGTTAACGGGTTTTGTTAAATGTCGTCTCAGAAAATACAACCTTTCATAAAACACTATATTTTACAAAACGTTTTGTCATCTGAAATGTTGTGTTTTGCCCTTCAGGGGGCCACCGTACATTCCTCCCTCCTTCCCCTTCAAGCTTAAGTTTTTTGTCATTGGTCCTGCAGGCAGTAAAATTAAAATAGAAAAATAAAAGTTTCGGTGGTCGAGGTCGAGGCAGAACCACCGAAGTGCCTCATAATTAGAAAACGGCTCATAATTACAGCGTGGTCACAGGCTGTTAGCTCGCTCACTCAGCTACCCTGCGTGGGATGGCGGCCTCCTGCGATGTGTGTTTGCATGTGTGTGTGTGTGCGAGCGCGCGTGTGTTTGTGTGTCAGCTTCCCTTAGAGAGGTCAGGCTGAAGTTGAGAAGGATAGCAGATGCGCTCCTCCACTCTGCATATACACCAGCTGGGTGCTCTGTCAAAATACTATTAGTCACAATCAAGGAAGCGAGAACATGTGCATTTGGTAGCAGAAAACAATGCTGGTGATACTCTTGACAATTCTTCCGTTTTTTTTCTTCTTTTTTTTCTTGTTAGACTTTTAACAATGAGCAGCCTCACGAGTTTTTCACTACTTCTGCCAAAAGCAATATTTACCGAAAGCATCTTCATGTCTGGAGTTGCACTTGTTGCTGGGCAGTGGTATTTCATTATCACTATTTTAATAAACAGTGCGTGGGAGTGTTTACCGCTCTTCTGGGACCAAGAGAAGGCAATTAGGCCTTCTGAGAAATCAGTTACGGTCGAATGATAATCCTTTTACTTAAATAGTCCAGTACTGACCCCCCGTTTATCAGGAGGATAGATTTTCAACAAAGAAATCGGTTGAGTGTTGTGCTGCATCTTTCTTCTTCCGTTTCCATCTCAGTGGCCCCTCCTGACGCAACCCTACACCGACCTGCCTCTCCAGTGGCCGAGAAGCAACCCAGGGTTCGGGAGAGGATAGATATCGAACTGCCAACCGCCTTATCGAAAACGACCCGATCTTCCTCTTGAGCCCCATTTGAGGAAATGCGCTTTTTTGCAGATAGATCAGAGGACCGATACACTCCTGCTTCTGTACGGAAAATATGAAGCAAGCGATTGAGTCCGACTCCTGTTTGGCCCTTTTCAAATATTACGAAATATTTTGGGGTCGCTGTGGCGTGAGGTGTTTACCTGGGTCACTTGCCAGGCGGATGCAGCCGGCCCACCTCTCAGCCTCCGAAGCCAGGTTTCTGTGTCTGGTTTCTGTGTCTGCCATTTGGCCTCCGTCCCCTCCCGTGATACCGGAGCATGTTAGTGACAATGGCCACAGGAGTGGAAAGTGGACATCTGGTGCACCTTTCCAACGCCACACACACACACACACACACCCTACAACGTTCGCATCTGCCTTTTCAGAGAGCGTACAGTCAGGTTGTGTGTGTGATGATTTCGCGGTCATGCGTGGCGAAGCCCGGGATCACTGAGACCCGAATACTGGCCCACCAACCAACTGGCTGACCATATGGATCGAAAATCTCCGTGCCGCTCTCCTTCCCTTCTCCGCCTCACCCCCCACCCGTCCTCTCCTCACCCCAGCTCTCCACCTGCCCAAGTATCCCTCCTCACCACAGCACTCCTGCTGACTTGCTCGTTCTTTTTAATGAATCGTTGGGTTCACCTGCACCGGAGTGGAAATTCCACCCTCGTCATCCCCCATGTGTCACACTGGGTTTTATTTCCCGCTCCAGGTGGAGATTCGGAGGGACAGGCAGGCGCATGATGCATGGAAACTGTAAGATGAGTTTTTAATCATTCCCCTTGCTGAGAAGGGGCTGTTGCATTAACAAATAGAGAAAAAGAGTTTGAAACATCTTTAAATTACTCTCATGTACCATGAAAGACAGCTGTACGGGGACCAAAAGACCTACTGTCACTGCCTTACTCGCCATTGTTACGTTAGCTTTGTTTAAAAAGTGCCAAAAGTGGTATTTCTGAAAACTTTAAGCTTCTACCTTCAACTGTAGCATTTGCTATTAGAATTAGCTAAAATGACAAAAGCGTTAAACAACAAGTGCTTTGCTAGCATTCAAAAAGCTACAGCGCTAACAAAATGTCAGCGGTGTGCACTTGTATTTCATGCTAACTCTAAGTGCTGTATCGCAGGCAACTGGACGTGTTTTAGTTTCTTGAAGACGTCTCACCTCTTCTTCTTCAGTTCTAACTAACTGGAGGGGTTTTAAACTCTGTGTGGGAGTGTCCTTACAGAGTCGTTAAGGACACATGTGAGCTCTGAGTTTCAGAGTCGTTAGGGCCACCTGTGGGTCGTTGACTTAACCGGCCTTCAAGTGGGTGGCTAGGGCTAGGTGAGCCCAGGTGTGAATGGTCGTTAAGCCAGAGTTTAAAAGCTTAGAATTACCATGACATTGTTGACTGAGAACCTTCATCAACATGTTAACAATTTAAACCTTATCTACAATATCGATCCCAGCTGATATAGCAAACGTGCTAGCAAACAAGCACCTCGCACCTCAAACAGACACAGAGATACATTAGCGTCCATTTGGTGTCATGTTTTTCCGGCCACCTTGCGAATACAAGTCCAACATTCGGTGTCATTTTAGTTCTGTGTTGGTTACCACAAGCTCTTGAGAGAAATAAATGACTCTTTAGCTGCTAAATCAAAGCTAGTCTCGCCACTCAGCTGCCATCTTGGCAACAACCCCAGACACATATTTTTGGCTAGCAGACCAGGCCCCTATCTAAATCAATGTGATAAATTAGAGCCTTGACTTCACTTCAGTGGTCAGCGAGGACATAAAACCTGCAATCAAATCCGAGGGAAAAAAAAAGTTTGATGATGATTTTGACCTTAAATAAGGGCTGAAAAGCTTATTTTCCACAGGTTTCAGTCATCGCATCGCACTTGAACATTTGTGAGTTTAATGTCTTATGTCTAAATTAACTCACTTTAATTGATAATCCCGTGCATTCGTGTGATATCCTCCTCTTTCATGGTGATTTGAAGTCCGTTGGCACACGCACTAAATCTGCTTGAACAGTCGTGAATCTCAATTGTGCGCTCATGTCAGTGCAACAACACAATTTGCTGTTGTCTCAGCCATAAAGCAGACGATTGTTTTTTGGGGGTAAGGGGGGGAATGTGTGTCAACCACCATCTGTGGCGTAATGGACTTTTCTATTTCAAAAGCTTTAAGCGGTTTGTCTCATCGCTTGCAACGTCTCTTGGCTAAATGCAGCACTTCTTGTTCTCGAGCTAGCTGCTAATTTTTTCTGGTGTTTGGCACTCTGCTGGTAGCTCATTTGGTTTTATCAGGAGAGCAGTGAAACCGAACCAAAATGTAAAGTTTGTGGACCATCAAATGAAAACGATGAGCTGGAAACACTCAGAGGAACTGAGTACGGGCTAACTTCCTGTGGGTTTGTCACCATGAATGACACGTTTTCACATAGGCTACAATGTCGTTTTTGATCCATTCTAAACATTGATCATTCCAGCTTTAATTTAGTAACTTTTGTGATTAAAAATGTCAAAAGATTACAGTCATTTTGGGGTTTTTGCACTTTTCGTGCTACCTCCAACACAGGATGATCACATTCAAGCCCTGCTTTGTTTCTAGTCCGGCAGTTTGAACCCAAATGAACAAACTACAAAAATACCACAGTGTGATTTCTCTACTGAAACCATATAAAAAAACAAACTGTATGAGTAATCACATCTTTTCCCTCATCTGCCTGTAGCTAAACTCCCCCGACTACCTGTATCTCCACAACCACCTCTCCCGGTGATTCCTCTGGCCTCTTTATGACAAAGGTAACAATTAGTGTGACTCCCACAGCAGAGCTGGCTTCATACTTTACTATCACATAACCCTGAGCCTATTCCCAGGCTACACACAGGCGGCTTTGGCACAATGCTATTATCCAGGCCAGCCCATAGGAAATAGAGTGAGGAGAGAGCTTATTGATTGTCTCGGTGTGAGAGCTGGTTGATTTTCTCTCTCACCTGTATCACCTCTCTCTGCCTCTCTTCACGTCTGTTGCTTTCTCTCTCTTCCCCCCCTCTCCCTGTTGCATCGCCATCCAAGGCTGCATCTGGAGCGCGAAAAACCCCACACAAAAACGCACTTTCCGTCCACCTTTTCCCTTTTCCCGTCTACGTTTCGGACACAACTACGGACACGCACATGCAAATCCAAAGTGTGTTCACTCAATCCTCCACGTCGGCAGAGGAGAATCGTGTGAGTGCGCTCGAGATGAGATCAAACCGGCGCTATAACTCTCTTCCTCGTCATTATTGCCCCTTATTGACAGCGCGTCTTCATTTGCATGCGTGTGCGTAGGAAGAGGGGGGAAGAAGGAAGAGGAGAAAAATCGAAGCCATTAGGGCCTCGCCAACGTTTTACCGCGCAGCGCGCTCGCTGCATGTTTTCATGCGGGGAGAAGAAGCTTTTTGGCGTCGGCCGTGAGGACGGAGTCGATTTATTATCTGCCCTTTTCCAAACCCGATTCTGTTCCGGCGCTCGCGAACACACCACTGTTTGATTTACAGGAGACCCGTTTAATATTCACACATGCCTGGGAGACATCGGCTAAACTCTCTGGAGATTTTATTGGCCGTGTGCGCTTTTCTGTTTTTTTTTTGTGTCTACTTGTGATCGAATCTGGTTTCATCGGATTCCGAAACCGTTCTCTTTTCGCATCTCAATCATCTCTTGCCTTTCCCCGTTTGCCTTCATCTTTTCCTCCCCGGCTCCTTGAAGCTTCTCCGAGTCGCAAATACAGAAAACGTACGGCGGCTGATGCTGATGATGATGATGATGAGGAGGCGGGGGTCCTTCCACGCCTCCTGCAGGCCCCGCGCCATACGCCCTGACTTTTAATGACCCACGTGCTCCTCCGGGGGAGCGCGGGGGAAGAGATTAGAAACCAAAGAACATCCAATATTTCTGAATGTCATGAGCACTAAACAGCAAAGTCCTTTAAACGCCCCAAAAGGAGTGTATGTGAGCCCGACAGGAGCTGATGTGAATGCATGATGCGAAGGAAGGTGTGTGTGTGTGTGTGTTTTTACGACCTCCTTCTGCGTGTAGATTTATCTGCGCGCTGTCGTTTCTGTGCGTCGTGTGTGTGTCTCCGAGGTGAAGTCGACTCTAGATTGGCTGGTGGTTTGCGGCCAGATCCTGCACCTCCTTGTTTGCATTGGCACCTGACGTAACCTTTTCCGTGACGTATCCTCATCCGCCCACGCACACACACACACACACACACACATGCATGCACACACGGGACTTAGGGGAGAAGCCAACTGTCAGCAACAAGAAATCATCAGCACTATCATCTGCACTCTCCCCTGGTCTCCCCTGTGTGCGTGAGTGTGTGTGTGTGTGTTTGTATACGCCTGGATCCGTCTGCATGTGTGTGGGAACATTCGTCTTTGGATCTCAGTGTGTGCGTGTGTGTGTGTGTGTGTGTGGATGCTGTCTGGCTGTGTAGAGGGGCTGAGGTGAGTGATTGCCTTGTTTCTGTGGGCAGCAAGCTGTGGCGGTTTGCTCTCACTGTAAATTTAGAAGAATTCTTAATGGAACTCTGGAGCTGTCTTTCTCTCTTTTTTATTTTTTCCGATGATAAGAGCGATGCCAAACTCCTCCACGTACGGCTTTGTGTTTCGGGGCGTCGTGAGAAGGAATCATCGGCGGGCGCGTACGTGTGTCATGACGAAACATCAAATCTTTTGCATCTTCCAATGCCTGTCAACAGCCTGCACACATTCAGGCTGCCAGATCAATTGTACCGCGTTACAAAAGAGTCGAACGTCTTCGTACTTCTCACCTATGTGATCGCTTTCACACAACAGACATGTTCTGAGAGCACCAGCCTGCCTCGATCTGCTCCGAACACTGCAAAAAGAAAAAAACCTCCCTCTGATCAACTTCTCCAGCCGTCCATTTCTGCCTTTCACGAGTCCTCATAATCGTTCTCTTATTTTCAGAAAATAATTGAAAGTAAGATATTAAATCTTGCTTCTTCAATGTCAGCACAATCAGCTTGTTTAAAGAACTCTTTAGGTGAAAGACAGAAGAAAAGCAGGCCGCAGCATTCAGATGGATTTAAGCCTGAAGCTGGGGTTTTACTACAGCTGCAATTCAGCATTCAGTTTAATCTGTGGGTGGCAGCGGTCGAGTATTCAGAACTTATACTCAAGTAGAAGTACAGATACGATGTAAAAATACTCCAATTTAAGTAATCCAATTAAAACTACTGCAGTAATATGTCCCATGTTCGACTGACTTACTGTTAAATGTGACGTTATAACATTGTTAAAACTGTCATCATCAATGTGTTAGCAATACTTTACTGCTGGTGGCGGAGCGAGTTTTTACTGCTTTTTAATCAGAGCGGCAACGATTGACTGATTAGTTGAACTGTTAATCATTTCAGTCATTTTTCAAGCCAACGTGTCAAACATTTGCTGGTTCCAGCTTCTTAAATATGAGGGTTTTCTTTAACAGTAAATCTTTTGGTTTTGGACTGATGTCACTTTGGGAACTCATAATTTCTAATGTTTAATAGACTAAATAATAATAATAATAATAATAATAATAATAATAATAATAATAATAATAATAATAGACTAAATGATTAATCATGAAAATAAGCCTGTTCTGTTTTTTAAAATAAAAAAATGTTGCAGCTCTTTTTTTATATACAGTTACTGTAGCATGTCTAGGATCCCAACCTATGGGTCCGGCCCCCCCAGAGGGTCACAAGATAAACATTGGATAATGAAAATGGTTGGATTGAAGAAAAAACAATGTTCCATTTGTTGGAGCGTTCTCTAGTCCTTCATTTTTTGGTGAAATGTTTGATCATTTGCTATAAAAAATAAAAGAAGTGAGAAGTTTTGAGGGGAAATGTCTCTTTGGACATGCTAACAACTCATCGACATCTGGAGCTGGATAAGGAGCCCCGACTACACGCTGTCTTGCATGGGCGAGATACTGAACCCCATGTTGCTCCCGATGGCTGTTCCATCGGTGTTTGAGTGTCCGTATGTGGCATGTGTTAAAGCGCTTGGCGGTTGGTAGACCAGAACAGCGCTGTATAAATGGAAGTCCATTTACCGTTTGAAACACAGTTAAAACAGAGTCCTTTTTAAGGCAGGTTTTTACCACTTGCCATCTTAGCGATGCTTCGTGCAGTTATGGCTAACAAGACCAGGTCCCTATCTAACTGAATGAAGATAGAGCCTTTCAGTGGTCACCAGGATATAAAAATCTGCATGTCAGAAGCTTAAAAAGTTTGGTGACTTTGCCCAAAAATTCAGTTTTAAATGCTTTTCCCTCCCATAGGTTATCCTTCTACTGTGAATGCTCCAAGTTTTCAAGACACCAACTTCTGTTACAGCTAAATCCAGAGTGCTGTGACGCGACACGGTTAATCTTAATATATAATTTAAGAGAAGAAACAGCTAGCCATTCCGGAGATGCAGAGCCCCGATTCCACAGGCTTCAGTCTGCTCTGGTTTTTATTAACCTTGACCGAGGCATCACTAACAGACCTCTGCCGGAGGATCTCAGTCTGCTTCCAGGCTCGCAACTCCAAACATGCTTTTTACAAGTAATCATTAAAATTGTCAAATCAATTCTAAAATTGGTGTTACGTGGCCTCTTCCGTTTGATTTCGCGAGCAGTCACGCTGCCGCATTTCAGACCAGTTAAATGTCTGGAGAGGTCGTACCGAGCGCGGCAGGAATACGGCGAGTTCTGCGGCGGTAATGGGAGCATGAACGACACCGCGGATGGACGCCGTTCTGCCAACACATTTTCCCTTCCTCTGGCGTTTCGATGATGGTGTTGGAGAGTGCTTTTAACCCATCCATCTAAAGTCTCCCATATGGCTCGAGACGTGGCGACTGCGAAGGCCACTGCTGGATGATTCACATCGCTCGGTGACCCCTCCTGCCCTGGAAGCATCTGCATTCTCCACTCATATACTCGGCTTTTTTTCCCCTCGTAATTTGTTGCCTCGACTTACCAAAACGGCGGCTTGCAGGTTTGTAAATCAGCCCGAGATCTGAAACGCCGGGATGATGAAGGAAGGAAGGAAGGGGGGGGAGCGACCGGAGACGTGACGGGCGATAAAAACGCGGCGGCAGATTAGTTTTTGATAGTGTGCGTGGAGCAGGAGGGCGACAGCCAAGATGGATATTTGATTGGCTAATGCGATGAGGCGGGTAGCAACAGAGGGCACCCCGTTCTGGCCCTGCGCTCTCTCTCTTTTCTTTTTTCTCTCCCTCCCGTTCTCTCTCAGCCTTGACGGAACAAGACCACCCATTGGGGACGTCTCTGATCAATGCAGTCATTATTCTTGCTGCACACACACACACACACACGCACAGACGTAGGGGACAAATGAGGGAGAGATGTGCTATGACTAGGTCAGAGCGGCAGCAAATGTAAATGTGTCCGGTGAAATATGCCGGCGAACGTCGCACCATTAGCCAGGCTGCGGAGCGAGCCGGCTCTCTGGCCTCAGGTACAATAACAAGTGGAGATTTAGGTTTGTCACAGCTTCTCTCTCGGCTTTCCCCCCTTCTCCTTCCTGTCTCGCTGTCCTCTTTTCCCGTGAGCCGAGACAAAGCAATAATAACCCGAACTGACAGATGCTAACTTCCTGCGCGCACGACATGCATTGACATATTTGTGTGTTTTTTTTTTTCCCCGTGTACCTCCGCGCCATACGGGATTCAAACACGTATTTGTGCGCGCATCTGTGGGTATGCAGGCGTCCCAGAGGAGCGGCAGCAATGCGAGCGGAACAGTGTAATGATTCCTGTCTGTTGGCTCTGCACCACCTGTACGTACACCACTGTTTGCAGACCCGGCGTGTCTGTTTGCCGTTCCTTAATGGCTTCCTCTGCTGACGGCAACACTCGGGGCTTTCCTCGGTCGGAGAGGAAGAGAGGAGGAGGAGGAGGAGGAGGAGGAGGAGGAGAGAGTTGTTGTTGTGGCAGAGAAGGAGTAAAATTAGAGGAGCGTGAGCATGTTGAAGATGAAAGAGATGCAGAGAGGTGGAGTGGAGGTGCGGGGAAGATCCTGATGGGGGCACTGGAGGACCTGCTATCGCTCCACGTTCCCAGAGAGTTCAGGCGAAGGCAGGGTACGTCTCACACGCTCCACAGATGTATTTGTGTGAGCGCCGGGATGAGTGAGTTTATAGGAAATGCAAATGAAGTCTAATACTTGTTTCCTTACATTCTGCATGGGTGGCAGTCTGATGTTGTCACCGTTATGAACACCTATCGAGGGGCTTGAAAGCAGCTCAGGGAGCTAAAGTGATGCTCGGCGCCCGAGCCCTCCTTTGAGATGCACAATTTTGCTGTCAGAGTCAATGGCCACTTGTGTGAAATAAGATGCTCTAGGAGGATAAAGCATAGCTAGAAACGGCCCAGCAGTTAAGAGAGCGAGTGTTCATGTAGCATCTGTTTTTTTGTTTTTTAACAGTGCAGGTTTGACCGATGCACGAAGCAGCAGTTCAACACAGTGGCTCCTTCAGACTGCCACAAAAATGTCGGCTAGTAGTTACACAGACAGTACAGAGATACAGACATTAAACCCATTTACCAGAATAAATGTTGGCAATGTATGTTTCCGCAAACCACCGAGATGTTGCTAATGAAACTTTATGTTTCCTACGTTGCAAATTTACGTTTCTTCAGGTTCGATCTTCAGTTTATGTTACGACAGTGCTGTGCTTAATCAGCTTTGTTGCTGGAACAATAATCAGAAATTCTTTCTTCAGCATTGGAGAAGAAAGCGGGTGTATGGGATTAAGAGCAGCAGACTTTAAGACAATCATTGCCCGCGACATCTTTCGACCAGCCTGACCGCCCCAGGGAAGAAGGTAGTCGGAAAGAGACGCGCTGATCGAGTTTTAGTTTAAAGGCTTATGTCTGCCTGGCTGAAGGAAATGGACAAATGGGACTGAATCTGGCTAAATAATGGGAAATAGAGACCGTTGTGCCTACATCTTTACAGAGGCCTGTCTCCACCGCAACATCTCAGATCGAGCTGTTGCACTCGACGGACAGATTGTGTTCCGGGCCGACAGAGCGCAGGACTACAGCGGCACGAGGAGAAGTGGACTCTGTGTTTATAACATCGATGCTTGTCAAAGCTGATGGACAGTGTTTCCTGTATGTCGAACTTTTGATATGACGATGCCGACTATGTTAACCACTGTTGCTGCTGTTTTACATACGCCCTGAGGCAAATTCAAAAGATGCACTGCATGATCTGATTAGGTTTAGGCACAAATAGCACTTGGTTAGGGTTTGGAAAAGATTGTGTTTGACTTACCTGCTCTAGTTGTCACAAAACATTCATACACACCTGGAAATTGTCCCGAGGTCTCTTAAAAACTATCCCTTGGCGTCACCCTTACAAATGTTGCCTATGACGCTTACAAATTGGAATGTAACTGTGGTTTCTGCAGAAAGTCAACCGTCAACATTTTATTTTGGCGACTGGGCTACAATATTCTATCGAAGTTGATCTTATAAACAGAATTTGCCGTAATTCAAGAAGAGTAGAAGCGGGATGGATAGTTAGAGTGGCCATCACTGTTGCAGGTCACCCTCTGAGACAATACACTGCCGTTTGGCAGCCGAAATTGCAACTGTAGTTCAGGAAGCACCGCTGAACACATCACTCTGTCATTCTCAACAAGGGACTGAAGAGTTAAGTTGTCCGTGTGCTTCAAACAAAGCACTTGAGCTGTCAAAGTGTATGAAACCCCCTTGGCCAACAATTTTCAGACAGCAGAATTGGGGTAGATCTGACAATATTTGCAACGGACAAGCACGCACACACACACACACACACACACGAACACTGCGTGCATCGATTGGCCAAGTGTGAAAAGTTGAGAGAGATTTGAACGTCTCTATCAAGCACCGTCTTTTCATTCTTCACACAGTGACTTCTGTCACTTTTCATCTGCACAATCATGTGCAACAGCATGAATGCCTCTGAGGAGAGACTGGCCGAAAGTGTGCTCCATTAACCCGGTCGCCCCTCTCTATGGCAGGCTTCACCTCTCCTCCGAGTGAGGCCGCTCTGAGCAGCCACGAACACCTTTGCCTCTGCTAGTTTGTTGCGAGCATATTCCAGTGAGGGCTCGCTGGAACCGGGTTGACAATCAACCGCCCTCGAAGGCAGATTTCATGCGAGTGATTCCAGAAAATAGAATACTTTGGGTGAAATGTGATAATTTGAACATTGAAATAGCAGCTAAAAAGAATATTTGTTATGTAAAGATATAGCAGGGTCCCTTTCCTCCCCGTCTGTTTTCAACATGGCAGCCTGGTCAGAAACATTCTCGTGTTACAGCTGAACAGAAAACTAAAATATGGTTCTTAAAAAACATTTGATTTCTTGGGATTTTGAGAAATAGCCCGTGCAGTTACACAATTTTGATTTATATTCGATCAAAACTAGTTTTACATTTTAATGTGAGTTTGAGGTGGGAGTCAGACGCAGCTCTCTTTATTATTCATCTACCTTCAAACTTTATTGATTGAACAACGGCGCATTTGTTTTGGTCTGAGACGCTGGCGCTCCGGTGGACTGGTCTGGTGGTGTCCTTCCAATGGATATAATAAGATAAAGTTTCCTCGAGGTTGCTCTTGAGTCCACCACTGTAGCTCAAAGAACTCTTACTACAATACGCCACATTGTGTTCTACCTCTGCATGGCATGGGTAAGCAGTGGCATTGATTGTTGGTATCAGCACTTTTACACTCAGGCAGGGAGGCGAGACAGCCGGTTCCCACAATACCTGTCTGCGGCATCATGACAAGCTTTACAACACGCACTCCCGATGTCGGATTCAACACTTTTTCGAGTCAAGGTCGTAAAGAACTGCAACGCTTGTGTAGATTATGCAAATGGCACCATCTCCCATGATTTATAATCACGCTGGTGGGGAAACGGCGTGCTGTTGACGACCGATGACATGACAAGACCTCTGTAATGTTGTTGATGGTGGAGATTTCGAGACAGACTCCAGGTTTGAGATGCTGGATCTCGCAAGACTTCAACACCCACACACACACACACACACACACACTCTACGACAGCCCAGTTTCTCACACTGAACCCACACACTGGAATCATACGACTGAACACCTGTCCCTCCTCCATCACTCCTCCACGTCTCCCAGCGATGGCTGCTTGCACAGCAAAGTGAGACGGCCTATGGTCTTGTCACTGCGGGTAAATCAGAAGGTCTCGTATCCGTTTTTACCTACGGCACATCTTTGCACCGACATATTGGCCTGTTTTCCTCCCCGCCACCGCCGAGATAAGATGTCTACCCCCAGGGAGAAGGCTGAGCATACACACACACACGTCGAGAAAACACACACTCAAGAGTTTCACACCCATCCCCCAAATGTCTGCTGAACCCCTCTTAGGAGGTGACAGTTTTTGTTTGCCCGTGTCCTGCTGCGTTCTCCCCCGGAGCAGAGCTGACACTGGAGCAGCGCGCCTCAATCATCCACAGTCATAAACAGAAAACAAGTCTGTGACATCAAATGGATAAAGAAGAGGAAGCAGCAGCAGTGAGAGAGCAGCAGAGGCATAGACACAGCAGAAAATGACTTAAACCAAATAGCCCTCGGGGGGTTTGGAGACTCGGGTCGTAAGGGTGATTGGAGACCGGAGAGAGGAGGTATCAGTTAGAATTTTCTGGAGGGCAAACTGCCTTACAGCGGCAGTCATTTCAGTCACACTGACTGAGGTGCATTAATATTGGATTGTGCGGCATCTCGCCTCGACACAGGCCGAGAGACAGAGGAAAGGAGCATTTCTGTCTATTGACAAGGAGAAGCCACGAAAGGTGACTCAGCATGAGTCCGTCAGTTTGCTTAAGCAGTGGAAAAGTTGGTCTCAAATCTCGCCTACAGTTTCTAACACTGAATAGTTGTGACTAAATAAGCAACGATCAAGGTCAAAGCTGCACAACGCGCACAGTTTAACAAGGAAAGCTCGGCTAATCTCAATATCAATCATCAGGACTGTGTGGGTGTGGTTTGATCAGATTTAATTTGACTGTGCTGGCAACACCAACGGAAAGCTTCACAACTGTCTCCGCGTTACAAGTCAAAGTTTGATAACCTATGATTCATGCATGGAAATAAGAGACATCATTATTTACCAAATGTGCCTTACAGATGAATAAAAAGTCAACAAAAGAAACTGAAATCTGTTCTTAGAGAGAAGCTGACGGAAAGCAACTTTGACACTCATGCATGATCTCATTTTGTGAATTTGGAATAGGATCACTTCTGAGCTTATCCTACAACGGCTGGTACTCCAGGTTCTGGTGTAGGGGGGAAAACAATGCTCCGGCTTGTTTGCGTGTCTCTAAATCAATCAAAAAAGTCTTGGGAAGAGTTTAACCCAGAATGCAGCGAAGGCGCCCCTGCAAAAATAGCGTTGAGGGAAACTTGGTTTGCACGTGGGGAAGCGAGCCCTTTCATTAGAATAGCTCAAATCCTGCAAATAGAATTTAAGAGCTGCTAGCTTGCTTACGTTTGTGCTATCAGCAAGCAGCGATGTGGACTACTCAGACTACTCGCTAACCATCGGTCATGAATGTCGGCCTAAAGTGTCTTTGTTTTTTGTGTCTGAATACATCCCTTTGACACAACATTGTCATCTTTTAAGATTCATGTTAGCAAGCGTCAACAGCCATGCTAACAGCTCTGTGAGGTTGTACGTATGGGCACAGCGGTGCTTTGCGCTCAATGCTAATGTCGCCTGGCTAACGTGCTCACACTGATAATGCTGACACGCTATTACAATTTTTACAGTACTATGCTCACCACCTCAGTTTAGCGTGTTAGCATGCGAGCGTAAGCAGTAAACATGAAGTAGGCTACAGCTGAGCCTGTCCAGAATGTAAGTAGTTGACCTGTATTTGGGTCATGAGCTCACTGTCCCATGGGAAGACCACTTGGTATAGGCCTAAGAGAGGAAGCTCTCCAAGGGCGTGGGACTGGCAGAGGTCTGGGCATCGAGGGTGAGAGGAACAGGAGAGCCATCCGCAGTACCACCGATGCGGCAGAGAGCCTCAAGATGGCGGTGGCTCAAAGGAGGAGAGCCATGGAGTCAGAGTAGCTAGCTATTTGGACACAAGCTGGGGTGTGATCAGGCCCAGGTGGCTGGGTTACCTGGACGAGGGTGTATGAATGTCGAAAGAGCCAATGATTCCAGAAACGTCCCTGAAGATGTGTACAGAGGCAGAAGTAGATTCACGGACGACCTGTATTCGGGTCACTAAACAAAAACTGAACATATTAATATTCTGACCCGATAAAGGAACACTGAAGTCACAGGGAAGTTATAACAGCTCATTGTAAGTGGTGGAGATGTCCTGACTTCCTAGTGGTGTCACACTTACAAATGTTGAAACATAGTCTTGAACTGCGGTCACTGGCTTGGCAGCCTTCTCGCCTGTAACTCCACCACCATCCCCTACCGCCTCCCCAAAATGAAAACCCACGTCTCAGTGGTTTTCAGAAAAGTTAACGGCAAAACATTTGATCCTGGCGAATGAGCTGCCTGGAAGTACCTTCTTAGGAACTGTGGCTTATTGTTGAGTCTTTAATTAACTTAACTTAATCAAACTACGAGCGTGAAAACTGCAGCTTTTGGTGGTTTGAAGTGGTTTTCATTTATGATTCTCGAGACTTTAATTGATTTTTTAAAACTACTCTGCCGATTTAAGGTCAAGCGCTCGGCTCTGAAAAGGAAGTAAGCCTACACAGCAGAGCAACGGAATGTGAACGGTGAATGAAAGCGATGTTGAGATTTGACGTGTGGTGGTGTAATATTGTAAAAGAACAAGGTTATGGCTGATTTTTCTCCTGAACAGCGACACTGCTTTTTCCAAACAGTTTGTGACTGTTTCTATTGTTCGAGAGCACGAATCCTCAAGTGCTCTGACTATCAGTCACTTCAAGTACTCGAACGACGGAATTGTAATATGTCTGACAAAAACGTTGATTGAACAAAAGAAAGACCCATTTCAGATCATTCAGTCTCTCTCTCTCACTCTCTCTCACACACACACACACACACACACACACAGTCATCTTCAATTGCTTATAACTAATCACTTGTTTGTGTGTTTGCCCCCACTGACCCTGTATGCAGCCAGTTAGGCATGCCTCATATTCTTGCACGATAAGAAGCGACTGCGGATGCATTCTGGCTAATGGAGTCATTTGTATGGGGAGAGCGGTTGTGTATGTATGGTACATCCGAGCCACCATGCTGAGGCTTGCCGGAGAGGAGTAGACGCTGAGTAACATTACAGGGTGTAATTACTTCAAGCACCATTAGGAACACAATAACATCTGTGCTTAGCAGAAAAACAAAGTCCGGCGCGCTTTGCCGCCGAATGTGTTTGTGCGTGAGCCGCCTCGCCTCCTCTGTGTGTGTGTCTGCACAAACGGGCCCTCCTATTCAAGTGATTAACAAGTAATGAGTAGATTGCTCCGGCAACAGATTCCTTGTTTGCTAACAAAGCGCCAGCCGAGGTAATGACTTGTCACTACAGAGCACTCTGCGGTCGCCTGCTGGCAGAGGCCAAAGTGCCACTGTGGATGCAGCAGGTGCACCTCTGGCAGCACGTCGGGTCCTAACCCGACTTCGCAGGGAGACGGGCCAGTCCTGGAAAGTTTGTTGTGAAAGAGATTAGCATATATTTAGAGTGTCGGCTCACATAATTTAAAAGGAAAAAAAAAACTCTCCTTCCTTACTGCCAGTGGTATCGAGCAATGACGAGGATTCATTTTCTATTTATTTGCCAAGGTTTTGAGGTATTGCTTCTGAAAGCTGTGCGGCAATTCTACCGTTTATTGAGGGTGAATAGAACTTTACAAGGACTATTGAAAACATATAATCCCTTTAAAATGCTAGAAGGATAGATTTGATGCTGCACATGCATCACTCCTGAAGTGCCCCTGCTTCCTTTTCAAGTACTTATTTGTACTGTTTTGTAGGTAACTGGACGTCTCACCGCTCATCCTGGAGGCTTCTTCAGTTCTAACTAACTGGAGGGGAGTTCCAGGCTTTTAAACCCTGTGTGGGAGTGTCCTTACAGAGTCGTTAAGAACAGGTGTGAGCTCTGAGTTTCAGATACTTTACTCTGTAAGGACACTCCTACACAGAGTTCACCTCACAGTCTGCCTACTGTAATTTAATTTGGCCCTGTGTGCGCCCCATGTACAGAGGCTTCGTCCTTCCCTGCCCTACCCCTCTCTCCCCCATTTCCTGTCACTCTTCACCCGTCCTTTCCATAAAAAGTCCAAACCTTTCCCTTCGAAATGGACACCGCTTCCCCTCATCGAAATGACTGCAGGTGGCGAGTCGCCGCCCGACGGTGTGAGAGCCCCTTTAGGTCGTTTTGTTTAGCTGAGCAGGCGTGAGCAATAAAAGAAACCCTACAGCTGACGTCCAACATGTCCAACATCAAGAAGATGTGTCAGAGTGCTTACAGAAATCAAATCATTAAGAATAAATCCATTCTTCTTTCATTTTTCAAAAAAATCATATCTCCACTGTAGTTCCTACTCACTCGCAACACATTTTTTATTCTGTATCGGAATAATATAGTTCTATCACTTCCAAAAGTTGTGAAAAAAAAATTATAATCCACAGATCTTACTTAATAAAGCTTCAGACCCACTTTTTTAACATACAGAGTTTTTAGACTGTATATCTTCTAAGAAGGATTACTTTAATTTCCTTGAAACTTTTTTGAAGTGTAAGTTTGAATATTCATTACAGATGCATCAGAAATGAAGATCATATAAAATAGTTATTAAAAGAGAGCTCATTTTTCACACTTTCACTGACTGTAACATCAGATATTTACTTCCAGATTTTCCACCATTGTTTGAGACTTATTTTAAAAAGTAGCTTCAATACAAACCGTTATTAACGGCGGGAGCTCTGTTACACTACAAATGATCCCTTGTCAGACTCGGGAAAGAGTTTCCTAATGATTAAAAAAAATCGTTAGTTTGCAATTTGTGTATTGATGAAGCACTTTGTCGCTAATTAGTACGAGCCAGCTTTTTAAAAAAAAAATCATGTCAAAAGCAATGGAACTGCCTCTTTGTAGTCTCCTGTTTAACATCAATCTGACAACCCTAACACCTGCCGTCCAGCGCTTCATCACTGGCTGCTTACGGTGAAAGACAAGCCAGAGATTCGGCGTTATTGCAAACATCTTTTTCCTGTCTACATGCGGGCAGAGATAAAAGCTTGTTTTCCGACTCGTACCGGGCGTTGAACGCTGTAAAGTCGCGGCGTTCAATTATGTTGTCACTTGTCCACCCCTCGACATGTTGATGTGTCTGTGTTGGTCACTTTACAGACATCCTGACAGGCCTCCGGTGACTGGGAACACTCGTTAATATCACGCCAAGACGCTGCGGGCCCAGAAAATGAGTCTGTTTTGCAGCCCGGTGTTGCCGCAGCGGAGTGAGACTGCAGCGGTTTGTGTCTTTTGTGCGCGAATGATGCAACCGAAGCCCAGTGCACAGTGAAAACTCAACAAAGTGGAAATGTCAGCGCCATGGGCCATTTCAACCCCCAGTGACCACAAGGCTATACTTGGACGTAATGCACTGTGGGACAAAAAACACTTCACCGAGTTGCCTTAGTATAATTATTATAATTTGCCAATTTTTTAAAAAGCACTGCGGTATGAGAGTATAGCTTTGCTCGTGCTGATTCAAGGGGCCTCTCACGTTAAGTGTTAGCTTTTACTGGAAAATTCACAATGAGCTTCACATGCCGCCGCTGAAACGCGAACGCAGAACAGTCGCGACTGATTGTTAGAGGATGCGTGCATCCAAGCTGAGCGCAGTGGGTTTGTGATCCGGCTGGTTTAATCTGTTAATTTTCCACTGAGCTCAGTAATCACTGGTTTCCAAAACCCTGCCTCTCGACGTGTTTGCGTTCAGCCTCTTCAGAAGAGTTGGCTAAAGAGAAAAGTCGAGCGCAACTGTGGTGGAAGGAAAACCGCAAACAAATTTTTCACAACCTGGCAACCCCAAAAAGTTTTAAACCGTATGTTTTAAAACGGATTTAATAGAGCATTCGTAAATGCTGAGCTTTGCAGACCAGCAGTTTTACTTCACAGTGGAACCACTTATTGCCTTCTAAGCGCCGTATCGTAGCCAACTGGACGCGTTTCAGTTTCTTGAAGACGTCTCACCTCTCATCCAAGAGGCTACTTCAGTCAATAAATCCTCAGAACTGAAGGAGCCTCTTGGATGAGAGGTGAAACGTCTTCAAGGAACTGAAACGTGTCCAGTTGCCTACGACACAGCACTTAGAGTTACCGTGACCTGGATGACTGGGAACCATCCTCAACAGTTATTGACTTGTTTAGGACCTTTCAACCTTATTGCATGGTCTTTATCAGCAGATGGCGTTTGCTCAGTTGTCACGGAACTGAAATGAGACTTTAAAGACTTCTCAACTAGGCTAACTCAAAGGCGGATAAACTGTGATTGGAAGAAAATGTCAACTCGAGGACCACTTACTTCAGAGTGTTTGTCTGCAGATGAACACCATATGATACGATCAGTTTGCTGAGCGGCACCCACAACGAAGGTGTTCAAACTCTACACATTATTCCCAGCACTTTTACAGACTGCTCATCCATGATGGCCTAAAAGTTGAGCACCATATCCTTGTGATACGGAGCGTCAGATCAGAACCCGATCACCAGAATAAATGTTGGCAATGTACGTTTTCTGCACACCACAGAAATGTCGCAACTTTACATGTCTCCAGTTTTTTATATTGTATGTTGTGACAATGCTGTCTTTGTAGTCTGATTAGGTTCAGGCTTGAGCTACACTTGGTGTTAGGCTTTGGTACAGGTCATGATTTGGTTTACCTGCTTTTTTCCCCTACTAACACAGCTGGAGAATGTCCCGGTGTCTCATTACAGTAAATACATCCAGTGGTTTCATGCTATCAAATGTTGACATGCTGCCTCAAACACTGGTCTGACTTTTGTGCGTGAAAAGTAGGTATCTAACTTGGATGCAGGTGTGTTTGCTTCTGACTGAGACGGAGTCTTTCACCACACAACCGGATAAAATAAGGATGTATCCATTAAAAACCATCACCTGGTTTCAGCTGTAGCGTCTGACCTCCAGCATGTGCGAGTGCATTAGTGACTTGAAATGTGTGAGTGGAGGTGAGTGTGGGTGAGAGACGCAGGGTGAGAGATAAGAGGCCAGTAGTGGCTCCTGACTGAGAAGATGGACTGTTACGGCCTCATTGATCTGGATCTCTCGCGGGGAGCCCGCTCCGATCAATACGGAGAGAAGAAGGCAACAGCGGCGCTGCTGTTTGGACCACCGCCCCTGCAGTATCTGCTCCCTCTGTTTCCCTCTTACACTGTTTTTCACACCACCCACCTAATTCCCCCCAAACAAGCAAATACTTTTGTTTGCCTCTTGTTAGCAGACCTGCTGTGGGAAAACAGCAATTTTCCAGATTTGGCCTGCTGTAATTATTGGTCTCAGACAACCATGGCTGTTGTTACTCGTCCTGTCTTTCGCTGCACCTTTGCCTGACCTCACCTTTCCTGCAAATCTGTGCGCAAAGACGGGGGTGTTTCTGCTGTTTTCTTTTTTTTTTTTTTACAAAGGTCAGGGCAAAAAAAAAAAACAATGTTAGAAAGCTACAAAAATCTGTCCTCCTTAGCTCCTCTTTGGGGGAACTGGTTGAAAATGCCAAATCAGGCCAGTAATAATTGGAATAGTCCTAGAGTGGGTCCATATCACACCTCACACACACTCAGGAGTGCATGCCTGGGCAATAAGGGAAGAAAAAGAAAGAAGCAGGACAGGCGCGTGTTTTTCTGTTTTTATTTTAAGTGTGAATCTTTACGTGGGAGAGAGGGGAAAAAAAAAGAGACACGCCGATGCAAGTGTGAAGGTGTGTGTATGTGTGAAGGTGAGCGAGGGACAGCGAGTGAATAAGAGTGTCCAGGGCACACAACGGCGCTGTCATCTCCTGTTAGGAGTCCTTTCTTTGGGTAAAGACACGAGTGAATTGAGGCCAACCGCCGCCGTGTTCGCGAGCCGTGTGTGTGCGGCGGAGGGTGTTTTCGCCGCCGTTTCGTCTCACCTTGTGTCTCAGGTGGGACGTGGGAATGAGATAGCGGCTCTCAGGGGGGGAGCCGCAGACAAGCAGATGGAGAATAAATCAATAAGGAAGTAGCAAAGCAAGAAAATAAAGGGGGGAGGGGGGTGTGAGAGAGAGGGAGGGAAAACAATTTGGTTGCGGCTGTGAAATCCCTCTTGTTTTTTCGCGGTCATACTAGACTTCATATTAGAGTAGTGTACGGCCATTTTGGGGACAGTCAGTGGCCTCGGTGACAGATTACGCAATACGGGGAGCACAATCACACTGCGGCGGCTGCAAGTGATAGCACAGGAGATAACTTTTTAGATCTCCACGGATTGAAGGAACACAAGTGACAGGGATGACCTTTATTTAATCGGCCCCCTTTGGAAAGAACGGCCATTAAACACTCAAACATTAAAGCACGACAGACTTCACACACAGTCTATAGTGCTACACTGCAGCACATCTGCTCTTTAATGTTGTCCCGGCTCAACTTTTCACGATGAACCAACAGAGCTGAAGGGATTTCAGTACCACTGTAAACATCAGTAAGAGAAACCTCTTTTAATTTACATTAAGGTGCATCTTAAACTTTATTTTACATGGTTTTAATTGTGAATACTGCCACAAAAGAGGTTTTTCCTTTGTCTGGTAAACTTCCACTCAGTTATTGTTTTCCTCCACTTGGGGGCAGTAGAAATGACATGGGAGCATCCTTTTAAAATTAACGTCACTAATATGCTTGCAGACGGTTGCACATATATGCTAAGTGGTCAAGAGCTCGGCTCCAGATAAGTGATAATGTAAGTCAAATATTCACTCTTTTAGCTCTGTGTTGGTCTCCACCAACTCCTGAGGGAAATCTCTGGCTCTTTAGCTGCTACAGTTTCCATTGTGCTCACCAGGACAATGAGTCTATTTGTTTGGCCTTTGAACTGATGAGAGTAGTTAGAGTGAACCAACAAAAAAACATCAAAATAATGAGCTGAAAGACAGTAAATCACTTTGTAGAACATATAGAGTCATATGGTAGTTCTTTGGGGGTTTCTCTGTGGTTTCCCAGTGCGATCAACACTTTTATATCACACATCAGTCATTTGCTTTGTATTGATTATCAGTTTTAATAAGCTGTACGACGGCAACCTGACAAATGATGGTCAGTTTATGTCACAAAGAGGTACTTCTCAACCTGTAAAAAATGTGTAAAATCTTCTGTGGCTCTGGATGACCTTTGTCAAGTCATAATAAATAACCCTGTTGATGTCATCGGGGCTTGAAGACTACAAATTGGTGACAGAAATTATGAACATTGCGTTATAAACTTGGGGACTGGTGTAGGATACAATGTTTTAAACCTGATCTATATTAGCAACTAAAGGTCAGGATATCTCAGCCTCCGTCTTTATGATTTAATACTGACTTGATACTTTAATATAATTTCATTAACTTGTGTAATATGCAGTAGGTGACTGACGGGTGGATGACGTTGGATGCCATGCCCCTTTTTGGCAAAATTACCAAAATGCATCCTCCTTCTCGTATCCATAGTAGCAGGGAGAGTGTACCGGAGCAGAGGGGTTGTTTAGTTGAAAGGTTCTAGTCGGCCCGTCTCATTGATCATTTATCTGACTGAGGTTTGTGTAAGCTAGAATCTATAGCCCCAACAATGGCTCTGAAACCAGAAGGACCGATAGTCAGTTCGTTAGTCATGGCTGAATGAAACGATCCATCCACCCCGTTAAAAATCAACAAATCGCCTACTGGTGATTGTACTGGGTTTTTGTGTGTTTTGGTTTGAGTTGGGAAAAAAAGCTTGATTTAGATAAATAACCCTCATTGACCTAGAACAACTTTTGGGGTGTCTGACTTTGCTTTGTTTATTTTTTTTGTCATACATCATTTGAACCTTAACTTTTAGTCTGGCTCATTTAAAGTTTGACATTTGCCTCGGCTGCGAATGGATGAATTCACCATCAGTTTTATGTTTTTTTTTACTGTGAACTCAGACAGAACATCGGAAAGTTTAGATTTTGAATGACTACGATGTACTTGGATGTGCTATTTCACACCACTCACACACCGTAATTGTTCAATCAGTGTTGCATACTTTAAATAAAGCATAAGAGAGCCAAAGGCAGTGAGGTTACCTTGGTTTCGCCACCATATTTTGGAAATTGTTTCCAATCCATGTCCTGTAAGAGCTCATAAAGGAGGTGTGACTTCCACAGCCATGTAATTTCCTCGGAACAATCTCAGGCCAAACACACCTTTTGAAATAGCTTTCAGAATCACTTGCACATAGACAGAACATTTCGACCCGCGTCTGAGTTGACTTTATGAAGACATTTACAGCTAACTAGAAGATAGCTGAATACTTGACTATTTCCAATTAGTACAAGAGTTAATTTTCTTATATTTTGACCTACCTTAAAGATTTGTGGGATTATTCGGTATGACTATCATTTACATTTTCTAACCATGGTTACCAAATTCAAATTACCAGACTGCCTTTCTTTCGATGCAGCAAAGCGGGCCCATAATGTTGAAGAAACAAGACCCAGACTGTGTGCAGAATGAGCCCAGCGTGAAATACCACTCCATCTCAGCAGAGACCTTTGATGTCTGATGTTCTTTAATGAAACATCTCGCTCACATCAGAGCACCCTATTAAATTCCACTCATACAGGGAGTCAGAGAAAGAGCGAAAGAGCGAGATTGAGAAAAAAAAAACCAGAGCAAAGGAGCGCTGACCTTTTGTGCGCGCGTGAGCAAAGGAGGGAATGACACATCAGTGACATCAAGCACATCATGAAGATCAAGCAAAGGACATAAAAAGAAGCACGTTTCAAAAGGACTTTATTGAGCATTTTCATAACATAAATCAGGTATTTACCCACATCACAGCTCTGTGCGTTTGCTTAAATATGGAGTGCAAAGCAGGACTGAATGCAAACTAGTCTGAGTGCAATTAAAATACACTTTTGCTGAGAAGCAACTGCAAAACTCTAGGTAGTCAAATATCAAAAATCAAAGGTGATGTGTAACATAAGGTGTAATGTGGAAGAGTTTTCACAGCTTGCTGGGATAAAATTTAAATGGGAATTCAAACGTAAAGGTTGAGATTGTATTCTCAGTCATAAATTGCTAAATTCTTTAGCCTTTCAAATGTGTTTGGTCACATCTGAAAACAGTCTTCACTTCCATTGTGTGTCTGCGTATGAAATTCAATGTGTGCGTGCGTGTGTGTGTGTATGATAGATGGTTTAAAAGCGTCTGACTTTTTGAAAGAACATCATACTGTAATCTCACAAGAGTGCGCAGTGAAGGTGAAACATTATAGACATCCAGAGTGCGTATTAACAGAGTCGGAGAGGATTAGAAGGAGAAGGACAGGCTTTTATGGTGTTAAAAGTTAAGGAGTGTGTGAGTGTGTGTGTGTAGGAAGGTGTGTAAGACCAAAAGACATCAGAAATATAGAAAGACAGAAAATGTGCATGTACTTTTACTTCCTGGATGATGGGGACCAGATGTTTTTCGCTGCCAAGTGAGGACATTTTGGAAAGTGAGGACATTTTGGCCGGTCCTAAATTTACAACCGTTAGGACCGACTTTACAACAGACCTTCAAAGGGCTGCGTGATGGTCAAGACTTGGTTTTAGGGTTAAGGGTTCAGGACGGGTTAGGCATTTAGATATGATGGTTGCGGTTAGGGTAAGGGGCTAGGGAGTGCATAGTGCCAATGAAGGTCTTCACAAGGATACCAGTACAAGAATGTGTGTGTGCATGTGCCTTGTCTTTGCTCATCTATAGGTGCTTGTGTTAGCAGTGTGTTGGCTGCGATGAGAGAGCATCTGCAAAATGGCAGTCATGAGGCTAATTGCGATAGAGCCAGCTCATCACATTGGCACCTTCACAAACACATTAACACACACACGATTGCACGTCTCCGAAGGGATTGTGGAAAACAACCGTAAACCTACACACACAGACAATTTTTCCAAACGTACTAATATGTAAGTGGTTTATACAGTTTTATTAATGCAGAGGCAGCAAAAGAAACCTGCAGCAAAAGTTAAAAACGCTCCTTGGATGGTCCACCTTGAACTAGGACTAAAAGGAGCTAATGAGGCTGATTTCAGAGGCGTAAAATCTCTAATTGAGTTAAGAATGTATAATTCTGGCTTATCCCAGGTGATGACTGAACTGTCGGTAGTTTGTAGCCAGAGGAGCAGAGCTCAGAGCCACAGGTGCAGCGCAGCAGTGCTGAGACACACCAAATCACTTAGCAACCACTTTGCCTTATTACCCAGAATCCACCGGGGCCCTGTTATTGTATTAGCAGGGTATTCAGCTCTTTTCATTAGTGCCCCTGGCTCATATCTGCTTTCACCTGGGTCACAGATGAAATATTTTTTTCTCTTGATGGTGAAGCCCTGGCAAGTCCTTTCAGGTTACCAGTGGACTTCACAAGCATTTTTTTTCTTTCTTCATCCTTCTCACAAAGCAGTATCTCCTTGGATGCCTCTCTTTGCTACATAGGGAGGAATGCTATCAGCGTTCTCCTTCATGGCAACGTTGAAAACCTTCGGTCGATTGTCGCAGCTGAGTCCAGCTCGGTCCGGTTCAGCTCCATTTCATCTGTGTGAACACCCAGACTGGGGTGAGATTCTCCGGGCTTCTACATCTACATTTTCCACGAAGTACAGATACAATGAAAGGGTTGAAACTTAGGTTTGAATGTGGCAGCGATTGCACTAGCGGCTGTAGCATATCATATTTTAGATTAGTTAAAGTTGTACGAAGCAATTTGTGGAAAGGAGCAGATAAGTGAATTTCACAGTAACAACAAATACTAAGATGTAACGTCTCTTTAGACTTCAGTCTTTCCCCTCTTAGTGGCTGGTGATGAGAGTTTGTTCAACCGCACCTTTAAGTGACAGCCCGTCACTTCTCGTGCACAGACAGGAACTCCTGAAAGTTTCATTTAAACGAATACACCACAAAGGGGATGGAAAGCCAGCGTTTTGGGATGTGACGCGGTAATTCCTGCCAAGTGCAACTCGCTTTTTGCTGTCCAGCAGCTAAATGTCCCGTCCAGCCCTCAGTCCGCTGACTAGTGTGTGCTTGGCTCCAGGGCCCACAGTGTACAAGGGTCTTCAAACACACACTGCTGCTGCTGCTGCTGCTGCTCCTCGATACCGCGGGCGAACAGCCGGATCAACTGGCACTGGACACTGCAGAGAGGGAGAGCACACACACACAGACACACAAAACGCATCATTTAACCTGAATAACAAACCATCAACTTAATGACTGCGCTCATTTCAGTGAGACTTTACTGTCCATGTGGCAGATGTAAAAGCAACGGAACGGCGCCCCTGTGTGCCGACTTGACACGCAAACTTGAAAGGGAGACAATCTTTGTGGTTAGCAAAGTATAAAGAGGCACTTAAAAACAGATGTTGCAGTACAGACGGGGCTGACGCACTTTGATGACACGGATAACGGATCCTGATGAATTCAAGGTAGAAGTACACGGACAGAGAAAGAAACAGCGGAACAGGCGAGAGGCTATTATCTCTCGCCGTTTCTCTACAGCCTCAATTACTGTCTGTGCCTTTGTCTGCTAAATGACACCTGTATTTTCACTGGAACAGGACTTCACCTGCAGTTAATATAATGGAGGAGCATAATAACAGTATCAAGGGTTATATCCAGAATACTAATCATACATTAAACTAGAAAAAGACATAAAAAAACACATGTATAATACCTCTAAGATCAAAGTAGCACTAGGGCTATAATTATGTGAGTTTAAACTGACACCGGCACCGGCGTGTGCATTTCTCACTTTCAGAGCAAAACTCTTCACTCTTCCCTTCTTCCTCTCCTACTTTCTTTCCGTTTCGCCTGGGCTATTACCATTAATTATGCGAGCAGCACTCTGGCCGGCTCACTCCAAGAACGATTAGCGGCGCGAGGAAGAGGCAATAAAAGGACGGACTTCTGCTTTAATTAAAGGGGAGTAGCCTTTTAACATGGGGAGGGCCGTTAAATTAGCAACATTACAGCGCCATGCATCATTGGCAAAGTACAATGGAGCATGAAATAAATGATGCGTCAAGCAGTGCCACACCGGCTGTATAGAGATCTGATAGCGGGGGAAGCTGAAGTGTGGACAGGGGTGGAATAATGAGCGGGGCTAATTCCACCGAGTTGCCAAGAACGTCCAGCAGGGAACAGTGAAAGAGTCTCCTGACCAGAGACTGACGCTGGCAGCGCTAATGGCACTGCTGCGCTAATTTTCTGTATGACCAAGGTAGGAGAACTGCTTCACTGACAGCTTACTTTTTTCCTTGACTTTGACAATTTACTGACTGACGCTTTATAATAATATTTTAAAGTTTAAAAACGGTATCGTCCTTTAGTCCTTTTCCATTTCAGTTGAGACCGTGTACAGCACGCATACGAGACTACAAACATGCTAGCAGCTCTGTGAGGCTACTAGCTTAAATAACCAGACCTACAAACAAATGAAAAATACTTCTATATTTTACGAATATTGTAAGAAAAAAAACATGATATGTGTGATTCACGGCGAAATTCAACGGGGATCAAAAATGTATTTTTCTCTCGTCAGTGACTACTGTGCAATTTTTTTTTTTCTAAAATAAGGTCCCATGGGTCACACCGGAAGGGCGTACAGTGACTGACCAATGAACAGTAAAATAATATTCATAAAGCGACACATCTAGCGTGTTTAACTTCAGCGCACTGTGAATGCAGAGCATGATTTTTTTTTTCTATTTAGGCTCGATACTCAGGAACATTTTAAAGCAATTTAAAGGGGAGATTATTTCTGTAATACCTAGAAAAAGAAGACTTAACTGTGACTACCAGCACCGCGGTGATGCAATATGCAGAGGCCCTGCACGTATTTCAATGCGTTTTCCATTATACACTTTCTGCAATATTATGTGCGCCAATTCAAAGCCATTTACCAGCCTTCATTTATGCTGAGAGTGATCCTGCCCGTCTTCACTGCCTCGGAAAGTTACACTTTCCCTCACAGGCTTCATAAAATGCAAAATAAACCGGCACTCGGAAAAGCGATTGAACTACTGCTGCCTTCAGCAGTCAAAGGGATCAGGGTTACAGCCTTAAAACACCACTTATGTATATGTATATTATGTATATCTAAAACACTCATTACAACGCATTTTATTGTTTTTACCACGTTTGGTTCCAAATGATTTCAGACGTGTTTTATTGCACCCCAGTTTGACTTTCTTTATTTCTTAAAGGACATAGAAAAGGAATAAGTTGCCTGAAATAGCCACCACAGTGACTTTGGAGCTGCATTGTACACTCACTGGCGATTCCATTACCTGACTTGGATGGCAGTGTGAGGCAGGAGCTCCCCGTCGCAGGTCCAGCTGCTGTGGGCGGTGCTGTAGTTGCAGGTTGTTCGGGCGGAGCATATGGGACTGAAGCCTGTCTTCTTTCGACTCTCGCTCAGGTCCTCCAAGGAAACTAGTTCGTGGTGCCGCGGCTGGAAGCGAAACTTCCTCACCCGGTGGACCTCCACAAACGAGTGGTCAAACTGGGGAGGGAAGCAGAGATGGATGAGAAATAGATGAAAGAAGAGGAGGAGGAGAGAAGGACGGACGGACGGATGACGGAACAGATGTGCCCACAGATGGCGCGGAGGTTAAGACCGCCGCTCTTCAGAATCACTTGAAGGGTTTCATTTGAAAATGAGCAGCACAGCAGGATGAGAGGGAACACAGGGGTCCATCTTTGTGTAGCTTCGCCAGATTAGATTTTGTGAGGAACTGTTGTTTGAAGAGTCTTTTTCGAGTTCTTTCACACCCATTTTCATGACTACCACATTTCCACAAGTGTGCTTTAATCAGAGGGTCCAAAAAAAATTACAGACATTATACAGAACACAATAAAAGACAAACTGAATGCTGATGATGTAAGCTAACTTTTAGTGCCTCAGCAAGAGAGGAAATCATTCATCATCAAAAGTTGTTGTCTGGACCACCAATAGAACCGACCGACCAGTATGGTGCTAGTTCAAAAGGCGAAAATTCAAAACCAAACTAGCATGGCCCTTAGAAGAGCACATACCTCCATGAGGGCCAAACAATCCCCTTTAAAAAGGGCAATATGTACAAATTTTAGTTGAAAATGTTCAAAAGTTAACTGAAATTATCAACAGAATGTGAAGGAATAGCAGTTTTGATATCATGATGTCTATGTGATTGTGTTGCAGAGGTTTCTACTTAAGCTAGCATGCTAACCAGCTAGCCTCAGAGCATGCCGGTCCTAAAATCCTACCAGTGGTGGAAACATTAACACTGCCCTTATCTCCGAGCTGGAGGCTAACTGGCTAACAGCAGCTAGCAGTTAGCGGTTACTCTGGTGATACGCTGCACCCGATTTGTTTTGAGTATGAACTTGACAGGTGGCCAATTCTTACATATGGCGCCTTTAATTCAATCAAGCCTGATCAAATATCAAACTCAGTAGCTCTGCGTCACACTAAATCCAGATCAGCATCAAGAATCAACTGTCACCAAAATGATTCTTTTGGTGTTTAAATCGACGATGGTTCGACTCGGGTTCCTTCAAAACCCAGGCTCCCTTTTACGAACGACATAAACTTTTTGAGCGTTTCACGTCTCAAACGGAGCATAAAGCACCTAATTTTACAAACAAAGCACCACTCACTGAAAATGGGCAGTGGCATATTTCTCTAAGATATGATGATTTTATTGGGTGATAAAACAATACCAGGCATGTAATTCTTTTTTTTTTTTTTGAGTTTACAGGCTCCTGGTGAGAGAGGTAAAAAGTTAATTTCTTCCCCATTCTCATTTAATGGACTCCTGCTGGTTTCATAATGAAAAGCAAAAAACTACACGGAGGGTTATTCTTCCTTTCGATTTACAAAAAAGAAAGAGACGGCAGATCGCACGCCAAATAAAAAGGGAGGGAGAGGAGAGGTCAGATGAAATGGAGGTGCATAAAAAACTACAGTATGTAAACTGCAGAGGAGCGATGAGGAGAAGAAAGAGAGAGATGAAAAGAAATTATATTGTCAAAATCTCCTTTCATCTCACTCAGTGTCGCGGAAAGGTTCAGCTCTGTCCGGCACGCTACTTTCTTCAACTTCACGGGGTGCCACTTTCCCCTTTTCTCCCTTCGCGTTTCTTCTCCTCTTTTTCCTTTTACCCCCCTATCTCTCTTCCCCCCTCTCCGTTTCTTGCCCTCTCTCATCCCAAAAGCCGAGTGACAGCCATTTATTTCGCATCAGACCCACTTTATGACTGCAGCCGCTTTGCATTCATGCCGGACGGTCTGCCTAAAAGGCTTTCTGACAAGGCCATGAATACGCTTAGCGGCTTCTCACTCCTTGTTTCTCTCCGCTTGGCTGGACAGTGATGCTGATATTAAGTGAACTCCGATGCAAAGTCCCTCTCACCCCACTCATACGACTGCTTGTCTACCTTTATGTGTTGCAAGTAAAGCAGCGGAGACGGCCTCAAGCCAGAGACGCACCACATTATGTCTTGTCAGCACGAAATCTCGAGGTCACAAGACGACGGTTAATGAGATATCTTTTGGTTTTTTTTCTCCGTAAGGGAGATTCGACTTCTGAACGACCGAAGGCAAGACAAGAATTATGGTAAAGAGTCGCTGAAGGCTGCGTGGCACGATGCAAAAATTTGTTTCAAAGCTGACATTGATGCTTCACACCACATTACCTGACTTCAACCTTTGCTGCTGTGATAATCACTACGGCCACTAGAGGTCAGCGCCTAGCCATAAAGATAACTATGGGTCGTAATAAGCTGCTTTCACTGTCAACTACTGTGGTCATTTTCGATGAGGACCGGCTGGTACTGCGCCACTAAAAAATGTTAGCATGCTGTTGTTAAGACGGTATGACGTTCACCAGGTTCACCATCGATGTTTGCTAACCGGCACTATTCAGAAAGCACAGCTAAGGCCGACGTTGCTTGCTGCAGTGCTTTGAGTGGCAAAGTCATGAAGATGCGCCACGTAGAAATCAGAATCAGCTGCACAAAATGCCACTGGTAATTGGTAATCCATCTAATAGTTGTTGAGACTGTAACACCGAACATCCCTGAAATCCAAACTGTACCACCAAGATCTTACTGGCGGTTCTCAGTGTTAGATTTGAGTTTATTGTGGAGATTCTCTGTCATAAGACCATTTTTCAGGCCTCTCTGCATTAGCATCGCCAGGGAGCGCTGGTAATTAGATTTTGCCCCACACATAAGGTAATTTCATTCAGTCATCTGGATGTGAAATACTGTATTGAGAGCGTGGCATTCCGGCGACACGCTCCATGTCACACAGGGCAGCAAAATCTTTTTTTTCCTCGAGTTGCTAAATTTCACAGTAATTGCAGCAGCTTCGGCACCGTTTTTCTATCTTTCCTCCTCTTGGAAATTAAAGCGTTTGCGTTTTTCTACCGCGCGATCCTATTAATATTAAAGCTGAAAATAAATAATTTCTTAACCTGATACAAGGGCAACAAGTCAAAATGTCGATCGTGGAGTCAGAACTCACGTCAGGATGTCAGGGGTTAGCTCAAAAACACAGTTTGCAATGTTATCAAGGCGGCTTCTGTAGGTGAAATTACTTACAAGATCCTTCTAAATGGGATAAACTTCCCGAGGTCCTTCCTGAGGTAATAAATACTAATCACCAGACTTCCCCTGGCAATACTTGTGCGATCCTGAGAGGGCATTAGTCTGCTATCAGCCTGTTCTCCCATACAGCATATACCTGATGCAGCGATTATCAGCGCCTCTCCGGACCTGGGTGGAGGTTATTTATGATACGTGGGAAGGCACAAGGGCTGAGGCATTTGAACTAAAGTGAACCATAGTTGGGAAATCGAGCCGAGTCAGCAAATGGAGGTGCTAGCGCAGCAAGTGGGGGGAAACTTCTGCCTTCTGCTCGCTCGTTTGCCGACTTAACACCCTCTCAATTTATCTGCGCGCACATCGAACGGCGCCTGATGTTGAGAGCCGAGCTCGGCTGCCGAGTGATTGACGGGAGGCTTACACGGGAGGGATGCAGCTGTCTTAAAAGTTTTGCTGTATTTTCGGAGGATGCCTTCCCTCCTTGAAAGGGATGTTTTTCTCATCCCCGCCGCATCCAAATCACATCAGTTTCCCAAGCTCATTTCGATTCTGAAATGTTCTGCACGCCGTGACTCAGACTGTTTATGCACACTTACTTTAGAGGTAAAAAAAAAAATAAAAAATTGAGTAATGTCTTGGTAATACCTTGGAAAGTGCTCTGGAGTTAAGTCACACACAGAGACGCTAAAGACGGCACACTTTAACTCCTTCAGCCCCACCTGGTCGTCCGTGTTGGTGTGTCGGAGGAGGTGCCTGAAGAAGTCCAGACGGGAGCACTTCCTGACCAGGATGAGGTCCGTGGTGCCGTCGGCGAGGTGGGCGGAGGGCGACAGGCCCTTGGGACTGCGGGGACACGCGCAGCTCATGCTGGCCGCGTTGATGGCGACGAACTTCCCACGGATCACGCGCCAGCCACCGCCGCCATCTGAAACAGACGAGTCGAGAGCCACACATACGCTTTATTTAGTTGTTAAGGTACACAGAAGTTGATCAACAGGCACTCTTCTTGCAAAAAGCCTTTATTCAAATGGCTATTTCATGATAAAATTCTCAAATTCTCATTGTCAGTGCGCGCTTAAATCAAACGAGTTACGACCCATGTGTGTTGTTGCACCTCTGAATTGTTCTTTGGAGCTTTTGGACAACGTGTTGAGTCAACACATGTTTGGACTATTAAAAATGAACCGAGCCAATTATAGAACCAGCCTTTAGCAAACTTGTTAATCCTGTTCCCGTAATTGGAAGCAATGCTGTTACCAAAACACACAAGGCACTGTTCTCAAACTCTGACATTTAAAACCTTCCCGTTTAGCGCGCTGTACACAAAGAGTAACCAAGGCTGCAGAGCTGCGGATTATTTTTACTAGAACAATTAATTGCTTAATTGTTTAGTGTATAAAAATAATCAACATTGATCAGACCGCAACACATTTCTGTTCGACCTACTAATCAATTAATCAACTGATCTGCAGCAAAATCATGTTGATGGTTCAGTGTCTTGTATCACTTGCTCCTGCACTGTGTAACTTCAGTGAGAGGGAAGGATCACAGCGTTACACACGTTTACCTCAAGGACACAAGTTTTCAGCACTTAACATTGTTGATGACGTGCTGAGTTGTGTTCGTAGATGGCCCCTACATTACATCTGACACATTGTTACAGACCTGGGATTTGTATTTACACCTCACAACTCTCTTAGCGATGGCTTTTCACATGTCGGCATCTGTTTCCTTTAATCAGTGGTTCTCAAAGTGGGGTCCTGTTACCCTCCATGGGTCTTTGAGGAGGTCCCAAGCAAAAAGAAAGAAATTACATAATATTTGACTATTTTGGTCAATGAAAATCTTATCAAATGAGCATCCCTGGTGTTGTTTAGGTGACTGATGGGGTCTTTAAAGTGAGCCAGTTTGAGAAACACTGCCTTAAATCTTCAAAAACTTAACTTGTAGGCATGTTTGTGTGCATACAGTAGATATGTTATGTCTGTATGTATGGATCTACATCATCGTACTAACCTGATGTGTTTTTTTTTCTGATTTATCTCACCATCATCTTTATGATTAGTAGTAGCAGCTTATTACTTGTGTTTATTTCAGTCCTTTCTTTTGCTTTTTCCCCCATTGTTTCTTTTTTCATCATTGTTAAGCCCAAAATTACTGTAAGAATATATAATACAAGGGGTGGCTGTGGCTCAGGTGCAGATCCAGCGTCTTGTTTTAGATGATCGCTGGTTCGATTCCCCTGGTCTGCATGTCAAAGTGTCCTTGGGCAAGACACTGAACCCCAAACTGCTCCTAATGTGCTGGTCGGCACCTTGCATGGCAGCCACCGCCATCAGTGTACGAATGTATGTATGAATTACTGTAAGTCGCTTTGGACAAAATGTAAATGTTGTATTTGTTTGCCAGACTTTAAATGCGTTGTTCTCCGCTGCACAAACTGAACCACACAAAAGAGGTAAAAGTTTGCATGCTTGAAACAAATGAAGTGGGGGCTACTTGCCGGCAGAACTCACTTTTATTCAAGCGCACTCTGAGTAGAATCCAATTTGGCACGTTCAAGCAGGCAAAATGTCGAGTTTGCAAGCAAAAAAACAAAGCGCCGCGCAATCACACGCAATCACCTGCAATTATTGTGTGACTGCTCCTCTTTTTCGACGCGCCGTTTGGACCGTTCCCTCTCCTTCCCCCCTCCACCGCAGTGTTGAACCTCCTCTATCCGACATTGACACTTTTAAAAGCGAACAGACCTCGAGCTGCGGCGAACGTACTGTTCTGTAATTTAATTGCCGCGCCGTGTTGGGCGGCACTTCCACAGCCCTCCGCGGAAAAAAAAAACTGCAGCGCGTTTAATTTTGGTTTGGAGTATTCTGCCAGCTTTGAGCTCCTCACTTGCGCGAGGTAGATAAGGAGTGTGAGCTCAACGTTCTTATCCCCTTCAGCTTTTTTTTTCTCTCCACGAGCGCTGATGTTGGACTGAAACAAATAACATGCGTGCCACCAGGAATTTTGTTTTCGAGACGATATCATTGTGCGTTCTGCGAGTCCTTAAGGTTAAGTCCCCGGCCTGTTGCACGACAGCAGTGTGGTGATGACGGTCCATTAGCATCCAGATGTCTTGGCGGAAATTCTCAGAGCGGCTTTACCCCGACGACTGAGCCAAGACTAGAAACTCTGATGCTGGAAGCAACGTGCGTTGGGGAGCTTTTACGTTTTGAAAATGCAATTAAGCTCAGCCAGAGAGGGGTCGGCAATAACTAAAGAGGAGGTCACATAGATAGAGGGGCGATTGGATTAACCTGTTGTTTGCCTGTTATGATAAAACGCGCACAGGGTCTCGCGAATCTCAAACGACAGACGCGACGGTTGCACTTCACAAATCACCGCTCTGTTCCCCCCCCTCCGGAGATCAGCGACTGTTTACAAGCGACGGCGTATCACAGACACAGCATCGCCCCGCGGGACCGACGCCGCCGCCTGTCGCCCGGGCGATAGTCGCGTGGAGTAAGCCGCGGGAAACAAAAAAAAAAAGTGATCAGAGGCGTCCAAACCTCGGAGGGGAAATTATGTGATCTCGGGGAAGCAAAACGATTCATTACCTTTCCCCCTCATTTCGCAAAACAAACTTACAGAGGTGATGGCGCGATCCAGTGATAACCAGCCCGCCGAGGCTACATAAAAACAACAATATTCTAATTGGGAAGCAGTGATTAAAGCTAAAATAGAAGGGGAAAAGAAATAATCAAGAGCGACAACGGATCCAACTGTGGACTCTGCATTTAGGAGCAACGCTTCCAAATGAGTGTTTGCTTTACGGAAGAGAGGGGCTGGCTCGTTTGCGGAGAGAGAGAGAGAGAGAGAGAGAGTGTGTCGTGCCTCATTGATTTAGCAGTTGTCTGAGATTTCCCTCGCCAGGAAAGGAAAAAAAAAAAAAAGGGGGAAAACATGAAAAAAACACACACAAAAAAAACAACAAACGGCTACACTGGCGTGAGGCAAACCCCCCCGTCAGAGCCGGCGGAGCCAAATTTTCTTCCTGATTAGTGCGAGTCCGTCACACATCGCACGCGCACACGCGAACGGGTTTACGCTCCCTCTCGTGCTCACACACACACACACACACACACTCCATAGGAAGCACCACGTAGCTGAGATAGAAAATCTTGAGTTTTAATATCACGAAGCTAATTAGAGAGGAAAAAAAAAACCACACATGCAAGCATGCACCAGCACACACACACACACACACACAGGAGTCAGTATTTCATCTGCCTCCAGAGGTTTGTGCTGCTGAGAGGACTGCAGATAATGAAGTGTGTGTGTGTGTGTGTGTGTGTGTGTGTGGTCTTGGGGGAAGGAGGCGACGCTGTGCTACTCTGAGTGGACAGACCCCGTCCTCGTCGGCGGGGGTGGATGCTCGATATTTGGGAATCGATAAGACCCCCCCCCCAAAAAAAAGCAGAGGCTCCGGCGGGGAGTTGCGCGGCGTCGACCAAAATCAGTTTATGTTTTCTCGTCAATAACTCATCAAGAATCTCATCAAGAATTTTGCCATGCTGCGGGAGAAAAACAAACCCCCGACAGAAGATGGAGATAAAGTGAAATCTGAAAAAAGGAGGGAGATGACGGTGTTATTTACGCCGAGGTGCTGCGGAATGCAAATCTCCCCTGATTTGTGTGCGACTTCAAGGGAAAGAGAGAGCCGGTGTGGGATTGTCTCATCTCCCTTTGTGTTTTCTTTTACTTTTTTTTTTTTTTTGGCGTCTGCACTCTTTAGAAACGGTTATTCTCGCACACTTCTGAAGTCTGGAAACGGTTTTGAAATAGACAAACAAGCAGATAACGAGGCGGAGGAAGGAGGCTTTTTTTTTCACACCGTGTGATTCATTTGACATATGTCGAGCAATAACCCCAAACTCTTACCTTTGTCAGACTTTTCCTTCTCCTCTGACATCTCCCACTGCTCGCTGTCCTTTGACGAGGGCTTGTGCTGACAGACGCAGCATCTGAAATATCAGCATAACCTTGTTTTACAACCATTAGCCATCGGTGTTGCTGTGACAGCCATGGCTTCGACGAGCCTAAATCATTCATCAGGTCCAACAAAGGTGTGGTCCATTTCAAAATGACTGAAAAGCTCTGTGAAAGCTCTTTTGTAGCGTGGTGATATTGCTCTTCGCGGTAAAAATAAGTTGTCAGGAAACATGGCGTTTTACAGATTAATGGTTTTTGCAGCTCCTTTCAGCGGCCCATAATGAAGCCACGCGTCTGCGCCCAGCGTCTCAAAAACCAAAGCACTTAGTCAAACGCTTTTTTTTTTTTTTTGGAAAAGACTGAATAGGCCTCTCAGTCCGCGATAAATCAGTCGGGCTTCCTGACAACGTAAACTACCCCATTTAAGCTCTGGCAGGTGCAGCGCGACTGTCGCGGCGCATCAGATAAGTTAGCACATTGTGAAATAGCCCCGAAGAGCCGCGGAAAAATGGATATCTGTGATGCTTTATTTACCCGGATCGGCACTGCAGCTTGTCCCTGGGGGTCCCCGTGTTGCTCTCAGCAGGCAGGAAAGAGACGGCGCCTTCATAGTAGTTGTGGCTCAGAAAGGTTTTTACCCCTGGAACGCCAAAGAAAAAGGACACAGAAAGCATGCCAATGTGTTCTATTTGTTGTGTTTCATTTCAGTCTAATTACACCTGACAGGACAATTAAGAGTAAAAATTCTTTAAAGCGACACGGGCGTAATTGGAACGCTCTCCGTTTCCTCCAGAGACCGCCGCGGGTTTAACTGGGTGCAAGAAAAATTCAAAACAAAGTTTCGAGGTAACGTTAAGGCGCAGATAACACACAGCGGCGTTTAAAGCCCAGGGGCCTCACTTAGCAGCCATGCGTGCTGCAGCTCCGCGCTTTAATCATGTTTACTTCATACACACATACGGCAGAATCGGTGGTAAACAAATAGAACTGCGGGTAAAACAGTTCTTAGATTACAGACACACAAACACCACCTCCACTGTTAACCCTCTAAGTATCTGATGGATTTTACCATTCGTCCTGAAGACTTGCATTTCTCTTTCTATTTGGAAAACAGTCTTTAATGCCATTGGTGCCACTGTTTCACCTGGTTTTAAATAAAATGACATCTGTGAGGCCTTCTGTTTTCTGTCTCAGCAGCAGCAAGTGGCAGGAATTCAGATGAGGGGCGATTCTCTTTGCCTGAGGTGTGTGGAGTTCAAATCAAACCATCCTTCTATCCTACTCATGCAAAATCTTTCAAATTGAGGTAAGAAAATGTTATTTAAGCATCTTAAATTTGATAGTTTCCAATGACGTAATGGGTAATTTATTGAATTTTATAAAAACTCTCATTGGACAGCAGACAGTGGAACATAGCCTATTTACTATTATTAACTAAAGAAAATATCAAAGAACGTTCAAATTCAAGCTCTTTCAATGACCCATGTCTACATTCAAGAACTTTTAAGGCCTTGATTCTTTTCACTGAAACTCACAAACTTTCAGGAACCGTATGAACTGTGTACACAGCATCCTAACTTTTTGGGAACTGGGGTTGTAAAACTTCTGTAAAAGTTCTCCACGCGCTTTAATAAACAAGATCCCAGGTATTTAGTGAAGAACTATTCTCATGTGTTCAGTTGATCCCAGTTTAATTTAGCCCGGTCTCATATCTTGGACAATAAGGCCGATGTGCAGTGGGCAGAGAAATCTTGCTGGTGTTAGTCCCGCTGAATCTACAAGCTTGAGTTTCTGTGTTAGATTTATATCTTTAATCCCCCAAAGTCTGGCCCCAGAGCAGGACCAGCAAGCTCGGGGATAAACTGCATGTTACCTCACATTAAAATAAACCAGTGAGCTCAGGGAGCTCAGAGGTCAGTGAGCCAGTGGTTAAAAAAAAAGAAAGGGGTTTATGAGTGTAGGTAGGCTTAGCCTGAGGAGTCGGTCGAGTTTAGAAGAGCAGA
This sequence comes from Lagodon rhomboides, assembly GCA_039737535.1. Taxonomy (NCBI): domain Eukaryota; kingdom Metazoa; phylum Chordata; class Actinopteri; order Spariformes; family Sparidae; genus Lagodon; species Lagodon rhomboides. The sequence goes on along the minus strand of CM077805.1, from coordinate 15,853,622 downwards.
GCCCTCATACCTGACAGGTCATATCTAGCCGGACCCAGCCATCTCTTCCTCTCGCTGTCCGTCAGTACATCACCATAGAAACCGTAGCCGAGCAACGAGACGGAGTATCTGAGAAAGACGTCGTGGTGGTGAACCGAACACACGTCCATCGGCTGGGAATCACCTGGTGAGACACGACCAGTCGGGACGTGAGAGGTCACTTCCTGCTTCGTTACCACAACACAGACGTGAACATGAGCACGGAACAAACAATCAAAGGTGGGAACTTCCTCAGCGACGGCGCGTGCATCTCAGGGAACTCAAACAATGACTCGGACTCACCCACAATGATGTGTAAAGCAGAAGTAACTGGATCATTGGTTCCCACTGTGGCAAAACAGATACAATCAGTGGACCCTGTTGGAAGAGACACAGATCGATGGTCAGCCCTTTTAGTCTCAGCAAAGGCACGTTGATGACACTGATATAAAAAATAAACACAAAATAAAAATTCAGGTATGTAAGAAACAATCAAGGGAAACACGAAACACGATGATGGAAAAGAGACAATGTCTGAATTAGCAAACAAAAAACTTCATTTAGCAGCAACTTAGATTGTTTCTGTTTCAAAACCCTTTTTTTCGAAAATGTATGTGTACTGTACGTGTGGACCAGGCCAAAAAGTCCACAGCCATGCTAACAGCTCTGCGACATCGAATGTAGTGCTGCTTTGAGCTAAATGCTAACATTAGCGTGCTAAAATGCTCACAGTGACAATGCTAACAAGCAGTGTGCCAACATGCCCACAGTAACAATGCTAACGTGGCGATGTTAAGCAGGTATAATATTTATCGTGTTCACCATCTTAGTTTAGCATGCTAGCAAGGTTGCTAAGATTTGCTAATTAGCACTAAACTGATGGGAATGTCCTTAGTCTGTAGAGTACTATGATTTATGACCAAATTAAAGGAGCTCTATGTAACAATTTGAAACAATTTACGTGTATTAATCACTTTTTATCGGCTGTATGTGAGCGGATTGTAATGTAACGTGAAAAATGAGACCTTTCCCGTCTCTAGCAGTTGCCTACATAAGGACAATTTCTGGATTTCTATGGGAAGGATTCGGGTCGGATTTTCCGCGACAGTCCAAATTACGTGACCTCAACGTTCTCAAGTGCCTCGTCTCCGTGCCTCTCCAATAACATAAAGAAACCACTGGCTTCCAGCACAACACTGAAGAACCACAGAGCCCCTTTAAATGCAGGACCAGTTAGTTCCAATTATCATGTCGTTAACTGGAGACATTACACTAACATAGATTGCTTGGCAACAGAGTGACATGAAACGCAAAACCTTGGGTCAGTGCAGCTTCCCTACAGAGTCCTACAAAGGACTGTACAACTGTGTCATAGTTGTGATCCATCCTTTGAATTTGTTGGTTTCTGCAGGGATAAGTCAACCATCACGCCGACAGGACAGGAAGACGATCAGACGCTTGAATTAATCTCATGCCTTTGTCAAATTACATCTTTAAATCGATAAATAAAAGAGTGGAGTTTGGTTAGGCAAACCAGAGAAATGTGTGCAGACCTTCTGATAAATCATCACATTTATATTAATAGGAGTTCCTTTTTTTTATTGGGGCTCATTACAGACAGAGAAATCGCGGATGGTGTCATTAATATCTTTATCATAAGTAAGATATGCAGCGCGTCTTTAAAGTTTTATGTGTTGCCGTCTACTTCCATCGTAGTCAGATCAGTCTGTGCAGGCGTGTTGACTCTGTCGGCAGGTAAAGCTGTAAAACGGATGTTTAAATCTTTTATTCATCGTTGAAATCAGACATAAAAGATTTGGTCCTTTGCTGGAGTTACAAGTCTTTCAGAGCTGCAACCAAGTAAGAAGAATCCGGCTGAATGATTTTATTAGGTGGAAGTAAGGAGACGTCTCAGTCATAAAGTTAACTAATCGGGTAGCTCCAGGCTCCTGGGCTATCATCAGCTCTCTTCAGCCAACAAATGAAGTGTAAGAGGCATCCCCTGCCTTGGGAGAAATGTTGGAGTTTGATATTAAATCTTTCAACTTGAGAGGTAATAAGGCTCTATCTCTCTTTCTGTGCCACATGGCATAATTTTCCGACCTATCTGCCCCGCACTTTGATCATCTTCAAGTGGTGAAATGGACCGGCTGCCGCTGATAGGAGACAGAGAGCGCGGAGGGGAGGGAGGACAGGGGAGAGTGGAGTCCTACTAGTGATGTTTTTGAGTTGGCTCACGGAAGCGTGACAGCGGAGATCAGGCTTGTCATTCAGCGGCGGACACACAGATGAGGACGACGATGAGCTCCCCCTCTCCGACTTGCCCCCGCGCGTTCCATGAATATCGCTTACCCGGGGCTTTGCTTCCTCCGAGCTTCATAATCACATCCGAACGCTTCACAATTGCTCCCGGCGGGGCTGCGCTACCTGCTATTTTTGCTGAGCGTAAAAAAACAACGACAAAAAAAAAAAAAACGGCGACATATGCTATTTGACTCTTCTAAAGCTACCCAGTCAAAGCCAACTGACTTTGAATGGATTTAAGTGGCGCACGCAGATGTTCAATGATGTTCGGTCCTCAGATGTTCAATGTTTTATTCCCCTTAAGTTACTCAACCGCATTAGCCTGTTGGCATATTCAGAGGAGAGATCACAGACTGTCACAAGGCATGTCCTCAGCGGGTGAGGGCCCAGTTTTTATCTGCGTTTTCCTCCTCGCCACTGGGATCATCTTGGCACTGAAATCTCCTTCATCTCAGGGACAACAATGGAGTCTAGACGCTTTTCAGAGCTGCCCCCGAAAAAAAAGGATATTTTTTTTTCCGTTTGAGTGAATGTATTTATAGCTGCACTCGTGACAGTGTCTTTGCGGACCTCATTTTTTTTTTCCATCAACTAATCTATCTAAATCAATCTCATCAATATAAACTGTCAATGTGTCAGGGTTAGCCTGACACTCCTTTTCAGGCCATAATAGCTAAAACCATTACAACAGGAACGTGTCAGAGAACATTTGCGTGCATGACAGCTCGGTGACGAGGCCATAAATGAGTTCATGACTCCAAATCTGAACCTTGGCAGTGAGGACTTTGATATCTTAATATGACATTACCATAAGCTTGACAGTGATATTGATGGCTACATTGATGAAATCATAAATTACACCCTGGCGGCAAAGATACACTCAGGAGCAGAGATCATGTGCCAAGAAGGAAGGGACGCTTTTACATTATCGCCATTATTTGAGACATTACTTTTCAAAATAAAAGTCACACGCTGTTTCGCAATGGCTGAATGACTGACACAAGTAATTTAGGGGCACTTTAAGTCTTTCTTAGAGACTTGACAGGAGAAAGATGACAGAAAAGAGGGGAATTGAGACGGGAAATGACACGCAACAAAAGGTCCCATGCCTGGACTTGAATTGTAGTTTACGGTCCGTGCCTCAGTATTTTCAGACTTCCCTGCTCGCTCTTTGGCTCTCAGCCCCTAGCGCCCAGCCATTCCTACTGAATGTAAATCTTTATAAACTGGTTAAAAATACATACTTTCATTCTTAAAATAGAATTACTGCCTCACTGCTGTTAGCCTCCGCGAACCAGTCAAGTTGCTGTTTCTGACCACGGCGCTGAATAACGGGCAGAACATTTTTAACTGAATATAATGCTGTCACAGGGAAGTTGACCTCTGGGCTTTTGGATATCAAACGTCATAACTTCATCACATTTTATTGTAATTTCTGCATGAATACTTGGGTTATGGCCAACAATGTGATTTGTGCGGTCACAGTCTCTTGACTTTGGCCACAGAAATCGAATGTATTTATCCTTGAGTCCAAGTGAAGATTTCCATTTCATTTAAAGGAATTTTCCTCAAGGCCTTCCTGAGATATCTCGTTCACAAGACTGGGATGGACATAAAAAGGCTGACTATCTTCCGAAAACATTCGGGCACTGTAGTTTTTCTCAAGTGTCCATCAAACAGCTGTGAAAAGTGCATTTGTTGGGGACTATTTTCAGCAGCGGATTAATACACGTTTGGTGCTTTAGTACTTATGGCACCAGGACAGTGTATGGGGGATCTACTTAAATCTGGGAAACAACGGAGGTCGATGGCACAAAGAGAACAATATTCAATGTCAGATCGTTGACTATAACCTATATCCTTTTAGCTTGATGGCTGTGCAATTATTAGAGCATTAGAGTTTAAACTTACAATTTTGAGTGTGTGGCATTACATTTAACAGAATCTGTTACATTACTTCACTGGGAGGATTGTGATTTCTGACTATTCTGATAATCATTAATCGTTTAAGTAATTTTTCAAGAAAAAAAATGTCAAATATATGCTGGTCCCATCTTCTTAAATGTTTGGATTTGTTCCTTTTCTTTGTCATCTATGATGGTAATTAAAGGGTCTTTGGGTTTTGGACTGTTGCTTGGACAAAATGAACAATTTGAAGACGTCACTTTGGGCTCTGGGAAATTGTGAAAAGTATTTTTCACTTTTTTTCCCCCACTTACATGATCATAGGTCAAAATAATAAACAGATTAATTGGAAATGAAAATAATAGTTAGTTAGCATGGTGATGTTTGTTATTACTCACTAGAGCACCAGCACTGAATAAATACATAATTTGTATTAGAATTTTACTGTTTTTTACCATTTGTTAGTTGGTTTTCTTTAACAATATGAGATGGGCCATTTTTACATTTTTGTAATTTCACAGGGAATAACACATTGGTCGAGTTCTTGAGTGCAATCCTCGTTGCGACCATTACTCCCAAAAAGATTGAACATTTATTGTGTGATTGTCAACAGTTACTTCTTTCAATGAGTTGAGAGGAAGCTCTTGCAGTTCTATGAATTACGCTATTGCTCTTCAACGCGCCCCTGTTCTACAATGTTCTTGAAGTGATGGAAATTGAAGAAAAGTCGGCCTTCATCTAAATGGGATTTTCTTTGTATGTCTTGACGTAGGCAAACCAAAGCACTTGTAATTTCAATCAACAATAACATGAGCATAAAATGACATGACAAAGGCTTTCAAGAACATCTTTGAAAGAGTTATTGTATATCTGCTCGAGTGCTTTCATCATTGCAAACCCTGAGTTTTCACTTGAGCTCGAAGTATCTGAGATGTTAGTCAGCTGAATGAAAATATTAGACATCAAACACAGACCATTTTTTACTCATCTGTGATTGCCAAAGGGCAAAGAATTTGAGTCAGCACATCCAAATCATGTTTGTAATTGGCCTAAAAAATAATTAACCGTGTCGGCAGCTGATTTTTAAACCCTTTAGTTTATTATCATCAAGCTGTGCACCGGATAGTCTCACACTGGTCTTCATGCACGGTATATCCAGCCTCATGCAAATTGCAGTGATTTCAAAATGTCACTCAGCATGTTTCCATTTATGGCACGACTGACCCGCCGAAGCCCCCTGTTGGGACCCCCTGCTCTGTTTACATGGAGATTCTCCTTTGTAACTCACAAATGTAATCAATAAGGGTTCTGTCAAGTGGGGATTTTATACAGCAGTGACAATTTAGGTCTTTTTTGAAACTCTAGCACCTCTTCGGTACAATTTTGGAAAAAAACTGACATCCATAAAGCAAAACTTATCCTGACAAATCACATAAACACTGTTTATCTACTGTTTACACTAGTGTCTGTACATGTACTGTAGCCATCTGTCACTCTACATTCAATTTATGATGGCAACACTTGTTTGAAAATAGGTTATTTACTTCTAATGGAGTCTCAAGTGATTTCATACATTTCCCAGAGGAACTTTTAATAACCACGAGCGACCTGATATACACCCTGGGCTCTCAGCCTTGGGTTACACAGCATGTGTAGGTGGGCAGCTGCAACGTTGAAAGTGGCGCCAGAGGTTTTTCAATTTGAGATAAAGTACAAGTCGTGTCCTTCAGGCAAATTGTCAAGCCAGCTTTACATTATGTTCCACAAAGGCTGCTGGTGGAGAAGAGTGGTACCTTTCTTTTTTTCTTAATGTGTGATTGAATGTTAAGGGGAAACTGTGAGCTTGAAAAGAAAGTACACAACAAGCTGATGTTTACCTGTGGAGTTTCCTGAGATTGAAAGGAGATGGAAAAATAAAAATAATACACAATAATGAGCCTGGAACTGCAAGCAATTTCAAGCCGAGATGTTCCTTTCATACATTTGTAGCTCATATTGTCTAAACATCTTTTTTGTGTGACTTTTTTTTTAAAATCTATTTGAAAATAATTGACATTTAGGTGTTCTCATGAAACATTTCTACCTTTGTCATTTCACATTTACTGAATGGCATTTCAAAAAGGTGCAATATGTAAGAGTTGACCACCTGTTGAATTCATACTCAACAAACACGGGGCAACTGCGGCCAACTGCGGCCATTAGTGAGTTAGCTCAGTTAGCCCTGCAGCTAGCAGTCCAGACTGGGAGCTTCAAGCAGCTTGGTGTTTACGCCAAACTCCTACATATTGCACCTTTTGTGTTACATGAAAAGCTTTAAAGATTCCCTTTCCTTCCAGGTGTTGCATAAGAATATTAAAACCGCTCTCATATTACGGCTACAGCCAGCAGCATGTTAGCTTAGAGCTCTTACCTGTCAAAATTCAGCCCACTGCTTCCCACCAAAGTTTAGCCACACACATAATCCCCTTGTGAAATTGCAAAAAAATTAAACAGACATAACAAATGTGAATTAGTGAGCTTTAATGACGTTGCTATGGCATATTTTGTTTCCTTTGGATGGAGCCATGCTAGCCGTTTTCCCCTTTTTCCACCCTTTGTTATAAGCTAAGCTAACTGGCTGCTATCTGTAGCATCTGTTTATCATAGAGACTTGGAACTTCTCCAGATCTTCTATACGTTCTTTTTCTTTCATACGCCATACTTTACTGCTTGTAATTTGGAACATTTATGTCATGTTTATCTTCTCATCTAACTATTAGCGAAAAGAGCTATTAGGTACGTAAGCGTGTGTACACTGTAGTGTAGTGTATTTGCCAAGAAGAACTGTTCCTTTTGGTGGTTTTAACTAAATCAAAGTAACACCCAAGTTAAATTCCTTTCATTTGACACCACCAGAAACAATCCTTACCCACTGCTGTTTCCAAACTCTCAATATGTCTTCGTGTGATACAGTGGCTAAGCTTACCTGCAGGAATAATCCCTATGCGTAGAGAGCACGGCACCAGCTCGGTATCTGGTTGGTTCAGGTCCACGCCGTTGTCTGTCTGGGTCCGGGTGACCAAGCCGTGCAGGATCTCACTGAACATCCCATCTCCGCCCACACACACCACCCTGGACAGACACATTATAACAACAATTTACAGTTCTGTGACAGACTTTGTCGAGGATAGTTTCAGGTAACACAGGTAGCCTGGGTGGACGCCACATAATGCGCCTGATTATATGTTAGTGTTTGCACTAAAGCAGAGATTTATGAGGAAAAATAACATAATACAACTGGGCAGCAGATGTGACTATGAAAGCCTTCAGTACATAGGAATCTCACACCGTGCCACCCAGCATTACACCCTTTATAAGTCTATATCAAAACCTTACAGAAATTGACCTATAAATATTACGTACTGCAGAGTAAAAAGCATAATGGACTCTAACCCTGCTCTGCTGGACTGAATATCTGATGAATAGAAGCGGGAGATGGCGGGGTACTCGGCAGGAAAAACCTTTCATGTTATTGATGGCCTTTCTATTCGACCATCAGCTGCACTTTCGCTTCACATGCCCTCTCTTTACTCACCGTTGTGGGCTTCGGCATCATGTTCAATTTGTGGTGAAAACATAAACTTTACATGACCTCTGTGAGTGATTTAAAGATTCTTAGTTTTACTAGGGGTTCCAGGGAGAAAAATCAACTACGTGCCTGAAATTATTGTCATAAGTGGAGATTCTAATACTGAACATCTGAAAACTGCTGCTTTTGCTATAGGTTACACTTTGATTCTTTCTAAAGTATGAAAGTGCACTGGGTAAAGATTTATCAAAGATTTATTTTACTCCTCTCACTAAAAGGACCTTTTGTGTTGCTACAGCGACTGTAAATTCTACTCTATCCATTTCACCCATGGCGCTCCACAGGGATCCGTCCTTAGTCCTTTACCATTCTGCCTGCAAGCTGCCTTAAGACCAAAACTTTCAAAAGCATCATATCCATTTAAGTTATATGCTCTTGCCTTTGCTTCTCTTGGATTTAAATTACAACATGCGACTGAGAACACTACAGAATGTGGAAGTTAAAAACCTGGGTACTTCCATCAATTAACCTAATTTTACTTGACATTACATTTTGTATAGATGACGTTGGTTCTCAGATAATCAATCCTAATGACTAAAAAGATCCCCTGACTTTTTCCAAAGAGCCTCCAGTAGGCCAGAGTTTTTACTTATCCTGTGAAATATCTAATTTTTCACTGGATGGACTGTAAAAGTTTTAAGAAGTTTCCAGATGACGAATCTTACTGATTTTGGTGATCCCCTTTCTTATCCTTCTTCAGCCACCATGCAGTTTTCATTTTTGGTTTTGCTTGAAATGTCTCAATATATCAGATGGATTACCATAGTATTTGGAACAGACATTCATGTTTCCTCCAGGTTTTACTGTAATGTCTTTGGTAATCCCTCAAATTGGATTTCTCGATTTCATCCGTTGGGTAAAAAATTTAAATTAGCCTGTTCGATCACAAATAAGTACCTCAGCTGTACTTTGTGTTAAAGGTCATATGGAGAACAGTTTTAGATGCAGAATAAAAGCATCTCTTTTCTTTAAAAGCATTATGATGATTGTGAATCAATAATTTCAAAATGTCTGTCAAAAATGATTGTTTTGTGTAAGAATTCTGAAAGTTGGTTCCAGCTTCTAACAACGTTTGAGAGCCAATAGTATAAAGGCTGTTGGTATCACATGGTTACTGTGTCCATCAGTGATCAACAGTCTTGGTAGTTGCCAGTTTGTGGAAAAATATGAAAGAATGGCGAAGTTCTACAGTATGTGCCCAGAATACTGTACTTATGTTAGCTATGTTAGCTGACGTCTGCTAGCTGAGCTTGCACACAAACTTGCAACCACTTGAGGGGGCAGATTGTTACAACAACAGCGGTGTTGTGGCCAGAATGCAATGAAGGGGGGAAGATGGAAGGGCACTTTAAGTGGCTGAATGTTATCAATAACACCTTACGTACTAACTGTAAAATATTATCATGCTAACAAGCTAAATGGAAATGATGGTAAGCATTATACCTGCATAACACCGGCATGTTAACATTTTCAATTTGAGCATATAAGAACCTGAAATAAGCATTTAGCTCAAAGCACAGCTGTGCCTAAGTACAATCTGAAAGTGCTGCTAGAATGGGTGGAGCCTCTTGTTATTGTGTGTTTTAACTATATTTAGTCGTGTAATTTCATCTATTAAATTGCTTTAATTGTAGATCTGGGTTTTGAGCATTTGTATTATTATTATTATTATAAATATTAGCAGTGTGGGTCTGCAAATTTGATTTGGAGGTCGAACTAGAAAATGAGGTCAGTCATTGCAAAACAGAGAGGATATCAACACCATCTGTTTGCGACAGTAACAGCATGTTTATAGATGTTTATCTGCCAAATGTTCAAAAATACCGATCATAAGTCAGACCAGGAAATCAAAAACAAAGCCAACTTTGCACAAGGAAATGGAGGTCAATGTCTGAGATCATTACAATGACACTGATTGTTAAGTGTGAGAAGCACAGAGGGCTTTGTCTCAGTGATTACAACCTGAGAGAACACAGATTACAGCACAACGGGGCCTCATAACAAACTCTAAATGGGCGATAATTGATACACAGCTCATAGTCGAGTCTCCGCGGCTTTATTATAAAATGAAGAGACAGGAGTCAACTCCATGTCACTGTGAAGAACCTGCAATGAAAAGCTAAAAGCAGCAGCTATCTAGCTTGAGTACTCACCCGTCATATTTATCTAGATTGGCCTCTGTTTTCAAGTGGTCCCTGGCATGATTGGCCCGCTCTGTAACTATGGAAACAAATCAAATGGCAAGCGTAAGCTTCAGTGAAAGGGAACGTACTGACAAAATAACTCGACTTTTTTTGCTTTGAGTAGTTGAACAAGCAAGCTATCACTGGCATTTTGAAACATAAGGTGAGGAAAATAACTGCACTTTTGGAACATTCACAGGAGCCTTTCGAGCAGATTAATGCTCAGAAAAAGCAAAGGCACAGTGGCACAAAACATCCTAATTCAACTATTGTATATTAGCCTGCAAAATGAGCCCTGGGCCCACAAAAACAAAAACAATATTTCAACAGTAAATCTGTTTACCAGGCGTATAATATCAACACAAATACACACCTGCAATTCATAGCAGCCCAGAGTGAACAGTATTCACTCTGATGGACCATCAATACCCCAGACTATGTGTAGCTGGAGCAAACACTTATTGAATAATAGATGTGTTTGGATACCCAAGTTTATCAACTATCACAGCTTCCATTAAGGTGGTGGCGTGATTAATGGCACTATAAGCCAAATCATATCCTCGCAAGCCTCTTCGGTCCCTGTGAGAGGCCACCGTGGCGGTGGAGATCTATATGGCGACCGTTGAGGCTCATTTTTTATTTAAATGTTGAGAAACGCCACTGATAGGGACCCACCAATCACGTCGGCGGAGATGCAGGCGCGGCGGAACAGTGGAGCCACCTTCTGCTCGTAAATACGCTTCCCGCGCTGCGTTCCTCCGTAGGGATTGATGTACACCAGAAGGCTCTTCGGTCGGTTGCCTGCAAAGTGAGGAAGGGGTATGAGATAGTCATTAAAAAGGCCCAGTGTTTACCTTTTTCACAAATGTGTAACTGACGGCAGCTTGATGAAGTTTTCATTAACCGGAGACCTTTCTCAAAATGCTTAGTCAAACTGACTGGCGCCCAAAACACGCAGCTCAAGAAATAAATGGTGTGTCTACTGACTATGGGAGGAGTGTGAAGCAATTCGGAGGTGCTGCATCACTCGGTGATAAACCAACAAAGTGCTGCGATGGAGAATACTAAATGGCTTTTTTTATGGCTGTTGTGGAAGACTGTGTTTAGGACAACAAACTGAGATACAGCAGCTGTTCCGATTGAAAAAGAATGGATTGGAGTCAAGTGTTAAATGAGCACAAAGAAATATAGGGCGCACTACTGTTTGGCAATAAGACAAAAGTTCCATTAGATTACATAAATGGATTGTCAATGGGTGATGTAAAGGTGCTCTGTGGAGAAGGCTCAACTCATCTTCACAATGAATAGTGTTTGTATTCTTGAATTGATTCATCCTGTTGGGAAAACTGGCCAAGTAGACCATTTCCAATCAGCTGAACACATCTTACACTCCAATTTCAACATGCTACATACTAAACCTTATAGAACGCAACCATGTCATCAATGTACAAAGACAGTTTAAGTGTGAAATACTATGTCAAAAATATAATAAAGCTCAGCATGTTGAGTGTAATAATATTTCCATGGTCATGTAATTTTCTAACGTGTACGTCACGTCTAAAGTTTAATATCTTGTGTCATGTAGGAGACAGATGTGCACATCTGGACAGTAAGCTGGGCTCCAGCAATGATACAGACATCCTTATCGTGCTTGTTGTCCAAGCTGAGATATCTTCGGAAGACACTACACTTTTTCAGCGTTTGTAGTTCCACCATTTATATGGTTTAATCAGGCTGTTGTTGCTGGCTCCATTCTTTATGTCTATGCCTGTGAGGTACTGTCTAGAAGAGGAATGCAGGAAGGCAACCTCTTTCAGAGGTCTGCCTCCGGGCTCTCCTCAGGACACTGATACTCCTAAAGACAATAAAATGTTTTTTATGGACAATAATACACATGCCCTTTACAGACAGGTTAAGGAGGGGGAAGAGCTCATTCAACAACAGGTCTTGTCTTGAATGATAAGTTTGTTATTTATGTAAAGAAGACAATTAAGTACAACATTGAACACTATACTACACTGTCACAGCACTAAGTCAATAAAGTGATTCAGATTAAGTAAAGTTATGATTAAGTTCAAAGTACCACATCTGTTGGAGGACATCCATAAACATACGCACTGAGTAATGAGAGCTGCTCATTGATAAGTTGGATCCACTGCTCGCAGAGCCCCTGATTGGCACAGTGGAAGGTGACATCACTGCACCGCCACTGGTGCTGCCTTGTCCTTCTCACGTGGGACACTGGAGAGAAACGCAACAGAGGGAGGGAAGAGAGTGTGAGAAAGAGAAAACAAGAATATGCAGATTATTTGTATTTGGTATTTGGTCAATCTAAAGGCGCAAATGCAAAAGACTTAGCCACCTCATAGCCAGTTCACACTCAACCAGAGGGCAGCGTATCACTAGGGTAACCGCTAACTGCTGCTAACTATAGTTGCGGTTAGCTAGTTAGCATGATTAGCAGTGCATCTAGTGGTCAGACCAGGAGCTTGGAGAGGGGGAGTGTTATTGTTTATACCACTAGCACAGGAACGTTGTACTGGACCAGGCTGTTGCTAGCTTGTTAGCATGCTAACTTCAGTTGTGTCTGCAACACAATACATAGACGTCTTTGACATAACGTCAACAGTGTTAGTTCTTCACACTCATTATTTTAGTTAATTTTTGACCCCTTTAAACTAAAATTCTTACATATTGCACCTTTAACTTTCCACTAAGACATTTTTAGGTCTAGTTTGCTGATGGACTCACACAGTCCGATGTAAGGATTGAACCATTTCTGTTACACTTACAAAGCATACAGTAGTTCTTATACCGAGGATGCACAAAAGGAGTGTCAGCAGAAGAAAGATGGTTTTATAAAAACAAGAGAGTTCCTCATCCGATTTCATATGATAACGCCAAATGTGCTAAATAAAGCCATACCTTCCCAGATAGCGTCACTGTGAAAACCTCATCATATTCTGAGACCTATAATAGTATTTTTGGACTCCAGGCCAGGTCTATTTACGTCAGCAGAGAGGTTTTTCCACGGACTACATTCGCTACCTGGCTTTGCTTCAGCGCAGACTTGGCCTTAGAGTGAACCCAGGCTTTATCCTCACCAGCCCGGTTAATCAGATACGTGAATGAGTAAGAAATGAGGGCATGTGGTAAATGAAGAAGAAGTCGGTTAAGTAAAATAGGGTTCTGCTGATAGTCAGACAAAAAAGCAGGGATGGAGTCACATAATATCCTGCTGGGGAACATTACTGAAATATTTACATTAAGGCCCGAAAATTCACTCGCTAAGCACTTTGACAGCAGATTCACTCACTAAGCATTTCAAAGTCAAATTATCACACTAAGCATTCTTTTCATCTGATAGAAAAGTTAACTTCTCAGGCGAGTTCTTCGTTCCAAATCGCTCACAGTGCCTCGTACTTACGGTGGGGTAGGCAGAGAGACGCTCAGAGTGGGTGTAAAATCATCCTTTACTAAGTTATATAATCAGGATGTAAGTGATGGAACGTGTCTGCGATGCCAAGTTTGCAGAGATCGTGGGAATGCAGTCGAGTCGGACTCGACGCACTCTAATGCCAGTAAAAGGCTCACATTAGTGAGGTAATTTTTTTTACATTTTCTCCGATGAATAATGTAAATCCGATCTTGTTTGGATATAATCTAATGGCTCAAAATCAAGCATTAGCCCATAAGTCACTGGCATGCTGCCATCTTAGACCCAGTCAGCTAAGCTGTGAGGGGCTCTCTTGTTGACGCATTACTCTCAGACCGTGGAGCTGTCTCCAGGCTTATTTCTAGTGTCAGATCACTTGTGATTGGTGGAGCTGCACACAGGCTGTTGGCACACTTACCCAAAATGTAACTGTGATGTGACATTAACCTACTACAGTAAAATGAGAGCGACAGTGATGGAAACTGGCTTCGGGCATTGTTGTAAGAAGAAACAAAAGACGCATCTACATGAGGAGCATAGTTAAAGGGTAGCGCCACCAATTTTACACATTAAAGTATATTTACAGCTCTGGGTGAGTACTGCTGTGTATGTGGAAAAAAAAATGTATTCATCCTTTAGTGACTCAAGAGGAGGCTGCATGTAATCTGATAAATTGCCTCCAGTGATGTCACTCAGTGGCTAAATTGAGTATGTGTAACGGAGGCACTTTTCTGAGGAAAGAAAATGTGTGGAATAAAAAAGGCAATATCTCCGGTTCTGCTGTTTAGATTTTGATTGCTTGTTCTCACCATTGATGCAACTGAGCCATTGAGTGACATCACTGGAGGCAATTTATCAGATTAAATGCAGCTTCCTCTGGAGCTTTATCCTACTTTTTTTTCGCATATGCATTTGCGCTCCCCAAGACCTGTAATCACACTTTAATGTGACATTCTGGTGGAGTTACCCTTCAAGTGTGTATATCCGTGTAGGTTTTATACCTGTGAATGCATGTGGATACAGCTCGGAGACCTGCTTTGCTTTTTTCTGACTCCATCTGGTCTCTGTGCTGTCTCGGCCGTCGTCCTTGGTCTTGCAGACAGCCACTATTTCACACACCTGGACAGCGTGGCTGAGTGCTGGAGAGACACAAAGTCATAAAAGTTTTACTCAGCTGTACTGCACAATAACCAAAGCATAGTGCTCTTTTACGAGCACAATAAAGACAATAAATTCTCACATGTACTGTACATGGGCGCACATCGACTGACCAAAGCAACTGCGGAAGTGACTTATTGCCAAATCTGTGCTCGGAAAAGAATTTGTCACTTCTGTAAATTAAAGCTGCAATAATCAATATCTTTACATTCACAGTATATCACATTTATCACGTGAAAGGGGCTGCTCATTGAGACAACCCCACAAAGAAATATCACCAGATTCTGCTGTTCCCCTCAGCTCTACGATGCTTGTTTCAGATCACTGTTTTTGCTTTTATGGTCCATAACTTTTACTGTTTATTGTTTTGGTTCAGTTTCATCGCCCTCAACAGCCTCGTTTCCAGACGTAACAGGCAGCTGTTTCAGTGGAAAAGCTTCACTCTACGCTTCCCGCCCAGCACCAAATGGCACACAAAGAAAGTTTGAGACTAGCTACATTTAGCAGCTAATAGTCCAAATACATTTCCATTAGGGGTTGGTGGAGACCAAAACAGAGCTAAAAATATAGGAGTAACGGTAATCTAAACAGCTTTTTCAATTTTAACTTTATTAATGCCAATACTGCTCTGTATCTACTTGATTTGTAAATAGGAAACGGTTTCAAACACGATAATATTGTAGTGTTGTGTTTGCAGCTTATTTTCTGATGTCCCCAAGAGGCTAAAAAATTAGTAAGTGAAGGTTTAAAAGGTGCAATATGTAAGAATTGGCCATTTATTTAAATCATACCAGAGTAACCGCTAACCTCTGCTAACTATAGCCCAGCTGCAATTAGCTACAAGCTCACTTAACTGTACAGCTAGTGGCTGTATTAGCTGACTCTGCCGAAACTGTGAGCGTTGGTTTTGTTCACTGTCAGACTGTCTCCTCTTGAGGTACAAAGTGGAAAGGCGATAACTGGTTAGCACGCTAACTTTAACCGATATCTCTGCAACACAAGACATAAGACGTCTTTGACAAAACATTAACTTTGTTATTTCTTCACATTCTGTTGATAATTTGAGTTATTTTTTTAATGTTTTAAATAAAAAATTCTTACATATTGCACTTTTAGGCTTTACACCAGCCTAAACAATTCAGTTATAAAGGTTTCTTCTGTGAAGAACTCAAACGCAGCCTACAATTGATTTAACAAACTGCTAAATCAATAGAAGGAATAACACAGGCATCTCCCCAGAGAGCTGGCGAGTGTTTTGTGAGGAACTGCATCTCCGTGTCCTTCTCTCCCACGGGAACTGGATTCAGGCTGCTAGTTTAAAGTGACTGCGGGATGAAAGATTTTTGGCTGTGTTCGAATGATCCGTTCATTAACAAAATGTATCAAGTACAGTGTGATCTGGTACCTCCTGGCAGTGAAGAGATGAGGTGGGTCAGCTGCCTTAAAGTAGCTGCTCAGTGACATCAAAGGATTTTATGGATATTAATTTATTGTATCTGAATGCAGAGATTGGGAAAATAACGGGGTTTTTTGCGTTCATTCTGGTAAGTGAGGACAAGTCGGTCCTTTTATGAAACAGACTGACCTTGGGAAATCCAGAGATGGGCAATGAAATCATCCAAAAATAACTTGAACACCCAAGATATGGACTGTAATATGGTGCAACTCAATGCCTAGGGAGGTGACGCCAAAATATTCTACAATAGATCTCACAGTGTAGCCCTTCCCCTGAGAAACGTTTCTATATTCAAATCCTGAGCATTGAAGCACAAAAGACGGCTACGGTACAGACGGAACAAATTCAAAAGCGCACTTTGTACAATGAATCTGGAATAGGAATAGGACAATATTACTTGCAATGAGTTTAACTGACCTCTTCAACTGCATCACATACAGACATTCCAGTCTCTCCTACAAATTTATTCAGCTGATATGCTGAAATGGATGGGAGGGAGGCATGACATATTATTTCTCTCCTGGGAGTGTGAGGGAATAGGATTTCATTTCTTTCTCAAATAAAAATGATGCGCCATGCAGGCATGAATAACTTTATGGCCATCGATATTCACACTTTGACAAATAGGAAGGAGTTATGGCCATGTGGGTAATGGCTTTATTTCAGGAAAAAAATAAAAAACAAGAATGAGGAGTTTCATTCCAAGTATTTGAAAAATGGCACCTAGTGCTCTGCCAAAGTGATTGTTGGAGTTGAATTAAATTATATAATGGATTGCTGACAGTGATTGTGACTTTTACATTCTATCTATTTTCCTAACTGCTTCTTCTGTTCAGCCATGTTGACTTTCTGGGTAACCGGCTCTGTCAATGGGGCCTTTAATCAACTCCAAAACCTCCACACCCATACACCATATTGTCAGTATTTACTGGAGCATTTAATGTTTAGGAAAAGAAAATAGGAAATTGTTGTTTTACAAGCAGCCAGCCTAATGTTTGAAGGTATACTCTGACTGAACAGCTAGTTTAACATTAGCCGTGGCAGCAGGCAGCACAAGCAGCAGTCCTGCACTCACAGTGGAAGCTACTTACCCTCCAACTTTGAACAATAGCCTGTTGATTCTTGGATGTAGATTTAGACTGAGAACAGTTGCTAATGTTAGCAAGCCAGCAATAAAGACACACCATTTAAAAAAAAAATACATTTGGAGTTACCAGAAGTCAAATTTCTCCTCTTTTGATAGTGGATAACCACCTCCCCACAGGGCTAGTCCTTGCGTCAAGCTAACACATAGCAGATTAGCTTCTCCAAACTGCTATCAAATTCCCATTAAACTCCTGGTAAAACAGCAAAAAAGTAGAACCACAAGCACAATATCCACCTTATCCCTAGCTCCTTATGTGAATTATGTGTGGGAATCCTGCCATTTAACCATAACTGCCATTTTAGATGGTAACAAGACGCTAATCCTCTTTCTTAGAGCAATGTGTATGGCATATACCATTGATTCATAAAGAGCTGGTTTAGCAACTTTATCAAGTGAATACTACTAACACTTTTATTATTGCTACACACTTAGCTTACCCCCTTTAAAGCCTTGAGCAAAGACACACACCCTCGATGCTTGCTGTCTAATGTACAGTACGGCTAATGTACAGTTAATAATTATCTGTCAGATTGGGGCAAATAAACCTGCAGTCAAACTCACGTGAGTAACGTGAGGCGAAATGGGGTAATCTTTATGTGTCAACACAGATAGCTTGTTAGCCATGGCTAGCCTGGTAGCTTCCAGATAGTGGGCTTGTTTAATTAACTAGACTTTTTTTGATTAGTTGGGATCAGCTAGTGGAGGGCAGGCGCTGACAAGATGGCGACGGCTGGTACCAATGACTTTGAGCTTCATTGTGGCTCCTCAGAAACCTAGGGGTAACGTAATGGTGACTCTGTTCAATATTCTATACAGTCAATGGGTGTGAGCAGTATCTTATCTTACTCAGCTTAGATAAGATAAAGCTAGCATAACCTTTAGATATATATAATGCTGTGTCACTGATAAAACCTTGCCGACCTTACTTTGCTGTAATTTTGCTGACTTCATGGCTCCTGTCTTCTTGTGCCACCGCCCTGTTTTAGCTCTTGTATCCACAGTAGGCCGCTGGTCAGAAAAAGTTACATAGGCTCACTTTAAACTCTCCTCAGGTACTATTAGACTTTTTCACATTTCGACTTGTCATATTAAGAGAAGCATTAACGATGGCTCTGGTCTATTCAAGAGTCCCAATCAGCCATGACAGTGTGACAGTGAGCCGGCACGCACAATACCAGGTCCCTGAAGCTGAAGCAGCTAAATGGAATCAAGCCATCATTCATTTCATTCTTTTCACCTGTGCTTTTTCTACTGTCGACTCATTATTGACACTGAGATATAGGTAAATACGTCAGACAGACCAACACCTGTGGATGTTCACACTGAGTTGTATCTTACTCAAACAGATCATTACGGAAGTTTGTTGTTGAGGTTATTGATTCAAGCACACCCAATACGCACGTTTATAGGATAGAAAAAGTGAACGAGAGATAACTGAGACTCAAATCTACTTTTAATGTTGTTTCTGTTGCGCAGCATGTTCTACTGATAGCTTGACTTATCACTGAGATGTGTTGACAAAATAGACACGGTGTATTGAGGGGGATGGTCCGACATGTCAAAAATCATTCCATGCAAGCGTACGCGGATAAGAAAAGGCAGATTATCTTTGGTAAAATGTTGCATGTTGATAGTGAAAATC
This sequence comes from Lagodon rhomboides, assembly GCA_039737535.1. NCBI lineage: Eukaryota > Metazoa > Chordata > Actinopteri > Spariformes > Sparidae > Lagodon > Lagodon rhomboides. Next base: position 15,834,745 of record CM077805.1, on the reverse strand, counting down.
ATAGTCAGAATGAGGCTAAGCTTACAACAAACTGTAGTAGATTTGAGATAATTCAACATGAATATTGCATTTGCTGTTTATTTCATATCTGAGCACCAAACTTGTACCCGAGTTGTGCCAAATCAGTGGAATACATTAGAATATCTTATCTGGTATCTTACACATTTGCATGTTTGTTATCTTAAGCTCCCTGGTTTAGAGGGTAAAAATATGAAAAATGCATGAAATCTTTCTCTGTGTTAGCCTGGCAGGCAAATCTACTGTTGTAAAAGACAAAAAAAAAAAAGAAAAAAGGCAGACGTTCATCACTGAGTCAGTACAGGCGGTGTCTCTCTCTAGTCAGGCCTGTCCTCTCAACAACTTGGTCAAATTAACCATCGAGACGAGTTCAAAGCCAACGATTCCAGTGATCTGTGTTAGGGAAGGAACTGGAAACAATAGCTGACATACCCACATTCAATCACCGCTCCAATAACGCTACCACACATATTCTTACAGAGGCATAAACACACACATGCTCAGATATGCACAGGGAAGAAGTACACAATAATCCCACTCATAGCCACACACAAATTCCCTACTTTTTAGCTCAGTGCAGTCCCTAAGCTACATGCTAAGCCCTCGGCCATACAACACAGATCCTCTCTGCTCTGACATACTTTTCTTTGTGCTTGGAAAGAATCTTAGCGCTGGCAGTCAGCCAGTGTGTGCGCTGCCTATTCATACCACAAGGCTCAGCGAGTTCGCTGTGAGCCGGAGAGGCCTGCTACCTGCAGAAAGTCAGCTTTTCAGGGCAAGGGTTTATTATCTATTATCTGCAACTTATTCTGCAACAAAGCATTCCGATGTTTGTTTTGTTGCTACGAAGCTGAGGACACGTAGAGGAGACTGGTGTCATTCAGGGTAACGTATACTATGTCCAGCTTCCATACCCTGCAACCCTGTCACAATAAATGGCATATATAATTTGCTACCCTCTGATGTGCTTGCGTTCCGTCTCTGTGAAAACAATCCGCTACTTGAAATGATGCCGCCTGAGCTATCAGTTACGTGAGGACGAGCTCCAACATTTCCGAGAGACAAAAAGACAAATAATCAGTCACGAGGAGTGCAACCCAGATAAATAGCGCAAAATGAGAAACAAACATTAATATTGTCGCTGCAACAAAATTCAAGGCATAACTGATTAAATTAGTGTGACCTGGAGCGTGACTCTTTGTGTTTGTGTTACTGACTCATAATTCCCAGCAGAGCCTAATGTAAACACTTGAGGCTGCCAGGTCATATCGATATGAGTGTTTTCATAAAAAGCAAAAGGGTTCCAACTAGTTGAGAAAAACATCTTTTAAAACTTTCCACCCAAGTAGGTTGCACATGACTGTAACTGACTGGATGTTCAACAGAAGGACAAGCTTACATACAAGCTGGTCACCTACAGACAATAATAGTGGTGAAAAAACAATATATGACTTTAAAGGAATACTTCAGCATTTTGGGGAAAAAACAAAAACAAAAACACCTATTCACCTTCTCACCATGAGTAGCAACTAAAATATACCACTTCCAAGAATGTATGCTAAATTTGTGGCTAAAGCCATGGAGTTTGTAAGTTTAGCTAGACTTAGCATAAAGACTCCTCCGGCTCCTCCCCAGCTGCATGTCGAAGTGTCCTTGAGCAAGATACTGAACCCCAAATTGCTGTGTATGAATGGGTGAATGTGGCATGTATTGTAAAGCGCTTTGAGCGGTCAGTAGACTGGAAAAGTGCTATAAAAATGCAAGACCATTTACCAAGATCAAAGCAGAATCACTCTCCACTTAGAGGGGCAATATGTAAGAATTTGAGTTACAAACATTCAAAGACTACCTAAAATTATCAAGAGTGTGTGAAGAAATAGCTGTTTTCACACGATGATGTCTATGTATTGTGTTGCAACGATACTAACCAGCTAGCCTCGGCCGGTCCCAGTCCAAAGCTCCTGTGCTAGGGGTGTAAACACCAACGCCACCCTGGTCTCCGAGCTCTAAACCATTAGTTGCACAGCTAGCTGAGCTAACAAGCTAACCCTGCGACAATTAGCAGCAGTTTGCGGTTACACTGGTGATATGCTGCAGCATATTGTTTTTGGTATGAACTTGACAGGTGGCCGTTGCACCTTTAAAGGGGCTCTATGTAACAATTCGTCATGTTTTAACCACTTTTTTATGGCCATATGGGACTTTTATCGACTTAATGCACATTTCCCAAGGGCCTCATTTCAGTGCCCCTCTCCACTACGCTAACAAAGAGCAACAGTAGCTAACGTTAGTTTGGAAAAGGAGTCTGCCAACATAAACTAACGACCGGCTTCCACCACAACACAGAGGATTCCCAGAGCCCCTTTAGGATATTAAATGCATTAGTCTTAGAGTTACTAGTAGGCTAATTTTGTTTTGGACAGAATCATGCTGTTCATTTCCCCATTTCAAGGTAGCAAATAAGCATATTTCTCTAATATTAGAAGAATCTGGAGTGAAATGTATCAGGGTTTGGTGTTTGTCTGTCCCAAAATGTGTATTGTATACTGCATTCTGGTGCAGTTGAACCTCGCGTGGGAAAACTGAGACACCTGAACTGAAACCTGAGTGCCATGTAAATAAGGCCAAGTTCACAAAGACAATCGTTTGGCATGGGGACAAGGACAAACACAAAGGATGATTCCCTAACCCTCATATGGGAAACTCTTATCAATGCGCAAGACACTGAATGGACCTCAAATTCTGGCAATGGCGGTGCATTGCTTTGCCCCGAGTGTGAATGTAATCCCTAACTCTGGCATTGTCAGTGCCTTTCTCTGCTAAGGCAGAAACACCCAAGTCCTCGGGGCTCAGGGTTGCTACTGGTTTCCATTCTAACCCCAAGAGATGGATTAACACCTGTGATGAAGTGTTGTAAGCTGTCAAAGGGCCAGGGAGATTTTTAAATATTTTGAATGTGTATTGCACATAATTGTATACACCAGCAGTTCCCAATCTTTTTGGCTGCGACTCCATCAAAACGAGGCTCGTCATAGGTTGCAGGTTGCAGCATGAGCCAGAGAGTTCCGGTCAATGTACTGGTTTGTTCAAGTATGTCATTTGGTGAGAAGAACATAGGGATATAGTTTGAAATCCGTGAAGTGGCCCTTTTACTACCCGGAGGGCTAAAAAAATCAAGCTGTACTCCAGAAGGATTTAGAGCCACTGGTCTTTGTAATAATTGTATCCTATAATAATAGAAGAAAGAGGATCTTTGTGTTAACATAATGGAGCTTAGGAGGTCAGTTAAATTCAGCTCATTTGGTAGAAATACTATCCACCATGTGATTCAAGCCCATGGCTCTGAAGAAGACCTGTTATTCACTCCTGCAGAGGAAAAAGAAGAGCAGAATTGTAGCCTTTTGGCGTACAGGTGGCTATAGCTTGGGGGCTGGCTATTTCTACACGCACTTTTTACACATGATCCCTCACAGGCTTCCCACTGCAAGATCTGGCCACAAGTGGCACATTGAAATTCATTCGCATATCTCCCTGAAATCTTTAGTTCTAGGAGCTCTGGTGACCTAATATGTACTTGTAGGTCAAGTTGGTGAGCGCATGGTTGACAAGGGACAAGATGGCGCTGGTCAGTAACAAAGCTCCCAGAGCGTCTTCTATTTCTCTGTCTTGTGCCTTTCACACTTTCACGCCTTTTACTGTTTGTGATTATAAACGGTTTTTTAAAAATTTTTTTTAAAGTTATTTCAGAGAGAAAATAAACACTGTACGTCGACACAATCATTAGCGCCTTTGCTAATGGGAGAAGTTCACACAGTTAAAAGGTAGGGAAGGCGATTCTGGAGAAAAATAGTGTATTGCTTTGTCTCATTCTGAGGTCGTCAAGTACGTTTTGGGTCAGTTTCCGGCCCGAAATTCAAACCCAAAACATCAATATTTGACGGCCTGGGAATGAGATTCAGCATTCAACTACCTTTCTCAAGAAAGAACTACCTCAAAGATCAGGGCTGTCTAGACAGTTTGTTATTGGTTAGGGTACAGACTTCACCTTGGTTGAACTGTGTCATAAAATATTTTTAGAGATTTACTTCGTCCCCATGAGTAAATCAAATGATTGTGGCGGTTCCATTGAAACTGTTGTATAAAAATATCCCATTTTAAAGGCTGGTGCAACGGGGCCTTTATGGTACGAGGCCTGAGGCACCACTGCTGCGAGTTGACCCTCATTTCTATGATGCTGTGTTAATATTTTTCCTAATATTATTCAACCTGAGACAGTTCTTCTCAGAGATCTTTACTCTCTTTAGTAAAAGTACTTCAAGTTCACACTGCATTGGTCCAAAGTTTAAAGACTACTTCCTTCATGGTGGATCAACACGTACCTGTGCCTGTTTGGGCATATGTGTTAAAAATGGTTTGACTGGAATCATGATCTTGCTCATCTTGCTTCCTGAAAACTGGGTGGCATCCCACCTGACAGGATTCCATTGACGATAATAGTCTCCCGCATCGTGCCTCACGTCTGTGAATTCCTCGTCACGCCCTGGGTGTTTTCGCACATGGGTGTTGAAGAGCCCCAACCCCAAGACAATCTCTCGTCAGTAAAATGAGTAGGGGTATGACAGATTTGGAGATGATTGTGCAGAATTTGACCTCAGCTCTGTGTATCCTCCGCACTGGGATACATGCGCACAAGAGATTTTGTTTGTGTGTGTGTTTGTGTATATAAATCTCTGACAGCACAACACCTGGCCTCACCTTCTTTTAGTCTTCTGACAAGCTGTCATCATATTCATATTCTGCTGCTGTTCTCTGCAACCCTCCCTTTACACAGTGGATCAGTGTGTAATCCCTTTATTGTTACTGTGGTTTGGCACTGACAATGTGTTAGAGGACAAGCCGGTGCAAGCTGAAAGAAATGCCTGCGTTCTTAGGCATTTCCACATGATTTATGTTGGTTTTATGTCATCCCCGTTTTGCCTTTACATATTGCATGGCAAGGGACATGCAACATGGGTGCAAGAGAGGGGATAGGATTAAATGAGGGTGTGAAACTGATAAACTGTTAATGCTGTTGGCTGACGCAACCTGATACTTGAGCGTACTCGGCCCTTGGTTGAAGAGGAGTCCATGTGTGAAAGTGTTGTATTGCAATATACCGAATAAGATGAGTTATTCTCAAACAAGGTAGATGCCCCGCCACGGAGAGGAAAGCTTTGGACTTGTCACTCAACCTCCCCAGTCATCATGCAGGTTGTTGATTCACTGTTTAATTAGCTTTAGAGGTCCCACTCTTTACTCCTATTGACCCAAGCCGCAGGTAAATAAATGCAATCAATGTAATGAAAGGGCCTATATAAACCGCAGTTTACCCAATCTCCAGCTGTCGCTTTCTGGCTGTGTTTATTTCTCTGTATGTCTCTGCCTCCCTCTGCAGCCGTCTCTCAACGTACAGACAGGCCTGTGCATTGAGCGCCAGCTTTAGATTACAAAGCACAGATCTGCCTGGGTACACATGGCAGTGAGCTGTCAAACAAGACATGTGGATTTCTCCCGGGCACAATGGGTTTGTTAAGCCAATGCTTAGGCAAACAGATGGAGGAGAGAGGGCAGCAAAGGTGGAAGGTAGAACAGGAGAGCAGTCGCTTGGCGTGCAATGATACCGCTGGTTCACTGCCAGTGCCAAAAGCACCAGTTGATAAAAGTCATTATTTTCAATATGAAACTTGCTTTTTTGTAACCTTGATTTTTCTTTTTTGTGAGGAACTCTGGATCTCCATTCTCATGTGTTGCCTTTGGATTTATTGCTCTAAGGATCTAATGTCAGACAGTTTGTTCACCACAGGGGTCCAGACAGAAGTATCTCACCAATTATCAGATATAATGCCGTGACATCATGCACAGACATTCATGGTCCCGGGAGGATAACTGGGAATAACTAACTGACTTTTCAACTAGTGTCGAGAAAAGGTCAAGATGTTTACTTCAAAATGCTCCAGTGAAAAATGGATAGGCAGACAAAACCAGACCTTCATGATCCCCAGAGGATGAAGCCTAGTGACTTTGATGTTGCCTTGACTTTTCTGTAAGTGCACACTAAAGTTGGTTGTTTTTTTTACATTTAGTCAAACGTCTCAAAATCTGTTGGCTCGATTTCCGTGAAATTAGATACAGACATTCATGGTGCCCAGAGGATGAAGCCTAATGACATTGCTGAGCTCCTGACCTTTCACCTAGTGCCGCTAAAAGGTCAACATTTTCATTTAACCAGTGAAACATCTCAACATCTACTGGCCTATTAGACCCCAGATTTTGACTTTCAGGGTCCCCAGATGATAAATCCCAGTGACTTTGGTGGTCCCCTCACTTTTCCTCTGGTGCCAATATGACATTAACATTTGTGGTTTTCAGTGCAACCCTTTGAAAGCAGATATTTTCCACCAAATTAAATAAAATCACTCTACATGTCTACTTCAGGATGCATTGAAACAGCTGAGTAGTGAGTACTTCAATTTTAAAGTTCAGATTTTAGAATTACATCAACATACTCAGACATTTTGTGTTAGCATGCTAATATGCTCAACTAAGACGATGATAGAAGTAAATGGTATACCAGCTAAACATCAGCATATTAGTACACTGATGTGTAGCATTTAGCTCAAATCTGCAGCCTCACAGAGCTGCTAGCATAGCATGGCTGTGGTCTTCTTTTCCCATCAACTTTTGAGACCGACGCACAATATCACGCAGCTTTGTTTTGCTCCTTTACTTGTTATATGTGGATTTTGCTAACAGATTTTATGACAGAGGAAATGCTGCGGTGCTGATACCCTATTTCAGCCTGATTTCCAATACACTCCAGTGCTGCTGTAAGTGAATCCCTGATTGTAACACTTTGGATCTGTATCCAGCTCTGCCATATGGGAAAGCAAATATCTAAACCCCCCCTGGCCAAGCGAGATATCCAGGCTTAGAGGGCCTGAGGAAGTACTACTGGCTAAGCATAGTGATTTGGAGGGAAAGGGGAGACGCTCTCTAAAGCATATGCCATGATTTATTCTAGATTTCCCTCCAAGATGGGATGGCGCGTTGTATCAGAGGAGTGACTCAGGCATTATGTGGACACAAGATTTGCTCCAGGCTCAGGGGGCCATGCCATCTCGGTGATTGGATTTCGTTTGTGTGTTTTGTGAAAGCGAATCTGTGTGCAAACAAATAACAGTCCTGGCTAGGATACCCTGTCGTGTTCCCCACTCAGCACATCAGACTGACGGCCGCTCTGATTTCGACCAGATCCACTTAAATGTCAAACAGTAACATCCGCTAATGTTGTCTAAACCGAGGCATCAAGAGCGGAGCGATGTTTACCGCTCAGAGCAATTCCTCTTGGCATTCGCTGCGCTTGCGTGTCAGCTTGATGTTTGAGAAAACTATACTGGGGGAAAGAAAAAAAATGGAAAATGTGCATAGAAAGGCCTGTCAAGTTTGAGTCACGCTGCATGATTTCCTGCCATCAGCTGGGATTAACTTCTCTCTGTGTTCTCGGTGCTGCGCGGCGGATTCACTGATGCTTCTTAACTTCTGAACGTGATAGAAAATGTTAACTGACACTAACTTGTCACCCTCCATCTATTACATTTCTCCAGATTTTTAAGTTTGTTTTGTCAACTTTTGTGTTTTACAGTTTTCAATTAACTGAGCTGGAACATGAAAACAAGAATCTATTCTACTCCTGACTCGCTCGTTCATTTGCGTCGACTTTTGGTCCCGGTGTCATGAAACACCACAAAACCCCCCGTCGACTCCAGAACAAACATCTAAGAGACATTTCACCAATTAGTCTCTGCGAAATTGCACAGCTCCCAAATCTGACGCGAACTCACAGCGACATAACTGCTCGGAGAGGCGAGCGTGCACGTACGTCACGTGGAGCCCAGAAATAGAGCAATTAGACATTTTTCCTGTCACCTCCACGTCAATGTAGTCACTGATTAACTAGATTAATTTACGACGAATGATAACCGCACTCGGCTCAAAGGCTGGATAAGATAAATACACTTTGGCCTGCTGAAGCACTTCAAGTCATTTGATTTTTCCTTAGAAAGAATGTGACCCTTTTGTTTAACACTGGTGTTTGCCGTTAAATGTATTGGATATTTATTACCGGTACACTCCCCTTGTTTGACACCTAACTCCAAGGTAAACTGACCTGCTCTTGTCACAGTGATCACCAGGGGCTGGTGGGGGGATTTGATGTAGCCACATTGAACATTGACTCAATAAATGAAAGTCTTTACGGCGGGTTATTATAGGGCGCTTGATACCACTTTGAGGAAGGTCAATGGCCAGGTTTAAACTTGAAGTGTGCAGCGCCAGCTGTAATCACTCCACTCGATATGGTACAGTAATTGCAGACCAGAGAACTCATCTAGATGAACAAACATTAGCCTCGGGAGGTTGTAAGGACATCTGGATTAAGTGGAAGTTGTCTGATGCAAAGGATGGAAAGGGACAAAATTCGGAGCGCTGGTTGATGGCCACAGTTTGTGCAAAGGCAATGTAAGTTACACACCATTAACCCAGTGTATGCTGGGATTCCAGCTAACTGTGACCCTGGAGGCGGCTGCAGCAACAGCATATTCATTAACACATCACAAGCTTAAGTGCATGTGTAAAAGTCCCTCCAAACTGCTCAGTAACTTCGAATTAGTTTCGCAGATGTGATTTACTAAACCGGGCTACGCCATTAAAGGACCAGTGTGTAGGATTAAGTGGCGAGGTTGTAGATTGCAACCAACTGAATACACCTCGTCTCACCAAACATACAGGAGAAACTACAGCGGCTTCTAAAAACATGAAGGGCCCTCTCTAGAGCCGCTTTGGACTAGAAACATGTAGGGCTCATTCTAAAAAGTGCAATATGTAATAGTTGGACAGCTGTCTCATTCATATGCCAAACAAAAAGATATCACCAGGGTAACCACTCACCGCTGCTGCCTACTGTAGCTGCTGTTAGTAAGTTAGCTCGGTTAGCCGTGCATCTAGCTGTCCAGAGTGGGAGCATAGAACACCAAGGGGAGTGTTGGTGTCCACACCACTAGCACAGAGCTTTGGACCGGACTGGCTGGGGCTAGCTAGTTAGCATGCTAAATTTAGTACATATCAGAGAAACACAATACATTGATGTCAAGGCGTAATTTTTAAATGTTTTGAACTAAAACTCACATATCGCACCTCCAAGGTTGTGAAAACATTTCTTATTATCAGGTAATTATCCACAATGAAGAAACTGAGAATGTAATAAATAACTATTATGAATATCAGATTTCATTTCGGCCAATAGATGCCCTTAAATCCCACACACTGAACCTTTAAATATATATATTAAAAAAACAGTTAAAGAAGTTAAATCTTTAAAGTTAAAGATTACATATCATTACTTTAACAGTCTTTTGTGAATGTATGAACTTCTTTTATTTACATAGGCCAACACAGGGAAATATGCGTATTAAAGTTTGATGTATTCAGTGGGAAACGTATTACGCTAAGCTAACTCCAACTACCTGCCATTTTGTCTGACTTTATTAGCGTGTTCTGTAATTTCAATCACATTGTGTTATTTTAGTGAACTGTACTTTAAAGCTTCACAATTAAAGTTCCTGTTTTTCACAACATTCCATATCTACGCATCATTCTGAAGAGGCAGTAGCGAGCTAGCTTAGCATTAGTTTCGTCAGTCAGCGAGGCGAGAAACCGGTCATGCCTGGCAGTTAGTGGGTGTAGGCACTAAGCTACACCTAAGTAACGTTTAAAAATTCCCTCACCAGTCCTGTATGATTGGGGGAATTTCCGCCTTCTGCTCTATCAAACTCTCCCGGATTAACTCTGAAAGCGAGGCTAGCTTTCAGGCACTAAAAAGCTGACATTTTATAGAGCTACATTCAGTACGCCGGGGCAGGGAGTCCCTTTAATGAATGAGCTGATGACAGGGTGAGTCCTTGGGGACACACGGTTTCAAAGAACAGTGGCCTACACCCCTACTAGTGTTCCCTTTGTGATAACCAGAGCCTCCTGACTGAAGACCCACCTGTGTCACCTGCTGTCTGTCCTCTGCACGCCACAACTAAAGCAGCAGCTGAGCGTGTCCCCTCCACATGTGCACCACCCTGATAAGGAGTGCAGAGTGGGAACACACATGTTGTTCAGACTGTTGCATGGGTGACACTAATTAGGCTAACACTTCCATAGAGGCTTAAATGCAACTATATTGGTACTTTCTCATTAAATTATATTCATTGTATGTTTTGACCTTTTTGGATTTTTGCTTAAAAATGTATTGATCTATTTCTAACAGGACTATTCAGGCTGTTTGGCATGTATTTCTCAACTCTAGAGGAGCAGCTGTTTTGGATGGCATTATAAAAGAGCTTTTAAAGTGACCCCCCCCCCCCCGTCCAGCCTCACGCACTTACCTGTCTCTGAGCCGGTGCCGGTGCCGGAGCTCCGTCTCTTGCTCTTCTCAATTTCCTTCCACGCCAGAACACTGCGATTCAGAACAACTTCTACCTGTCTGTGCCTCTGATAGAGCTTCGATGACAGTAATCTGGCCTGCTTCTCCATGCTGTCGCTCAGACGTGTCATCAGTGTCCGACGGCTCTCATCACAACTTTGTCGCGGCCCGCACAACAAACCTCGCGCGCCGTGCGGCGTGTTGTGAGGGTCGGTCGGCCCGAGCTCGCGGAGCGGCGGGGGACTCGACAGAGATCGTGTATGAGGAAGATGATTCACCGCGCAGCGAAAGTGACACCGGCCCACTTTCTCATTCGGGGCGGTCCTATAAAAAGCATACACCTGGAAATAAAATGAAGAGGCATTTATTATGCAACTAAAATAACAGAGAATGATATGAGCGACTGAAAACCATTTGTTTAATCCTTAGGTTTTCAAGCAATTTTTATTTTATTTTTTAAAACTTCATGCCAAGGACAATCTTATATCCCTATTCTTATATCAAACTCTTGTTACAAATTAGGAATAAAAAATCAAATCAAACCTGTGGTGAAATAGTAAATGAAAAATTCAACCAATAATACAATTTTCATTAAGATCTTAGGTATCTGTAGGATTATATCAATAAACTAAATTTCCAAATGTGTTGGAGTTGATTTGCCCATCAGCAGTAGGTGATGCTGCTTCACCAAGGACTTTAATTTCTGTTTCCAGTTTTTTTCAAATTCTATTTTCGCTTTTTTTTTCTTTTTTTTTTTTTTTTGTCTTTATAAGTCGAAAAACAAATCGTAAAAAGAGTAACATTTTAAATTGTGGTGGGCTATTGGCCATCATTTAGATCTAGGCTGTCTGTAATTGTATCTGAAAAGGAAAGAAAATAGCAAAATCTTACATTTATTTAAACAGAACATATATGCAGCAGCAGAAGTAATATAACTTTTACCACTTTTCCACTTACTCCAATTATTTGTTTTTGTTCATGACGTGTTGGTTCCTTTTACAAATGATTTTGTAAAGTGTCTTTCTGTATCATGAAAAACCCTATATAAGTCACATTTATTATTATTATCATTAATATTGTTGTTGTTGTTAATTGGGGCTGCAACTGATGATATTTCCATTTCTTATTATTTCAACAATTAACCTCATCATTTGGTCTGTATAATGTCAAAAAATGTTTTTAAAAACTCATCACAATTTCCCAGTGCCCGAAGTGATGCCTTCAATTTACTTCTTTTGTCCAACCAACAGTCCATAACCCAAAGACTCTCCATCTACCTTCATAAATGAGAAAAACAAGCAGCAAATGCTTACATTTAAGAGGGTGGAACCAGTAAATGGTTGACATTTTTGCTTTAAAAAATGACTGAAACAGTTGACAATTTCCTTTTGATCGAGTAACCATTCAGAGAGTAATCACTGGAGCTCTAATACCAGTACCCCAATGGCGTATTTGACATTTGCAGTACTGAGAAATAGTGACAGAGTGAGAGCTCCTGCTGTTCATTCTGTCTGTTTGAGTCCTGTGGAACAAACACTGCATCAGCATGTTGGGTAAACACACTGTCTTTAATTCATGACTCAGAGCAGTTCCATACTGTTCCAGACCGAAGGGTGGAATAATTACCATAACCTCTCATAACCTTCACATAGCGTGGAGGCGAACAACAACATTAATAAAAAATGATAACTAAACTGTGTTTAAGTGCGTTTGCCCTCCGCAACATCATCACCTCTGCTTTCTGCTGAATGGTAACTAGGGGGCGTTTAGGAGAATGCAAATAAATATTGTGAGAATAAAGTCCAGTCCCTCTCTTTTTCTGTGTGTGTGACAGAGAGGGAGGGACAGATCAGAGGTGGTGTTGTCGAAGAAAACCTTCTGCTTCTTATACTGAATTTGTACATTTTCACGTTCAGGCCTACAAGGATCAACAACATTCTGTGTAATCTCCTCATGTGAGGGCAAGGTCATTTCTTTGCTTCTGATTAAAAACTATGACTTGCGGGGGCGCTGTAGGCGAATTTGCACATATGCGCATATGCTTAACCCCAAAACCAAAGCAAGTATGCGTTTAAATTCTTACATTATTTCAAATGAATCTTCTAACAATGTAAATTCACGATGCATGCAAATCCCAGGAAAGATAACCTCCTAACATCTAGCTTATACTGCCCCGACCTGATGAGATGCACGCTTTTTGAACAGCATGATGCTGAAATAATGTCTAATAAACTAAGGTAAATAATACAGTAAGGCCTATCTGACTAATCTGAACATATTTGTGTTAAAAGAAGTACTGAATGCTAAAACTGCTCACAACTAAATGTCGTCTTAGATGAATAATAAATAAATAACCAAACAAAACTTTGTTGTAAACACATCTGATGAATTTCAAACCTGCCTGTAAAAACAAAACAAACAAAAAAAATGGATCCTGAAACCTTATAAGCGACAAACACTGAGGGTCGGAGTATCTTTACAACTATACCACTGTTCTTTGCTATTACATTGTGCATGGAAGTATGCTGTAAATGTAAATATTCATATGGCTTCCTGGTAGTTTTTGGTTTGTAAAAACCCGCAGTCAGTAAAAAGAGTATTGCATCAATCAGTATGCATTGTTTTTATTCTGAAAGTCCCATCTTTCCAAAATTGAATCTGAATATCAATGTATAAATACTAAACAATACTAATCGATATGTAAACCTTACAAAACTATGTATACATCAGGTTATGCTGCAGCTATAAACTGTAATGGAAGTGGTCCTGATGCTGATGGTCTCCCCTTTGATTGACACACAGCTTGTAGTTTCTGTCAACATGGCAAAGACAGTGGACCATTACGTCAGCAGCCTCTCACGCCACCAAACGACGAATCTCACTTGTGATTGGCTCACAACGAGGAAGTGTCGCCGCAGCCAATCGCAGCGGCGCTTGCTTGCCGATTAGGCAGTATCAACATGGCAGCTTTCTGAGTTTTGGAGGAGGGGACCTGGTGTAAATAAACACAAATTTCACGTTTTACAGATAACGACAGCGTTCGCGTGTTTGTGTTCGGGACTGGTCGGGCCGTAGAGGGAAAATGTCGACCGACGGGAATAAAAAACAGTTCTGGAAAAGAAACGCAGCGAAGGTTCCTGGCAGGTGAGTGACGTGTTCCCTCCTGTCGGCTAGCCTAGCGTAGCTAGCCTTGCTTAAACTGACGCTTCACTGTTGGGCTTCAGACGTAACTTTCACTTTCACTGACTGTCCTGACCTATTGCACAAAGTTTGCGAGTTTCAACACTCGTAACACAACAGCGTCTGTGGTAAATTAGCCTCGCACTCACAGTTTACACCTCCCTGCTGTTAGCTGGCTAAGAGCTACGTTGCTAACAGCAGCTAACAGTTGAGCAATTTACCCACACCGCAGTCACAGAGTTGTAACTAGTGACACAGCTACCATTTTATATTATAGAGTAGCTGTTGTATTACAACAAAGTGACGTCGTTTTCTTCACACTTAGTCGCAGCGTCATAGTATTACCTGGTATTGTTGTGGGTAATAAGAAGCTAACGTGGCTAGCTTGACAGCCAGTTATGAATTAGCTCATACATTTCTCTCTTCTTCACTTCCTCAGCATTCAGCATGTGTATGGCGCACAACATCCACCTTTCGACCCTCTCCTTCATGCTAAGTAAGTTAAATAAACTCCGTCGTCGTATGTAAGTGTTCTGTAATCTTGTTGAGGTAGTTTGGACAAGTGTTACCACTGCTAATTTGAGTTTATGTACTGATGCTAGCAGTTTGTTCCAGATGCTGAAGTTGACAGTCACTCAAGACTTCATTCACTGGTTCACTAGAGCTCTGATCGTTTTTTATTATCTCAATTCACCATGATTGAGTGTGTGGCAGCAAAACAGCACTAAAATCTGAATAGAGGAGCCGCCCAGCTACTCAATGAAGACAGCAGCTGCTATATAAAGGATTGACACTGTATAACAGCCACGTCCTTATCAGGAATGTGGAAGTGTTTGTTTGGCCTGCTGAGAGCTGACACCTGTGACATCATGGACAATCAGCGGCCATAATTTATTACAACCTCTTATTTAAACTTGAATTTTAAGTTGCTTGAAAACATCCAGCCTTTCTCCCTGGCCCACCTTTTGTAGACAGCAGTATTTTCAAGCCACCCCGCCCACACACATACGTGTCTTTTGCTTGCAAACTCCTATAGAATTTATTTAAAGTTTTGTCTGTAGCAACAAAATTTTACTTACAAAGACTACCGCTTTGGGCCGGCTGCTCGGGACGGATGCCTGCCCCGATGATCTGGGGACGAGACCGGACAATTTCCTATCTTTCTCCAGGAAGTTCCATTTTGTTGCTTTAATACAGCTGCAATTTTGGTGTGACAGATTACTGAAAAAACTATATAATGAAAAAGTTATACCTTGGCCCACCCCCCACTTTGGGGACCACTAAATTAACCAATAAAAACATGACTAAACTTTACAGTATATAATGAAAGAAAAACTGTAGACTCTCGAAATGTAAAGTTTGTAGAAAACATATTTTATTAACCACTGTCATTTACTTCTTCATAGGGCCGGCCTCATTTTATTCACACAAAGACAGACACACACTAAGATATAAAACAGCCTGTTATTACAGAATAATCCTTTTTATTTCTCCTGAATGATATTTAATCATGTAGATTTCCACAGAGGGTTGAGTTTAATTTGCTTGGATACATTTTCAGACCCTCTTTTTTCAAGTTATGAAGGAAGTAGGCTAATATGGACATGTCTCTGTCTTTATCATGGTAATCTCAGTCTTTGTAAGAAATCTGCGCCCTTTCTTCCCTCCACTCTCTGCCTTTCCACCCCTCCCACTGTCCTATCTCTGCATTGCATGATAAAACAGGAAAGGTTGAGTTTAATTGAAGTCTCTTTTACCGTTGCGTGACTTGTGACTCCTGAATGAAACGGTGTCCTACAGCGCCGACACAGCAATTTCTGTCTTTTGAACATTGTCAGACTCAGTTGGGTTTTGTGTTAAAAGCTTTAGACGGTGTTTCACACACCTGTGTGTCTTTATTGTGTTGTTAATGGAAATTCTAATGTCAGTAAAATGTGGATAATTTAGTGACTTTGTAGAGGCCAAGTGTTTATTAATAAGTACATTGTTAAGCCTAGTTTATTTTATATCTTTGCCCACCTGTCAGTTTCAGAATGATTCACTTCTCATCTCTGTCATTTTCCCCTTGTCGACACTCTGCTTTTTTACTTATCTCCCTCTCTTTATCTCTCATATCCTGGCCTCTTTGCCGCTTCTGTTTTTTCCTTCTTCCACACTCCCCCTCGCCTTTTCTCTCAATTTCTTTAATCTCATTCGCTCTCCCTTATCTTGTCTTTTTTCCACGGCCCTGTCTTTTTCCTCCAGCCTGATTAAAGCAGGTAACAAGCCTCCTCCGGCCACGCCAGGCAAGCCCAAGAAGGCCACCACCTTTCAGGAGTTTGAGAGCATCACAAGTGATGCCTGGGATGTTGGAGACGATGACGACGAGTTGCTGGCAATGGCTGCACAGAATCTTAATATCGAGGTGGTCATGGAGACGGCGAATAAGGTGAACAACCAGATAAGATCAAGCCTGATACGTGCTTTTCTTCTTCAGCCTTGGTTGAAGCACAGTTGCCTTATTAATAAAAAATAACTTTGCACACTTTTATAATACTCTATATGGAGCTTAACAAGTTCTGTCTGTTATCAGCAAACCTGAGGTTCACCACCTTTTTTTTTCTGCTGACCGAACAGGTGATCGAGAATCACAGCAAGCAGCAGGAGAGGCAGAGGCAGGATGACACGACAGAGCTTGAACCGAGAGAAGAGGACACGCAGGAGGAGGCGGCAGAGGACGAGGAGGAGGATGAGGAAGAGGAGGAGTACAGGGTGGGGGAAGGAGACGCGACCAGCCCAGAGGTGTCGTTTGCCTCCCAGAGCAGCCCTTACACTGATGGCCGCCTAGTGAAGTCCCACAGCGAAGCTCCAATTGGGTCACCTAAAGGTTAGTGAGCGCCATTGCTCAGTGTCCAAAAAAAGTTTCCTGGCTCGCCTGCACAATGAAAGCTCCACTGCTTTTACTTTTAGTGCTTCACCAGTGTTGCGGAAGATCTAAAAAGACGCAATGAAACTCCTCTAAGATAGTTAACCTAAGTCCGCATTTAAGTTTGGCTGTGATTCTGCTCTGCTTGTGTACGTTTTTGTTACATTTATTTTAGTGTAACTAGAAACAGGGTGTTCGACAAATGTATCCTGTATAAATAAGGGTTAAATGTGGGGAAAACAAACACAGGAAATGTCACCATAAAACGCCAAAAAATGGAATACATGAATTTACATCGATATTTTGCCTGTCTGCATAATTTTTTTGTATATTATACTCACTGTGGTCTCACAGCTGCTTAATGTCATCACATTTAAATAGTATCAAGTTTCAGCAGAGCCAGAGAGACTATTTGGCAGATGTTGTCACTCTGTAGAGCAGTGTTACTGATGAACTGCCAGTGCTGCGCTTTGATTTGACTTGCTTGTGGTTGAGAGCGTGTGTACAGTGCTCGGCGTTGACACAGTTTCTGAACAAGACCAAAGCCTTCGTAACAATCAAAGTGTTGCAAATGATGGGGGTTGGTTCTGCAGGGCCACCCTGTAATTCACCGCTTATGATTACGATGCGAACAGAGTAAAAAGATACACGCTGTAGTAAAGAGCAGTTTGTTTAATATGATAATCCCCGAAGCGTCTGTTTCTGCCCCTTCTGCTTCTCTGTGTCATGGCTGATGTTGTTGCTCTGTCGCCTCTTCTGAATTTCACTGCAATGTTCAATGTTTTATTTAAGCCTCCCTGGTGGTGATAGCTGTGGCCCAAGTCATTCTGTTTTCGAGTTGTGCGTCCATTCACGCGTTCGTGGCGTCTGTCAGTCCGAGCCATTCCTCTGAACACGATATCTCAGGAGCATCTGGAGGGAATTTCTTTAAATTTGGCACAAATATCCACTTGGACTCAAAGATGAACTGGTTAGATTTTGGTAGTCAAAGGTCAAGGTCACTGTGACATCACAGAAGCCATTAGCCCATATCCCAAAAATGATTAAATGATGACATTTTATATCCAAAAGGTCAAAGGTCAGCTTCCCTGTGGCATCATATTGCACGACCAAAAAAAACGTTTCTGCCACTGATCTTGGGTGCCCACCTTGAGACTGTGCTGATTGTACTAAGCTTCTTTGCTGCCAGGTTGAACATGATTTTTAAAACATTTTACATGTAACTTAAACACGAATCGACACACAGCAGTAGTCCCCCCGCAAGCTCATCGGTTTTGCTCATATTGAGCTTCGGGTGATTGTCGTTGTGAAGACGTTCTCTATTATTCCTCTGCACCGCTCTGTAAAAATAGTCTCTGAGTGGAAAACGGCATGTTTTCCACTGGAATCATGCATGTAAATATAGTAAAAACTTCCATTTTGCCAACAGCTACACTTAATCCCTTCTATAAACTTCCTTCAAAGTCTTCACTACATATAGTAGTCCAGACAGACATCAATGTAAACTGCAACACGGAGGCACACAACCTCAGGGTCGTAACTCTACTTTTACTTGAAACCGGGCAGCAGCACTTTACAGCAACACCGAATCCTTGTGATAACAGATTTATCCTCTCTCTTATTAACACAAAGAGGAGGAAAGTTGTGAAGAGATGGTTCTACTGTATAGATTCTAACATCAGCAGCAGCAGTATAAAGTAAATTGTGAGTGTTCGGCTGACTGTTGTCCTGTCTGCCAGGTCATCTGCCTGTCTGCCTGCTTGTCTGCCGTTCTCCCCGCTGCTGTGTTTAGACACAGATAACATAAGACGCCCGTCGCCTTCAGGCAATTCCTCTTATCTCCTTATAGAAGGCGGCACACAAAGGCAGGCTTGCATGCGCTGCCTCGTCTCGTACAGGGATGTGCAAGACAACACCTTTTTCACCTTTTTAGTGAGCGTATTTGGAAAACACAAAAGATTATATGTAACATGAATGCATGCACACTCACTGTGTTGGCAGGTTGGCAAACAAATTGACATGCACAGTTACAGTAAGGCTGACTACAGTAGATTTGACTCTTCTCATCTCTTCTCTTGACATGATGGCGATGAATAGCGCAAAAACACTTGGTCAATTCTAATCAGATAATGGCATGCAGCATGGCTTTCATTAGTGAGACAGAGACTCTCCATATAATAACACAATATATACTCATACTTGGCGCTGTCCATCGCACGAACCCTGCAGCTTAAAGAGAAAGGGACGCACAATCACACTCTCAAGTAGAAGCTGGTGGTCACTGAGCTCTGGCCTTTTGATTTTTCATCCAGAAATGCACCGAGAGAGGAAGTTCTTTCTGTTGCGTTCGTGCATGTGTTTTTTCCTTCCTTATTTGTAATAATTGATGCGGTGTATCATGACTGACAAGTGAACATTACTAACTTCCTCTCGCTTGGCCTTTCCTTTTATAACCCTTTTAAAATGGACGATAAAAAAGGCTTATTGTTAAAATCACACAAAAGGTTCCGCTGCGAAGAAGCCTCCGTCCGACTTTAATAATCTTTTTTAATTTCTTAAAGTGCAAATAAAGCAGTTGAGAACAGATTTGTGGCTTTTTATTTGTTCTTGTAAAATCTGAAAAGGATATGAAAACCGGCAGCGCTCCAGGTTCCTTAATTGCGATGGAGTGTTTGTGTGACTCTGTATGCAGTAGATGTGACACGGAGAAATGTTGGCAGCGCTGTTCACGAGGATGCTTTATACACTTGTGCTCAGTGTTCAGTGTGACAGAAGGAGGCCCCCTTCTCCACAATGAAGTCCCGACCTCGTCAGCTTGTTCGTAACTGTGTGGTTGTGACTGTTTTCGCTCTATTTTTCGCACATCTGGGGTAACATGTGGCCCTCGGCAGGCTGAATGAATATGTTTGTCTGCAAGTTATAAAGGCTTAACAATTGAATCGAAGTGCTTAAAGTCAGAGCAGTCACATTTGCTCCTAAATTTAGACCATGGCTTGATGTAATTCCTGGTCTTGCCACATTCCTACTCTGAAGGTGTTTGCATTATACAGATTAGATTCACAGATCTAAAAATATCAGCCCGCTTAACCTGAAATTGCAGCTCGTCAACCTCACTTCGCTGACTTGTCAGCAAGCTAACGTCAGCAGCAGCAGCAGTGACTGTACAGCTATTAATCACTGTTATTCACGTAGTGTCACCTGACTACTGCTCAGGTTTAAGTAGGTTGGGAATATTTCTCAAGAAAGTTCAAGAGAGCAACACAGAAACTTCCAAACAGAATGAAGGGAATCGGTTTTGTACTGAGGAAGCTGGACTCAATGTTGGGCCGTTTGGACGGTCATGTAGACTTGGTATAAATCTTGCCCTGGGTCTAGAGATGGCAGCATCGGTTTGTCAGTTGGTCAGCTGGTCGATCCACCACTTTGTTCCACGCTGAAATATCTCGACAGTAGGGCTGCACAGTCAATAGAAATATAATGAAAATCACAGTATGGTTAAGGCTAATATCCAAATATCCGAAGCTGCAGTGTTCTGATAATGGTAAAATGTGACACAACACAGAATTATAATTAAGTGCTCTAGAGAAAACATGTTTGGTCAGTTGTGATGCAGAATGCATAATTTGCAGCCCTACTCAACAATTATTAGATGGGTTGCCTTGAAATTTAGCACAGACAGTATCGGTCCCCGGGGTCTTGAATCCTACTGACTTTACCTCTGGGGCCATCATGAAGTTGGCATGTGGTCCTAATTGATGAGAATCTCCACAACAATTGAATGGATTGCCATGAAATTTGGTACACATGTTCATCACCTGCTCAGGATGAACTTTAATTTGTCCTCTGTTTTGGTTTATGACCATAAATGAGCAAAACTAAAGACTAAAGTACTTTGTCTTGCTAGCATGCTCACGCTCTTAACTGAGATGGTTTATATTTGCTAAACATCAGACTGTTGTTGTTGTCATTGAGAGCATGTGAAGTAAACACTGAATAAAAACCAACCAAAAATAATAAATGGTACATTTAAGGTGAATTAAACTAGGTCATAGTTATTTCACTGAAAACAAACAATGAAACACTTAAGAAACCAGTTATTATTTATTTATTATGCAACTGATTATCATAAAGTTGCAGCTCATGTTTATAACACTTTGTAAATGGTTAATAAATACTGTGTTGTTCATCTATAAACATTATTTGGCTAGCCATTACAAAGTTACAATGCTTAATAAAGCATCTAGTTGTTTGTTAACAGTTAAATAACTATTACTTAAAATTTTATAAACTATAGATGTACCATTAGTTAATGATTGTTATTATAAAATGTTTTCCCAAAGTTTAAGACAACTTGGAAATCAGATATTAACAGCAGTTTGAGGAGGGAAGTTCTGTGTAAACAGAAAATAATTAGTTTCAAACCTTGCGGTTCTTACATGTATTTTTCAAAAGCTTTAGGACTTTAACATGGCAACAAGCTCCTGTGCTGCATCATATGAAAGCACTCTGTTTGATGTGTGTGTTTATGTAACTCTTTGCCCTGTCTCTACTGCTTATCCTCCCACCAGATGCAGCAGGTGAGCGCGCAGCCCTCCACAGACAACGGTCTCTGCCCCACCGGCAGCCCGTCATCCCGCTCGTCGCTCGCATGGCTGACCAGAACACATCTGGCACCCCGGCCATGACCGAGAGGGAAGCGTCCCGTCTGGATAAGTTCAAACAGTTGCTGGCCGGGCCCAACACAGATCTGGGTAAGCGATCCTCCTCCGAAAGCCTCCATTTATCTGTCAGCACGCGTTACGTTGTGCACTCTTGCACAGTCCACTTGTCTCCCCATTGCCCTGGTCTTGCTCTGCATTTCGCAACTTTTTATCGAGTTTGTCTTTCTGTTTCTCTAAGCCCTTTCACTTTTTCATTTCCTTGCGCTCTTTTGCTTCTCACTCTTAGTTTGCTCACTCTGCCTGCCAGCTGTGCTGCGCTTTTAACGATGCTGTGAGCGGGAAAGTCATCCAGCCATCTGGACATGCAGATTACAAGGGGGAAAAAATACCAGCAACAACAAAAGCAAATGACAGGCCTTTGTTCTGCCCAAACGACAGGCCTTTATTGTTTATCCAACCCCAGAGACTGTTTGCTACCACTGCCACCCCAGTGGCCATGAAATCCTTGCAGACCTCTCTCAGTTAACTTTGTGTCCTCTGAAACTAACTTTTGGCAACTGCAATGCATCGACTTGTTGACAAGTAGATTAACTGCATCAAAGCAGTTACCGGACGGGTCTGCGAATTGAGCCTGTCCGAGTGTGCGTGTTGAACGTCTGTTCCTTACAGACAGAATATTATGTGATGAAATACTTTCTGTACTCTGCTTTGAATCGGGAGAGTTTCTGCGTAGTTTTTAAAGCTGAGTTAGCGAGAGTGAAAGTGGCAAAGCAATGATTTTTGAAGAAATATCACAATGTAGGCAGAATCTGAAGTAATATCCAGCACTGGGTGAGTCCAGGACAATCTTTTACACAGCATAAAAAGTCTAAAGTTAATAGTCAGTGATTTCTGATACAGTCAAACATCACACTTTATTTTGGTAGTAAGGAAAGAATGATAATGAGATGCTGAAGTCGATTAATTTATGAAAATACAGAAGATGCAGAATATGCAGTGAAATATTTTGTTGTTTTGTTTTGAACTAACAACATTAATTATCATTATAAAAGTCCATTATAATCTCCAGCATTCTCATACATACTCATATAGTCTTGCTTGGACTTGAAACCCTCAAGGACAGACATATTTGTTCAGTCTGTTCACATTTGTGACTGAAGAAAAGTACTCCAAATTGAAGTCAGAACCGTGTTCCCTTGACCTCAAAGCGGTTCTGGCAAAAACACAGACACTGACTGAAGAAATACTGGAATTGTGTGGACGATGCTCCGTCAAACTCTGTTAAGAGCCCCTTTTGAGTTCAGATCTGTGTTGTGCAAACATTCAGGATGTACATCTGTTGTCCTTGAGTAGATTTTGTGTGTGAATGCTGCGTTGTGTGTGTGTGTGGGTATAAGTTTGTGTTGAATGGCCTGTCACAAGGGGAGCATAAAGTGAGACCTGGGGAGACAATTAAAAAAGTGCATTGCTTAGCAAGAGACCAGTTATGTGCTAAGTCTAAATAGCCTAAATATGCTTAATACAAAAAGAGTGTGTCTGAGATATTTCTCTGCAGAACCGACTCAGTTTAAATACCACAGCCTCCGTTCTCAAATGGTGGCTGTCGTATTAATTTACCACAACAGAGGAGGCTACTAGGCATTAATTTAAGACAGGCTATTATCGGAAACAAGACATTTATTGAGATTTCTCCCCTTCTCTTAGCACTGTATCATATTTCACTTTTTCTAATCTTCTCTGTTTCTGCCGGTTGCTGTTAATGAAAACTCAAGATTTGCTCCATCAGCTGTGCATTATAAGCTTAAGGGTTTAGGCCGATGCCGTTACTGGAAGGCTTTCATGTCAGACAATTTGAGCATAAATTGATAGATAGTGGATTTTAGTAGCAGATAGTGACATATGTAGATATTTAAAAGTTTACAAACTCTGGTAACCATATTGGGGCCAACTGAAAACCCAACGCGAAGTCGACTGCTGTACTACTGTACTACCATTTCGAAGGAGTTTGGCATTACAACTCACACCTTTTTTTTTTGGAGCCAGAAGTGACCATAGTTGGACGAGAGGGTGGAGCTTGGCAGGATAGCACCCCTGGATCTGACCAAAAACCACATATTTCCTAGATATTCCTCCGTAGATTTGTTATATTATAAATGATGAATAATAATGGCCTTGACACCAATAGTCGAGACAATTTGAATGACAGCTCATGAGTTTGTTCCCCTTGGTGTCAACGCTTTACTTGCCACATGTAGATTACTTTGAGATACACACACACACACAAGAAACATTGGCATAAATCCTAAAATGTAAATGCTGGATTTCATTAAGTTCGAATGGCCTTAGTCAGCACAGTGCGTCGCCTCTACGCGCGATCCCCTCGCAAAACTTTTTGAACCAAACAAACTGGTTCACAAGTCGTCAGCGTTAGTCGACGGCGGTTGCGGCCCACTTGGGGTGAGTGTATCCTGCGCATCAGCAGAGTGTCTTGAGATGTCAGCCCCCATTAGGGCCTGCCAGGCATCACAAGCCGGCTGTCTAAATTTAGTTTAGTCTCTGCGCCATGATTAGATAGCCCAGAACGGGCGAGCCACGCTGCCGGCTGCTGGCAGCATGAAAGATGAACTTCATTCACGGGACATAATTAAGTGAAGGATTGGGGGAGGGGGGTGATGAGGGGTGATAGGGGAAGGGAGAGGGATCGGGGCAGATAAGATAAGATGAAACTTTAATGATCCCCATGGGGGAATTGGGTCATTGCGGCAGCAAAGAATGGGATATGGATGAGAATACAAAAAGTTTAAAAAAATGAAATCGTCACCATCTGAAGATATTTAAGCCGACTATTACTAAATATTTCCGGGACAGCAAATCTTATTGTTTGCTTGTAGTCATGACTCGTTTTAAGATCTTAGTGTAGAAACTTGTTCTACTGTGACACACTGATTTGTTTTCACACACAGCATTTCACCATTTGCACAGCTTTCTGTGCGGTTTTCAGTTAAGAGGAAGATGACAAGATGGATTATACTCCTTGTCCTCAAAGCAGAGGTCATTGTCCCCTCACGCTGTCTGTGACACATTTGTACTCATACTAATTCCCACACATACCAGTGGACACTGTCAGCGGGGATGTCGCCCCCTTGTGTAAAGCGGAAACTCGACCGACTGTCCTTGAGCCCCAAGGAAGGGGGAGGGCGGGATGATCCATCGGTTGGTTCCTCACTTGAATGGTGTAATTAATTGCAGAGGCAGCCATGTTTTTGGGCCAAGCCCCCCGACATGTCAGGACTGCCAGTCTCCAGAGTCCACGGGTGTGTTGGTCGCACGTTTCCGCATGTTTTTTTCTCGATCATCAGAACCGTCTGCTCTGTCTCTTGATCACGTTCAATCTGCCTCACTCGCCTTTATCATCTCTCTTACATTAACATCTTTATCATCTCTCCCGTCCTCTC
Organism: Lagodon rhomboides; assembly: GCA_039737535.1. NCBI lineage: Eukaryota > Metazoa > Chordata > Actinopteri > Spariformes > Sparidae > Lagodon > Lagodon rhomboides. Next base: position 15,810,019 of record CM077805.1, on the reverse strand, counting down.
CACCGAGCCTTGCGACAGGTTGTGACAGCGGCCTGTTTAGCATGTAAGGTCATGTGGAAGGTGATGACCTGTGCGGGTGTGTGAGAGCAGGGTGATTGATGTCAGGTTGATCTGTGCTAATTATTCCTGATGTCCTGAGGCGAGCCTGTCTGTCGAGTGAACCTGAACACAGCAGCACCCACCGAACGCTCATTGAGTCGTGAGTCATTCCAGCTGGAGAGTAAAAAGGAGAAATAATGATTTAGCCAGTCCTTTCGTCGGGTTTCACTTCTTGCTAATAGAACATTTAACACAGCAGTTTTTTACAACATGAAGTTCAGTTTGGCACGTCAGATGTTTCTTGTGATCTTTTCATGTGAAGGATCCCTTATATTTATTTTTCACAATCTGAGCATGGCGGGTAGGGTGCAGGCAGGAAGTCAGTCAATTAAAGGAACTTGGGATCCTAATATCATGTTGTAACTTCACAATACAATACAGTAAGTGTTTGCTTTTGGCCTCTGATGCCCCATTTAGTTTCAGTTTCGGCCCTCCAAGAGAAAAATGTTTGGGCATTCCTGGTTTAGATCAAAACAAGTCGCACCTTGATGAGTCTGATTTTGAGAAAATCACCGAAACGCTCGCTAAGGTCCAACTGTTTAAAAGTTATATTTGCAATGTTGCCATTCATATATTTAATTGTTTTGGTAAAACTAGGCATAGTATAATATAGATAATATGACACAATTATCCTGTCCATTATAATTGTGATTCAGGGTATTATCCCAATAATCAACAAATTATTCCTAAGACTCTTCAAATGCAATAAAATCATAGTGGGATCACATAAACCTCACATTTAGTTTGGAAACAAATCATTTTATGGCATCACAGAAACATCTGTGTATCTTAAGTAAGTAATCATAAATCACAAGGTCCTGCTGCACAAATACAGGACAAATATATGATGGTAACCTCGTCTCGCTGTTGTTTTTTTTTTGTTTTGAATCCGCAGTATTTACACACATTGGATTTCACTTGTTTTTGTGGGGATACAATGTGCAAGCCGTGCCTTCAGCCACGGTGAGAGGTTTAGGCAATTCAAAATAAATCAGGAAACCAATATAGGACTGTACATCAGCGTGCTCGAAAGCTTATTGAAGTCACTCATGTAAGGATACTCGCAATGTGCTACGGATAAAGTCTGTTATTGTCCCATCCCCAAGTAAAACATCCACAAAGGTTTACCATACTTTAAACGTGGAACATTTCAACTCAAGGAACGAGGGGCAAAATGTCGTTCTTGTACAGTTATTATTACTTTTATTTAAAGTCGAAAACATCATTGATGGCAGGGTCCTCTTTTAGAAAATGATGTTGAGTGACGGTTTAAAATCTATTTGAAAGCAGCAAAATATTAGAAAGATACAAAAAAAAACACATTACAAAATAAAAAAATACAGTTTATAAAAGACACAAACAGAAACTGAATGTTTGTGTCATTTAGTCAGAATACTTCCAGCTGTAAGAAGAAGAGGCCACTGCTAATCACAGTATGTGAACTATTTGGCCGTGGTTTTCAGGAAGTGACCATCGCTGACTGGTCAAACTCCTTCAACTTATGCACGGCTGTCAGTCACAAAAACACAAGCACCCAAGAGTCCACATGTGCGAGGGGTGCACATTTCTCCTTTTGTATCGAGTTACGAACAAGTCCCAACTTGTTGAAAAAGACAGGAAAATGGAAGAGAGAGTGCAAACGAGCTGATAACACGAGCAAAGACAAAGAGAGGGAGCTGCGTTACGCAACAGCAAGTGCAAGGAACAATAACAGTCTGTGACATTTTCACAGCATGCCAACAATGAGGGGAAACAACTTCATAAATGCAGCACACATTTTCTGGAGTTTGTGATAGTTTTCAGCTTTTTTTCAGCCACTAAACGGAACATTACGTTGTCATTTTTCCGCCTGCTCCGTTCGAAATTCAGAATGAGGCAGTGTTTGTGTATCTGTGTGTTTGTATCTGTCATAATGTTTTTTTTTTTATCTCCCAGACTTTATTTAGTGTATACTTTCTGTAAGCCTCCTGCTCCCATGATGATCTACAAGTCACACTGCCAGATTTTACAGATTTTCTGCATATCTTCTTCTTTTAATCGATTTTAATACCAAGAGCTGGCATCTGACATCCAGCACTTATTGCTGGATGGCAGAAAAAACTGCTGTTGCTATGGCAATGGTCCTTTTTCCCCCTCTTCTCCTTCTTGGTAATTTTATCCTTTCTCTCTTTCCCCTCCTCTTTTTTTTATCAGTTCCTTTCCTTGTTTGTCTTCCCCTGCTTCTTTTCGTTCCCTGCTTTCTGTTTGCCCTTTGTGCGGTCATTATACGAGTCCGCCTCACACACGCACTCCCACACGCTGAACATCTGTGAGCCATCAGCGCCATAAAGAACATACAAATGCAAAGGCACATTGATCAACAATAAGGGCACAGAAAATAACTGCCCGCAAGAACACACGCTTCCTTTGCGTTGCCTTGCTGCGTGTCGGTGTGTCTCTACCCTCTGTTGGGGGTGCTGCAGCTCTTTGTTACACCTCCGCCGCTCCAGCACGCGTCTCCCCGACCGCCGTCACCCTCGCTGCAGCAGCCGCGGCGAGCAGTCCTGCCACAGCTGCTCGCTCGGCGCCGCGCGCGGCTCCAATCCGCAATCCTGTTACACAGCAGCCACCATATGATAGGCTTACCATCAGCACTGTTTGCAAAGTTAATAGCCGCCATCAAAGTGGGAAGTGGCGATGTAATTCAATTTAACTCAGTCCTAATGCCTCGTTTGAAAGCGCTGTCCGCGTGTGACAATTTTCCGAGGTGTGTGTCACCGGCTCGGGGAGCGGAGAAGAAGAGATAATGCAGCATTAGGCTGCCTGCATAGGTAAATCTCTGGGAAATGTGGCGACTTTACAGAGAGAAGGTGAGAAGTGGATTCTCACGCGAAGGTTCCTCTGCAATAACCTGAAATCTAGAGAGAAATCAGAGAAAATGCACTGTAGGTTGTTTCCTATTCTTAGAAAGTGGTGTTAATGCTAAATCTCGAAGTCGCGGCGATCTCTCATTTCCCCTTTTTCCTCTGCTTTACGATTGTGCTCCCCTGCGTCTTCCTTGCATGGTAGCCTCACTAACACTCAGTAGTATATCTACGAGTGCACGAGTGTTCACGCGTGTGTTGCTGCCTCCGAGCACGTCCCCGGGCAAAACACCTGACTTAATAAGGTTGGGCCAACCACCAGCTGTCTCCTGTGTCAGTAGCCTCCTAGATTGTCTGGCTTAGTTTATTCAGATGTTACACTGCGGCTTTTCACGTGAATTTTTCATCCTTCCTTTTTTTAAGGGAAGCTTGACTGAACACACTTTCAGCCCCGAGAGTTCACACCTGTTCTCTGCTTTATGTGCAGTGGAAGACGTACTGTACCGTGTCCACTGCCAACAGTTTCACTTCAATCCTGCATTTAATTAGCTATTTGTGTTTTTTTTTTTTTTTAACTCAGGCTTTAAAGGTCCCATATTGTAGGGAGTGAGATTTACTTTTTTAGTTGTTATAAAGCAAAAAGTGTAGATGTTTAGATGTAGTCTGGGCGCGGATGCTATACGTTTCTACATGATTAATAATGCTGCGTTATGTCTCAGGCTTTCTGTTTCTTTCCTGGAGGACAATAACAAGGTTAACCTTTTTTTTTGTAGCACTACTGATTCATCCCAAAAATAAAATAAAAAATGTAAATGTCCCCCACATTTCCCCAAAGTCCAGGGGTACATCTTCAAACTTCTTGCTTTTTTTTCAACCAACAGGGAAAACAACATAAACACATTTTAGAATTTGGGAGAAGTGTTATATTTGTTTGTTTTTGTTGCTTAAAATATTCCTCATTCATTCGAATGATTACCTCTACAGGACAGTATGAGCTTTAGTACAGTGGGTAGGCCTTTGAAGGCAAGAAAAACATCTACAGTACAACTACGATTCCATAAAAGAGCATAAACAAGAACTGATAAACTTTGTTTTTTTATAAATAAAACACTCAAAGTGACCACAGCGTCCAAATCTTTTGGAATCAGGGTAACAAAAAACCTACCATTGTCAGTTCAGTACTGGTCTGATGTTTTCCTGTGTGTGTGTGTGCGTGCTCACTTGCATGTACACAAATTGGTTGGATATCACAATGACTTAAGAATTTGAATAATTTTTAGCCAGGAATGAGTGGCATTGTGGGTAACAGGTTTCTGCCCTCCCATTAGCATTAGCGTTCTCGCCACCAGATGCACTGTGGTAGCTCATTATCCTGCTCCGCTTTCAATTTAGCATATTAACAAGTTGTTTTTTTTTAAAAAATAGGTGAAATGCGAAATGTGTTTCTTCCAATATAACCATTACCGGAAGAAGTGACATAACTGAATTTCAAAATGTCATCATGTCACCTCATAAAACTGATTTCTTTAAAAGAAAATGTCACCAGGTCAGATATTTTGGAACCTGTTTCATCTAAATCAGTTAAAGGCAATGCGAGCTTCAGGGAATTGACTACACAGGTCCTTGTTATAGCACACAAGAGAACACACGCGCGCGCTCTTCTCACACACACATCCTCACACCTGTACGCCCGTCTATGCGCGGTGTCCTCTCGCAGCCATCTGGGCCATCCATCAGGCCTCCTGAGCAGGTATAATCCAGGGGGGAGTATCTTTTTACAAGAGTCCCATTAGTTTACGAGCCGTCTGCTCCCTGGCGCCATCACTTTGTCCTTTAGATGAGTTAGACCGTTCAGGACTCTCTCGCAGCATTCAAGGTTTATAGGAGGGGAGCTTAACTTTTTAATACACTGCATGATAAAGGTGTCTGTCCTGATTGTATTGTTTTTCTGACCTCACCGGCGAAACAGCGTCGGATGACACCGGGACAATGCCTGCAACAAGAGACACTTGGACGGGTTTTTACCGGCCTCTCACCGCATTAGTGTTATCCAAGACTTTCACACAGGTGTTTTTGGATGACATTACTGGCACTCATTTTTAATAGTTCAGAAAGTACTTGAAGTGAAAAACAAGCGGTACAATTACTGATTGCTGTGCTGCCACAGTCTTGATTTTGGATTTGCTGAGGTAGCCCCCTGCTGCAGGATTCCAACCCCAGTTTTGGCAGGTGTGTGTGGTATTCACGTGTGTGTGTGTGTTGCCCAGAGCCTTGCTGTGTTTTGCCCCAGTGGTCGCGCTCCGTCTGAATGATGCTTGAATAGTGCATGGCTCCGGCCCGCCAAGCGTCTTCCCTCGTGCTCCCATCAGCTCCCTGCTCAGCCAGCACTGACTGACAGCGCTTCTTCGTTTTGCTGGCCGTCTCCTATTCTTTATCCCGGCCTTCGCACACAACCTTGCACACAGACAGGTAGACTGACTGACAGGCAGCTCGACAGGCAGACATGGAAGGAGTGCAGGTACACACTTACAGTCACGCCGATACACACACTCTTATACTTACTCCATTTGATTTTGATTTTCTTCACACAGCCGCCTCACTTTGCTTGGTCACTCTTAGTGAGAGCCGTTGAAGCTCCATTGTTTCGGTCCACTTAGAAAGCAAACAGTCCTTTATGAAAGCGTGCAACATTCTAGTGGTGGCACTTGACTGTTGTGTATAATCAGGATGACATTAATGAATCCTTACATCATGCCTCATCCTGATGTTACGCCGGGGTTACCCTCTGTTCCTAGCTCTGCTAGCATTTTTCATCGTCCTTTCTGAAGAAACGAAACATGTTCCTGGGGTTTACTTTTCAAGTTGACATCCACCGAAGCACTTCCAGTTAGAGGTTGAAACTTTCTTTTTTTTTAAGTTTTGGAATAATTAATTTGTCTGCTGCAAAACAACTGCAGCTCCCATTAAAAAGGTACTTACAGTGAATAGCTGCATGGCCTTGTGGGGGAATGTCCATCCATAGTAAAGCTGCATTAATTATCAAATTAAAGATATGAAGCATTTCTGCAATGAAATGTCTAAAACCAACTAGAGCTTTGTTATATATTTTGAGTTGTGTACTTATCGGAAATGTTTCCAACATTTAGAATACGTGTCATTTTTGTTACTTTTGGTTGGCTGACGCTGTACCGTCTGAGAGAGTCGGAGAGTGAGAAAGGAAACCGGTGAGTGGTATGAAACATAATGTGAAAAAAATCTTAAATATTACCTCTTCCGTGAACAGTTCTGCCTGAGTCTCGTCAGATTCTCATCAGCAGTGGTTGTCTTCATTCGAAAACTCCCATGGTCCCATGCTTCCTTTGTCTTTTGCTTTGATTGAGATACCTCTGGCTGGGGGAATTACATAATGTATTTTTAATCGGTTGACGCAAAGGTAAGCAGCAACTATCTTTTGATAATCCATTAATGTTAATATTTTCCAGTGGCAAACATTCACTGGTTCTAGCTTCTGAAATGAAAGGATGTTGATGCCTTTCTTTGTCATATATGATAGTCAATTAAACATATTTGGGTTTTTGGCTGTTGGCTGAATAAAACATGCAAGCGAAACACACCATCTTGGGCTGTGGGATACTGCAGAGGACATTTTACGATATTTTATAGACAAAACAGTTAATTGATGAATTGAAAAAACAATGGGCAGGTTAATCTAAATTGTAAATTAAAGTTAGCGACTAAAAAAGGTAGTCCTGACAGTAACCACCAACGCTGGAATTTAATTCCGAATTTAATTTTCCATCTTTTTAGCTCTCAGTGTGCTGTCTAAAGATATATTCACTGTTCCTTCCCCTATGTCCTCCTGTAAACACAAGCCAAGGACACTTAATTTAACCATGGAAGCTTTCTGTCGAGGGGTTACGTTTCAATCTTGGTTTTGAGAAACAGTTTTTGTAAAAACCTGATAAAATAAACAAGAATGCTTAATGATTTTGAAATGAAATTTTCATCTGCGTATGTGTTTTCGGTTGACTTTTGTTTACTTCTTGAATAGAAGGCTGTTGCCTTTTTAAAATGTTCCATGTAGCCAAAAGAAACGGTCCTGTGACCTACATGGAAGTGGTTCAGATCCCCATGCATGCTGAGAGAATCTGGGCCAGTGAGGTGAATAAGACACATTCTCACCTCCCTCCCTCAAGTATATTAAAATACAGTACAGCACGGTACAGTCGAGGTGGCCTTTAAGGCACCCAACCCCAGCTGCTTCACTGGTAAGCGTCAGCAAAAGGTACATGAGTGACTGCTCTAGAAAAACTCCACGTTGTGTTCATTTGACGCGACCTTCGCCCGCTTTGAAACGACTCTCGAGCCGCCGTTATGCAAAAACTTTTGGTCAACGTTAGAGTTTTAATGGAATACAAACATGATATTTAGCTATATTTTGCCCTCTGAATGTTTCAAGAGTCATTGAGCATTCATTACCTCCGAGGGTCCCACATCAGAGCAGCTGTTGTGTGTGTTCAACAGAAGGTACATGGTGTCCTAATCACCCCCTGTGGTCCCCAGCTTAACTCCAGCCAAGACAAAGTGCACCCCTGTAAGTTCATGCATAATGGAATACAGTAGACACACACGCACAGAGGAAAGACTAGCAGCAGTTGCCCTTGAGTTGCACGCTGCTGATGTTACAGGTGTTTTTCATTCTGGTGAGGAATACAGCCCTCCTCCGGGGTTGAGACCGTCTCTCCAGACCAATCCCCTTAAGGTCCGCGCCTGCCAGTGTGACAAACACCCACAATCCTCCTGATCAGACTAATTCTAGAGCGTGTATATAATAATGTGATATTTTATCAGTCCCAAAAGGTAAGTTCTGTTTTCGTTTGCCCCCGCTTGCACTTCTAAATGTATACTTTGAAACGACTGCCCGCGGGGTGAATTAACTCTAAATTGAGTTTTTGCTTTAATGACTTTGCTCTGCATTTTTCCTGCTAAAGGAATGTCTTCACGCTTTCATTTATTGTTTTTTTATTAGGTTGTACAGATTACTGTGTGTAAGGGGGAGTGACAAATCTACCAGCTTAAAAAAAAAAAGAAAAAAAAAGAGGCTTGTTTGCATTGTTAACTTTGTTCACTGATACTGACGGGGACAGCTAGTCCCTCGTCGCCTCCGGGACACTCGGAGAAACTTTTTCTTTTTTTTTCGCCCACATTGTGACAAGTGCCTGCTGAGCAAAAACAACAGATTAATTTTCAAAATGTCACGAAATGTCTTTAATTTATTCCAGTGGAGCCGGGGCTCGGCTGTCTCATTCATAATGCACAAGAGATGCCCTAGAGAGTCAGATATGTTTTCTGAGAGATGAGCTGGCCTCGCGCTAATGAAACGACATCTGCAATTTAGCCTGTACGTCAACTATGCTCGCGTCGCTCTCTCTGTCTCTGCCCACTGTAGGAAATGGAGTTTTTTTTTTCTTCTCGGGAATTGGCGCTGCGATGAGTACGGTTATATAGGCAGCCTTTAGGAAATAGGGGTCTAGACACATTTCCTAGGAGAGTGCATTTGCATCACGGATGGATTATGGATTCCTTTAATGCAGAATTTTTAGCCGAGGACTAATTAAAATGTGTGAAACTGCAAGAATACGATAAAAACATCTTTCTCCTAGTAGAATGTACCATTGTCTTTTCATGCACTGGATCAGGGCAGTGTATCAGTGCTCTGACAGTCAAGCTGTGGGTCTATAAGTCATCCCGGCTCATGTTGGGGTAGCTGTGATTTGGATTCCGTATTGGTCCGGCTCTCTGCTGGAGAGAGGTAGTAGAGGCTGTGTCTGCAGTTTTCTGTATGTGATGAATGGTTCTAATGGGCACATCTGCTTGTTCTGCCGGCCGCACGGTGCCAAGTAAATATTTGCCCTTTGCCCTTGCCACACACTTATGCAAACCCACACACAAACACCAGAATCGATGCCTCTTTAGCGCAAACACTTTTTCGATGCAAAATGTTTGACCGGAGGCGACGGGGCTTTCTGGAGATCACTGCGGCATCAGGATGTAAAGACCATTAGCTAACTTGTACCTCACATCCCCTCAGCCCTCCCCTCTGTAACCCCCTATGGTGAGATTAATGCCAGGTGGGGGATATATAACATGGTTTAATTAAGCCCGGGCCCACAAGATTCATGGACTCATTTCTTTGTCTGACAGTGCAAATGAAGGTTCAAAGGGTGCAAGGCAAGAGGAGAGAAACCCTTGACTAGCTGTTAGGACTGTAATGAATGTAGAGGTGCCCATAGGAGAAGGATTTCACCCTTAAAGACTTGGACTTTAATATAAATGGCTTCTACATGACTTCACTGCGGCTGTGCCATTCTGCATTTTTAAAGGTCAGAGTGACCTAATGCGTGCAGTCAGACATGTGGAAATCAAAACGCACAATTACTGGCAGCAGTGATTCGAAGAGGTACAAATTTCTTTCAGCGGTGTTGCATTTGGGAGTTGTGAAAGTTGATGCAAATTTGAAAACTGTATGCATATGTGCTTTTAAACGCAGCAGCGGCTATCAGTAACCACAGCTGCCGAAGCAGTCCTTCACGAGCATGCTGAACAGGACGCACCCTAATGAACCACACTGGGACTCCGACTGGCAGCAATTACAGTGAGACAGAACCACAGTGCCAATCAGTCTTGCCAGCGCTGGCATCAGTGTTGTATTTTACCATATCAGTAACATGAGGTGTTACAAGATTCCCACTCAAACAGAAAACAAGCACTGATCAAAATCGAGGCAACAGAACCAGAGATGGTCTTTTTAACAACCCGGTGCCTAACCAGGGCAGTTCAGGTGCTGGTTTGGAGCAAGTGCCTACTCTGGAACCAGTCCTTTGTGATTCAACAGCTTAAAAACTGGTTCCAGAGTGGCACCAACACTTTGCTGGTCTAGACCAACTGATTTGCTTATTACCGCCATTTTTAAAAAATGGAGCTATTGAAGCATGTTCTGACTTATCCATTGAAGAAAATGTATACCAAATCAAGGCAACAGTCATCCGAGGCCAGTGATGCTTGGATGCCAATTTAGGCATTCAAAGCCAGGAACAATGGTAAAGAATTAGTTGTTCCGAGCAATGCTGGGAAAATGGAGATGTATACAGTGACTGAATGTAGTAACCCGACAGCAAACCGGTTCTTAAAAGGTTCACAGGTTGACCAAGTCCAAACCAGCATTGGCACCACCAGTCTATAACCAGCACTTGGTTCGCTTTGGTTGAAAGAGTGTATTGGAGATGTGGAAGTGTTATGCTTATAGTGGCTAATTTAGCCTCTAGCCACTTGCTAGAAGAGGAGCAGGCTACAGAGATCTGGTAAACCCATTTTTGTTCATGTTGACATTCTTTGTCCTCACCCCGACCAATGCTGACATCACTTGAGGCAGTTGTAGTTTGTTCTAGAGCCACAAAAGTCTTTATACAACTTTCTCCCCCCATACATATGTAGTAGTACTCCTCAAGATCTGTAAACAGAATTAATTTTTTCCCTTTAAGTGCTTTACAGTGCCAATCCCAGAAAACTGTACATCCCAAGCACAATACTAACTACTCCTGAAAAGCTCTCCCACATCTGTACAATCCATAACTTGGAAGTCATATTTAAACACTTCCTTGCATTGCCTTTCATTGTTGTAGTCCTGTGGAGAGGGAAGAGAAGGAGCAAAGAGACGCAGAGAGAATCAGCGGAAAACCTGCAGTGCCTTTTCTTTGCAACTTTTATGGTTTGTCATGTCTGAGAGATTTTTTTTTTCTTCACCTATCTGTTCTCTCTAAATGCGACATGCTGCTGCACAGGTAACCTTGGGGTAATCGAAACCTTCCCATACTGTGGGGCTCTGACTCTTTATCCACACCAACAGAGCCATGCTGTGCACTAGATCACCGTATTGAATTTCTATATAATTAAAGTCACTGGGGACAAGGTAAGAGAGAAATTTTAAGTGGAAGATGCACAGGAACTGTAGTGAATAAAAAGCTACTCCCATCAGCTGAACAAGCTCTAATGCGTTTCACTCAATTTAGCCAATGGACTTAGCCCATTGCTGTTTAGCTGATTGCTATTTCCTATTCTGCTATCTGTCACTGGCTCGGCATTTGCATTTGCCTTGAAGAACAGGCAAGGCAGAGTCATTTGGCAGTGCTAATCAATATCGTTCACTCTGTGCGAAGGGCTTATCAATTTCCAGCCACTGCCTTGAATAAGAGTCGAGTAGGAATTTGGCTTGTTCATTACGTACATTTGTTTCTTTTTTTTTCCCCCTCAGAAAAGTATGTTAAGGCAGTGCCATTTAATTTGCAGGGAAATCAATTTCCCCTCTTCCCTTCACTCCTGGAATGCAGGTAAAACAGTGGCAGTGCAATTACAAGTGAAGAGATTTCCACTGCGTTTTTATGTTTGTCTCAGTTTGGCTGTGGCAGCTCGTCTTGTTGAATGCTAATGGGGGGTTTGAAGACTTGCAGGGTAGAGCGAGGCCTATCTGTGAATAATGGATGAGTTAATGTTAGCGAGAACTCGCACAGGAACCTTCTGCTTCTGAAGAAATGGTGTCGAAAAATGCACAGTCATATGGTGACAAGGTCACTCAGTGATTACACTTCCCCCTAGAAAGAGATGTTTGTGAAGAAAATGTGTCCGGTATCATCCAAACAAGAATTTGACAGCTTTGGTGATGAAAGGCTGCTCACCATCCACTTAAAGTCGTCTGAAATGTTATAAAAACTTGTGTGGTTCACATAACATAGCACAAAAGAAGGCCTAGTAGGAATCGATGGAACTGGGTTGAGTCTTTATGGCATGAGTAAGGTCACACCTGAGCCGTGAGCAAAACCAGTTATAGACGATAGCTTTAGATCTATTTATGACCGTGATCTCTACACCTTTTATTGTAGTCTAGTTATTAGGTTTGAT